>OY720681.1:47544655-48264743 GCA_963170755.1 Amphimallon solstitiale | reverse complement strand
TTTCAAATTCTGTAAGTAGGGTACTTTGGAGAGTTCTGGGACCACCACCCCCCACTCCTACTACCCCCCCCCTCCCCCCTCCCCGCTAGATAGGTAGAACCCTCTACCAACCCAACTGATGTGGCGCCCCCTCGCGGTCGCCAACCCAACTAAAAATTGCAGATTTCATCATTACCAACCCAACTGATATGGTGCCCCCTAGCGGCCGCCAACCCAACTAAAAATTGCAGATTTCATCATTACCAACCCAACTGATGTGGCGCCCCCTAGCGGTCGCCAACCCAACTAAAAATTGCAGATTTCATCATTACCAACCCAATGTGGCGCCCTCTGACGGCCACTAACCAAACTAAGGAATGGCAGATTTCATCATTACCAACCCAATGTGACGCCCTCTCACAGCCACTAACCAAGAAATGGCATCTCTCATGATTACCATAATGCAGCATCCTCTCACGGTCGCTATCCAAACTAAGGTGACGTCAGACAAAATGGCGGACCATCAAGATGGTCTTTGTTTCTAGAGAATTCCTGAATAAATTACCAGGCTTGCTATCGCGCTTCTCAATGTACTTTAAACAGGTCTAAACATGTTTCCAGCGGAAACCGCAACGGCTGTCTGCTTCTGTGATAATCGCATGCGCAGAAAATATAAGAAGCACCCCCTGATGGATACTAGCCCAACTAAATATTAAATATATAAGAATTTCGAATGTAATATCATCAGTATCAATTGCAAAGCTGTGTAGCACCTTCTATATAGTATAATGGCGGTGCAATACGAGAAATATGACAACTTTTTGTCTGCTAATGGTATTGAAATACCTATCATAGTGCGAGATTGGTTATTATCCTCGGAATTGAATCAAAGCGAGTGTTTATTCATAGCGGCATTCGCATATCAAAACATGCAATATTTTGATATCGATGAATTAATGAACGTTTTGGAATATTGTAACCCAAATATGAGCCAACTTAAGAAGTGGTACATTTATAGTGAGTATGAATATATATGTGAACCTGATTTAGATCTTCATGCAGAAATTTGCGTATTCGACATAGAAACATCGACTGTACTGACTTTAAATAAGAACATACCGAAGATGTTAATGAGTTGGCATCCTCAATATAATCATCCTGAATTGGACTATAATGACGAGCTGGCCGCGACTGGTGGTGGATATGTAATATTTGCCAGTCAGAAGCATTTCGCAAGTAGCTAACATGTACAGACCCGCCTAAACATGTCTAGACTTGCTGGAAATACATCAGTCGACAATGTCCGTTGAAAGCAGGCGGAGGGCTCTTAGACAGAAGAAAGACTTGTTGAACATTAGAATTATGAGGTTTATATCCGAAATTGAGAAAATCAAATCCGATTTAGTGATGTATGCGTTGGTGACAAATATTAGTAAAGTAAAGCTATAAAATGGAGAATATGGAAAAATATATGATTAGGTCTTTTGTTGTACACTTTATATAATTTTATAAATAAATATATGTAATATACATTATTAAATAAAGAGAATATAGCATCCAACATTTTTTCCTTAAAATACCCCTTTTAGATATATATAAAGTGCATCTCACTTAATGAAATGCGTAGACATAGAAGTCATATTTTTTTTAATGTTAGTATATAAGAATAATGTTTTGCAGCTGAACGTTTATACCTTCTCACGATTAAAAACTTCTTATATTGTTTTATACAGGATGTTAGGATACAGATATGTAATTCACCTTAAATAAAAATGCGTGCATGTATAGAATTAATACTTTTTTATTTTTATATAATCATAATATACAGTTTTAATAAAATTACAAAACATTATCCTCGTCAATCCAGCTATTATGCGAATTATCGAACCCTAACCATTTTACATAAGCTTTTCCGTCCTTTACACGTAATACTTTTTCAATCAGATATACATCTTTATGTTTAGTTTTCTGCAATTCATGTTCGTAGAAACAACCCAAAATCGGATCTCCATTCATATCCTCCAGCATATATGTTGGCGGATTTGTAGCATTAGCTTTAATAATCTTGAACAATTCACTACCCCAGTTCCTGAGATAGCCTTTCGAGAAAACACTTTTGAATTTACTTATCCGCACGATGTCACCAACTTTATATTTCCGCTTCACAGCTGTTTGCACATCATTGTAGATAGTAGAAAGCAGGAGCTTCTCATTCTTTTTAGTCACATCGCAAGGTCGCATTTTAATTGTTCGATGCTTTGTTTTATTATACATATCAGTCACGGAGGGTAAAATATCTATCCACTTATAGCTACCTCTCATTGTAAATTCCTTATATAATCTACCCTTTAGCGTACGAATAACACGTTCGGCAATAGACGCTTTCATTGTACTATATGTTGAATAATGGTTTATACCATATTTCTTCATGAGATTTTGAAATCGAGTATTATAAAACTCTTTACCATTGTCGGACTGTATATTTTTCGGCTGTCGAGTGTCTTGTAGAATGCCTTCCATAGCATTACATACATCCAGACCGGTTTTCGATTTAAGGGGTTGAGTCCATAAAAATTTCGAGAAACAGTCTATAACCACAAGTATATATCTATACCCGCCATTCTCTCGTGCATGAGGTATAAATTCGGCCAAGTCAATCTGCCAAACATCGTCAAACCCTCTAATAATGACGCGACGTCTGGGAAAGAATCTACGAGCCGGCCTATGCAGCTCATCAACTAAATGACGCTTAATACTATTCATAATTAACAATTATTGTTCAGCGTGTTAATACATCATGTAGGTAGAACAATGCGATGGTAAATGAATTAAAATTATGTTTCGTCTCTATTGTCTTGGGAGCGGTCGGGGTGGTGGTGGTGGTTGTGGGGGTGGGGAATTCCCTGATTTCTTTTCAAGTTTTTTTCTTATAGCTTCCAGTTTAGCATTGAGTTTAACCTCAATTCTACTCTCAACACTTTTTTCCATTCGATACAGCTTTTGATCAGTTTCAGCTTGTAGAGTATTTGCACTAACTTCGACAATCCCTTTGATTGTATCCAAGTTAACGCCCTTATTTAAATTATTTTTCAGTGCAAGTATTTCACCATCCAATTCCTTCTTAATTTTTTCAATCTTCTTACTAACTTCAGAATTTGTGGCATGGTTTTTTCTTAAAACATCAAATTTAGCATCAATCTTCTTCTCAACACTAGCTTGCATCTGGTTTAATTTTCCATTAATCGACTGTTGCACATTATTTACACTAACATTAACAATACCCTTAAATATATCCAAATTAACAGTTTTATTTAAATTAGTTTTAAATGCATTCAAGTTCTCATCCAATTCCCTCTTAATTTTATCGATCTTGTCACTAACCCAGGTGTTTGTTGCGAGATTGTTCCTTAAATTGTCTAGTTCATTTTCGATTCTATTCTCAACAGCAGTCTGCATATGATGTATGATATCACTAATATCCTCAGCCACTTTGGAATTTGAGGCGTCTATTTTTATTTGAATATCACTCACCACATTATCAATCCTTAGATCTATTACGCCAAGTATTCTAGATAGGTGACGCTTATTAACAGAATCTTGATCGTGTATAGGATCTGCTACACGACAAATACGTTTACCGCCAATATCAACATCACCTCCCTCTGTTAATGGTAGAGATGGTTTTTGACGTTTAACGCTAGCTTTACCGATGCTAAGATATCGGCCAAATTTGTCTACACTCATGATGATACTGAGGAAAAGAATGATAGTATTAAATATTTATTCAATTACGCCGCATTCTCTAAGCTCCTCGATGATCGACTGCATTTCATTATGGGTACTTTCATTGCCAGAATCCCGAGAGGCCTTCAAAAGTTTAAGACGATCCACGAGCTCGTTTATGTTGTCCCAATAGACGTATTGATATCTATCATGGGTGTTGGAAACAAGCATGCTGCCTATATCTCCGCCAGACCATGTTTCTGAAGTCGAACTGGAATATTTAGCAAGAAGAGGTTTTATTATTTCACGCCATTTGTGGCCTTTAGTCCCCCTCAAGTGATTTTTGGGTTGGAACAGTTTGCGATGCACATTGGTTTCGTGTAAAATATCATAGTAATGTGATAAATCCTCCTCATTATATCTACTTGGGTTAGTTTTAAATATTAATTCATAAAGACCACGAGAACCCGTAAACAGCTTATTATTGATTATTATGTCTTTACCATCTAGATATAATGTATGCCCACCCAATTTCAATCTATTTGTTTCGGGTTCGAATGTAACACCATACGTTGTATCATATACATTGCTTGTATCTTGAAAAAGACCTCGCACAAACTCTCTCGGTAAAGGATTAAGATCTCCATAAAACGTGTTATGTGAATGCGGATCCTCTTCCACCAATGGATTAGACTGCTCATCGAATGGATTAATCGAAGAGCTCTTTTCTACCTCTTGTTTTTTTATCAGCTTTCCTCTATTTTTCAAAGTGTTTGTAATATTCATTATGGGCTCCTTAATTGTTTGTGTTTCCTGTTTTATTGTTGTGTTCAAACCTTCTAGGTTCTCAGTAATGGGCTTAAACATTTTTCGTATTAAATAATCTTCATCGGAACGATTAAGCTTCAATTGCATATACTTATTCCTAATAACTTTACTTGCCTTAATAATATCACGCTTCAATTTCTCATAATCCATTTTTCTACTATTAACTGCCTGCCTGCGCATGATTATTTGCAGACAGATATATATTAACTGAATAAAATGAATAATTCACCAGCATATATAGCAATCAAAACCCTTCCTATAACGACCATTATGCAAATCACTATCCTTGTCTATCACCAGGAATCCGTATTTATCTTTCCAACACTCACCACAAACCGATTTAAACCGCTCAAATGACATGTCAACTCCAACATGATCGTTGTAAATATGTTGTAGATTTGTATTATCCTGCTTAAATAATACCAAAAAATTAGCATTATCCCTAACTAGCTGTTTCGGAATACTAGTATAAGTTTGACATAAATAAAAGCTATCAACACACTTATGTCTACCCATGCAAAAATATTTTCTAATATTGTTTTGCTTATCGCACGCCACATCGTCAAAAATGAATATCGAATTTCTCTCAGCATCCATGGGGTCTATTATATCATCATTCTCCTTACAAGGAAAATATTTCACATCTTTAACATTATTTAAAACATTCTCCAACAGCTTATATTTAGCTTGATATAAAGACTTGGAATAAATGTATACGTTTTCGAACTTGAGACCATTTTCATTGAATAATAACGATAGCATGAGATTTGTTTTCCCAGAGTTTGATGCACCGCAAAGTAGCGCTCTAATGGAGTTCGGTAGTAGGCTGCTATGTTTCCGAAATTTGCCCTTTTCATCAACGTCCAAATCCAAGTTGATTATTTCAAGGGCATCCTTCTGCTTCACAAGTCTCATGGTGAATGAATTATATATAAATTGTTGGATGTTTATAAAGCTAATTCATTTCGATGCTAACTTTTAAAGAGGGCGGAGGTGTCGTGAACTCGATAATCAACAAGTTGCCTATAGAGCTTCACCTGCCAGGTGGGTACATGTATTGTGGTCCTGGTACAAAGCTCCAGAAACGTTTAGCACGAGGTGATCCCGGCATTAATCCATTGGATGCGGCTTGTCGGGAACACGATATCGCATATTCACAACATAAAGATTTAAAAGATCGACACGAGGCAGATTTGATATTGCAAGAAAAAGCTTGGAATCGTGTAAAGTCAACAGACGCAAGTGTTGGTGAAAAGACAGCAGCCTGGTTGGTGACTAACGCAATGAAGACCAAAAGAAAATTTGGTATGGGCTTAAACAAAAAAACTTTTAAAAAAATAGTGTGCACCAATGTTAAGAAGACTCTTAAGCGATTCGGGGGTGATATTAAACAGGGTGCTAAATCATCATTGGCAGCAGCTAAGGTTGCAATCAAAGAGGCTGGAGGTCGAAAACATATTAAAACCCCCAGAATAATCCCCATACCGAAAGTTGGAGGCGTATTGCCACTCATACCAATATTCGCCGGGCTAAGCGCTCTCGGCTCACTGGCAGGCGGTGTAAGTGGTATAACACAAGCAGTACTCAAAGCGAAAGCGGCTCGAAGTCAATTACGTGAAGCTGAAAGGCATAATAAAACTATGGAAGCTATCGCATTAAAAGGTAAAGGATTATATCTGAAGCCATATAAGCGAGGCTTAGGTTTATATCTAAAACCATCAAAAAACTAATAAGTCGACTGCCTCAAAGAGCATTAACCGATCATGATATTTTGAAATATGCGAAATATATTCACCATTTTAGAGGTGTATTTATGAGGGATACTCTACCAAAATCACCCAACAAAAATGAAAGCGCAGTCGTTAATTTGGATAGCATTAAAGGATCGGGAACACATTGGGTCTGTTATAAGAAGAGAGGTTCTAATATATACTATTATGATTCGTTTGGCAATTTAAAGCCTCCACCGGAATTGATAGAATATTTTACTAGAAAGGGACCTAATAAAATAATGTATAATCATAAACGATACCAAAATTTCAATACATTCAATTGTGGTCACTTATGCTTAGAATTCCTACTAAATAATATATAATCGTATGTTCATATATCAATATATTAGTCATGTCGTACACTTTCACCCTGAAGGGCACAAAATCAGTGCTTTCTGTTGATTATTATCCGCCTATTGAATTGAATCCCCACTATGAATATGTTCTGGGTCTAATAGGATTTAATAGCTACAATTCGATTCCCAACATTGTAGAGGGCTGTAACAAATTTTATTATGATAATGACAAAGTTATTACAATTCCCACAGGATCTTATGAGATAAGTGATATCGCCGATTTCTTGATGAATGCGATGCCTAGAGGTGCAATATCCCTCAAACCAAACAACAATACAATAAAGTGTGAAATTAAAAGCAAATATGAAATAAATTTTGGACCTAGAGACTCTATAGGAAGCATATTAGGTTTTAGTGGGAAGCTATTACCAGCCGATCAAAAACATGAATCGGATTTACCTGTCAATATTATAAAAGTGTCGACAATAAGAATTGAGTGCAATATCACAACATCAGCCTACAACGATAGTCGTTTATCCCACACGCTCTACGAATTTTCTCCACAAGTTGAAGCTGGGTTTTCGATTAATATAGCGCCCGAGCATATAATATATCTACCAATTAATTCTAGGCGTATCGATAATATCACATTAACACTGCTCGATCAAGATGGTGATGCCGTAAACTTTAGAGGCGAGCAAATCATTGTTAGATTAGAATTAAAAAGAGTTTCATAATGGGCCTTTCATTTCATAAACGTTATATAACTTCCTCGCCCCCACAACGGAAGATCACTTCAACATCTAAACTCAAGCAGTTAACATCGGCCAATATAATATTTTTACAATCGTTAGGCTTTCGAGTAAAAAATGGAGGAAAAGCTATCAATATTTGAAGGTGTGCATTTTGACGAAGTTATAACGAAAGAAGAGTATCACACATATTATCCGAGAACACACAATTTCAACTTAAATGATGAAGTTCGCATAAGTATTCAAAATCAAGATATATACACACTACCTTCCGAGAGTTATATATACATAGAGGGGAAATTTAAACCTGATGATAATGGTACGGGTCTGCCTGAATTAACAAACAATGCATACGCTTTTTTGTTTGATCAGATTCGATATGAGCTTAATGGTGTAGAAATCGATCGCGCAATGAAGCCAGGAATCAGTTCTACGATGAAAGCATTAGTTTCATATAATGAAGATGAAAGTCGAATGTTGTCGATTGCTGGGTGGGGACCATTCGCACAGCGGCAAGCGACACTCTCCAATAACAAGTTCAACGCATGCCTTCCATTGAGCATGCTTTTAGGCTTCTGTTCCGATTACAGGAGGGTTATTATTAACGTCAGTCAAGAATTAGTCCTAATTAGAAGTAAAACGGATGAAAACTGCTATCAAAACAAGACCGCTGATGGTACAAAAAAGGCCTCAATCGAGATTGAAAAGATTGAATGGCGGGTGCCACATGTAAGCGTAAATGATCAGACACGCTTAAAGTTCTTAAACACCCTTAAAACCAATAAACCGATATATCTAACATTTCGTAAATGGGAATTATATGAACTTCCAGCTTTGCGTGCAACGAAAACTGACATTTGGCCTGTTAAAACTAGCACTAATCTAGAGAAGCCCAGATATGCTATTATAGCGTTTCAACGCAACAGAAAAGATAATTTTCAGCAAGATGCATCAAGCTTTGATCACGCTTCAATCACAAATATTAAATTGCATTTAAATTCAGAATATTACCCATATAGCGATATGAATATAGATATGAGTAAAAAACTATATGCCCAAGCATATCTAATGTACACAAAATTTCAATCGAGCTATTATGGAAGCACTCGGGGACCTCTCATGAGCTACGAGAAGTTCCACGATTCAGCACTTTACGTAATAGATTGTTCGAAGCAGAATGAGAGCTTAAAATCATCCACCGTCGATGTTAAGCTTGAGATGCAGTGCCAGGAGACGTTTAGCGAGGACACCTCTTGTTTATTGTTAATTTTACAAGATTGTGTCGTTGAATATAGTGCACTGACAGGCACTGTTAAGAAAATTATATAACATTCAGTCAATCGCGAGACCTCATGGCTAAAAGAGGTGCAATTGACACTCGAGATCAACTTCAATCATTCCTTATTATAGACATACAAGGTTATGCGATTCAACATTTCGATCCAAAAGAGATGAGCATAAGTGACGGAGAAAGGAGCATCCATTTTTTATTTAAACCTAGCATTGAATTCCATCTATTATCGAAGAAAGATCAGAGGACCGTTCGATGGCTTGAAAATAATTATTTAAATATAGAATACTCTACTGGTTATGTATATTTTAAGGACATTATTAACTTGTTAAAAAATATCTGTAACTCATATAATAGAGTGTATGTTAAAGGACATCAAAAAAAGGAGCTACTTAAGCAAAATGTTGATATTGACATAATTAACTTGGAATATTTTAATGATGTACCAAAGCTTATTAAAAATGTCAATCATTGTTTTTATCATAATAATAAAACTAATGAAGAATGTATATGCACGCAAAATAATATTATAACTCTATGCAATTATCTAAAAAATAAAGAATTATTTTAACCTTATTATTTTTATTTCAATCCACCTATACATATTAATAATAATATTATAGCAAAAATAGTATACGTATAAACATGTCTATACATGTATAAAAGGCCCGCCGAGACGGCACCAATCCGAGGTAGGTATGCAAGCGAGAGATTTTTTATACATTTACATTAATTAACCATCGCCTGCCCTAAAAAGGGCCACCCGGACGACCTCCATTCGATGCAGGTATGCAACGCTAAAAAATTAAGTGCATTCCTTAGAACACGGCTAGAGCGTGGGATCGGAATGCAGCAACTCTTAATTATATCCGTTCACACGGATATACGTATGCGTGGGGAAAAAAGGGTCGTCGCAGCTGTACATAGACCACACACACACTCACCCATGGGAACAGAATGCAGCCGCGCTTAATTGCATCTGCCCGCATACGTATATATGTATATATATGTATGCGCGGGAAAAAAGGGGTTTTCTCTAATTGATTAACATATCAATTGGTGTGGGAACCTGACGCAGATGGATGTATACGTCACGAATGAGTATCTATATATGCGTAGATCGACATCTTTAATTTCATTATAATCAGTATCTTCGAACAGTCAACATCGTTTTTAGTGCTTGTTTGTGTTTTACTACAAGGTATTTAGAAAGCCTAATTTATATAATATTAACTCGCAATATTTTACATTAGTTTTAAAATTTTATGCGACTTTTAAAAATTGTTTTTTCTCAATTATAAGGTTATTTTTTTAAATAATTTAATGATATATATTTTATTAATATTTTATTAATATTTTATTTTTATATACAATTATCCAGGGTGCTTCAAAGTATTTTATTCGTATTTAGTAGCTTCTTTATATTGTTTTTTCCTTCTTTTTTTAATTTTCATACGGTTCTTTAAAGGTTTTTTCTCAATAATTTAAATAAATTCTGAACAATAAGAGTATTTTTAGTTAAATATAAGCTGATCATAGTTTTTCTACTACTCTAAAATTTTATGCGACTTTTAAAAATTGTTTTTTCTCAATTATAAGGTTATTTTTTTAAATAATTTAATGGTATATATTTTATTAATATTTTATTAATATTTTATTTTTATATACAATTATCCAGGGTGCTTCAAAGTATTTTATTCGTATTTAGTAGCTTCTTTATATTGTTTTTTCCTTCTTTTTTAATTTTTAGGTGCGTAAATTTATGTAATTAAGTTGATTATTTTATAAGGTTTTAAAGGGTTTTATCAATAAATTTTCAATAATACAAGTATTTTTTAGTTAAATATACGCTGATCATAGTTTTTCTACTACTCTAAAATTTTATAGGACTTTTTAAAAATTGTTTTTATCAATTATAAGGCTGTTTTTAATAATTTAATGGTGTATATTTTATTAATATTTTATTGAATATTATTTTTATATACAATTATCCAGGGTGCTTCAAAGTATTTTATACGCATTTTGTAGCTTCTTTATATTGTGTTTTTTTTCTTTTTTAAATTTTTAGGTGTGTAAATTTATATAATTAAGTTGATTATTTCATACGGTTCTTTAAAGGTTTTTCTCAATAATTTAAATAAATTCTGAACAATAAGAGTATTTTTAGTTAAATATACGGGTATCAGTCAAAGTTTATGTATTAAAATATTATTTTTATATATGTAGGTCTATAATTAGTATTTTATATCAATTCATATACGCGGATCAGTCAAAATAAATTAGCAATTTAGATATATTAAAAATTAGGCTTCAATAGCTTTTTATTCTTTTAAATTTATTATATTAATTATTTTTAATTTGTTTTTCATAGAATGAATTGCGTCATATGTGGGAAGTCCTTCAGCCGGCGGGATAGTTTGAAGCGGCATGTAAACACAGCTCACCGCAATTTTCAATGTGAGACTTGCGGTGGGGGTGTGAATACATGTGAGCATGTTGCGGGACCACCTAAGAAGGTGGCCAAAGTGGATGTTACACCATCCACAAGTTCTAATAGACCTGTGGATGCTGCGCCATCTACCAGTCGAGGTGCGCCTCAGAGAAGCTGTTGTGGGTTGATGTTCCCTAATAATTCTCTGTATAGGGGGCATCTTCGCACACAGCAGCATTTGAATAATAATACATTTATGCTGCCGGATGGAGTGTTCAAAATTAATTCATCATTTAAAAGCCGGGTCGCGAGTTATAAAATTTTAGGTGATGAGAGTGCTGACATCACAAATTTTTTATCGAAATTGAGAACTAAAGTGTGCAGCCTGATTAACGATGTTCTGGCCAAGGTCGTATCGGGTATTAAGGTACAGTTAGAGCTATTTGCTCATTATGCTAAAACCGTAGCTGATGAGGAAATAGTCGACTTAAAGTCCTTCAATACTCGGTACGTCATTGTCACCGGGTCTTCAGACTTAGAGGACGTTTTTGATCAGGCTGCTGCCATCATAAAATCGAAAGCTGAAGAGTTTTCGGATAGGGGGAGCAATTGGACACTTAAGATGGTCTCGCATTTAGAGGTTAACATCAACAGTTACCAACCTCTTGGGGGATCATCTTATTTGGAACTACCCCCCTCTATCCGAAACAAGAAAGCATGCATCAATATTCAGAACTCGGACGATGCATGCCTGTGTTGGTCGATTGTAGCAGCACTCCACCCGGCAAACATACATGCAGAGAGAGTTAGTAGTTATCCTCATTACTCCAGCGTCCTAAATTTAGAAGGTATTCAATTCCCCGTTAAAATTAAAGATATTTCAAAAATTGAGAATATGAACAATTTAAGTATTAACGTTTACGGTTTGGCTATTAATGATGAAACAAAAAATCATGAGGTGGTGGGGCCAATTCATTTCACTAAAAGCAGAAAAGATATCCACATCAATTTACTCCTAATTGATGATGGAAAAAGAGCCCATTATGTTTTAATTAAAAATCTGTCCAGGCTAGTCTCATCTCAAATCAATAGCCACAATGGTGAGACCTATATCTGTGATGGGTGTTTAATTAATTTCAGAACATCCGAACAATTAAACGCCCATC
Organism: Amphimallon solstitiale; assembly: GCA_963170755.1. NCBI lineage: Eukaryota > Metazoa > Arthropoda > Insecta > Coleoptera > Scarabaeidae > Amphimallon > Amphimallon solstitiale. The sequence continues at coordinate 48,252,505 of OY720681.1, read as the reverse complement.
AACAACACGATTGCAACCATGTGTATACGGTACTACCCTCAACCGACGCGCGTAAAACAAAATTTGGAGATATGCTGCCCGAAAATATTTTACGTTTCGATAGTCATCATAAGAAAATGTCCGTTCCGTTCGTCGTTTATGCGGATTTTGAAAGTATTCTCCAACCGATTCACACATGCAGCCGTGATCCAGCTAGTTCGTATACGAATAAAACATTCAAACACGTTCCATATAGTTTTGCATATCAAATTGTATGTTCGTTTGATGCAAAGTTGAATAAATTTGTCACGTATGCCGGTTTAGATTGCTCAACGGTGTTTGTCCAAAAATTGATAGAAGATGTTAAGCTAATCTATGAAAACTATTTAAAGACTATCGTGCCGATGAAAACTTTAAATAATAGCGAGCGAAAATTATATAATGATGCCGTGATTTGCCACATTTGTGAGCTGTCTCTCAACGGAGATAGAGTGAGAGATCACTGCCACATTACGGGAGCGTTTCGAGGGGCCGCTCATTCTAATTGTAATCTAAACTTCAAAATTCCGAAATTTGTCCCTATCTATTTTCACAATTTGAGCGGGTATGATAGCCATCTATTTTTAAGAGATTTGGCACAACAAAATTTAGATATTGACGTAATTCCTATTAATAAAGAAAGATATATCAGTTTCAGCGCGAAAGTTTTGGTTGGTGACTACACAGATAAAAAATCGGGCGAGAAAAAAAATGTTTATATAAAACTACGGTTTTTAGATAGTTTTCGATTCATGGCGTCTTCTATCGATAAGCTTGCACAAAATTTGAGCCCGCAAGACTTTGTCAATGTTAGGCGGGCGTTTCCACTAGATTCACATTTCCATTTAATTAGAAAGAAGGGTGTATTCCCCTATCAATACATAGATACCTTTGGGCGATTGAACGAATCGACCTTACCGGCAAAACGCGATTTTTTTAATTCATTAACGAATGTTGATATTTCGGATGTTGAATATCAACATGCGCAAACTGTATGGAATACGTTTGGATGTCAAAATTTATTAGAGTACTCAAACTTATATTTAAAATCAGACGTTTTACTTTTAGCAGATATTTTTGAAAATTTCAGGAAAATTTGTCGGGATACATACAGTCTGGATCCGGCTCAATATTACACCAGCCCGGGCTTGTCTTGGGATGCTATGTTGAAGCACACCAAAATTGAGCTGGAGCTACTCATAGACATCGACATGCATCATTTTGTTAAGCAGAGTATCAGGGGTGGGTTGTGTCAAGTATCATTGCGGCACGCTACGGCAAATAATAAGTATATGCCTAATTATGATGCGAGTGCTCCTAGCTCGTATTTAGCTTATTGGGACGCGAACAATTTGTACGGGTGGGCAATGTCGCAGTATCTACCATTCGGTGGGTTCAGTTGGGCTAGTCAGGATGAAATTGACAATCTAAATATATCTGGGGTCGCTGATGATTCGCCGATTGGCTATTTTTTGGAGGTAGATGTCACGTACCCTGTAACTTTGCACGATGAGCATAACGACCTACCTTTTCTGCCCGAAAACATGGTGCCTCCCACGTCTAAATTTCAGTATAAAAAGTTGATCGCGAATTTACAGAACAAAGAGAAATATGTCATACACTATCAAACGTTAAAGCAAGCATTACATTTCGGCCTTAAAATCACCAAAATTCACCGCGTTTTAAAATTCAACCAGTCAAACTGGCTTCAAACTTATATCGACCTAAACACCAGCCTACGTCAGCATGCTAGGAACGATTTTGAAAAGGACTTCTACAAGCTTATGAACAACTCCGTATATGGTAAAACCATGGAGAATGTTGACAAGCGAGTGGAAGTCAAATTGGTCACACGTTGGGAGGACCATGGCAAAAGTCGCGGGGCTGGTAGTTTAATCGCGAAACCGAATTTTAAAAGTATTAGTATTTTTTCCGAAAACTTTGTGGCTGTCCAGATGGGGAAGCTTAAAGTTGTATATAATAAACCTATTTATATCGGCTTCTCCGTCTTGGAGCTATCAAAGCACCTGATGTATGACTTTTTCCACAATTTTTTGAGACGCGTGTATGCAGAAAAGGTCCGTCTGTGTTATATGGATACGGATAGTTTTATCTTAAAAGTAGAAACAGACGATATATACAGCGACATGAAAAAAAATATATCAAAATTCGATACATCGAACTTTTCGGCAAATAATGTCTACAGCATAGCACCTCAAAACAAGGCTGTTTTAGGTTTATTTAAAGACGAAAATGCGGGTAATATAATGTGTGAATTTGTCGGATTGCGCGCAAAAATGTATGCCTTAGAGGTTGAGGGTAGGGAGATTAAAAAGGTTAAGGGTGTTAAAAAGAACGTTGTGCGGGATGAGATTAGTCTGGCAGATTACAAGCACTGTTTATTGAATAATGATATTTTATTAAGGGAGCAAAATCTTTTTCAAATCAAACTACATGAGATTTATACCGTCAAGCAAAATAAATTGAGCCTATCACCTCACGATGATAAACGCCGGATTGATGAGGATGGCATTCATACTCTCGCCTGGGGGCATTATAAAATCGACTCACCAGCTCCTTAGATGGTCGCTGCACATGCCTCGGGTGCAGCTGCTCTACCGCTTCAAATTGGGTAAGTACCCCCACCCTTTTTTGTGTAAGTACCCCCACCCTTTTTTGTGTAAGTACACCCACCCTTTTTTTGTTTGCTTCTCACTGTAATTTTCTCCCACTAAATCAGTATTAGTTTGTTTGCATTCGAGTTCACACATATTCTTTTTAACCTCTAAGATTAAAATGGAAGCTAGTAAGAATACAAAATTATTATGTACATAAACTTATATCTATATATTTTTTAATTCTTTTCAGAAACTTATAATGAATTTATTGGCGATTCGCTTAAAATGATTGATGATAATATCGTTAAGGAAAAACAACTGATTGGGCAGTCATCATACTTCCTCAACAAATGCGGTTCGAAGTGGGTGAATATCGGCCTTAGTCCGGCGGCTGGATTCGTGCCCATCATCCAGATTCGATCGCCTGCAAGCTGTGTATTCTTCACATTGGACGAGTGGGAGGAATTTTGTAAGACGGAGGGTTGCAGTCCGAATCATCAAATTCGAACGTCAACATTTAGAGATACTAGCGTAATTGTATTAAGCAGTCGCAATCAGCAACTGGTATTGTCCTCCGATACCTATAGCAATTTGTTTAATTTGCGACTGCTCATTAAGAGTAAATTAGAATTTTTAGTAAATAGTAATTTCATAACATTTTATAAAATGATATTAACCGCCTGCATGGCATTAACTGGAGATTTATATACGAATGTATCAAAATTACTTGTTGATCATTGTAATTCATTTAACGCTTTCCTTATGATGGAAGTGCTACATATTAGTTATAATTCGCTTTACTATGACTTTGAGGTCATGAAGCTTGGAAATATTGTTAATTTAAAATAATATTGTTAATTTATAAATAATAATAAATAAATTGTTTTTCTTAAAAAATATATTGTTTGTTTTATTTTATTTTATAAGTAAGATATACATTTCAAGCATGCGGCTATCACAGAAGCAGACAGCCGTTGCGGTTTCCGCTGGAAACATGTTTAGACCTGTTTAAAGTACATTGAGAAGCGCGATAGCAAGCCTGGTAATTTATTCAGGAATTCTCTAGAAACAAAGACCATCTTGATGGTCCGCCATTTTGTCTGACGTCACCTTAGTTTGGATAGCGACCGTGAGAGGATGCTGCATTATGGTAATCATGAGAGATGCCATTTCTTGGTTAGTGGCTGTGAGAGGGCGTCACATTGGGTTGGTAATGATGAAATCTGCCATTCCTTAGTTTGGTTAGTGGCCGTCAGAGGGCGCCACATTGGGTTGGTAATGATGAAATCTGCAATTTTTAGTTGGGTTGGCGACCGCTAGGGGGCGCCACATCAGTTGGGTTGGTAATGATGAAATCTGCAATTTTTAGTTGGGTTGGCGGCCGCTAGGGGGCACCATATCAGTTGGGTTGGTAATGATGAAATCTGCAATTTTTAGTTGGGTTGGCGACCGCGAGGGGGCGCCACATCAGTTGGGTTGGTAGAGGGTTCTACCTATCTAGCGGGGAGGGGGGGAGGGGGGGGTAGTAGGAGTGGGGGGTGGTGGTCCCAGAACTCTCCAAAGTACCCTACTAACATATAATAAATATTCTAAAATTAAATATTGTGTAGATAAATTGTATTTATTCCTGTGCCAGAGGCATAGAGTATATACAATTAATAGATATTCTATAAGATTAAGGCTAAGTGGAGTAACCAATGGCTAAGTAGCCTTCAATAATCACGTGGAAAATAAACATATTTTATAAACTAAATTCCGGGTGTTCACAACGCCCCAGCTCGAAGCACCTTTATTTGAAGCCTGATTATAACGATCACATGTCAAATTAAACCAATTAAAAAGTACTATCAGAGAAATATCAAATTTTATTTTTAGCTATTCGGTTCACCAATGGTCGATAATCAACTTTTTTATGTTAAATGGCCGCCTGCTACTTTTTTACAGAATTTGATAAAGATTTTTTTCTGAATTTAATGATGTAGCACAATACCGTTTCTTGTCTTATTTCAACTTGTTAAAAAATAAAAAAACATTTCAAAAGTACTTGTACTCTATTAGTAATAGGATGCTTAGACATTATTGTCACGATGTGAATTTTATGTCAGTGTCTTTAAATCAATTTTAGTTGTTTCAGTTGTCATCATTTTATAATGAATAACGAGTTCGTGGATATGCTTGAAATTTATTTTGGGTGTCACAAAAACACAAAGTTTTAGAATCTATGGAGAACCCTTCTCGGACAGGCGAGTACCGAATCGCCGTCAGTTTAGTCGATTGGAAGTCAATTTGAGACGGTATGAATGATTTAAAAAACCTAGATCACAAAATCGGAAATTTCGAGATGAACGTTTTTCTATCTGTTGAGGAGAATCATTGGGCTTCTGTAGGTGAAATTGCTTCAAATCTACAAGTTTCCAGAGTAAATGTGTGTTCAGTTTTGAAAAAACATAAGTACAAAGCACTTGTGCCGCGCAAGATCCACACATTAGAAGAATGTGATCCAGCACCTCGTATGAATTTTTGACAGTTTTTTTTAAATCAGTTAAGACGTGAACCGTTGTTTTACAAAAAAATAATAAAATTTAATCGCTACAATCATCGCTACTGGAATGTAGAAAATCCACATGTTTCCGTAGAACAAGCTCCACAAAGAAGATTTTTACTTAATGTCTGGTGTGGATTATCAGATGGACGAATAATAGGTCCAATCTTCATCGATTGAAATCTTACCCAGCAAAAATATTACAAAATTTTAAGTGAAGGCTTACTAGAAGTTCTTGAAAATTTACCTTTGAATGAAAGAAATAATTTAGTTTTTCAACAAGATGGAGCTACTCCACACAACGACATAATCAATAGAGAGTTTTTGAATATTGAATTTGTAGATCGTTGGATGGGAACTTACTAACCTATTTTGTGGCCAGCTCGTTCTTGTGATCTGACCCCGACGGATTCTTTCTTCTGGGGCTATTTGCAAGATATTGTTTATGCAACACCTCCTGATACAGTCGAAGTTTTGCGAAATCGAATAATTGACGCATGTCAGGAAATGTCTCGAGAAGTTTTAATAAATGCTACGTTAGCTGTGATATCCAGGTTTCGACAGTGCTCTGAAAGAGACGGTGTCCAGTTTGAGCATTTTCATTATTTTTTTGGTTAAAATAAGTTCATTTCATTGAAAAATTGAAAAAAATATCATTGTATTATTAAACGCTTGTTTTATTGAAAATACCTTGAATGTGAGAACGTTCTTATTAATGTAAGGTGCCATCAAAGCTTTTTAATTTTAGACATATTATGGTTGACACAACTACATACTATGGTTGTCATGGTTACAGTACCGGCCTCTAAAAAAAAATTTTTATCAAATTCTTTGAAAAAAGTAGCAGGTGGCCATTTAACATAAAAAAGTTGATTATCGACTTTTGACGAACCGAGTAGCTAAAAATAAAATTTGACATTTCTATAACACTGCTTTTTAAGTCGTTTAATTTGGTATGTCGATTGTTACAATCAGATTTGAAATAGGTGCTACGTGCTGGGGCGTTTTTTTGTGGACAACTTGTATATAATTTTATAACAGAATAAAAAGATATTTTTTAACAAGATAAAATCTATAAAAAAATTAAATTCTATAATAATATTATTAAAATCCCCCCCCCCCCAACAAAGTATTTAAAAACCAACCTCTCGCATTTTAAGAACGATTAAATTTATTACTAATTAAGTAGTAGGGTTTCTGAATAAAAAAATCAAATTTTACCAATACATATTTCAATTACTAAGTTCAGACAAATTTTTAAGAAATACAAACGTACCAAAAATGAGTTTGAGAACAATTTTATAAAAAAGTTTTTCGAAACTTAGTAGTTCTTTTACTATTATCGAAAAACCATTTTCTGCGAATATTTTGCAAGATATGCTTTCCAGGTAGATCTATTAATAGAACAAACGTATTAAAACTTAATTCGGAATAATTTGTGTGTAAACAATTTCAAGAATGGGATCCGGAATAACACTTTTCTTTAATAAAAGATTTTTTCAAATATTTCTCAATTTAGAATTCTATAAAGCTTTATTATGAGTACAAAAATATTTAGAGTTCGATTTGGAATAATTTTTGTATGAAAAGATATTCAAAATTTGGACCGAAAGTAACACTTTTACTGACAGATTAAAATATTTTAACTTAATTGGAAACTATTATTAGAAAGTAGTTTGGTGCCCATACTTCAATTTTAATATTAGTACGCACACTTATTACGGTAATTTTGACTTCAATAAGAAACATTGTTAGCTTACGAAGGAACATATAATTAATTTTGAAAATTAATTTTGGGGAAACGTGGGTAAATAAGGTTAATAATAGTAAACTTGAAACAATTTTATTAAAACTAATAGGTTATTCAATACTCAGATAATGAACCTTTCTAGATTCCACGATATTTAAAGGAATAACCGAACTTCGAAAATCCTATAGATTATATAAAATTGCCTTAGATATTTTCTTATACCGTATGTGTCAATTTTCATTAGGTATAGGATTCAATCTTTACGTGCGATTTATACGTATACAAATAATACATGGCAACGTGTGTCACCTCTACCGTCCGTCACCAATCCCGGCAACAATCGACATTACATCGAGTTTCTCCGATCTCCCCACCAGATTTTACATTCAATCTTTAGCTGCGAACGCGTTGCGATTTAGTCTGCAATAAAACCCGTCTTATTACTGGAACGGGAAACATCAAATGGCCGCCGCGATCTCCGGATCTAGTAGTTTATTATTATTTTCAGAATCCTTTTTTATTTACCTTATTTTTAATTTTATTAGAATTACGCTTTTGTTTGTGTCATGCAGCGTGAACGCAGCTTAATAATTCTCTGCATTTACTGAAAGGAAAAAAAAAAGAAAACCTTGCAACGCGTAAATATTATTTCTGAACGCATTACAAACATCCAAGTCAGTGGTCCAACAGTTACTGCTATAACTTGAGCTTGAATCGGTCGCGCTCGCATTGGAGAGGAAAGTAGGGGGTGCCATGTTGTCACGTATTGCATGAATTAATCGCCTATGGCTAATGAAAATTGACACATGCTGTATAGCAATTGATAATATTGTTGCTAGAGGTTTCATTTGTACTATATTACATTACATTACATTATTATTTTAATGCAGTATTATCAGTTTATATATAAATGCGTTTCCGTCTTGTGAAATTATTAAATACTTTGTCTACCTGCCATTTCCATCTGTCAGCAAAATATAGAGTGCATATTAAATCTAGAAAATGTAATTTTATGCTTTGCGAATAACAACGACTACTAAGTTAAATATGTAGTTGTAATTACTTATTATGAAACACCTTTCTTTATTGAAGTTAAATGCCCTTATGTTGTTAGGTGGTAGTTATGCAACAATAAGCTATTCTATCTGCCAGATTTTATTTGGTCGAATTAGTATCTATAATAGTGTTTTATCAATAGCCAATGACTCGTAGATATTGTCGGGTATGCGGCAAAATATCCCAAAATTGCAATTTCATCATTTTCATTATTAATAACTGGTTTAATTCTCCGAATCTTTGCCTTTACGGATCCAAAGTTTCTGAAGTTTTCCATAATACGTTTAACGGTATTGGTAGATGGTTTCCGCTTTTGCGGATATCGAGTTGCAAATGTATCACATGTTCTTGACATAACTTTATAAAAGTCCCCAAAAATAATAAATAAATTTAAATAATCATCGTTTGTATAATTTAAGCGCCTCGGCATGAGTTTTTGTAATTATGATAAGGTAGATGACTTTTTTTCAACGAATGACAATTTATAATTTTGTAAATACTGTCATGGCTAGCTAATGAAAAAAGAACTAATGCAAACAGTATGTATTGTGGAAGATAGAAATACTAACATGCCAATATTTCGAAAACTACCAGTTTTGATAATAGACATATTTATACCAAGTGATCTTTTGGTAATTTTTCCAAATTAGTTTTCAGGCGTATAATTCGCACACTCTGTAACAATTTTATACAAATAGTATTTAATTAGGCCATCTATTTGAGAGAATTTACTTCAAATTAAGTAATAAATTCATCTTTATATGGAAAAAAAGCTATTGATTTTCTGCCTGCAAACGTCAAATTTAACGTAAGAATTGCAATAAGTCATAAAGGGTTAGGTATATGCCATTATACATGAAATATATTTAGAATATCACGTAGAATCTAAAAACTTGACAATATACAGGGTATTCTATTTAAAATTAGGAAGTTGGTGCCTACTTCCGGTATAGCCCGGAGAGCCGATAATTTTAAAATATTTTAGGCGAATGGCCCCCATCGACTTTAGTATAGTATAGTATAATGTCAAAATTTCAAATCAATCCTAGCTATAGTTTTTCCGCAATCAATCGATTCAGTTCCTGGTGAACCAGCCTGTATACAGGATGGGGAAAAAGTAAGAAAACATCTAAACATTTATTTATTGAAACTCGCTGAAATTTGCCACACTGTTAGAAAGATTTAGACTTCATCATATGAGATTTCCGTTTTACACTGCCATTAGTTTTCGAGATAAAGGCTAACTTGATGTTTTTTTTTTAAATCGCATGAGGGTTGAAGTGCAATATTTTTTTAAAAGAGTGTTCTTTTCTGTATTCAGTGATGTAACAGATGCCTGTTTTTATTCGAATAAAAACAGATATAATTTTTTTACGAATTCAATTCAAAAAGTAAAATAAATATGTTAGAAATAGTACATTTAAGTGAAAGGAAGCTTATGGAAATCCTGATGATGTTTGTATATGGCGATAGAAGACGAAGTTGTGCTGATGTCGTAACTCTTTTTAATGAAATAAATCCGAATCGACAGCAGTCGATGGCTAAAACAACACTTCAAAAACTTTAAGAAGATCTAATGGAACTGGAAGCACCAAGGTTGCTTGAATTTTTCATGTTTCTTGCTATTCATATATTCAGAACAAGTAACGTTTGGTTTACTTATATTCATTTTTACGTTCGAAGGTCCTAAGCTTGAAGGGATGGGCTCTCTGTTGCTAATTCTTTCCTCGTTGTTGTCCTTTTAACTTTCTTTGATGTTATGGATGTATGTACTTGCAAAAAGTGAAAAGGTTGTATTTTGCATAGAAGTTGATGGCCGATGGAAAATTTCATCAGTGAATTAATTGTACAGCATAGATGAAATTCTTGATGAGGTCGTAGTGTTCTGGGGAGTGAAAGAATTCCGAGTGGCTGCAGTTGCGGGAATGGATAAAATAGAAGCATTTCTAACTGATCAAGATCAGGAGAAAAAAATAGTGTTCGAGTTTCATTATCGTTTTCTAGTTCATTTTCAGGTAATGCATCCATATTTAAAGTGCAGATGCCTGTAGCACGGCAAGCAGAGGTTGCCAGATGAAGAGTAGCAGCGCTAGATTTAGCTGTATTTAACAATTCGCCGAAGTCATCTCTTGTAATTTTCCTGTTGTAGGTCGAGTAAGCAATCAATATTGCACATGCGTTTTTTAATTATGTTTTGAAAGGTTAAAATACAACATTGTTCATATGCGAAGCATGACCATTGAGATTTAGTAGATTTTTACCTGCCGGTTTTATAGAATAAAGAGTTGTGTTCACAAATCTATTAATTAATAATAATCTATTTTCTTTTCTACGTGGCGTATTGTGGTTTTGCGTAGACACCTTTAGAAATACAATAGCAAGCAACAGTGATTGTTTTGCTTTTTCTGCCCTTATGATAACAGGAACAACTTTGCTGCCTTTAACTGTTAGAACATTTCTAGGTTCGTTGTATAACAGAAGTCCAATCGCATCGGAGTTCCCTATCTAAGACGGGTTTTCCAAAAGATCATTCTCCATGTGAATTTCAAACAATAAAGTGAAATAACTTTTAACATCGGCGCGATTTATTCTCTATGTTCTATAGCATTCGTTATGCCCTGAGTTCTTTGGACAGTTAACTCAGGTTGTCTCCACATAAAAGATGAAAACTAAACTTTCCCAGCTACCTTCTTTTCTTGGTTGAATGTGCGTTTTTTGCCCAATGATTCTGCTAAATCACATGCCATGCTCCTTACATCACGTTGTGTTGGGGAGAGTCCAAAGTTTTTAATATAAATGAATAATTTCTTTTCGGTATCGACGCTTAGTTGAAAATCTGAGCTTATTGATTTTTTACCGAACACATTTCCTTTTAACCTGTCTCTCAAGGTGAACTCTAATAGTATATTATGCAACGAGCATTTAATGATAGCTATTAAGACACGAGTAAAAGAATTACAATACGAGGCGAAGCCGAGTATTGTAATGAATACGAGTGTCTTAATAGCCATTAAATGCGAGTTGCATACACTATTTTTTCTACGACCCCATAATAAAACATATTTTTTGAACAATCCATTTCATAAATTGAGGTTAAAATTTTCCGTACGTTTTTGTGAATTTGGCTGGTAATAAATTGTTCGTGGCTACTAAGGCTTCTTCCATAATTTCTGGTGGAGTCAATTATTACATTTCACTGTCATTATCCCTCATTTTTACCGTTTATATTTTCAAAAAAGCACATATTTTAAGTACTTTACTTGTAAATTGCAGAGAACTGTCACATTTATTTAATTTGTATATTTGTCAGATATGTAGTCGCCATATTGAATATTGTTTGAATATTGAAATGTCGCATTCGTATTGGATATAAACTTGTATCGTAATGAAAAATCTGTATTCCTATTGGATATAAACTTGTAACATAATGAAAATCTGTATCGTAATGAACATCTTTATAGTACAGGTTCGGCATATCTAATAATACAATTAAAGTATGGGAGTAGAAAAAATATTTAATTGTTTGGCTGCAGACAGTATAAATAAATCGTTATTGATAGCATATATAGCTTGTTGTAGATCCTCTTCTGACCAAGTTCTTTTACTTGTCATTCGCATGTACACGTCAGGCACCTTGACCTATTTAGAAAGAAGGCCCTATTAGTATTTAAATTGCTCCTAATTAATAAAAGTGTCGCACAATATTTACCCTCTCATTGAGTTTAATTGACAGCATGCACAGTCTGTTTCGATAACGGTTACCGCAAACTCTCCTAATGCGGTAGTAGAAATTGCGTTCTCACTTAATATTGTAATGAGATAAGCCCACAAAAAAGAAGCCGACCTACGGGCGACGACAAAAACGTAACGGTAAACAAGTCGTAAATCAACTGTACTCATATACTGCGTCAGCGACAGAAAGTCTGGAATGTGGTAGAAAAGAGCCAGAATTTGCTGGTGTATCTCTAGACCTTTTGTCTGCACATATATATATAAATGCCGCCGGTGGGATAAGGAATTCATTCATTGAATAGTAGTCGTGCAGTTCAAATAAACATAAATAAGTGAGCGGTGCAGTTTTGTTACATACATATTACAGACATAAATAGTAGTGATAGATATAAATACGTGTGTTAATTTATTCGTAGTAGTTTTAAGTTTTATTTTATACTTTTATATTGTGATTAGTTTTAAGTGTGAAAATATACAGACAGTTTTAAAACATTTGCAAGAGTTTAATTTTGACACCGGAAACGCTACAATATTATGTACACATGAAATTTTTCAGATTAACTTGTCTCCTAAAATGTTACACTAAACACAGGATTTGCTTAGAACTGACCTGATTAGGAACTATTTTCATCTAAATCATGCCTTATAAAAATATATGAAACTTTTCTGCATGTTCACTCACATACCTTAAGATATTACATTTATAATTATAATTCTACACGTCTCACTTCTTTTGCTATATGAATTTAGCTAACGTATTTGTATTATCAGTATTGTTCAGTAGGTAGGTTGCCTGGTTGGTTTCTACTGTCATTCTTCGTTATTTGCGACCAGCGCAATCAATCACTCCTATCGCGTCAACTAACCTAGTTTTGCCGTATAAGACATAGTTAAATACTCTCAGCGATATTTAGTCAATTACTAAGGTACATATCTCTATTCTATTTTATATTTTTCTTTATTATATTAGGCTTATGTGAGAAAAACATTTATATGTGCTTCCTAAAGCGTTCGATTTTGAGCAACAATAATGTTTACGAATCTAACAAAGTAACAGAGAATATGAAATAAAAGGTGGAAAAGATGGATTTTCACACATTTGTCGAATACTATGTATTCGGCGAATGCGTGAAGCTTTTAAGTGTTTATATAGACATGAATTGCTTATATAACGTAGCTACTCTTTTCAGGAGAGATTATATTGTGCTAAAATCTATTTATTCTCATCGTGAAATATTTGATGCAATGACAAAATCTGTACTGTGTGGGTCGCTGGTTTTATTCAAGGATATTAAAGAAGAGCTAAATTTATACGATACCTGTATATTCTAGTTTGCAAAATGTGTTGAAGGAAATTTTCTTAAAGAGAGACATTTTTTTCTATATATGTACTTGTATTTATTGTATTATTTAAGTTTTTAAACAAAATATGTTATAAGTATACTGTTAAGATACAAAGGTCACATATGCGATAGTACGCATATTAAAAAAAATAGGCAACAGAATATGTTTTGTAAAATATTCTATATCACTTATAATTACACGAGATCTTTCTTTTCTCCGGATAAATTTTCAGTTGTTAACAAAAATTTTTGTGGCTGGGTAACTCTACGAAACAAATTGCCTGTTTTATCCAGAAGGCAATTTGTTGAGTTCAGTTACCAATTAACAACTAAATTTGAGTTTGAAAATGGAAAATTTATTCGGAAATAAATAAAGAGCTCGAATGTAATTCGGTAAGATAATTTACTAAATGTGTAAACAAACGCTGAAAAATTTTTTTACATTATAATTGTATTATTTAAAAATACAGTTATTGAAAACACAGTTATTATACACTTTGTGAAGAATACTTACAATGAGTTTGCACATTTTATGTTATAACAGCACTTCATAACGAACACTATGATGATAAAGTAAACAAATTGGTGTCGTGTCAAGCAAAGACAAGTAAAATACATAATTTCAAAATGCACTAAGTGACTCAGAACTCATGGCATAGGCTTGCCTTAAAGTGGTCATTGAGAATGTTCTCGGAATTCATCGTTCCGATAACTGGCGCTTTTACATTCAAACCATGCTCGTTGCTTTTCATCGTATCAATGTTAAAATGTCATTAAAAATTCATTTTTTACACGCACATGTGGACAAATTTGGTGAACAATCACCGGTCGAATCAGATGGGCGCGGCGAGCGTTTCCACCAAGTGACGGCAAGACTTGAACATTGGTATTGTCGAAAAAAATTGGATGCTCTCTTAGGGGATATTTGTAAGAAGAAGTATCACGAATAGAAGAAGTTTAAGAAAAAAAATATTTTTTTGTGGATAATACACGACTTTTGAGAATAAAATATACTTTTTCTACTCCCATACTGTAATTGTATTATTAGATATGCCGAACCTGTACTTTAATGATGTCCATTACGAAACAGATTTTCATTATGATACAAGTTTATATCCAATAGGAATACAGATTTTTCATTACGATACAAGTTTATATCCAATAGGAATGCGACATTCCAATTTTCAAACAATATTCAATATAGCGACTGCATATCTGACAGATATACAAATTAAATAAATGTGACAGTTCTCTGTAATTTACAAGTAGGTACTTAAAATTAGTGCTTTTTTGAAAATATAAACGGTAAAAATGAGGGATAATGACAGTGAAATGTAAAATTTGAGTCCACCAGAAATTATGGAATAAGCCTTAGTAATCACGAACAATTTATTACCAGCTAAATTCGCAAAGGTGCTTGGAAAATTTTAACCTCAATTTATGAAATGGAATGTTCAAAAAATAATGTTTTATTATGGGGTCCTAGAAAAAATAGTGTATCAAACTCGCATTTAATGGCTATTAAGACACTCGTATTCATTACAATACTCAGCTTCGCCTCGTATTGTAATTTTCTTACTCGTGTCTTAATAGCTATCTTTAACTATTATACTATTTTCTATATTTTCTGAACTTTCTGTAACTTTAAATACCCAATAAGTTGAATTAGTGAAAAATATTCCATGAAACAAAGAAATGTTGTCGAACTGAAACGATACCTGCTGACTAAATGTTGAAATGTACGGAAAAAACGTGTTTTTTTTGTAATCTTTAAACGTGAATATCTCGAAAACCAGAGTCAACTTTGCAAATTGGCGAATGCCATTGGATTCAGCGTAATCGAATTATGTTTTCTACCCAGGTCCCATCAATGTTGAAATTTTCGACTAGCATAGTGTGATGTACATCCTAATATAAAATTCACACTTGTAACAGAGACTAACGGTTCTTCTAATTTCCTAGACCTTACTATTTCACAGAATATAAATAAAAAAACATTAATTTGCAATTTACCACAAGCCTACAAATACTGATACAACTATACATTCTTCTTCCTTTCACCCTTTAAAACATAAATTAGCTATGAATCAATGATACATAGACTACATAGTGAATACGCCACTTAATAAAACTAACTTTAATACATAATTAGATAGAATATACACTATTGCTACAAATAATGGCTATACTAAAGATATGATTAATAATATCCTTCGAAACAAACAAATAGCACATACTCGTTATTTAATTTACCCTGAAATTTCTAGTAAAAATTAAGTACATTATTCTACCCTTACGCAAATTGGTAAATCTTCAGACAAAATTAGCAAATTAATTAAAAAAGCCACTAATGGTAAAATAGCTTACTTAATAATACTTTAGAATGTTTTTTAAAAAACAATAAGGACAAAACAGACAAAAAATCAAAGTCAGCATTGTTTAGAATATAAACATACTTTTAATAATAATCTTAAAATAAAGTGAAACTTCCCATAGGCGGACACTGTTCGTTCCGACAAAACTGCCCGTTTAAGAGAAGTGCCCGTTTATCAGAGAAGACAGAAAAATTAAGTAGAAACGCAAAGCTAAACTTTCATTTGAACACACAGTGTAAATTTATATACTTATAACTTTATTTGCTAAATAAAACTCAAACGGTTATGTACACATTTATATATACATACATATAACAGAAACATATGTAGGTAAGGTACATATACAAATACTATCTTACAAAATAATCTAAAATGGAAGCTTGCTTGTGTGTATTACATGCCAATTTTGCTTCAAAATGTAATGATAGCTCACTAAGCATACCAAACGCTTGTTCATCATCTTTTTCAAAACGAAATTGTTTTGGTTTTTTTATTTCCAGTAGACCATCTTTATACAATACTATTCTTTTCTCATAATCATTAGTTCTAGGAATTTCTATTTCATGTTCTTCGTCATCACTGTTTTGACTTTCGTTTTCTAAATTATCGGGCTAAATATGGTCTGGATTATCGTCTTCTATATACAAATTGCCGTCAATATTTATAAATTCCTGTACATCATTACTTCCTAATTTTCCCATTAGCGTACACATTTCAGCCACTTTAAATAAAGGAATTTCATCTTCAGGATCAAATTGATCATTTTCAAACTCCTCATTTACTTCTTGAAATCCTGTTTTCTTGAAACAATTTTTAATTGTATCAGATGAGACATCATCCCATGCTTTTTTAATAAAATAAATCGCATCTAATACGCTAATAGAATTAGTTAAATTATGTACAGAATCAGAACTCACAAACTGCGATAAGATGTGTTTTAGTATTAAATGTCGGTACCAAGTTTTGAACATTTTTATAATGCCTTGATCTAGCGGTTGGCAGTAAGCTGTCGTATTTGGCGGTAAGAAAACGAGTTTAACATTTTGCAACTGTACGTCCTTAGGATGGGCAGCTGCATTGTCCAAAAATAATAAAACTTTTCTGTTTGATCGATCATTTTCCGATCAAATTCACGCAACCACTCTGTCATAATAGAATTAGTCATCCAAGCCTTGTTATTTGAATACCATTGGACTGGAAGAAGAGCAATGCTAATATTTTTAAATGCGCGAGGACGTGCTGATTTTCCGATAACCAACAGTTTTTCTTTCTCCCCTGCCATATTCACACAGTGCATTATAGTTAATATTTCTTTCGATAACTTGCCGTCCACACATTTTTCGCCTTTTAATGCCATCGTCTTTGTTGGTAGTGCCCGAAAAAATAACTCTGTTTCGTCCAAATTATAAATATCGCAGTGTTTGTACCCTTTAATTATTAACGGCAACCTGTTTATGAAAGCTTCGACATCTTCTTGATTTGCGCTAGCGGGTTCGCCAGATATCATGCGGTAATGAATATTATGTGGCTTCTTGAATTTATCTAGCCATCCAGTAGAAGCGGAAAAATTACAATTGCCTAATTTCTCAGCAATTTCCTTGGCTTTATACTTTATTAGTACCCCAGATACAGGCATATTCTTATCTCTAGCTTGCACAAACCATTCGTACGTTAACTGGTCTATTTTGAGGCCTTCGGTTTTAAAAAAATCGCCTTTTAATTCCACTGTTGTCATTTGTTTGCCACTGCTTTAGATATTCATGTTTGTTTGTTATTATTTGCGCGGCTTGTGTTTTGCCAATATTAAATTTTCTGGCTAATTCACGTGAACTGAGCTTGTTTTTATTATTATATTCTATGATCGAAATCTTTTACTTCAGCGTTAAAGTATTTCTTTTTTTTTGATATTGTTTTCTACAATAATTAAAATACGTACATAATTATGCCATAAAAATAATTTAAAACTTACCATTTTCTACAGAGAACGTAACAAATATGTATTCAAATACATACATATATATTTTCACACAACACATACAGACGAAGATGACTTGCGAACTAAACAAATATCTATACTGTTCAAATTAAATCATCGATGAAGGCAGGGGATTTACCGGACAGAATTACTATGTCTCGATTCTCGCGTCCGTTTAATGGAAACTTTGCTGTCCAAAAGCAGCTAAATAACTGTCCGCGCCCGTTCAAAGGAGTGTCAGCATAAGAGAAACCAATTTATTAGGAATTCCCTACTAATAAATTCGGGACCGTATAAAATGTTCGTTTAAGGGATGTGCCCGGCTAATAGAAGTGCCCGTTAAGGGAAGTTTCACTGTACTTAATATCCAAGATAAAAGAAAAAAAACTTGATCTCCTAGATTCATTAGAAATTTCTAGAATTACAAAATTAGGGTTAGCGTTAAATGATCAAACCAACCTATGTCACTCCCTACTTTTGTCCTTAAATTTGTAATATGTTTTCCAGTATATAATTTCTCGTACTAATGTAAATTCTTCATTATTCTACCACCTGGTGAAGCCGATGTGCGACGAAACAACGTTGTAGTGGTTTACTATAATTAAAATTTTGAAACTTTAAAATCATTGTTTTATTTTTATTATTACCTATAAACTCCGCCATATTTACTGTTTAAATTTTTTTTCCTCTGTATATTGCCCTTTGTATTTTATTTTTCTATGTATGTTGGAAAATAAAGACATTATTATTGCTTTTATTATTATTATTATTATTATTAT
Organism: Amphimallon solstitiale; assembly: GCA_963170755.1. Classification (NCBI taxonomy): domain Eukaryota; kingdom Metazoa; phylum Arthropoda; class Insecta; order Coleoptera; family Scarabaeidae; genus Amphimallon; species Amphimallon solstitiale. Next base: position 48,234,317 of record OY720681.1, on the reverse strand, counting down.
TATTATTTGACAATTTACTAGAATGTAAAGATATAAAAACAATTACTAGAGTCTTTTTTAAATTTAACGATATGTAAATATAAGGAAAAAATAATTCAAAATATTAATAAATTGCCTCATGAAATTTGCTAGCTGTATGTTTCTGTATTTTGTTTGCCGTTTAGCTAAGCTAAGTCTTGGTCATATTTCAAATTAAAATATTCACCTGTATTCAATTTAGATGGTAATTTGTAATCAACGCAAGCGTTTTGACGTTCCGCATGTGCTTAAATGTACGTGAAAATGTAGCGTAAAAAATCACCGGGTCACGGGTAACAGAGGGAAAAGCGAACCCCATTTGCGGTTTATTTGTACGAATCTGTCGCCGGAAAGCACGAAGGGTGACGAAAACATTTGTTTTTAATTTAATCTCTCCCTTAACGGACTTCCAGTGAACGGATGGCAAAAAGGGAAAAAATAACGTCACGTGGAAAAGTTTACGAAAATATGGGAAAAAACGGCTTTTATTAAGTGACTGTTTTAAAAATAGAATTTAGAGACCACGAAGTAGTTTAATCTGAATGGATATTACACAGACATTTTATAAAGTCTTTTGTAGAATTTACTGCTGTCGACTTTAAGTCTTTCTCAAGAACAGCTTCATTACAGACATTCTTCGCAATGTCTATTTTTATATGGAGTAATTTTTATTCATCTAGCATGCTTTGCGATAATTATGTATTATACATGATTCAGCTACTGTTATCACCGTTAAGGATCCCCAAACAGCTTAGAAATACAAAGTTAAATGACATAAAATATGCGTGCCTACCGTTCTAAACAAAGAAAACAAAACTAAACTTTGCTATACCGTTTGACTGAAATAAAAGTAGATATAGGGAAACACAGACACGCACACATGTGCATGCAAACATGAAATGGAGGGGTACGATAGTAGGGGAGTACAGATGAGTTCATATCGGGACACCGGGGTACCGAGGCTTTAGTGCAAAACGTTGAAAGCTAGTATGCAGACGTTTGCTTTAAGGAATTGCTACGCTATGTACGGCTTTTGTATAATATTTTGGTAACTGATGTATGATGAATTATCCTTCGCATTTCATAACACAATCTGTATTTTTTCCTCGACAGTTAAGGGCATTTTATTTTAATATTTGCGAGTTTGCTCAGATACAATGTATGTACGTTCACGCTCTAAAGTTACGGAACGAATGCCATGTCCGCGCTCTCGATCTCCCCACTATCACCCCACACCATCCGTCTTATGGTGAACTGTTGTATACATACATACATAGGTACATGTTTATGTGTGTGTATTTGAAGATGCATATTAACTTTTAAATACGACAATCTGTATATGCGTCACAAGAAAGAAAGTAAGGGTCGTAGATTTAAACTTTATATGCGGGCTTATTTCATATAATAGATACCAACATAGTATTTTCGGTATTATTATATGTAGTACTTATAGTCAGCATTCAGAATTGTAAAGATCTTTTACCGATCCCAAACAATGCTTATTTAATTTAGTGTGCAATCGATAAAAAAAAATATTGTTCGAGATATTTACAGCTTTATTTTCCCGACAAATATTGTTTATGAACAAAATAAATCATATTTAATAAAAAGGAAAATGTGAAGAATAGGGCTTGCATTTACCACGAATAAAACGTCAAACTGCCTGTGGCAATAATAATATGTAATATGTAATAATGGGTAAATTCAAATTACAAATACAAGAAATTGGCAAATAATGATTCCAAATGAGTCGCAACCTCTATGCCCACCTACCTGCTACTCTTGTCACTTAGGCTGCCGCTTACTGACTGAAGATGGTATGGGTCGAAACGACGTGAAGTAAATTTTAATAGGGCACCACCGCGAATTTAAAGCCTATCGAAGTTAACGAACGCGGATCGTACATGGTAAGAAAAATCAGGTGGAAATAAGTAAGAGCAACTCAACAATAAAACAAAACAAATTCAGACCACAAGTTCTAAATTTAATTCCCAACAAAAGGATATAGAATAATTTTATAAATAGAAAAATAAAGTCAAAAATGAAATGAATAGATATTAATGAAGTGAAAAATAAAACAAAATTTAAATCAAGCCTGCAACGCATACAGTTGTGCGCGAAAGTACACCTTGTATATCAATAATTAACGAAAAGAATCAATCGATAAGAATTTAAAAAACAACAACAAGGACCTAGCAATTCACACTGTATGATGGACAAAATTAAATATACTTAAATTTGAAATGCAAACAATAAAGATATTAATAATAAATAATAGGCCTGATTGAATAAATTACAAGTTATAATAATCAAAGCACTCTTAAATTTAAAATAAACACAATAGATGATATATTGCTGAAAGTTCTCGAAGAACTTGCAAATTGAGCGATTACAATAGGTTATGTAGTAGGTCAAGCGACCACTAAAATAACTAAAAATATTAACCTAGTACATAAAATCAAAATTACCGTAAGCTATTCTTGCTTATCTCTTATACAAAATTACTAAACGTATGACAAGTGCAAAGATTATTTAAGTTCAGTCTGTATAATGGGCTCTTATGTAAGAAAAATTTTAAAATATATCTTCAAGTTACTGAACTAATACACCCTGTAGGATGGGATGTTACTATATAATTACAAAATTAAATAAGAACTATTCAATAGTTATCCGATCAAAAGAATCGACAGGCCTTACTCCTAGAATTACTAATTATTATTAGAAAATTAACCAAATTGAACTAATACCAAAATTATTTGATGTAAATTACGGATACCTGCAATCACTCCGGTAGCATGCCGATAAAGACTGAACGTACTTAAGCGATCCACAGATAGATAACGCTACCATACCCAAAATATACAAATGATATTATTACTAATTTTTAACGAGTCAAACTTGTACTAATGAAACTAAGAATAATAATAAATGTTAATTAAATATAGAAATAATTAACCTGTGATTTTTGAACCGTTGCACATTTCAGTGACATTTTTAATTTTTAATAAAAAACATAAAAGACCTTTACCGCGCTAAAGTACAACAAACTAAATAAGTATTTCGGGAACTATGTTCTCATCTTCAGTAGCACTGATTAGAAATCGCGTTGTCTGTACACCGTAGCGTATACAGAACAACACCGTAGCGTATACAAAACAACACTCACTGTGTTGTTCTGTATGTATAGTCTGTAAAATATCGTTAGAGAATGTCCAAAAGGGCCACGTACAACGTCACTTAGCATTGCTAAAACATACACAGAAACTGGACCCGTTGAAAGCTGACAATTTTAAAGAAGAACTCTGTGAAGCTTTAATGGCGGCTAATATCCCATTAAATAAACTTGACAATCCCACTTTCAAAACATTTCTTCAAAAATATACCGGTCTAATTGTTCCTGATGAATCCATCTTACGCAAATATTATGTTTCTAAATGCTTCACCAAAACAGTAGAATGCATTAGAAGATATCTCTCAAATCAGTATCTATGGATAAGTGTCGACGAAACTGTCGATATATTAGGACGCTGTGTGGTAAATGTCGTACCAGGTGTACTACATCCAACTATTCCATATAACGCATCTGTGATAGCATCTAAAGTTATAAATACAGTTGATGTGGAAACAGTTGCTGAAACCATTGATGAGAATTTGCACAAAATGCTTCATTCGGATGACAGGTACAGGGAAAAAATACTTTTATTTGTTAGTGACAGTGCCGCATATATGTTAAAAATAGGCAGAATATTAAAGAAAACATATCCTTATATGCTGCATATTACTTGTGTAGAACATGCTCTCTACAGAGTCTGTAAATATATCAGAGACAGATATCCGGAAATTGATAGACTTGTATCCGCTTTTAAAAAGGTTTTCAGAAAAGCACCATCGAGAGTAGCTCTTTACAGGGAAAAACTTCCATCTTTGTCACTGCCTCCCTCGCCAGTAATGACTAGATGGGGAACATGGTTGGAAGCTAATAGTTTTTACTCAGAGAATTTCGACACTTTTCAAAATTTCGTTACATGTTTAAATGACGATGCTCGAAGTACGCACATATAACCAGTTGAGATGTAGAAAGGACGTTTTCTATCTACAAGTATGTACTTCATTCAAAGAGAACAAAACTCACAGAAGAGAAATCTCAAATTAAAAGAAGGATTAACCACATTAGATGTGGTTATTAATAATTTCAAAAGTATTTCAAGTGACTTCGGATGTGGCCTTTGGCAATACTTAGACACACTTTTTAACAGAAATCCAGATTTAATAACATTGCGGCAATTGTGTATGGGGACAATGACACAAAATCTAACTGCTAAATACGCTGAATTAAAGAATATTTCCAGTACGCACATATAACCAGTTGCGATGTAGAAAGGACGTTTTCCATCTACAAGGATGTACTTCACTCAAAGACAACAAATCTAACAGAAGAGAATTTTGAGAAAGTATTGCTAGTAAATATTAATACTCCTTTACTCGACTTGAACTACAAAATGAACAAATAATAAGGTATTTTGTATTTTATAGATCACCAGCCACCTGTTATCCAATTATATAAATAAAATTAAAACCTCTTTAAAAATACAAAATTTCAATAGTGTGCCCATGGGCGATGAGTCATCAACCTTTCGTGTCCGCTCCCAAATGATAAAGTATACAAATTGATGTCGGGTCAACTAAAGACAGTACGCAAAGCTTACGGTTGCGTCGACTTTGACATTTCATTTTGACAATGATTTCGTTGATTTTATGACATAACAAGAAAACACAAATTGTTGTCGGGTCCACCAAGGGTAAACAACTTTTTTACCGATTTAAAAGTTAAAGTAAACTTTTTTGCCTGTCAAAGTGACAAAACAATCCCGACCGTGTTTGTTTTTTGACTTCGTTGCATGAAAAGCAATAATTCAGCGATACATTCATTACAAAACTACTTCTTATCAGAAATGCCCCGTGTTTTGTGTATTTTTTTTCTAGAAATAAACAATATTGTATGTTTATCCGAGTAATTACTTGACAAGTGCATTCTCGTGTCCTCTCTCTGAATAAATTAGTGCGCTCTGTCTTTGTTAAATTGTCTTAAAGGACGTGTAGCTACTTGACAGTTCTATGCCTTGTTTGATTTGACAATTTAATTCCCATTTAACCTCGCTATTTTTTTTTGCTACTGTGACGTTCAATATATTCTCAGTTCACATACAAGCAGTTGAACGATGTGTGAAACTCGTGACAGAAGTCTCAGGAAAAGTTTGCGAAACTGAGTCTAGGGATGGTTTTATCAGAACGACTCTGCAGTCAAGGTCAACCATGTCTAATTTCGCCCATAAGTCAGATTTCAGAGTACCTTCAGCTAAGAATGAGTGAAAACGAAGATGTTTAGTTGTTCAGAGTTTCTTAGACTTACGAGTCTGCACCCAAAAATTAGTTTTTTCAAAAAAAAAACTTTGATAATAAATATTACGTATGGTCCAAAATAATTTGTTTGTAAAACTTTTGAACTTGTATTCAAAGAAGACCAAAATAAAAGTATTTTTTGTCATTGAACTGTGATAGACCTATATTTGTAATTTTTTTTTCAAAATTTCAATAACTTTGAAGGCAATTCTCGATCGGAAGATGTTGATGGATTTAAATAAAATTAAAAAATATATATTCTGTGGTTCTAATACATAAGAATTTGAGCTATTGTATTTGGGAAGAGGCTAAAAATGTCAAAAATTATCGTAGAAGTGTGATTTTTTTCCAAATTTCTGGCAATTTTAGAGCACATGCGTAACCAGGAGATATAAATCAATTTCATTTATTTTTGTACCCGTTTTTAGTTTACCAAATTTGCAAATTTTTCGCAGTATTACGATTTAAAAACTTTTTTTGGCCTACCAGGCAGACTTGTGTTTTGTCGGCTCTCGGGGAAACCGGTAGGCAACACGGTGTCGCCTGAAAGTCGATAAAACACAAGTCTGTCTGGTAGGAGAAAAAAATTGTTAAGCCGTAATACCGCGAAAAAGTTACAAATTTGGAAAACTAAAAAGGGGTAAAAAAATAAATTAAATCGAGCGGTTTCCCCGAGAGTCGACAAAACGGGAGTCTGTCTAGTTTCATTTAAAATTTACAGGTATTCCTCTATCTTTCTCAGCACTAGCACGAATCATTAGAATCGTAAGTATATTGCATCAGCCATTTCAGTGTACCTTGTGACGATCTTATGGTTATAATATTTCGTTGTAACTCCAGTATGCACTATTTCTATACAGAGAGAAGGCAAACAGTATTACTATAAAATTAAACAACGAATACATTCTATCATATCATAAAAACACGTCTTCTCTTTAAACTCCGTATATTCTGAGTCATCCAAAGTTTGTATTTTAAGAAATAAGATCAATGAAATGCGATAAAGTTACAGTCAATTTTTAAAAATACTTCCTTTTTGGACAAACCCTGTAAAGTCAGGTGAAAAATTTACGATCTGTCTCCAATGTTAACGTTGTAGAAGCCAGGTTTAAGCCCCGTTGGTGCGATGCGGCAGTGGTGAGAGAAGTTGATGGTTCACGGGTCAGCGACGGCATTGGCTCATAAATATAAAACCCGCAGGATCGCTTGGACATTTTTCTAGCGGGCAGACTGGTCCCAACTGACCGCAACTGCTTGTCCGGGAAATCTGTATCAAATTTCCTGTAATATATATTATCATAATGCTGAGAGGGTGGATTCTACACCATTAATAGTTCCAACGCCTCGGATTTTATTTATGTGCGGTCTAGCTATGAGAAATAGTGGTCACCCGCAGTTACAAATAATTACGTATTATTTGAAGTTCGCTGGCGGCTTTTCGATGATAACGTCCTCGTTTCTATACACTTCTTTTTTAACGTACAAGAGGAATGACAAATACGTGAAGATTTATTTCATTGATTTGTTCCTAAAGTATGTAAAGGAATGAAAGGAAAACATATTGCTGTGGCCTCAAATCTTTAAAAATAACGAAACTATTATGCTATGTGCTAATGCAAAAACAAACTACAGCCTTATTGCCACACATTATGTGGATTTCCAGAGGTTTACAATCTAATTTGTCTTTCACGTCTCTTAAACAACTTCCCTAGCGAAACTAGGTAAACTTAGGTGCAGCTGATTTATTACAAAGTTAATTTTTATTATTATATTATAAGGTATGGTAAGTGTATAAAGCAAACAACATTTTCTTACCTACAAAATACTACAATTTTATTAACGACTAAAGATTATTTAATACAATTTACATTTCTTTGAAACAGAAAAGATCATCATTTACAAAAAAATAATTCATGATACTTAACATTAGCAATTAAATAGACAAACTTTAATCTTAACAAATAAAACTTATGGCTAAGAAAAAAAAATGTATCCTCTTCATACAGTATTTATATTTAGCTACATTATTTTTAAAACTTTTGAATGTTATATTGATATTTAAACTGTTGTACCAGTATGGTAAATCCTTTAGCATGATTTAATTATTAAAATAAATATCTATAATTTTGAATTTTGAATAAAATAATCTTAGACTAGGTTTTACTGTACTTCACAATGATGTTCTCACAGTCACGATTAAGCATCTCATTCCTAGGTCAAATATATAGGTCAATTGAACATCCACCCTCAGGAACCTCTTTTGAATCCTGCGAGCGCAGATCAAATTTACACTAAACTTTGCTAAAATTATATACCGTAGTCGACAAATTTTAATTTCTGGTACGAAAGTAGAAGAGGAAAAGAGCACAGCGAAATAAAGTAAAGACAAACATATAGCGAGGCTGCCAAGTACACCCGGCAAACGTTTCCTATGAAATGTGAATATCCTCCGACTGCGTTGCTTCTCTCACCATTGTTCGAAAGCAGGCATCGCTGCATTTACAATGCATGGTATAGATAGCTAGTATAGAAGTGTAAACAGAAATTAAAAATTGTCGACTACGGTATAACTCCGTAACTATTCTCGTGTACTGGCATTGATAACACATTGTGTATTTTCACGCTAAAAAATGTCATCTCCAGTATACACAATAATATAAACTAGTGGTCGGCCAGTGGCATTTTCTTGATTTAATGTATTTGTAACACTTATAAATAAATTTTACCTTTCTGCACTCCTTTTCCATATGAGCTTTTTTTAGAAAGTTTTTTCTTCACTTATTAATTTCGTAGATATTCCAAAGTAACTGCAGAAATTTACTAATTAAAAGAAGTGCATCCTTTCTACATCGCAACTGGTTATAGGTGCGTACTGGAAATACTCTCTTATTCCAGCGTATTTAGTAGTTAGATTTTGTGTCATTGTCCCCATACACAATTACCGCAATGTTATTAAATCTGGATTTCCATTGAAAACTGCGTCTAGCTTTTGCCGAAGGCCACATCCGAAGTCACTTGGAATACTTTTGAAATTATTAATAGTCACATCTAATGTGGTTAATTCATCTTTTAATTTGAGATTTCGATTTTCAAAATATGTGATTAGCTTAGGCAAATTTCCAAAGTGTTCCTGAGGGAATAACAACTGATTTTTTAAATTTGGGATTTGTGTTAGTTCCTTGCATTCAGAAATACTTCGAGCATTGTCATTTAAACATGTAACGAAATTTTGTAAACTATCGAAATTCTCTGCATAAAAACTAGTAGCTTTCAACCATGTTCCCCATCTAGTTATTACTGGTGACTCTGGTGAGGGAGGCAGTGACAAAGATGGAAGTTTTTCCCTGTAAAGAGCTTCTCTCGATGGTGCTTTTCTGAAAACGTTTTTAAAAGCGGATACAAGTCTATCAACGTCCGGATACCTATCTCTGATACATTCACAGATTCTGTGGAGAGCATGTACTATATTATTATAAGTAATATGCAGCATACAAGGATGTGTTTCCTTTAATAGTCTTCCTGTTTTTAACATATAAGCGGCATTGTCACTAACAAATAAAAGTATTTTTCCCTGTACCTGTCGTCCGAATGAAGCATTTTGTGCAAATTCTCGTCAATGGTTTTAGCAACTGTTTCCGCATCAACTGTATTTATAACTTTAGATGCTATTGCATATGCGTTATATGGAATAGTTGGATGTACTACACCAGCTACAACATTTACCACACAGCGTCCTAATATATCGACAGTTTCGTTGGCACTTATCCATAGGCACTGATTTGAAAGGTGTGCATTCAGCTGTTTTCGCGAAACATAATATTTGCGTAAGGTTGATTGATCAGGAACATTTCGACCAGTATAAGTTTGAAGAAATGTTTTGAAAGTGGGATTTGCTAGTTTCTTTAATGGGATATTAGCCGCCAGTAAAGCTTCACAGAGTTCTTCGATAAAATTGGCAGTTTTCAACGGGTCGAATTTCTGTGAATGTTTTAGCGATGCCAAGTGACGTTGTACGTGGCCCTTTTGGATATTCTGTAACACTGCAATAATTTTCGGAAATTTCGACCAGTATAAGTTTGAAGAAATGTTTTGAAAGTGGGATTTGCTAGTTTCTTTAATGGGATATTAGCCGCCATTAAAGCTTCACAGAGTTCTTCGTTAAAATTGTCAGTTTTCAACGGGTCGAATTTCTGTGAATGTTTTAGCGATGCCAAGTGACGTTGTACGTGGCCCTTTTGGATATTCTGTAACACTGCAATAAATTTCGGAATCACTGACAATGGAGGACATACAATCAGTATGACCCTTAATCCAACTTGCCATTGTTTTACGATGCCATTCTCGACGTTCCTCCATATCATAGTAACATAAACAATGCTCTAGATCTAAACGAATGTAAACTAAAAATGTATGCGTGTTTTATTGAAACTTAACAAAATACAATGCACACTTACGTCGAGATAATTGGGAGAAATAGATTCATTGAAACGGTATTAAACAGGAACTATTACAAAAATTACGAATTACGTAATTAACAGTCAAAACAATGAAAAAATGAAACTAACGTAAGTATGAATAGGTATATACATATATAACTTTATTTATCATGCGAAATATAAGGTAAATATAATAAATTTTAAAAACCCCTCACGCTACTACCTACGCCGATGAAGAAACGAATTTTATGAGGAAAGACGACTTTTTTGCTGTCGTTTTGGAACAATAACAGATGTGGCAGTTCACCATATATTAGTGCTATTCAGTAACTGCGTGTTGTTTACATTATTTCTTTGCTCGGTCGTAATTTAAACCTGGCACGTCCGCTGTCTTACTAATGACTATCACGTAATGTAATACTAATGATAATGCCTGCAACTTGGACTTGGTTGCTTAAATGCTGCTCTGCAATTGTTGCAGAATTTGTTAAAAATCACGCGTTTATTTCAGAGCCTTCCGCTATGCATTCTTTCTTTTCAAGGCCAAGCACGTTCCATTTATATAAGTCGCCGAACAAATACAATTGTGTTAAAAGAATCGAATTTACGCAGTAATTTAACTGGAGCAACTTGGAGCAAATGTGTAGAAACAAGAATAAAACTTCTGTAGGGAGTTCTTGAAAGGTGAAAAGTATCAGATTTTGAAAATGCAAAGAATTAGTAAAGTAATTAGTGTTAAATACTGGATTTTAATAGAACAGGTAATCAGCAAAGGCTAAGACAAATATTAAATATGATAATTAAGAAAATATAATTCCAAGAAAAGGAATTGATTAAAAATGAAATGCGTTTTAAACGGAATAATTTATTAGTGTTTGTGATTCCATGTTATTTTGTCAAATACAAAAAGTACACAAAATCATAGTATTAATCTTGAATTCTGAAAATGGGTAACTTAATAATCTCTTGAAAAAAAAATTTGAGAAGTTGATTAATTATTTTTAAGTACATACCTCTAAAATGTTATATTATAAATACGTGCTTAGTACAAGAAAATTCACTTATTAATTACAAAATGTTATACTTAGATTGAGGAAATCAATGGTGCCTTCTGGATCTTTTAATTAAACAAAAATCAATCTATTCGATAATGGTTAAATTAAAATTTGATATTCAACATTCGGAACCGCTTGCCGTCATCGCCACTTTTCGTTTCACTAATGAGCACTCGAAGGTGAGTTTCTTCTCGATAACAATCGTCGAGGGTGTCATAAATTGCAAACGACTTCCGCTATTCACTGAAAACCTTTTATAAGAAAAGTTCAATAAACGTTTACCGAAGTTCCCTATTATTTTCTTATTACTTTTAATAATAACCCAACTTACATTTTCTAAAGTATTCAATGATTGAAATGGAAAGATCGCTTTCGGTCGGGGACTTAATTTTTTTAAAATCGTAGATAAAAAGTCTGCGGAAAATAGTGAAAGTTATAACTTTGAACATGTTGATACGTTAGAAGCTTTTGAGATATTTCTTATGGAAATTTCATATTAAATGACTAACAAAGGCTATTATTTCGTATAGGAAGGCAATAAATGAAGCAATACACTACATTCTTATCGCATGTGCGTTCCGAACTTTATATATAAAAGTCGTTCCAAAATAAGTATCAAATGTTTTTATCTTCTTAAAAACTCGCGAGTAAAAGTGTTATTTTTTTTTTCGTTTTGTTGAGGTGGAACGCTCCTGCTCGCCTTAGCTAGATCTTGCTCAAGGCAGTGTGGGACTCAACTGCATTCTCTCACAGTTGCCTTACCTACCAAAACCACCTCCTTCTTGCCTCCCTGACATGCTGGAATCTACATTGTCTGTTTTTCTTCAGACATGTCATTTGGTGCTTTAAATTCTCGCTCGCTCTCTTTCTTCGCGTTCTTTGGTACGCAACACTTCTCCTATGTATTCGCTTATGACTTGAAATTTCATTTTGTTACTTATCATAATACTGACTATGTTACCAACTTCCAGCTTAATTTCTATCTCTCGTTCAACCTGGGGAGCCCCACCTTTCGCAGGACATGACTGTATGCTCCGGTGTGTCTGTGAACCCACAATATATGCATCCATCGGTTATTGTAATCCCCATCCTTTAGTATAGGCTCCGAAATGACCATGGCCGGTGAGGAATTGTGTAAGGTGGTAGTTTGTTCTTCTGAACCTACACCTCACCCACTCCGCAATGTTTGGTATCAGTGATTTCGTCCACTGACCTGTAACTGTGTTTTCGTCCCACGCTCGTTGCCATTTTGCCATCGTTTGCTCCCTGTAATCTTCCTTATGCTGTCCCTCGGACTGTCTGCTCTCGATGTATGATTCTGCCCTTTCTTCGATGAGCAGAGACATAGGTGGTGTCCCTGCAATTACCTGTACAGCATTTCCGGATATGGTTCTATATCCACTCACTACGCGTATCAGCATCTTTCTTTGGATCGACTCAAGTAGGTTTCTATATTTATTTATGTTTAGGACATTTGCCCATACCGGTGCTCCATAAAGGAGCACAGAGCTAACTACGCCGTTCAGGACCATTCGCTTAGGGGCACTTGGTCCCCCCACGTTGGGCATTATCCTGGCCAGAGCAGACATGCGTTTTCCGGCCTTTGCGACACTGTACTTCACGTGTTCCCCAAACGTCAGTCTGTCGTCAATGATCACCCCCAAGTATTTAATGGTTCTTTTGGTGAGGATGTCTTGACTCAGCAGTCTAAACTGCACTTTATTCCTGTCCTCCCTCCTTTGAGCACTACTGCCTCTGTTTTTTCTGGGGCTAACGCCAGGTTGTGTCTTCGCATCCATCTAGCGATAGTTCTCAATACGTCGTTGCCTTTAGGTATATACCAGTTCTTGTTCATCATCCGCTTCAATAATGACAGCCAGATCGTTCCCAAAAGCTACACAGCTTGCACCCTCTCCCACATCCGTTCTCAATACTTCGTCATACAGTACATTCCATAGGAGAGGCCCAAGCACCGAACCCTGCGGCACTCCCATTGTAATCTCTATTTTCTCTTCCCTAGTAATACTAATTGTTCTCTCCTGGAAGTATTTCTCCACGATCCTTATCAAAGTGTTATTTACAATTTTAAATTTTTCTTTAGTACAAAAATTACTCCAAATTTAAGTCTAAATTATAGTTAATAATTCTACATAGAATGCATAATTTGCGAGATATTTGCAAGAAACTGCCATTCGATTGGAGTAAAAGTGTTACTTCCATCACTTTCTGAGTATCAGATTACTTCAAAGAGTGGACATCTGCAAAAACATTGTAGTTCAAAATTTTTGTTATCACAATACTTGCCTGTACTTACGAGAAGAAAGTTAAAAAAGGAATTTCTTCTCTAGGTGGCAAAGTATACGGTTTGTTTGATGTGTAAATGATATGAAGCAGGAGACTAAAAATCGATTTCTTAGGTACGTTATGTTTTAAGAAAGATTTGTTCAGACCCCCAGTTCTGAACAGTTCTAGAACTAGTGTGCATGCCATTAAAAACAACTGTTTGGACGATGCAGTTCTGGAACTACAAATTCTGATAAATGTTCGGTTTTTCAGAACTCGTAATTCAAGAACCGTTTGAAACAGTTCTTACAGTTCTGGCTCGTGAGCTGGTATTTAAAATTCTTATAAATTGGAGCATGCGTAATTGTCATTTTTATTAGCGTTCGAATTTTTCTGGTTATGTTTTATAATGATTTAAATTTTCAATATTTATAAGTATAAAATCAAAATTAACTTCTCAAGAAAATTAATTTATATGTTATAAAAAAAATAAAAGGTCATTCGTATATAAAATAGAAGAATTTCAGTTTGATGAATTGTTGCTTAAATTATTTTGTTGTATAAGGTAATTTGTAAGTTTTTTATCCTACTCTGTCAGTAAGAGGGTAGGGTTTTTCTTGTGAATTTGAAATTATATATATATATATATAGGTATTTTTTTTTTGAGATTATTTAATTATTTAAATATACATATTTTTGATTGTTAAAAATTTGATAAAGATTAATTTGAATAATAGAAAATTTCATTTTCTTTATTGGGTAATTTGTTTTTTTTGTTATTTTATTTTTATTTCCTAAGATCACGATTCCTGACGGGAAGATAGTTTAGCTTTCTTTTCTGAGGGAACCTGAGATAAAGAATTCTATTCTCCGAGCTTGTTGTGGCATCATAATAAAAAAATTAAATATACTAATATCATAGTATAAATATATTGGCGCCCAACGTGGGGCGAAAAGAAAAGAGAAGGAAGCAGAAATATACAGGGCGCACAACAAAATTTGTACATGTCAAACAAAATGGAGGAAGAGAAGAAAATGGAATGGAGGCAAACAGCAGTGTATGAGAGTGATGAGTCGCAGGAGCAGATCCAGGGTAAAAAGTCTCTCAGGAGAGAAGAAGAAGGAGGAGAAAATAAAATGTTGATGGAAATGTTATTGAAAATGGGAAAAAGAATGGACAAGATGGAAGGAACGATGCAAAGAAGATTTGAGGTATTTATGGCAAGGTTTGGACAGGTGGATGAACAAGAAAAAAAATAGAAATAAATAAACAGGGGGTTGAAGTAGTAAAAATTAAAGTTGATGTAATGAAAGAAGAAATGTTAAAAGGAATGGATATAATTGAGGATAAATGCATAAAAGTGCTACAGAGAAGTGTATTAAATGAAAAAAGAATGGAAAAAGTGGAAGAGAAGATAACAGCAATGAAAAATGAACAAATTTATGGAAATGGTGATACAATGAAATATATTCAGATACCAGTACCAAATGATGCTTTGCCTAAGTTTTATGGATCAACATCAATAAATCCGATGGGATTTCTGAAGAATGTGAAGGCGTGTTTGGAGAATGTTCCAGCAGAGGTTAGAAAGCTGCAGATGGTGAGAAGTTGCTTGAAAAACGAGGCTCTTATATCTGGTGGGACATGATTTCTGACGAGGTGACGACGTTCAAGGATTTTGAAGAGAGATTCACACAGCAGTATTGGGGACATATGGCACAAATGAGGGTGAGAAAAGATTTATTATTTGGTAATTTTAAGAAAGGAAGTTCAGACAATCGTGAGACATATATAATAAAAAAATATTCAATTTTAAAATATTTGACTCCTGCAATGCTAGAAATTGATTTGGTTACACAATTAGCATGTCATTTTGATTTTGAAGTCAGTCAGGCAGTGGCCATACAAAATATAAAGACAATTAGTCAATTTACAGAATTATTGAGGAGATTAGATGATGCGGAGCATGGAAATAAGTTTCAAAGTTTTAATACATCAAAATATGATAGAAATGGTATAAGATATAGAGAGCAAAGAAATTTTAATGATAGAGAAAGAAATTCACACAATAATAACATGTCAAACAGATTTATGAGACCAAATGTAGAAAATAGAAATGTAAATTGGAATAGAGAGAATGATGGAGCATGTCAATTAAGAGAGGAAAATAGAAATCGTAATTATATACAGAATGAAAGGGTAAATCAAAATTTTTCATATAATAGTACTGAACAAAAAGATAGTAGAGAAAATGTAGAGAGAAAGGAAAAGGCAAAGTGTCAGGATTTTTAGACCAACCAAAGAGATAATTAGAATGAATGCAATGATAGATAATGATTCAGATAGATTAGATAATAAGATGTTGCCACATATAAAAGTTAATATGGGAGGAGTAAAAATAAATTGTTTAATTGATACAGGGAGTGAAATTTCAATTTTGAATGATCAAATAATAAAAAAATTAGAAAGAATGAATGCAGGTAAATATATACCTACAAAAAAAATTACAATTGTGTTTGCGTCGAAAAAGATAATAGCAATGGTAAATAAAATTTATGTAGTTGAATTTATGGTTGAAGATAATAAGTTTTTGGGAGAATTTATATCAGTCAAGGGTTTTCAAAGAGATGGTATTATTGGAATGGACCTGTTAGAGAAAATAAAGGCTGTAATAGATATTGAGAGAAAATGTATGGTGGTGAAGAATCAAGTAGTTCCTTGGCTCCAGGATGAAGTAGATGAAGAAAATGAAAAGGTTATAAATAATATGGAAATGGTATATGAAGAAAAAGAAGTTATAAATAGTATAAAAATTATTCAAGAAGAAGATGAAAATAGTATAAATGGTGAAAATTATGAAGATGTTGAAGAGGTTAAGGAAATAGAGTCCAATAATATGTGTATCGAGGTGCCTGAAGATGTAGATTTTCTAGAAATTAATGTTGAAGAAAAATATTAAAAAAATGTCAAAGATATGATAAAGAAGAATATTTCGTTAGTAGATAAATTTCCCTGTATTGCTAAAAATTATGTGCATTCACTAGAAGTAGATGAATCGAGACCATTTAAAATTAAAAATTATGCAATTCCCAAAAATATGCAGGAGAAGGTGAGAGAAGAAGTAAGAAAGATGTTGCGAGATGGTGTCATTGAGAGAGGTGTCACGAGATATGTCAATCCGCTGGTGGTGGTTCAAAGAAGAGTGGGGATATTCGATTATGTTTGGATGCCAGAAGATTGAATGATCGGACCAAGATGCAATTTGAAACTCCTGTAACTGTGGAAACGTTATTATCTAAGTGCAGCGACGCTATGATTTATACTAAGTTGGATCTAAAAAGTTCTTTTTGGTTGGTTCCTTTAGAAAAAATAGTAGATAATATTGTGGATTTATGCTAGCGGGAGCTGTATACCAATTTAAAGTGGTACCCTATGGACTAAGTAGTTCGTCTGCTGCTTTAATTAGAGCAATGCAACAAATTTTAGAACCTTTTGAATCATTTGTATCCCATTATATAGATGATATTTTAATATTTAGTAAGACAATTGATGAACACATGGAACATTTAAGGAAGGTTATTGAGGTATTAGCAAATAATGGTTTGAAAATTAATATTAAGAAATGTGAATTTATTAAAAAGGAAATTAAATTCCTTTTTTTTGAGATTATTTAATTATTTAAATATACATATTTTTGATTGTTAAAAATTTGATAAGATTAATTTGAATAAAAGAAAATTTTATTTTCTTTATTGGGTAATTTGTTTTTTTTTTGTTATTTTATTTTTATTTCCTAAGATCACGATTCCTGACGGGAAGATAGTTTAGCATTTCTTTTCTGAGGGAACCTGAGATAAAGAATTCTGTTCTCCGAGCTTGTTGTGGCATCATAATAAAAAAATTAAATATACTAATATCATAGTAATACGTATAAACTGATTACCTATGGCTAATGATATTTGACACAACCGGTATATACACAGATGCCAAGGTAAGAATGTTTTTCTTATTTGAAGAGCTCCTTGCACGTTTTGGTTGCCCTTTTCGAGGACTAATCTTCTTTGGGGATCGCCACTGGTCACCATGTGTCGTGCTGCGAACTTATATTATGAAGATAAATTTTTCGTTTCTAATTCAGTAAGGAATGCATAATTCATCAACTTTATATATAAATATATGTATATTGTTATAAATTATTTATATTACAAATAAGAATATGATTTATTTGTTATTTATTAATGTACGTTATTTCTTTGTTCTATAATTGGTTTGATACTGCTGGACTAAATACATTATTATTATTATTAACCATTCTTCAACTTCAGCGATTGCCTTTAATGAGATATTCTCGACATCTTTTTCTAAAGAAGAAGTAGCTAATATGGTGGTATCATCAGCATATAAACATGTCTTTACATTGTGTAAGTAATCTGACATATGATTCACAAATACTAAAAAAAGACAGTGGGCCCAGACTAGAACCCTGTGGCATTCCATGTGTCACTTCACCAACCCCAGACTGATTCCTTCGCCATGTCACTACTTGAGATCACCCCTCCTAATACGACTTTAGAAGAGCCAACGGCAATCCTCTCACACCATAAAGATTCAACTTGTACAATAGTATTTTGTGATCTACTGAGACGAAAGCCTTGCTTAGATCTAAGATATTTATTTGGACCACATTTCCCTCTTCAAATTCCGCGTATGTATAATTTAATATTTCCCTAACACCCGTACTTGTTGATCTACCTTTTCTATACCCGTGTTGTTTATTCGTTATTATATTGTTTTTTTCCATAAAGTCTATTAATCTTGTTGTAATTATTCTTTCAAATGTTTTTGAGATTACGGGCAATACACTATTGGTCCATAATTATGTCATGCATCAAAACAATCTCCTTTTGGAATAGGTATTACTCTTGATACCTTTAACTGCCAGAGAAATTAGCTTTCGCTTATGCAAGCATTTATTAATTTTGTTAGTTGCTTGTATATTTTTCTTTTAATTTCCTTGATGAAATTGCTAGACATATCGTATACATCACGTGTATCTTTGTTTTTTAGACTGTTTATAACTTCCCAGATTTCTTGTTCTGTTACAGGTCTGAGGTAAAATGTAGTTAGTTATATTATATTTCTCTTGTAACACAGCAGTTGCAGATTTGTCACTTTTTATCTGCTTAGCGGTTTCAGATCCTATGGTGCAAATATATCCATTAAGGTCATCCGCCGTTAATATGGATTTTTCTCTGTCTGACATAAAGCATAATTTTTTATCTAGCTTGGACAGTTACATTCTTCTTTCCTAACCTCATATTAGCAAACCTAAACGTATTCCGGTGAGTCTCACTCTCGGTTAATGGAACGCGGAGGTATAGAAGACTCTTGAGGACGATGGAATAGGGAGAGAGCATACCACTGCGTATTTTGATGAAGTCCGTAACAATCTAGCGAAAATAGAGCAAAACAGCTTCAGTACTCGTCATGGGGCACCATTTCAATATTAGGCATTTGCCTGCTATAAATAATAATAATAATAATAATAATAATAATAATAAAGCTTTTTATTCAGTAATACATACAGTGTTGAACATGTCAAAATATATATATAAAACAGATTCACAAATTCACATTTATAGGCGTCAAAATTTAAAATTAAAATACTCATCTATGCTATAGAATGCTTCTTTGATGAGTATTTCAAACAATACAGTTTTTTGCCTTTTTTGAGGTAAATATTTTATGTGTGAAGGTGAATGATTATATACTCTTATTATTTGGGTGATACAAATCTTTTCCACAATACTTTTTGTTGTTTGTAGAGGCACCAAATGTGAACAGACTATACCTCTGGTCTCGTAATTATGTTGTAATTCTTGCTCTTTGAAAAACTCATAATTCTCCCTTACAAACTTCACACACTCAAGAACATATAAGCCCGTCAATGTATGTATTTTTTGTCCCTTAAAAATTTCCTTGCATGAATGAGTATTTCTCACACCAAAGACACTACGCAGGCACGACTTCTGTAGGATAAACACTCTGGATGCATGAACCGATGTTCCCCACAACATGATGCCATAACTAAGTCGCGACTGCACATAAGCATAATATGCCGATAGACCTGCTGACTGATTTACAGATCCCGCTATGATACGCAATGCATAATACGTAATTCATTTAAAAATTTGATACTATACAGTGCGTTTATGATGAAAGGAACAAATTCGTTTAAAATTTAGGTAATTATTTTGCAGAAAAACGCTCGGCCAGGTCGATTAGTATTTTTAGTTTTGAATTTTTTGACATAAGAAAATTATACATATACAGGGTGTCTAAAGAAGAACATATGCAGCAATCATTGGTTTTTTTAAATGGAACAGTCTGTATATTATGTCATTTTTGAATTGTAGGGTAAATTCTAAACACATTAAACACATTTTTGTGTAACACACCATATCCCCAAAATCAGCGGTTTTCGGAATAATGAGTTTTGTGATAAATTAAAATACACATAGGTAATGAAATAAAATGTTTAAATTGAACAAGGACACCTTGAAATTTTTTTTAAAAGCCAACAAAAACAACCAGGTGTTGCAAATTTTATCTTCAACAAAAAACTCTACTTCAAATTATCGATTTTCATGTATTTTTTTTAATTTATCACATTTCAAACTTCATTATTCCGAAAACCGCTGACTTTGGGGATATGGTACGTTACACAAAAAGTGTTGAGAATTTACCATACAATTCAAATATGGCATAATATACAGTATGTTCCATTTAAAAAAAAACAATGATTGCTGCATATGTTCTTCTTTAGACAGCCTGTATATAATTTTCTTATGTCAAAAAATTCACAACTAAAGATACTAATCGACCTGTCTGAGCGTTTTTCTGCAAAATAATTACTTGAATTTAAACGAATTTGTTCCTTTCAACATGAACGCACTGTATATAGTATAAATAAAATTAAATGTAATATAATGATTGTAAAGTAAAACTGTTTATGTACGTAGATTTTATTTATATCAAGTAAACATGCTCTATGCTAAGCTTTGTTTATACCACAAAAAATATTCCACATGTTCTGTTCAAATTTATGCAGTATCTAAACTACCTTTTTATGTTTTATTTGAATAGTAAAAATAACGATGATACATGAAAATATAGAAGCGAATAAAAACATATTCTTGCACACGAACAAATATAATTATCTTTTTTTTTAAAATATCAAGCAAGTTTTAATTAACGTGTTTTACGGCAGCTCTACCTAGGGATTAATATTTTACGCACGGATTCTTAATTTTTGTCGTAAAAGCTACTTTACCAACAAAAAATTGTCGCCGGCAGTCAGCTACCCACTAAAGCATAGGCGAGACAGGAAAGTAAAGGAAACAATAAAATCCCTCATTGAATAATATAATTTCCCATATCTCCTGAGGTTTCCGAACATGAATCCAAACCAAAAAGATTATTCAGTCTTGCGAATATGTTTCGCTGAAAAATATGCGGGAACTTTGTCGGTTTTATATTACAGATGGAACTCTGTAATAGTAGAAACGCCTTAATTCGTTGGTGTACGATAATATAGACAGAAAATGTAAATTAGCGTCTATGTGTCTGCGGTTTTCGTTTCCACTTCTAGTAATATCGTCTACATCCTTGTACGGAATGCTTCAGAATTGTACTGAAAATATTAATAATATATCTATAATTTTACATAATGTGTGAAATAATAAGCTATATTAAGGATATACTGTATTTCAGTTGAATTAAAAAAGGGTATACTTTGGAATACTGCATTCTCGATTATGAAAATTTTGATTCTCTCTGTGAATACATAATTCGCTGATGTTTATAATTTTTTTTCCTGTTACTTGTCAAACAAATACACTGATAAAAACACTTTAACCACACTAAAGCTAGGTACATATTTCGACAACTATGTTGTCATTATCAGTAGTACTGATTAATAAAAACCGCGTTATCTCTACACAGCGTATACAGAATAATACTGATTTAAATTTTACAGGGATGGCTTACCTACACTTAAGCTATACTAACATAATTAACGGTACCTGATCGTTGTAGCGTTAATTTTGTCACGCTAAATACTAAAATCGTATCCTCTCTTATAATATTCTAAGAAACTGACTCTATCTGAAAGAGGTATCGTCGTTCACACTACAAACTTATGTAAACAAGACTGAGGTACCGGTCCGTTATCTGAATTCATTATTGTGTTTCTATTCTTGTGTATGAATACATGTATGATACACCTGTTTTACATGATTGAGGCCGCTTAATGGAACATCATGGCCTGTGTTCAAAATATGTGGAACCACACTAGAGTTCTCTGTCTTATTAAATTGGAAATGAACGAAGTGCTTTTTATAGCGAGTAAGCGCTGCCCAATATAATTTTCTCACATATATTACAATTAATTTCGTAAATCCAGATTTTAGGTCTTCCTCAATTTTATCTTTAGGATTGCCCAAAAGACCTTTCAACAAATTACATGATTTGAACCCGACTTGCAAACTAACATTTTTAAAAATGTTATAAAAGTTTTTCAAAATATTATGAAAAGATAAGACAACAAATTTCTTATTTTGAAGTAGCAAAGTTGTGAAATTTAGAATTACATTCTCACGTTGCATCTTTCTTAAGATACTGTCAATTACATCTGATTGGAAATCATTGTATTCAGCAATACCGTTTATAAGGCGTAGGTCTTTCTCATATCCATCTCTTGTAAGTGGGAAATTTAACAAACGATGGATTAGACTCCACTTGCAGCGCTCTGGGGTGGATTGAGTAGCTCCAAGGACGCTGTTGGCGGTCCCAAGCCCGGATAAAGGAGGAGGGTTCAAATGGAAATATCAATCACACTATTGTTCTGTAACATTTATAAATACCTGTTATTATGATTCAGTAACAATCATTGTCGGGATGTGACAAGTAACATGTTCAATCACGGAGGTTTTGACGCGCCTACATTCATGCGCTTCTTGTTTTTGTCATTTGACAGGCACATATAAACGATAGCGGGCAAATTCTAGTCCTTGTTTGAATGGTTAAGCCAAAGCCTAATAAGATACTAAGGTGAGATCAATTTTTAATAATATCATTTAATTAAATCTCAAATCATCATGCTTTATGATGATAGTAAGTAATGCACCTGTTGATTATTGTTTTGTAATTTCACAAGCGCTATTTATAACGCATGTATTTGTGACCTCAAAAGCACATGTTCATTTGTTACTTCGACTTTTAGGCAATTTTGTGATAGAAAAAGAAATGGTATAGAGATAATTTTGTAAGGAGGATCCCTGTTGTGTGGAAATCCTTGATACCATTTTAAACAAGCAGTGCAAGTAACAGTACCAGCACAATATATGTAACCGCAAATGAACCTATAGATGCGAAATACTCTGGAACGTGTTCTCCAAAACAATGCGGCAGCTGTTAGACAGAAGATGCAGTCCTGTATTATGAAATAGGCGACAACATCTCAATACGTGCGACAGTGTGCAGTTTGTACAGTGAGAGGCCAGGCATAGCTGAGACATGTTATAACCCTACATTTACATATGCTAGTGAACAGAAAAACCAGGCGTAGCGGAGACATATTATAACCCTACATTTACATATGTTAGCGAACAGAAAAGTAAGGCGAAGCTAAGAATATTGTACCCTAACACCTGTACAAGGCCAATGTTTACTCGTGCCAGACCAACGAGGGTTTGCAGTTGTGTAACAGTGTGAAGCAGAACAACAGACTTCAATCTACAAGATTCAACGAGACCTTCACGTGTGCAGATTGTATAAGCTAAGTAGTAGTAAATTATTTATTTAATGCAAAGACTCCAAGATACTGTAATTAATTAAGAACGTTTAGCTTTGTTGTTCGGAGATACTTTGAAAGAACTCTGAATTAACCTATCTTTAGCATCGTTGTCAGATAGGGCTTCGTTGTATTTTGGAAGCTTTGTAGTTAATTGTATTAGTCTTAAGTAATAGGCACATTATAACACCTAATGTGAATTTCTTATAAGCCTAAAGAGAGATATCGAACAGCTGTTCCGAATCAGGTCATGTTTATTTAAGGTTATTGAGAACCGAGTTTATTAAGTGACTATCTGTTGACAGTCTTTGTGTGTGTGTTATACAGTTGATGTTTTTTCATTCATATACATATTTTTATTATTAATTATACACTTAAATTAGATCTTGTGTGTTTGAATGCTATTGCTATAAGTACTAATCCTAGTTTTCATGTTTTTGTGTATTTAAAAAGCATGTGGCGCATATAGACGACCCATGACCTTTCGCACCGACTAAAGAGTTACAGGGGCATCGTTTTTGATTTTTGCTCTAATTATTGAGCAAGTTCATTGACATATTAAAGTGACATCCTTTTTATTGGACCAAAACATCTAGTCAATAACAGGGAAGGTTACAGTTCCAAAAAACTATCTCGACCCAAAATGTGCCTACTGTTGGAAAAACAGCATTACAATACCAATCGATAAAAAGGGAAACAAGCACGACCCGGAAAATTATAGAATGATATCTTTATTAGCCACCATAAGGAAGCTCTTCACAAAAATTATAACAAAAATAACGAACCGAATAGAAATAAGCGAAGAACAACAAGTCTTCAGAAAGAATAGATCGACAGTGGACGCAATCTTCATCCTCCGTCAAATGATTGAAAAATCTCTCGAATAAAATAAAACTTTGTTTCTCTGCCTAATAGATCAATACTAAATGGAATCCGCCAGGGAGATAGTTTGAGCCCAATTTTGTTCAACCTCATTATGGATAAAATAATTCATAGTGTAAAAGAAGTTGATGGAGGATACAGAATGGGACAAGAATCGATAAAGATACTGTGCTACACTGACGACGCAATTTTGATGGCGGATAACGAAGACGATCTACACCGACTAATATATAGGTTTCAAACAAGAGCGGATAACCTTAATATGAAGATATCTATAGAAAAAACACAATCAATGGTCATAGCAAAGGAGCCCATTAGATGTAAACTGGCTGTGAACGACAAACCCATCCACCAATATATGCAAACTACGCATTTAGGAGCCGAGATAACAAGCTCCGAAAACATACAATAGGAAGTCAGAACCCAAGTGAACAAAGCCTCAAGAATCTCTAGCTATCTGAGGGACCTCATATGGAGGAACAAATACATGTCCACTGAAAGCAAAGTCCGCATGTATAAAACTGCCGTGAGACCTGTACTTACATATGCAGTGAAAACTGGAGCGTATACAACAAAAGCGAAGAGCATGATGAGGGCAGCAGAGATGAAGATATTGAGGCATATTAAGGGAATAAGCTTGAGAGACCAGATAAGAAGCAGAGATATAAGAGCAGATCTCAAAATTCTAAATGTCGTGCAGTTCACGAGATCGGGACGACGATATAGGAGAGACCACGTCGACACAATGACGGAGGATCGATGGGCAAAATGGGCAAAGGACGAAAAGCCGAGTACAAGGAGACCCCCGGTCGTCTTCCCAAAAAATGGTGCACGAGCTGGACATCTTCCCAAGAGGCTGAACGAAATCAAGAGTAGAATAAACAAGACTAAGTCTTAAGAAAAGAGAAAGAAGAA
Organism: Amphimallon solstitiale; assembly: GCA_963170755.1. Classification (NCBI taxonomy): domain Eukaryota; kingdom Metazoa; phylum Arthropoda; class Insecta; order Coleoptera; family Scarabaeidae; genus Amphimallon; species Amphimallon solstitiale. Next base: position 48,209,474 of record OY720681.1, on the reverse strand, counting down.
GAAGAAGAATAAGATAGATTAAAAAATTTAGACAATCTTTGTTGAAAACAATAATTTCAATTTGCTGTAATGAATTTGTTTAGATTGGTTTCCTATATACATCTATTTCTATATTACAGACTTCTTGAATAAATAATGTATCTAGAAATGCTAACTGTCCAATGTTTTCCTTCTCAAAAGTTAATTTAATCATGGGTAATTGTGAATTTAATTCACTAACAGAGACTCGCCTATCATACATTTTAATGTAAAAAATCGGGAAAATATAGGCAACATACCTTATTTATACTTCAGGGAAATATTTGGCGTTCCTTTTGAAATCTACTTCGAAGTTACTCATAAATAAATTGGCAATAAAGCAGACACACAATTTCCCTTTGCAGTCCAATGTCGCTGTTCACAGAATTTGCCTTCATACGAAGGGTTGTTAACTGCATATATTCATCTATTATAGCTTTTTCAAGGCAACAGAGCAAACGTTCTATCTATTTCAGGCTTCCTGGAATCGGTACTGAAGGAAACAATAAACTTACATCGAACGAAATTAAAATCTCACCTTCTTGCAACTTATAATGTCATGTAATGGCATGATAGGATTTGATACATTTAATCATAGCTTAAGGTACGAAGTTATCAATTTTGGGAAATTATTCAACGCGTTTTTCGTTTCTTTAACACCCTTTGGTAACGGGTTTTTGTTTAAACAAACGTACGAACCCGTACGGATAAGTTTTTGAACTCGGGAAAAATAGTGCAATTGTCCAAAATTACTAACGTGGTCTCCTTGTCCGCTTTAATATAAAAACCATCTTTCGATCTGAGATTTTTAATATTGTTTAATTCCGTACTATTATTGTTTTGTTTAGGTAGTTGTAAGTTCTTTTCAATTTGAATCTTGCAGGTCTCCCTAATAAGTAGTTTCGATGATTCATCAAGACCTTTTATGAGAGATTTAATGCCAGCAATTACTTCTTCGAAAGAAATCTTACCGCTAGGTATACAGTATGTCAAATATTTATTTTCTTTAGTTTCCTATTACTTGTCAGGTAAAATAAATGTCGTATAAGCCATATAAGCCGTATAATATGATATTTAGTCTATAAATTATACATAGTTGTTATTGTGATGTATATGAATCTGTCGATCTAACGTTTTACTAACTAATAAGTTACCAGTAATTTTTGGTCACTCCTTTCTGTCACACTATAACAAAGCAATAGACTGGGGTTGCAGGACCGCATTTGCAGAAGCGCACTACTATAAATAGAGCACATACATTGTATTAAATTTGTATTAAGTCTCAACGCATTATATTAGCCATAACTAAGTGGGACTTTTCTTTCTTTACATTTTTTTTTGTTGCGTTCCACCATTACATATATTTTGGCGCCCAACGTGGGGCTTTGTTGAAATGACTCCTATGATTTTATACAGCAAGTGCTACAAAAGCTCTGTATCATACCAATATGTAGTACATTGATATCAAACTGATAGAGTGCTACATTTGTCGTTTTTATTTTAGTTGTTATTGTAAATGATATTGTTTACTGTGTATTTTTAAAACAGAATCACCTCAAAATAAAAATTATTTTTATGCTTTTACATCATTTTAAAATCTAATAATAATCGTAAAATATTTGACGTTTATGGTTTCAATTTCTATGACTTTCGAAGACTCCAGAAATGTTTTATTTTTAAGCATCCATTATTCTACAGCATTTGTCTTTACAGATAGCTACTAATTATTTTTTACTGTCGAACCATATGTAGAGGTGATAGTGGACAGTAGACAAGTGGCAAATGGGTCTCTTAAGAAATGCGCAAAGAAAATTTAGGAAGGTGAAACTTCTACCTTAATTAAAAGTGTAAAGAAATTGTTGAAAAAAGTTAATGACGGCTTCAACTATATGTTGGAAATATTTGCTGGCAGTTTGGACGAGAATCGTTCATGACAAGCATATAACTTGAATTAATTTAGGAAACTAAATAGAAGATTTTTGTATTCCGTAAAAACAATTTTATACTCTCAAGAACCTCACAGAATAGTGTTGTACATATTCATTAAATTAAAGCAAGAATAACCCCGTATATTTAAAAACGTTATGTATGTGTGTATTTCAAACTGATCTTTGCAGTGATAAACAAAGAAAATTATGAGAACTCGAAAGCATGTCCAAGTAATGGTGGTGTGCGCGGTTCTACGACAAACCATTAAGATAAAAATCAAATGGAGTGTGTTTACGATACACATAATGCTTAGATACAATCTACAAGAACGAAACCTACTTTCCAAAATTGAGACGTAATTTTTTATGTACCCATATAGTTAACTGTATTCAATATTGAAAAAACGATGAAATCTTATTTTATATATATATTTAAGGCAGTTTTAATGAATACCCATTCAATAAATCAACCACATTGCAACAAATTAAAATTATTATTATTACGTTCTTAACTTACCTTTAAAGTTTTCGTTATTTTTTACTTTAAGCATTGTTCTGCATAAATATAAAATATTTATATTCTATACGAAAATATATGATAAAATTAAAAATTAAAATTTCATCACGATATCGCCCAAACGGTTACAGCTATCAATGCAAAAACTTTTATTTAAGGATATAATCTTCTTCTGAAAGTCTGAGTGGTTACAATGAAATCGATGCAACTCAATTAGTAGTTTACTTTATTGAACAAATGAAATTTTACCAATATCTTGTCAAATACTAAGTTTTAACGAATATCTAAAGAATATAAGAATGTACAAAAATAAACTTGAGAAAAACTTTATAAAAAACATTTTTCAAAATTCCTGCCTGAAGGTCTTTTACCTTGATCGAAAAATAACTTTTTGCGAATTAATTACAAATTATACATTTAGCAAACATTGACAAGATTATGAAAATATTTAGTAACACTTCCACTTTTATCAAAAAGTATATAAAAATATTTACAGCTTGATCTGCACATATTGGAAATAACACTTTCAACTCTCATCACAAAGCACTTTTTCGTAAATGTCTTGCAATAGGTACATTCCGCACAGATTTACTAAGAGAATAATTTTTTTTAAGGTTAAACTGGCACAACTTTGATATAAATAAGTTAATTATAATAATTAATCTTATCTAAGTTTGTAATTTTATAGCCGATTTTCATACTGCTGTATAATAGGTGAATGAAGGCGGCTCCACCAAAAAATTATGTACGTACCTCTCTTACTCTTTATAGGTATATATGTAACATTAGTCACTATTCATACAGAGTTAACCTTATATTGAATATTGATGTTATTCTCAAACAACACTTGCCTCTTTACATGCTGGTGGATGCATAAATATATACACACCGATAGAGAGGGAATGAAAAATTAAGAGACATATTGCCATGAACCCACTAATTTTAGAAATAAGAAAAATCAATAAGTTCAAGTTAAAAGTTATGTTCGTTTTTTGTTCTTCTAAACTTTAACGTAAACAATCATTCTACTGGCAAGCCTGAAGATCATTTTCTTGCGATTTGTCAGCAATATTTGCTTTCCATTATATAATTTAATTCGTACTCTCCTCTTATTATTTGATACAGGAAATACTGGATATACATTAAGAACCACTGGAATATTTTTCCATCGAGATTCAAGTATGGATAATGTTGGAACAACTTCCTTGTCCAATTGCAAAGGAATTGGACAAGGAAGTTGTCGGTCACATTCCCTGGCTTAAAACCGAAATGATGTGTTTGGCGAGGTACACAGGAAAATCCTGTTTAACTAACAAGGCAAATGATTATGCAGGTGTTATTAATTAATTAGTTAATGTGTAATTTTTTTCTTATTTTTAACCACACCAAATATTTATTCATAATATTTTACAAAGGAAAAAGTAAAACTTTTTAAACTAACTTGGCACTGCTTTCTAATAAATGCAAACAAAATTAAACTTTTGGAATAAAATACAAGAACACTGGTGATTTGATATTTTCTGCATGTAACTTAACCGCTGCAAGATGATTCACTCTACTAACAGTACCATCTTTCAACATTACTCGCAGTTTATAAAGATATTCATATTATTTTTGTTAGAAAAGAGGTCATTTATCTAATATACTTAATGCTCTCTCAGTGTCGAAGTCTGGCACATCAAACTTGACCTCAGATATATTAGATCTATAATATAATTAGTTTCAGTTAATTTCTATGCATTATTTATATCTACAATGCCCTGATATTATATTTTGTTTTCAGATACTCACATGAAAATTCGAACATTCTTCAAAGAACCACATTTATAGTGAAATAAAAATTTTGAGGATGTTATTATATTAGTTTTATATGCACAATTGCGAGATCTTAAAGCGGGACAGTAAAGTTTTTCTAGTGCAAAGTAGGTTTTTTGATATAAAGGTATCATCGTATCCAAGGATATATATTACTAACAAACGTCAAAAAATACGTATTGACATGGCAATTAATAACTGTATTTATGTAGTATTATCGTATGCAACCAATATTACATGAATGCTTTAATTTCATGGCAATATGTATATCGGAAATAGGCATAGAATACCTTTTCAAAAAACTAAAGCAGTAAAGAAATAATTTATACAACATTTTGTGTAACATGTCATAATATAAATTTATTGCAGGTAATATTTAGTAGTAGCTATATATATAATATACATATTCCGAACTACATTAGAATGGTAATCAATTTTTAAATTAATTAAAAAATATTGTCATTATGCTGAACATTGTCATATACCAATAGGAGAATTACACAAAACGACTTTTATTTCTCTTCAACATTATCAGAGCTGTATATGTCTTTCAGGTATGAGAAAGATGAAAATGTTTTCGAAATACTTACGTATACAACACGACACATGTACGAAGACATATATTTCCACCTATCCCATCTAAATTGGACAGTTTAAATCGGTTTATGGATGGACTTTGCAGTTTATTCGCCGCAAAGTCAACGACTTGAAATTGGGCTGTCAATCTTCCAGGAGAAGGATTATCCTTCGGACGTCGTCAAGCTGAAAGCTTCTGAGGGAGGTAAATGATTATTGGGATCAATTATAAGTTTCGGTGTAACGTTTAGACACCGGAAGAACAAAATTTTGCGTTAGATATATAAATCAATACTGTAAGACGCTTGTCTAGGATCAGACTACTTGGATAATTTACACAAATTGACCGAATCTAAATTTAGCAGTTTGTGCATAATTTACTATCTCATTAAAAATCGGTGTTGAATAAATTAATGAAAATATAAAAATTTCGCGGATATATTGTCACACAAATCTGAGTTTGGTAAAAAAACTTGACAGTAGAGATAACATTTCTGTCACTTTGATATTAAAGAATCGAGCGACTACTAACAAATATTTGAATATGTATATGTATATGTATGTATATTAAAAAATAGTAATTACTACACTACATACAATTATGTGTGTGGTATGTATTATATAAAATACTTAGATACAGTGTTTTGATTAATATGACGTTTCTATTGAATAAAAATCTTCCTCAGACTTATGTGTTATAAACAAATGTGAGAAACAAACAAAAAGCAATTACTACATCTGTGTTAGTTGCATATAAACTTAATGTCCCTTTTATTATAATTGTTAGGGATCGGAAGTCAGGGGTACATTACGTCAGTACCATAGACGCATCGAGGACATCATGAATCCCAATTTAATATTCTTCGCACGAAAATCAAAATACGTATAAAGAAACAAGTACTTACCAAATAACAGTAAATACATCTTCTCCAGAAGCAATATTGTTCTGTTTGTGAGGGGGCGCATGTTACCATTGTCCCCTCACAAACAGAACGACGCTGCTGTTCGACTTGATGTCAAAATAAAACATCATTAAAAATATAAGTCAGTTGGCAAGTGACATTTGTCAAATTAAATCCCCTCAAAAACAGAAAGACGCTGCTGTCAAGTGACATTTCTCGAATTTGAACGTTAATAATACAATTTTTTGATTATTACAAAAGTTTTAATAATAAACGATTATTGATAAGTACCTGTGTAATAGAAATTGTGTATAATCTTCTCAAAATTGTTATCTCGAGAGACTAAGCCGTAGCCCACCTATAGTGGACAAATCGAGAGGTAATACTGTATCTTGTATATTAAGAAAAATTAAAAAAAGAAAAAATTATTATTATACAGGGTGTCTCTAAAAGGTGCGGAAAAAACGCTACCACACATTTCTGAGGGCGATCTAACCCAACTTACCTCAGGCCAAAAGTGGATGCACCATTGCATTGAATTGCCACAAGAATAACACCCAAATTACAGAAGCATATGTGTCCATATACGGAATGAATTTTTTATATCCAGATTACTCATAAACGGCTGCTCCAATCAACTCCTACCAGGTATACCTTTTCTAGGTAAAAAACATTGGAGAATAAGAATTTTTATTTAAAAGTTAAATACAGTGTGTCTCAAAAAAGTTATTACGTTTTAAATGGATACAATAGCCGCAGGTGGCGCCCTCTACATTTTGCAATGAAAATGAGAGCAGATTTAAATTTTTTACCCCACGAAACCCCCCCTACCCAAATATTGTGACAATATACCAATTATTACAGAAATTATTTATAAAAAACTAAAACCAAATTGAACTTTTGACACTCTGTATCTCCGAAAGCATCCACTTTTGGACTGAGGTAAGTTGGGTTAGATCGTCATATTTTGCCCTCAGAAATGTGTGGTAGCGGTTTTTCCGCACCTTTTAGAGACACCCAGTATATGGAAATAGAAAATGGGTACCCTGTATAGTAAAGAAACTTATATTATATCTTATATAAAATTATAAGAATTAAACATGAGCATAGACTTTACTATAAAACACAACTTAAAGAAGAAGTAGAGAACGGTAATAGGTAGGTATTTTGATAAAGACGAAATAGATTCTAATGTCGTTTTTCGTTAATAGTAATCTTTTACACAAGAATCAACATGGTTTTATAAAAAAAGAATGTAAACACAGCACTCTGCGAATTTATTAATTTAATTGTACGAGCTCGTGACTGTGGTAATATCGTGTTGGGACTCTTTGTGGATTTCACAAAGGCTTTTGATTGTGTTGGTAATCAACTTCTTTTAAAAAAGTTAGAGAGATATGGAGTCAGGGGTAAAGCCCTCAGCTTGTTCGAATCTTGTTTGAGTAACAGATGCCAGCTTGTCTCATTAGGTGACCAAAAGTTAAGTGTACAGTATACGAGTGCAGGAGTTCCTCAAGGATCTATACTGGGTCCTGCATTCTTCACTATTTTCATTAATGACCCTTTTATTTATACATCAACTCCGGGTTGTAATGTAGTGTCTTACGCTGATAACAGGAATGTCATTGTGACGCGTTTCTCTTTGGCACGACTTGTGCAGGAAACCCAGACACAATAAATAAGATCAGTTACAGGGCTGGCGTTAATAATCGGTGCATAAATTTGGACAAGCTTAATTGCGTTGTTTTTGGGTCTGGCATGGCTGGTATTTCTCCGACTTTTAATGACGCAAACTACCGCATTTTGGATTCTACAAGATTATTGGGACTATGGATTGAAGTGTTATGCTTTAAAGAATTTACAATGCCACTTGTAGCAAAGGTATATTAATTGATTTTTACTTCGGATGCTTTTACCCTATGCTGAATATGGAATTCTTCAGTGGGGGATGTCCTGTGACGCCACACGGGTATTTCTGTTGCAAAAGCGTGCCATTAGAATAATGGAAAATTTGCATCAACGCGATTCTTGTAAACCATATTTTATTAAATTAAATATTTTGACTCTGCCCTCGATATTTATTTACGAAATCTTATGTACTTATTGTACTCTTGATAAATATATATAGAATGCATAACTTACGACATATTTGCAAAAAATCGCTATTCGATAAGAGTAAAAGTGGTACTTCCGGTCTGAATTTTGAAATTTTTTTTATATAAAAGATATTGAAAATGATGTTTTTACTTTTATATTCGTAACGTATTCGTCTTAAAAGCATGACTTGCGAGATATTCGCAAAAAACTGATTTTCGATAAGAGTACAAGACCTACTTCCGGTTGGAATTTCGAAAAACTTTTTTGAGATAATTTGTTTCAAACTTAATTCTAAGTACATATGAATTCTTTATAAATTTGTTTAAACTTAGTAATTGACGAAATATTTGCAAATTTCGATTTTTTCACTGAAGTAAACTACTACTTCCGGTCTGCCGATTTTGCTCAAAATCTAATCAGTTCTTAAGAGGCAGATTATACACGTAAATACAAAATTTGGAATTGATATCTACAGCGGTTTGACCGCTATCGTGGTCATACACAGACAGACACACACACACACACAGAGAGACACACAGACACACAGACATTTTTTAAAAACCACTTTTTTGGTATCAGGGGACCTCAAAACGTGGACATCTGCAAAAATCTCGAGGTCGAAAATTTTCATCATCACAATACTTCCTTATACTACGTATAAGAAAGTAAAAATGAGGTGTTGCCACCACACGACTTTCTTATACGTATGAAAGTGTTACTTCCGGTCCGAATTTTGAAATTTCATTTATACAAAAAATATTCCAAATCCAACTCTAAATACTTTTGTACTCTTCATAAATGTATATAGAATGCATAATTTACGACATATTTGCAAAAAATCGTTATTCGGTAAGAGTAAAAGTGATACTTCCGGTCCGAATTTTGAAATTTTTTTTATATAAAAGATATTGGAATTAAGTTCTAAATACTTATAAATTCTTCATAAATCAGTCTAAACTTAGTAATTGACGAAATATTTGCAAATTTCGATTTTTTCACCGAAGTAAACTACTACTTCCGGTCTGCCGATTTTGCTCAAAATCTAATCAGTTCTCAAGAGGGAGATTATATTCGTAAATATAAAATTTGGAATTGATATCTCCAGCGGTTTGACCGCTATCGTGGTCACACACACACACACACAGAGACACACACACACACACACACACACACACAGAGAGAGAGAGAGAGAGAGAGAGAGAGAGAGAGAGAGAGAGAGAGAGAGAGAGAGAGAGAATTTTTTTTAAAAACCTCTATTTTGGTATCAGGGGACCTCAAAACGTGGACATCTATAAAAATCTCGAGGTCGAAAATTTTCATCATCACAATACTTCCTTATACTACGTATAAGAAAGTAAAAGAGAAGAAAAAATTTGAATATGTAAAAATTTTACTCGTTTTCTTCATTTTGTTTTGCACATGCTTTAAAAGAAATTTTATATTTTATATAGAATCTATTGATTTAATTTCATTACATTATTAGATTACTTCTTCTTGATGAATTTTTGAGTTAAGATAATCATATATATATAATTATAGGTTATCAATTAATTTAATTTAAGTATTTATTCTTGATAGATATTGTGTGTAAGTTTCAGTGATTATTTTAGGGATTTGAATTGTTGCTTAAATAATTTTGTTTTATAAGGTAATTTGTCGTGTTGGTCATTGCAAGTTCTTTCATCTTACTTTGTCAGCAAGAGGGTAGGGTTTTTCTTGTTAATTTGTTATAGTTTTTTTTTTGAAAATATATAATTATTTATAGATATATATTTCAGATTGTTAAAATTTGATAAAAACAAATTTGATTAAAGAAATTTTTTTTTCTTTATTGGGTAATTTGTTTTTTTTTTTATTATTTCCTAAGATCACGATTCCTGACGAGAAGATTGTTCAGTATTTCTTTTCTGAGGGAACCTGAGATGAAGAATCCTGTTCTCTGAGCTAGTTATGGCACCATAATAAAAAATTAAATATTTTAATATCATAGCAATACGTAATATACTTTGACATTTTTGTTGTGAATGTTTTCTTTTTACAAATAAGTTGGATTTTTTACCTATCATTTCATCTGACATATTTGCTCATGTTTGTGATTCTTGTACAATGTAGCAGTATTATATTTTATATTTTGTCCTAAATTATACATTTGTATTATCTAGGTATGTTTTTGTTGTAATTGTTTTTACAATCATTAATAAACTTAAATTTGAATTCATATACCACTTAAAATTTCGACCTTTATGGAACTAATTACTTTCTATATTGATTTTAACACGACCTGTTTGTTCCGCATAAGTGCACGTCTCAACACAAAGAAATATTTATTAATTAGTGTGGTTTAAAGATACCTTCCGATACGGCTCCTGGCGTCTTATGTCGGTACAAGCGCCGTTAATAAGGTTGGTTTCCTTTCGATGTGCAAATTTCATCTGGCCAAGATGGGTTCACCGCCGCCACGCAGCCTTTAATTATCAGTCTTTCCCTTATGTTTCGGAAACCCCGTAGACACACGAGGCCGCGTGGATGCCTCGTAATTGTTCCTCCACTGATTTCCTAACGTTATTATTACGTGGAAACGGACTTATGTAGATTAGCGAAAGGTCTCGCTGTGAGAACGAGACGAAGACGTGTAATTCTGTACGAGCGAGATTTCGTCGGTCTCACTACGGCGGCTTTCGCTAAATTACACATGTAATATTGGATTGTTTCGAGTAGTTTTCGCGTTACATTGCGAATAAATTGAGAGGAAAAGATTCGAATGTTTCGACAGAGGCATTTCGAGAGAAGAAGAAAGGAATGTTACGGAATATTTAATGGGTATCAAACGGCGACGAATGCATCTCAAATATTCTCGACAGAGTAAGTAAATCCAGAGAAGCCAACTTTATTTTCACTCTCGCGTTATTACCTAGCAGGGACATAAATACTGTTACAACTTTGAAGTAGCCAGACGTAGTAGTTAACTGGACGTATCCCTATAAAAAAGAACATGATTTTTGACAGCCAACTATTAGCTTGGTAATATGTGTAAATAATTGACATTTGAGTTTGTTGTCGCTATGGAATGATCCGGTAAAGAAACTCGAATCCCAGTCATAGCATTGTATAAACGCAATATGAAGAAAGGAGATATTTTGGAGACGCTTCGATTAGTTGTTCGATGAGACAGGAGACATCAACGACTGCTAGCGATTCGGAGCCCCCGTGCGGTACATACGGCGCATGCCATTAAAGCAATTAAGGCCAGGATTAAGCGGAATCCGCTCCGGAAGCAAAAAATATGGCTTGTGGAATGAATATGACTCGAAAGTCAATGATTTGCATTGTCAGAAAAGACTTAGGCCTTGGGGTATTCAAACAACGTACCGGGCGATTGTTGACTGCGACATTTAAGAATAAAAGGGTCGCAAAATCACAGCGGTTCTTAGCAAAGCACGCGCATGATCGTCACAAAAAAATCCTTTTTACCGATGAAAAAATCTTTACAGTCTATGAAAAATTCAATGAGTAGAATAACAGGGTTTATGCACGTTCATCTAAAAAAGCCACGGAAGTGGTCTCGCAGGTTGAAAAAGGTCACCACCCAATTATGGTTTGGTGGGGTGTTTCCTATGATGGGGTTACCAAGCCGTCAAAACATCTGCCAAAATGTATCAGAAATCCGTCCTGGAAACCGTTGTGAAGCCACTAAATCGATCCTTCATAAAAAATCAGTCATGGACGTTCCAGCAAGATTCTGCACCAGCTCATAAGCCCAAAGCAACCAGACGTGGAATCAAAACAATTCACCGGATTTCATAAGCACCGAAGATTGGTCGTCGGCAGTGACGACCCGTGATTTTGTGGGAAGGGAGGGCACGGGGGGGGGGGTATTTAATATCAAAAATTAAGTACAGACAAAAAAATAAACTCAATATGTTATTTATTTAACTTGTTTGAAAATAAAATCCATTCGCCGTTCCTTACGATCAGCAAAATGATTAATAACTAATTCATTGATTTTAGTGTTGATGACAGTAATTGTTAGTAGGTATGTAATGCGGATTCTGGGCCAATTTCCCATGTTATTTCTTATGGAGGTTCATTTTACAAAATTTACAATTTATACAGGTGTAATCACTTTCGTGCACGAGGCAAGTCATTCAATCCTTACAGGTCTTTATATATATATATATATATATGTATATATGTATATACGCGAGCGAGCGTAGGTGTGTGCGGCGGTGTGTGTGTGTGTGTGTGTGTGTGTATGTAAGAGCTTCGGAGGTATAGAGAAAGATAGGGAAGGAGTTGTTTAATATACCTGGTATAGAAAGATGAGATGCGAACACCGCACGACTTTTATACATATGTACATTCAAATTATTCGATTAATAATACAGCTAGCATAGAAACAATGATTAACTTTTATTAAATACTAATACTGTAATTATATTTAATTATACTAATTATATAGCATGATTATGCTATCATAATGCTAATAAATACATGCGAGTAGTGTACTTAGGAGAGTTCTGGACCCACCACCCCCCACTCCTACTACCCCCCCCTCCCCGCAAGATAGGTAGAACCCTCTGCCAACCCAACTGATATGGCGCCCCCTCGCGGTCGCCAACCCAACTAAAAATTGCAGATTTCATCATTACCAACCCAACTAAAATTGCAGATTTCATCATTACCAACCCAACTAAAAATTGCAGATTTCATCATTACCAACCCAACTAAAAATTGCAGATTTCATCATTACCAACCCAACTAAAAATTGCAGATTTCATCATTACCAACCCAATGTGGCGCCCTCTGACGGCCACTAACCAAACTAAGAAATGGCAGATTTCATCATTACCAACCCAACTAATGTGGGGCCGTCTCACGGCCACTAGCCAAACTAAAAAATGGCATCTCTCATGATTACCAACCCAACTAATGTAGCTTCCTCTCACGATCACTAGCCAAACTAAGGTGACGTCAGACAAAATGGCGGACCTTCAAGATGGTCTTTGCTTCTAGAAAAATTCCTGAATAAATTACCCGGCTTGCCATCGCGCTTCTCAATGTACGTCAAACAGGTCTAAACATGTTTCCAGCGGAAACCGTGTTAGATAGGTACGGTTTAGCACCCCATTTTGCGATATGTACGGAAAACAGCATGCAAGATAATCGTACATACCAGTATGATAGAAACTGAAATTAAATAAACTTTTTCAGCTAGCATAGAAAATGATTATCTTTCACCAAAGGCGAATACTATAATTATATTTAATTTTACTAATTATATACAATAATTAAGCTGTATTATAATGTTAATAAATACATGTGATGAAACTACAATATAAATGTATATAGGTAAAACGTAGTAAAATTTATAATAAATAATGATAAACAAACAACTCCCTTTATTTATTTGAATCATAGGTTTTACAATACTGTTATTACAATCCATTACATTATTTGAATAATGTACAGATACAATATTAAGATAAACAGGATTACACATATACATACATACGAGTATGACAGAAACTATAAATTTATTAAAACTCTTATAGAAATGAATTATAAGTATTTTACAGTGAAAACCTCTATATCTATCAATCTATCAATGCTCAACAGCTGCTAATGTACGCATGCGTAGGTTCACACTACACAGCAATCACGTGATTAGCATTATCAACTCGAATGATACAGTGATACTGAATCTTTATATAAGTCATGATACATGCGTTGGCACTTCATTCTTACAGTGTTCACCATCGAGTGAAGATGGAATTTGTGAAACAAATTAAATCGATACTTGTCAGTGATACAGCTGATGCTGAAGCCGCGAATTCTATTATTAAAAAATGTAATCAAGCTAATCGAGTGCTAAATAATTTATTACGTAATGCGATAACTATTGGAGAAAAACAAAAATTTACAACGGCTATTGCTCACGTGAAAAGTTTCAAACGAACGTGTCGAGGTCTTCAGATAAAGGGATCAGGATACACAACAAGAAAACAGACAGCATATATTCGTGTTAAGTGGGAAGACATTCAATCAGCTTTTCAAAATCGTATACGAACTGGAGTTATTATCAACCTAAAACACACTGACCCGAAACTGTTTTTGGAAGACGCTTCGGCAATATTCCGCAGAAGAATCTTAAACGTCCTGAAAAAAGAAGAAACAATCAAGGTTAACGCGATGTTTTCTGGTGACTTTACTATACAAAAGATCGGTCAAGAATATACAGAAACAAAATATTTTAATACCATGAATAAACCAATTTACCAAGTCACAAACCTACAGAAGTGGTTTGTTGAGGAAATACAACAACCAATTTTATCTGACATCGAGGTTTTCCAATCAAGAGGAAGTGGATGGGCATTATCAGCAGTTATTAATATACAAATTAATATTAATAAATTTACACCCCAACTAGGGTCATCCTATATCGAGTTACCACAACCAATAAAATTGAAGCATGCGTGTGTTAATGTACGCAACGAAGATACTAAATGTTTTATATGGGCAGTTGTATCTGCACTATATCCTGTGAAAGAAAAACCACAAAGAACCACAAAGTATCCGAACCCATCATTAGTTTTAAAGTTAGAAGGAATTCAATTCCCAATGACAGTAAAACAAATTCCACGCTTCGAAAAACAAAATGCTATATCAATAAATGTTTATATTTTAAAAAAGAAATGTAAGAAAACATTCACGACAGTCCCAACATATCTAACGAAAGCGAAGCAACTGAAACATATCAATTTATTGCTTATTCAAGATGTATATAATGATGAAAATGATCAAGATGATACAGCATCCAAACTATCGCCTAGATATCACTATGTATGGATTAAGGACTTATCACGGTTAGTATCCACAGAACGGTCTAATCATAAATCGAGGATATATTTTTGTGATCGCTGCCTACATTATTTTTACACAGAAACTGCTCGAGATAACCATTACATAGATTGTGTTAATATGAATAATTGTAAAGTTAGACTTCCAGATGAAGATGGGAAGTTTATAAAATTCAAGAATTTCAAAAATAATATGAAAGTCGGCTTTATAATATACGCCGACCTTGAGTGTTTGCTTCTGTCATGTAAAGATAAAAATAAATATCAGGAGCACCAACCATGCAGCATTGGATATTATGTTAAGTGCTCATACGATGCAACATTATCATTTTATCGAAGTTACAGAGGAGTTCATTGCATAGAATGGTTTACTAAAGAATTGAAAGATTTCGCTGAAAATATAGAAACAGTTTTCCTATGTCCACTACCTATGGATAAATTATCTCATGATGAACAACATGCATATAATAACGCAATTACCTGCCATATTTGCAGAAAACCCTTAGATGTAAAAAAGGTTAGAGATCACTGTCACCTAACGGGGAAATATAGAGGACCAGCACATGAAGAATGCAATATTAACTATAAGGATGGATGTACAATAGGGGTGGTTCTTCATAATTTATCCGGATATGATGCGCATTTCATCATTAAGAATTTAGCGGAAGATTTAGAGGGACGTATTGATTTGCTACCAATAAATAAAGAACGATACATATCATTCACCAAACATTTAAAAGGAAATCTTGTTAAATTCAGATTCATCGACTCTTTCCGATTCATGTCTTCAGGGTTAGATACATTAGCATCATATTTAACAGAATATACAGAACTCCAAGCTCAATTTCCTAATATAACAGATGAAAAATTAAAACTGTTAACACGGAAAGGTGTATATCCCTATGATTATTTTAACTCAATAGAAAAATTCAATGAAACAAAACTCCCCGAAAAATCAATGTTTTTCAACCAATTGAACGAACAAAATATTTCCGATGAGGATTACGAGCATGCTATGGAAATATGGAAAAAATTTAAAATTGAAAACCTGGGTGAATATTCAGACCTATATCTTAAGACTGATGTTTTACTGTTAGCTTGCGTTTTTGAACAATTCAGAAGCAGCTGCTTAAAGACATATGAACTAGACCCAGCTCACTATTTTACACTACCTGGGTACACATGGGATTGTATGCTAAAACACACAAACATAACTTTGGAATTGATAACAGATATAGACATGATTATGTTCATTGAACGAGGAATTAGAGGTGGTCTCAGTCAGTGTTCACACAGATACCTTAAATCAAATCACAAATACATGGATGATTATGATTCTTCGAAACCAAACAATTTCATTATGTATACTGATATAAACAACCAATACGGTTGGGCAATGTCACAATGTTTGCCATATGGTAATTTTAAATGGGTAGATTGTATTGAGAATTTTAATGTGATGGATATATCAGATACCGCTAACATCGGGTATATTCTGGAGGTTGATTTAGAATATCCGCAGGAACTACATGATTTACACAGTGATATACCATTTTGTCCAGAACATCTATCAGCTCCAGGGAAAACAGATAAAAAATTGTTGGCTACCTTGCACGACAAAGAACGATACGTTATTCACTACATCAATTTGAAACAAGTATTATCTCATGGACTGAAATTATCTAAGATTCATAGAATTCTACAGTTTCAACAACGCACTTGGCTTAAATCATATATTGATCTGAACACTAAATTGCGAACATCAGCAATTAATGAATTTGAGAAAAATCTGTTTAAACTCATGAACAACGCGGTGTTTGGCAAGTCGCTTCAAAGTATACGAAATCATTGCAATGTGAAGCTTGTAAATAAATGGGAAGGACGTTACGGTGCCGAAGCATTAATTTCAAAACCTGAATTCAAATCAGCAACAATATTTAATGAAAATTTAGTGGCAATTGAACTCAATAAAACGGAGTTGTATTTCAATAAACCCATTTATATTGGAATGGCAATATTGGATATTTCCAAAACAGCAATATATGAATTCCACTATGATTATATGAAGCCGATGTTTGGTGAAAAGTGTAAAGCTGCATATACAGATACGGACTCAATCATATATTCAATCGAGTGTACAGACATCTATAATATTATACGTCGTGACTGCATAAAGAGATTTGATACAAGTGATTATCCAAAAGATAATGTTTACAATATTCCACTGGTTAACAAAAAAGTTTTAGGAATGATGAAGGATGAGATGCAGGGTAAAATAATAACAGAGTTTGCAGGATTGAGGTCTAAAATGTACGCAATCAGGGTGGAGGGAAGAGATATGATAAAAAAAATTAAAGGAGTGAAAAGAAATATCGTTAAAACCCACATAAATTTTGATGATTATCTAGAATGTTTGAAGAACTACACAGGAAAGACAGTTAATCAAAAATTAATTACATCCCAAAAACATAATGTATTCAGTATAAATCAAACAAAAATCGCATTGAGTCCGTATGATGATAAGAGATACCTTATTAAAGATAGCTACGAGACGTTACCATGGGGACACTATTCAATTATGAGTATAGAATAAGTATTTAATTGAATTTATTGTATATCTATTTATCTATATATCTATCTATTTATATATATATATATATATATATATATATATATATCACTAATATTAACACATGTAAAGCATCATCATATGAAATAAAAAACATTTATGTAAAAAGGTGATGTTTATTAATAGTAGTAGTAGTAGTAGTAGTAGTTATTTACCATCAAAACTTACATACCATGTGAGGTACAACATAAATACACATTACATGATATAGATCCACACTTACACAATGTTATTAAAATGTAGAATGAAAGCTTATTAAAGGCATAATTAATAAAAACTAGAATCATTTCTAATAGTTTTTCTCTGAACCCATTGTTCCTAATCTACATATTATAAAATTATTTTGATTATGATAGAAACCATTTAAGAAACCAGTTATATAAATATATGTATCAAACATGACTGAGATCATCATCACAGACATTCAATTTTGTTAGAAAAGGAAATTCTAATGCACTGAATAAAAAATAAACATCAATTACTAAGGACTGAAGTGATAATAAGTGTTAGGAAGGGTATGCAGTTGAAGTTCCTTTAAATGCTACCGCCAGTAATTTATAGCTATTAAGCCCCTCGAAATTCAAAGGCACTACTCGTGAGGCTCGAGGTAAGTAGCTCGGAACACGAACAGGTCTACCGTCAAATGATTTATAGCCGCTAAGGCCCCTCGAAATTCAAAGGCACTACTCGTGAGGCTCGAGGTAGACGGCTCTCCTTAGCAAGGTAGACAGCTCCCCTTGGTAAGGAGATTCCATAAAGGATAAGCTATTAAAGCAATGAAGCTCCCCAACGTTAGTAGGGCACCGAATGTTGCTATGAACCGGTTGCCACAGTCTAATTATAGACTGCCCAACGCATTTGGGTATATCCATGAAATAACCTGTCTCTTCAACAATTTACGGATAATGGGATTAAGGATGAAATATCATATAAATAAGGATTATAATTTTAAGAGAGTTTCATTTTTATTTTACGGTAAAACCAAATTGATTAATTTTGAATCTATTACGATTAATAACGGCTCATTCAATATAAACAAATAATTATTTTTTCTTTATTAAAGAGATATTTTTTATGCATAATTCAACGATTTATTCGACATCAAATAATATATTGAATTTAACAGAAAAATGTTTCAGGCAAATTTAATACTTATTAGCTTTAACCAAACAATAATGATAATGTTTACAATGCTACATTTTATTACGAGTAAGATAGCTTGCATCATATCAATGTAAGTAAAGTTACATATTCAATATAAAGATTACCGCATACTTTCTAGATGATAATAATATAAATACTAAATATATTGGTAATTTAAATCTTTTTACTTATACATACACATATGTGCATACATTCCAATAAAAACAGAATTAAATGCAAATAATAACATGCATATTTTCATTTTTATTACCAAGTTAGTCATTAATTATGTTACATTAACGATGTATAATACGCGATACTTAAGTAAAATACTATATACATTTTCATCAATCAGACGCGAAATAAGCGTGTTCATTCGTGTTTAAAATACGTCACTGACCTATAACGCAGGTAGTAATACGACATATTATTGGCTGTATTTAAACAAAGACGTTGTATGAGAGCGAGAAAAGTCAAGTGATATATATATATATAGATCTTTCATACAAAGTCAGGCCAAATATAGCACGATGAATGCACAATCTTGAGCCAGGCAAACAAACCTGAACCATATATATGGCTCAGGATCGTTTTCCCTATATAACTTCTTTAACTCAAACCGTACAGTAATCGCCCCACTACAATTTGAAGTGACCCTCAATTTCGCTGTCACCCAGCAGGGTTGACTTTGTTTAGAACTTGCCGGTTACGAAAAAAATGGACATTTATGATGGTTCAGCTTTGTAGGAATAACCGTTTGTTTAGTTCTAGGTTATGCCGCTTGAAGTCGTTGTTGTAATATACTGTATATAGTTACATATGCACAATTCTGAGCCAATTAAGCCTGGCAACAATGCTTGTTTTCTAACATAAAGGTCTAGATGCATCGTGATTCTTACTACCTGCTATCCTCACTTTTACACCACATGATTGCTTCCGTGCGGATTGCCATTGCGTGGTATATTGTATATTTGTACGAGTATTTCCACAATGAAGCGCCGCGGAACGGTGGACTTTGTGACCCTTCGCATTGCTTTAGAAATAGAGGTGATTATCGGGCGCTTAAAACACCGCGCATTTACGTTTTGAAACATTGGGCTCTCTTTTTTAATTTATTCACATGCACGCGGTATTTATTGCGCGGTATTAGTAAATGTAAAGAATGTTTTTATCGAAAATGTCTATTATTAAATACCTACAAATCACTGAAATTTTTAATATAAAATCTTTTAAAAAAATTTTTAAAGGAAAGCTTTTTATTTTAATTAAACAATATTTTTAACTACAAAAGGAGATAAAAAAATGAATCAAAATTGCGCAAAATGACATTATTTGATATGTAATGATTTGATAATACAATAATGTCTTTCTTAATGTTGCCTGGACAATTTAGAAAAACTTTACATGTCTCTACATGATTATCTTGAGATTTTGGGCCTATTTATGTCTACTTTAAATTTAGAATTGCCCCATAAACTAAAACCATAGGAGACATAGGACAAATAGCAAGATCTAATTTAGATCGCTCACGTGGAACGTAACTAGGTACATTTACGTTCTAACTTCCAGTTCTTCTTAATAAATTCGTTAATACATATGTAATCGTCTGTTCTTTAGAAACATTTACTCTTCAGCAAATTTTAGACCCGATGTGCAATTGTGTGCAGAAAAATCTCGTACACTTCAAAATCAAGCAATCATCTTTTTAGGTATTTTGTACTTTGTAAATGTGAATCTTGAGATTATGTTTGCAAATAGGTTAGAAACTGTCAGTGAAATTGTCATTTTTTTAATATGAAAGCCAGTAAACTTATTTATTAATTATTATTTATTGAAACCAATTTATAAAATCCTTATTAGGTAAATAAAAACAACCAACAATTTTAATAATATATTTTATAAAGAACTGTAGATAAAGGTCGCTTCAATAATGTCCAGACACAATTTCTCTCTCTGTGTGTGTGTTTGTGTGTGACCAAGATAGTGGTCAAACCGTTATAGATATCAATTCCAAAATTTGTATTTACGTGTATAATCTCCGTCTTGAGATCTGACTAGTTTTGCAGCAAAATCGGTAAACCGGAAGTAGTAGTTTACTTCAGCGAAAAAATTAAATTTTACCAATAGTTGGTCAATTACTAAGTTTAAACAAATTTATAAAGAATTTAAATGTACTCAAAATTACATTTGAGAAAAATTTTATCAAACAGTTTTTTTTAATTCCTACCGGAAATAGGTCTTTTACTCGCATCGAAAATCAGTTTTTTGCGAATCCTTCGCAAGGTATGCTTTTTAGACAGGTACGTTACAAGTATAAAAGTATTTAGAACTTAATTTTCAATACCTTTTGTATAAAAAAAATTTCAAAATTAGGACCGGAAGTACCACTTTTACTCTTACCAAATAGCGATTTTTTGCAAATATGGTAAATTATGCATTCTATATATATTTATCAAGAGTACAAAAGTATTTAGAGCTGGATTTGCAATATTCTTTCTATATATGAAATTTAAAAATTTGGCCCGGAAGTAACACATTGTCTTAGGGAGTAGCACTTTTTTTCGAATATCTTGCAAAATATTCATTCTATAGAGATTTATTAAGACAATGGAAGTACTCAGAATAGGATTCTGAATAACTTTTGTATAAAAGTTTTTTTAAATTGTATAGTTTAAAACGCTCATACGTATAAGAAAGTTGTGTGGTGGCCACACCTCATTTTTTTCCTATATCGTACTCAAAAAGTATATACTAGAAGAAAGGCGTCTACTTCTTGCATTTACTAACTTGCGATTAACACGGAAATACCCCGTCTATCATTTACGGAGTTAAGAAAAGAATTCCAATAACTTTTTAAAATTATTTCAGTACCTATGAATAAAAATTACTGGCAAGATTAAATATAAGGTTTAGATGAATGAGATTTTCTATACCTTCTACAGAAACGTTTTTGAAATAATTTTTGTAATTATCTATTTGTTCTTTCATTTCAAAAAATAATGCATTATCATGTAATATATGAATCAATAGCCTACACAGTATTATTATAATTTTTACGATGTCAGGAAAATACCTCTACATTAATTTAACACAGAGTTTAGGAATAATTATAGCTTGAAAATAAGCCTTTAAGATTTATGGCTCTCTTCCCAGGGAGTCATACATTTAAAAAGGTCAGAAAAAAACATTGGCGACCGTTTTTTTTTGTAACTTCAGTTGCAAGAAAAAGATCATAAAACTACTTATCTAAGTACGACATGACAGTTCCTTTATATCTATTAAAACAGGAATGTTTTTTATATTCGCCATTCATAAATAATTAAGTTCGACAAGCTCGACTTCAGAAAAAGGGGTGTTGTTTTGCACAATGGTATACAAGTGTATTTGTTATTGTTTCGATATTGTAACCAATTTTAACTTATAGTGAGGATTTCTTTCTATTATTTTTCAGAATGGTTGTTTTTAAGTTATTTAAGGCGAAAATAGTCACACATCTTTTTATCTAAAGCGTGGGGGTTATAAAGCCAATAAAAAGTATAGGTATTCCCTTTTCTAGTTTCGTGATAAAAGAATATTTTTCTATAAACTTCAAAACAGTTTGTAACTTGGGTTAGACTAAGATTAAGCTCATTTAGTCTATAGTGGATGTTTACATGGTAGTCATTTACAAAAAAAAATAAATATTAGTTCAGTGAATGTGTGATGAATAGATATTTTTTTTATATTAAATAAATATTATGCTTCTATCAAGAAAGTACTTTCCTATAACAAATCGCCAAGTTACTTAGTTCAAATGTGTAAGTAATTGAATTGGCGCAAATAAATATTTGCTTTTAGGAAATAAATCCCATTTTTTTAAAGTGATAACCAACTTATACTACTGAAGTAACTTATTTACTTAAACCAATTTTACCATTTTCTTAAGTTGAATAAATCTATTTCTCACGCAAGAAAAGCATTTTACTTACTTTAATACCAATTTTCTTAACTTAAAAAAACGAAAACAAGAAAATATTTTCTTCGGTATATGCAAAGCTTTAATTTACTTAACTTTAATTACAAATAAATATTTCTAACAATGTACTTTATTTATACCGGGTGTCCCGTAAAAAACGCCAACAATAATAACTCTGTTATTTATTGTCCGATTTTATTCAAACAAAAATAAAGTTAATTTGCATCAAAAATGCTACAAAAAAGCAGTGTTTTGTTTGTTTTCAGTTGTTTTTATTAATGACAAACGATAGTCAACTTTTTTATTTTAAATGGAAACAGATATATTTTTGGCTATATTCGGATTGGATTTTTTATTCTGAATTCAACAATGTATAAAATATCTATTTTTGATAAACAATTATTGAAAAAAAATATAAAACACCTAATAAATTTCATCTTTGTATTCCATTATTTATAAATTTTGGAATGTGCCATGAGAAAACAAAAATGCGATAAATGTCAATAAACGTCAGTGTGAGTGTCTATTAAGTCTTATTTATTGTTCTGCTTGAACGTTTTGCCACAAAAAAAAGTATACATATTCGTAAAAATGAATAACAATGAGTTAACAGACATGTTGCAAGTGTTTTTTGACTGAATAAAAATCGTCTTCAAGCAGTTCGGCGTTACAGCGTTCGTTTTCCGGACAGAGAAGTTCCAGATTCGAAAATATTTCAGAGAATTGAAACGAATTTGAGGAATTATGGATCATTTAAAAAACCTAAAACACAGCGACGTAGATTCGCCGAAGATACGGATATGATGTTCTTCTTGCACTACAAGAAAATTCAGGAACTTCGACTCGCGAAATTGCACATAATATTGAGGTATCAAAAACTACAGTCCATAGTGTTTTAAGAAAACACAAATTTAAACCGTAAATAGCTCGAAAAGTTAATGCATTAGAACAAAATGATCAACGCCGAAGAATACAGTTTTGTCGACTTTTTTTAAACGCATTAGAACAAGACCGGAGTTTTTACAGAATGATAATTTGGTCTGATGAATGCACTTATAGCAACAATGGTATTTTTAATAGAAACATACATCGGCAATGGAGCCAAGACAATCCGAGATTTGTCGTTGAAAATAATTTTCAAAGACGTTTCAGCGTAAATGTTTGGTGTGGTATTTTAGGCGATCAATTAATTGGGCCATTTTTCATAGATGGTTGCTTAAATCAAGAAAAGTATCACACTTTATTAAACGAAAATCACCAAAACTTTTTAGATGAATTACCTTTGGCAAATTTAAATACAATATTTTATCAACAAGATGGGGCCCCCGCTCACAACGCCAGAGTAAATACTGATTGGTTGAACACCCAATTTGGAAATAGTTGGATAGGAACATCCCATCCTATCGAGTGGCCTGCGCGTTCACCCGATCTTTCGCCCCTAGATTTTTGGTTGTGGGCTTATCTACAAGATCGAGTTTATTTGACACCTCCAGAAAATGTTGACATTTTAAGACAAAGAATTATTAACACTTGTCAAGAAATACCTGCCGTTTGTCTTTTAAATGCGACTCGTGGAGTAATTAGGAGATGTGCGTTATGTATTGAACAAGGTGGCGGGCAATTTGAACAATTATTGTGAAGTGTTTTGTTTTGTTTTTTAGAATAATACTTATAATACTTACGTTTTCAATGTTTCATAGCACATTCGAAATGTTATACATAATTTATTAAAAACATGGTCAATTTTAATAAATGGTTTTCTTTCAATAATCGTTTATAAAAAATAGACATGTTATACATCGATGAATTCAGAAAAGAAAATCCAATCCGAATATTGCCAAAAATATATCTGTTTCCATTTAAAATAAAAAAGTTGACTATCGTTTGACATTAATGAAAACAACTGAAAACAACTAAAACACTACTTTCTTGTAGTATTTTTGATGCTAATTAACTGACTTTTTGTTTCAATAAAATCGGACAATAAATAACGGAGTTATTATTGTTGGCGTTTCTTACGGGACACCCGGTATAAGTATTTCTCCTATAAATATATTTTTTATACACGTTTTATACGTTTCATTTCAGCCCTAATAGTATTACTAAAGTTTGCGATAATTGAAAATATACTACTTGTAATTATTCTGTTTATCTTTACGGTATATATTAACTGCAGTTTATCAATTATTATCACTACCTATTGTAAAATAAATTTTTAACATTTCTTTTCCGCAATATTGTATCAGCTTTGTGTTCTTACATTCGTAATAAGAGAATCAAAAATGCTTAGTCATCAAATTTAAAACAAATTGATAAAGATTTTATATTTTGATCAAGTTTTTTGGAATTGGGAACACTGCGCGATAGTTGACGCTCGGCATTAAGTCTACATACACATACATTATTCAAGCAATTCAGTCCTAATGTACATAATATTTTAATTTGTTAATTAATTTGTTTGAATTAAGAAACTTCTTTGCTTGAAAAAGAAAACTATTAAACGGAAGCATTACAAATGCGTAACTCTTATCTAAGCTTTCAGGGTTAATCATTTCGATATTAATAAATTAATCAGTCAGAAACTGTTTCTATCAATTTTTGTGAGATGCCTTATGATCGAAATTAATAACTTTAGCATTCAAATAGGTTCCATTAATTAATAAAATAGAACTAAACATGAACTGTAGTAGAATACAAAAAAAATAACTCATTTAAAGTTCCATTATAATTCCCAACCTATAATCATTTTCCATACCGCTTCTTACTCTGTCTTGCTTTGTACGAGGCAACAAAATGTAAACCACATTGCACTCGCAAGTTAAAATCACCCTTCTCATGTGTTAAGTTACGGCAACCCTGCTCTGGTTCAGGAAAAGCGGTGCTATTACATGTTTGTGTATATACTGGACTGAGTTGCTACCAAAAGCCAATGGCTTGAGATTGCCGTATTTTTGAGACGATATACAAAAACTTTATTATAAAGAAAAAGTGTTGTATATAATGATTTCCATGTGTACCATATGTCATTTAGGTCCGCCTATGTAAGAATTTTTTGTCTACGGTTACTAGAAATAGATGGTTCAGAATTGTATGAAATCCTAGTTGGCCTGACTTTGATAGAAAGATGTATATATATATACATATATATCTAGTATCTCAGATTTAGTAGTGTAATAACCTTCTTATGTGATAGTTTACTTGTTAGAGAAAGGTAGGCCAATATTTAATTAGTAATAGAATCATTGTAGTATATTTAACTCAATATCGGTATAGTATCAGTTATTGGTACAAGTTATTTATTATAGTGAATTAGATATTTTAACGTAATATTATATTAAAGATGTTAATAATTTATATTACTACCACAAGAATATTTTACATGATTGAGATATGAAAATATATATATATATATATATATATATATATATATATATAGAATAATTATTTGCATGGAACTTGACATAATAAATAATTTTATTATATAATTTTATGAGACAGCTTGAATGCAAAGATGTTTAGCCTTTAATTATCATAATTAGATTTTATGATTTAAAGTAGTATATATTGTAATATAAGATAGTGTTATAATCTATACAATAAATATTATTCAGTATTTGAATACACAATGAATAACACAAATTGAGTAGAGAAATATAAATATTTTTAATTGTACATGTGTGAATTTGAATTTATCGGATATACAGGGTAATTATTTACATCTGATGGTGAAACATGGTCACGTTTTTTATATAATTCAGTAATTTAATTTGCTCTATAGCAAGACAATGAGGTGGATGCTAAGCATTAATTTGTACACACGTAATGTTATGATTTTCAGTGTATCATATATATTCTAGTCTAACGCAAACTTTTTGATTTATTGAAACCCCAATAGAAATTATCACTATTTCGAGAAGAATAGTCATGTACCTGTACATATTCAAAGCCGCTGAAGAATGAGTACATTAACAGCTGTATACGCGTGTCTTTATCATCCACTTTAATGTGTTACTATAATTCCAACCATAAATGGTATTATATCGGTTTCTCCGCCTTGGAGCTATCTTATAAATTATTATTTTATTATTATCTAAACTTATTCATCACGTAATGTGTATTTGTATTAATATTGCGTCATTAAGCCTTCCATTAATATATTTTAGGTAAATTTCTGTGTTTTTCCGATATAATGACTCTAAATTCATCTAAATGTGAACTGTACTCAAAGTAAATCGAGAACTATAACGTAATATATATAAACTCTTAGAATAGACAATTATTCATAAGTAAAGTGACTATAAATTCGATTAAATGTGAACTGATTATTATTTTTTAATATTCTAGTTCAACTGTTTTATATTACAGTTCACATTTAATCGAATTTATAGTCACTTTACTTATGAATAATTGTCTATTCTAAGAGTTTATATATATTACGTTATAGTTCTCGATTTACTTTGAGTACAGTTCACATTTAGATGAATTTAGAGTCATTATATCGGAAAAACACAGAAATTTACCTAAAATATATTAATGGAAGGCTTAATGACGCAATATTAATACAAATACACATTACGTGATGAATAAGTTTAGATAATAATAAAATAATAATTTATAAGATAGCTCCAAGGCGGAGAAACCGATATAATACCATTTATGGTTGGAATTATAGTAACACATTAAAGTGGATGATAAAGACACGCGTATACAGCTGTTAATGTACTCATTCTTCAGCGGCTTTGAATATGTACAGGTACATGACTATTCTTCTCGAAATAGTGATAATTTCTATTGGGGTTTCAATAAATCAAAAAGTTTGCGTTAGACTAGAATATATATGATACACTGAAAATCATAACATTACGTGTGTACAAATTAATGCTTAGCATCCACCTCATTGTCTTGCTATAGAGCAAATTAAATTACTGAATTATATAAAAAACGTGACCATGTTTCACCATCAGATGTAAATAATTACCCTGTATATCCGATAAATTCAAATTCACACATGTACAATTAAAAATATTTATATTTCTCTACTCAATTTGTGTTATTCATTGTGTATTCAAATACTGAATAATATTTATTGTATAGATTATAACACTATCTTATATTACAATATATACTACTTTAAATCATAAAATCTAATTATGATAATTAAAGGCTAAACATCTTTGCATTCAAGCTGTCTCATAAAATTATATAATAAAATTATTTATTATGTCAAGTTCCATGCAAATAATTATTCTATATATATATATATATATATATTAATTTTTCTTGGACGATTTGTAGGTCGTTATACTAGTTTTAAATAATTTTAAAACTCGCTAATTTGCAGTGTTTGAAAATTATAATTTTATAATTTTACCACTGACTATTAAATTAATTAGGTAATTTTTTAAAAATTACCGACACGGCTGGGATTCGAACCCAGGCATACCGATTACTAGCCGGTTGCTCTACCAACTGAGCTACCGTCGGTGTCTGAATTCGAATTTCTAAATCGTACTGATATATGTATATCAAGTAACAGATGGAAATGAGAATGTATATATTAAGCACTAAACGTCCATGTGCTGTATATATGTGATATTAAATTTTTATTGACCTCATATAAGTAAATATATATTAATTTTTCTTGGACGATTTGTAGGTCGTTATACTAGTTTTAAATAATTTTAAAACTCGCTAATTTGCAGTGTTTGAAAATTATAATTTTATAATTTTACCACTGACTATTAAATTAATTAGGTAATTTTAAAAAATTACCTAATTAATTTAATAGTCAGTGGTAAAATTATAAAATTATAATTTTCAAACACTGCAAATTAGCGAGTTTTAAAATTATTTAAAACTAGTATAACGACCTACAAATCGTCCAAGAAAAATTAATATATATTTACTTATATGAGGTCAATAAAAATTTAATATCATATATATATATATATATATATATATATATATATATATTTTCATATCTCAATCATGTAAAATATTCTTGTGGTAGTAATATAAATTATTAACATCTTTAATATAATATTACGTTAAAATATCTAATTCACTATAATAAATAACTTGTACCAATAACTGATACTATACCGATATTGAGTTAAATATACTACAATGATTCTATTACTAATTAAATATTGGCCTACCTTTCTCTAACAAGTAAACTATCACATAAGAAGGTTATTACACTACTAAATCTGAGATACTAGATATATATGTATATATAGATAATAATAAGTATTTCGTCTAACTGACCAACGTATGTCGAGAAAAATAAAATTTACTGTTTCAAACAGAATTATAATTAGACACAACTCTGCTCCTCCCCGCATATACGGAATTCCCAAAACACACAAACAAAACTGTCCACTGCGTCCAATAGTGTCATGTGTTCAAAGCCACGCTACATTCCTATCTAGATACATTGCTGACATCCTTGACAAATCTTTTAAGGAATATAATAAATATAAAATCAAAGACACCTTCACTTTCGCCAATTGCACTAATAACTTAAAAATATCAGAGAATGAGGTATTGGTATCATTTGATGTTACAAGCCTTTTCACTAACATCCCCACTGACTTGGTCATTAAGTTAGTTTCAGATAACTGGAATCTTATAACTCCTAACACCAGCATACCAAAAAAAGAGTTTGTGTCTGTTTTGGAATGGCTTTTTAACAGCGTGTACTTCACATACAATGATCAATTCTATGGCCAAAAAAAAGGTACCCCTATGGGACTCTCGCTGTCGCCTATTATCGCCGATTTAGTCATGAACACAGCTATAGATGTTGTGATAAAAAACAGCAAAACACCTCCTCGAGTGATTTTTCAATACGTGGACGACCTATTTTGCATAATATTAAATTCAGAGATACAATACACATTGCAATTATTTAATTCCTTCGATAAACAGTTACAATTCACATGCGAAATAGAGGAAAACCACACTTTACCGTTCCTTGATTCGTTGGTAGTACGTGATGGCGACACAGTCAAGCTTAGGTGGTACCGGAAACCGTCAAACTCTAACAGGTTCATAAACTACAACTCAAACTGCCCAAAAAAATATAAAATAAATCTTATAAAATGTTTAAAAAACAGGATCATGAAAATAACACACATAGATTATATAAGGGAGGACTTAAAATTTTTGAAAAATATTTTGCTACTAAACAACTATCCCACAAGCACAATCAATAAGATTCTTTTCTCAACTGATATCCGTGACAGGTTGGACGTGAGCGGGGTTGGGGGGAGTTCCATCGTTCCTCAACTTAATGGCAACACAGAAATCAAATATAAGAGCATCCAATACATCCCCAATCTTACGAACAAAATTAAGACGCTTTTTCGGGATGTCATTCCTATTGCTTACACACTAGCCAACACAGTGAATAAGCTATTTACACCACTAAAAGATAAAATTAGTACTCTCGCAAACAGCAATGTGGTGTATCTTTTACA
Organism: Amphimallon solstitiale; assembly: GCA_963170755.1. Classification (NCBI taxonomy): domain Eukaryota; kingdom Metazoa; phylum Arthropoda; class Insecta; order Coleoptera; family Scarabaeidae; genus Amphimallon; species Amphimallon solstitiale. Next base: position 48,179,556 of record OY720681.1, on the reverse strand, counting down.
GTGTGACTGTGGCAAATATTACGTGGGGCAAACAAAGCAACGCCTGAAAGAACGAAACGCGCTTCATATTAGTGACGTCAAAAGGCACCCAGGGAGATGTACTCTAGCTACCCACCTAAGGAACACTAATCATGATATTATTTTTAATAACATTCAGATTCTTTTTAACGAAAGTAATTTGTCAAAGAGACTTTTCTTGGAAACATTAGCAATTAGAACCGTGAATCCCAATATTAATAGCAAAAACGACTGTAACAACTTTAGCACTATCTACTCAGGTTTAATCCCGCATATGACACACAAAATCGAAAAGAAATACAAAGACATATCTACGTAACATCTAAGTAAAACAAAAGCTTTCTTCAGAGTAGTAAATAAGGGGTATTTCATTTGCCGAGGTCCTGGATACGCGTCTGTTGAGGTGAGACGAATTCCTTTACTAATGTCTTCAAACGGGAAAAAAACAACTGTAAATATTGAACATATGTTCATGTGTTTTTCATACCGGCCTGGCATCTTTTCCACATACATGTAAAATTTCAGTTTAATACCGCTTAAAGTATGCAACATTAATTGACACGTTTTCTTTTTAACTGTGCTGTGTCCAGCGTTTTAAATTGTTTTTTTTTTTTTTTTAAAAATTGTGCTGTAATAATTTCTTTTAAATTTGACGTTATATTAAAGTAACAATATTAAAAATAATGCAATCCACGAATACAACAGATATACTTTTGACCTTATGTGAGATGCATAATAGACATAATATTTTTATGTAAACTACACAGATGTTTTTGTAAGTACAGCTTAAACACTATTCTATTATGTAATAACTAATTATATTTTTGTTTCTCCCATTACATTGTAAAACAGGTCTGAAGAAGATTTTGTAATAAATCGAAACGTCAACATAACATCAATACAATTGTGTCTTATTTAATCTACAGCCCATAATTCTGTTTGAAACAGTAAATTTTGTATGTATATATATATATCACTTGACTTTTCTCGCTCTCATACAACGTCTTTGTTTAAATACAGCCAATAATATGTCGTATTACTACCTGCGTTATAGGTCAGTGACGTATTTTAAACACGAATGAGTGTTCAGACGCGAAATAAGCGTGTGCTTATTTCGCGTCTGATTGATGAAAATGTATATAGTATTTTACTTAAGTATCGCGTATTATACATCGTTAATGTAACATAATTAATGACTAACTTGGTAATAAAAATGAAAATATGCATGTTATTATTTGCATTTAATTCTGTTTTTATTGGAATGTATGCACATATGTGTATGTATAAGTAAAAAGATTTAAATTACCAATATATTTAGTATTTATATTATTATCATCTAGAAAGTATGCGGTAATCTTTATATTGAATATGTAACTTTACTTACATTGATATGATGCAAGCTATCTTACTCGTAATAAAATGTAGCATTGTAAACATTATCATTATTGTTTGGTTAAAGCTAATAAGTATTAAATTTGCCTGAAACATTTTTCTGTTAAATTCAATATATTATTTGATGTCGAATAAATCGTTGAATTATGCATAAAAAATATCTCTTTAATAAAGAAAAAATAATTATTTGTTTATATTGAATGAGCCGTTATTAATCGTAATAGATTCAAAATTAATCAATTTGGTTTTACCGTAAAATAAAAATGAAACTCTCTTAAAATTATAATCCTTATTTATATGATATTTCATCCTTAATCCCATTATCCGTAAATTGTTGAAGAGACAGGTTATTTCATGGATATACCCAAATGCGTTGGGCAGTCTATAATTAGACTGTGGCAACCGGTTCATAGCAACATTCGGTGCCCTACTAACGTTGGGGAGCTTCATTGCTTTAATAGCTTATCCTTTATGGAATCTCCTTACCAAGGGGAGCTGTCTACCTTGCTAAGGAGAGCCGTCTACCTCGAGCCTCACGAGTAGTGCCTTTGAATTTCGAGGGGCCTTAGCGGCTATAAATCATTTGACGGTAGACCTGTTCGTGTTCCGAGCTACTTACCTCGAGCCTCACGAGTAGTGCCTTTGAATTTCGAGGGGCTTAATAGCTATAAATTACTGGCGGTAGCATTTAAAGGAACTTCAACTGCATACCCTTCCTAACACTTATTATCACTTCAGTCCTTAGTAATTGATGTTTATTTTTTATTCAGTGCATTAGAATTTCCTTTTCTAACAAAATTGAATGTCTGTGATGATGATCTCAGTCATGTTTGATACATATATTTATATAACTGGTTTCTTAAATGGTTTCTATCATAATCAAAATAATTTTATAATATGTAGATTAGGAACAATGGGTTCAGAGAAAAACTATTAGAAATGATTCTAGTTTTTATTAATTATGCCTTTAATAAGCTTTCATTCTACATTTTAATAACATTGTGTAAGTGTGGATCTATATCATGTAATGTGTATTTATGTTGTACCTCACATGGTATGTAAGTTTTGATGGTAAATAACTACTACTACTACTACTACTACTATTAATAAACATCACCTTTTTACATAAATGTTTTTTATTTCATATGATGATGCTTTACATGTGTTAATATTAGTGATATATATATATATATATATATAAATAGATAGATATATAGATAAATAGATATACAATAAATTCAATTAAATACTTATTCTATACTCATAATTGAATAGTGTCCCCATGGTAACGTCTCGTAGCTATCTTTAATAAGGTATCTCTTAACATCATGCGGACTCAATGCGATTTTTGTTTGATTTATACTGAATACATTATGTTTTTGGGATGTAATTAATTTTTGATTAACTGTCTTTCCTGTGTAGTTCTTCAAACATTCTAGATAATCATCAAAATTTATGTGGGTTTTAACGATATTTCTTTTCACTCCTTTAATTTTTTTTATCATATCTCTTCCCTCCACCCTGATTGCGTACATTTTAGACCTCAATCCTGCAAACTCTGTTATTATTTTACCCTGCATCTCATCCTTCATCATTCCTAAAACTTTTTTGTTAACCAGTGGAATATTGTAAACATTATCTTTTGGATAATCACTTGTATCAAATCTCTTTATGCAGTCACGACGTATAATATTATAGATGTCTGTACACTCGATTGAATATATGATTGAGTCCGTATCTGTATATGCAGCTTTACACTTTTCACCAAACATCGGCTTCATATAATCATAGTGGAATTCATATATTGCTGTTTTGGAAATATCCAATATTGCCATTCCAATATAAATGGGTTTATTGAAATACAACTCCGTTTTATTGAGTTCAATTGCCACTAAATTTTCATTAAATATTGTTGCTGATTTGAATTCAGGTTTTGAAATTAATGCTTCGGCACCGTAACGTCCTTCCCATTTATTTACAAGCTTCACATTGCAATGATTTCGTATACTTTGAAGCGACTTGCCAAACACCGCGTTGTTCATGAGTTTAAACAGATTTTTCTCAAATTCATTAATTGCTGATGTTCGCAATTTAGTGTTCAGATCAATATATGATTTAAGCCAAGTGCGTTGTTGAAACTGTAGAATTCTATGAATCTTAGATAATTTCAGTCCATGAGATAATACTTGTTTCAAATTGATGTAGTGAATAACGTATCGTTCTTTGTCGTGCAAGGTAGCCAACATTTTTTTATCTGTTTTCCCTGGAGCTGATAGATGTTCTGGACAAAATGGTATATCACTGTGTAAATCATGTAGTTCCTGCGGATATTCTAAATCAACCTCCAGAATATACCCGATGTTAGCGGTATCTGATATATCCATCACATTAAAATTCTCAATACAATCTACCCATTTAAAATTACCATATGGCAAACATTGTGACATTGCCCAACCGTATTGGTTGTTTATATCAGTATACATAATGAAATTGTTTGGTTTCGAAGAATCATAATCATCCATGTATTTGTGATTTGATTTAAGGTATCTGTGTGAACACTGACTGAGACCACCTCTAATTCCTCGTTCAATGAACATAATCATGTCTATATCTGTTATCAATTCCAAAGTTATGTTTGTGTGTTTTAGCATACAATCCCATGTGTACCCAGGTAGTGTAAAATAGTGAGCTGGGTCTAGTTCATATGTCTTTAAGCAGCTGCTTCTGAATTGTTCAAAAACGCAAGCTAACAGTAAAACATCAGTCTTAAGATATAGGTCTGAATATTCACCCAGGTTTTCAATTTTAAATTTTTTCCATATTTCCATAGCATGCTCGTAATCCTCATCGGAAATATTTTGTTCGTTCAATTGGTTGAAAAACATTGATTTTTCGGGGAGTTTTGTTTCATTGAATTTTTCTATTGAGTTAAAATAATCATAGGGATATACACCTTTCCGTGTTAACAGTTTTAATTTTTCATCTGTTATATTAGGAAATTGAGCTTGGAGTTCTGTATATTCTGTTAAATATGATGCTAATGTATCTAACCCTGAAGACATGAATCGGAAAGAGTCGATGAATCTGAATTTAACAAGATTTCCTTTTAAATGTTTGGTGAATGATATGTATCGTTCTTTATTTATTGGTAGCAAATCAATACGTCCCTCTAAATCTTCCGCTAAATTCTTAATGATGAAATGCGCATCATATCCGGATAAATTATGAAGAACCACCCCTATTGTACATCCATCCTTATAGTTAATATTGCATTCTTCATGTGCTGGTCCTCTATATTTCCCCGTTAGGTGACAGTGATCTCTAACCTTTTTTACATCTAAGGGTTTTCTGCAAATATGGCAGGTAATTGCGTTATTATATGCATGTTGTTCATCATGAGATAATTTATCCATAGGTAGTGGACATAGGAAAACTGTTTCTATATTTTCAGCGAAATCTTTCAATTCTTTAGTAAACCATTCTATGCAATGAACTCCTCTGTAACTTCGATAAAATGATAATGTTGCATCGTATGAGCACTTAACATAATATCCAATGCTGCATGGTTGGTGCTCCTGATATTTATTTTTATCTTTACATGACAGAAGCAAACACTCAAGGTCGGCGTATATTATAAAGCCGACTTTCATATTATTTTTGAAATTCTTGAATTTTATAAACTTCCCATCTTCATCTGGAAGTCTAACTTTACAATTATTCATATTAACACAATCTATGTAATGTTTATCTCGAGCAGTTTCTGTGTAAAAATAATGTAGGCAGCGATCACAAAAATATATCCTCGATTTATGATTAGACCGTTCTGTGGATACTAACCGTGATAAGTCCTTAATCCATACATAGTGATATCTAGGCGATAGTTTGGATGCTGTATCATCTTGATCATTTTCATCATTATATACATCTTGAATAAGCAATAAATTGATATGTTTCAGTTGCTTCGCTTTCGTTAGATATGTTGGGACTGTCGTGAATGTTTTCTTACATTTCTTTTTTAAAATATAAACATTTATTGATATAGCATTTTGTTTTTCGAAGCGTGGAATTTGTTTTACTGTCATTGGGAATTGAATTCCTTCTAACTTTAAAACTAATGATGGGTTCGGATACTTTGTGGTTCTTTGTGGTTTTTCTTTCACAGGATATAGTGCAGATACAACTGCCCATATAAAACATTTAGTATCTTCGTTGCGTACATTAACACACGCATGCTTCAATTTTATTGGTTGTGGTAACTCGATATAGGATGACCCTAGTTGGGGTGTAAATTTATTAATATTAATTTGTATATTAATAACTGCTGATAATGCCCATCCACTTCCTCTTGATTGGAAAACCTCGATGTCAGATAAAATTGGTTGTTGTATTTCCTCAACAAACCACTTCTGTAGGTTTGTGACTTGGTAAATTGGTTTATTCATGGTATTAAAATATTTTGTTTCTGTATATTCTTGACCGATCTTTTGTATAGTAAAGTCACCAGAAAACATCGCGTTAACCTTGATTGTTTCTTCTTTTTTCAGGACGTTTAAGATTCTTCTGCGGAATATTGCCGAAGCGTCTTCCAAAAACAGTTTCGGGTCAGTGTGTTTTAGGTTGATAATAACTCCAGTTCGTATACGATTTTGAAAAGCTGATTGAATGTCTTCCCACTTAACACGAATATATGCTGTCTGTTTTCTTGTTGTGTATCCTGATCCCTTTATCTGAAGACCTCGACACGTTCGTTTGAAACTTTTCACGTGAGCAATAGCCGTTGTAAATTTTTGTTTTTCTCCAATAGTTATCGCATTACGTAATAAATTATTTAGCACTCGATTAGCTTGATTACATTTTTTAATAATAGAATTCGCGGCTTCAGCATCAGCTGTATCACTGACAAGTATCGATTTAATTTGTTTCACAAATTCCATCTTCACTCGATGGTGAACACTGTAAGAATGAAGTGCCAACGCATGTATCATGACTTATATAAAGATTCAGTATCACTGTATCATTCGAGTTGATAATGCTAATCACGTGATTGCTGTGTAGTGTGAACCTACGCATGCGTACATTAGCAGCTGTTGAGCATTGATAGATTGATAGATATAGAGGTTTTCACTGTAAAATACTTATAATTCATTTCTATAAGAGTTTTAATAAATTTATAGTTTCTGTCATACTCGTATGTATGTATATGTGTAATCCTGTTTATCTTAATATTGTATCTGTACATTATTCAAATAATGTAATGGATTGTAATAACAGTATTGTAAAACCTATGATTCAAATAAATAAAGGGAGTTGTTTGTTTATCATTATTTATTATAAATTTTACTACGTTTTACCTATATACATTTATATTGTAGTTTCATCACATGTATTTATTAACATTATAATACAGCTTAATTATTGTATATAATTAGTAAAATTAAATATAATTATAGTATTCGCCTTTGGTGAAAGATAATCATTTTCTATGCTAGCTGAAAAAGTTTATTTAATTTCAGTTTCTATCATACTGGTATGTACGATTATCTTGCATGCTGTTTTCCGTACATATCGCAAAATGGGGTGCTAAACCGTACCTATCTAACACGGTTTCCGCTGGAAACATGTTTAGACCTGTTTGACGTACATTGAGAAGCGCGATGGCAAGCCGGGTAATTTATTCAGGAATTTTTCTAGAAGCAAAGACCATCTTGAAGGTCCGCCATTTTGTCTGACGTCACCTTAGTTTGGCTAGTGATCGTGAGAGGAAGCTACATTAGTTGGGTTGGTAATCATGAGAGATGCCATTTTTTAGTTTGGCTAGTGGCCGTGAGACGGCCCCACATTAGTTGGGTTGGTAATGATGAAATCTGCCATTTCTTAGTTTGGTTAGTGGCCGTCAGAGGGCGCCACATTGGGTTGGTAATGATGAAATCTGCAATTTTTAGTTGGGTTGGTAATGATGAAATCTGCAATTTTTAGTTGGGTTGGTAATGATGAAATCTGCAATTTTTAGTTGGGTTGGTAATGATGAAATCTGCAATTTTAGTTGGGTTGGTAATGATGAAATCTGCAATTTTTAGTTGGGTTGGCGACCGCGAGGGGGCGCCATATCAGTTGGGTTGGCAGAGGGTTCTACCTATCTTGCGGGGAGGGGGGGGTAGTAGGAGTGGGGGGTGGTGGGTCCAGAACTCTCCTAAGTACACTACTCGCATGTATTTATTAGCATTATGATAGCATAATCATGCTATATAATTAGTATAATTAAATATAATTACAGTATTAGTATTTAATAAAAGTTAATCATTGTTTCTATGCTAGCTGTATTATTAATCGAATAATTTGAATGTACATATGTATAAAAGTCGTGCGGTGTTCGCATCTCATCTTTCTATACCAGGTATATTAAACAACTCCTTCCCTATCTTTCTCTATACCTCCGAAGCTCTTACATACACACACACACACACACACACACACCGCCGCACACACCTACGCTCGCTCGCGTATATACATATATACATATATATATATATATATATATAAAGACCTGTAAGGATTGAATGACTTGCCTCGTGCACGAAAGTGATTACACCTGTATAAATTGTAAATTTTGTAAAATGAACCTCCATAAGAAATAACATGGGAAATTGGCCCAGAATCCGCATTACATACCTACTATTGTTTTCCAATGGAATAGATTGAAAAACAATTACTGTTACACATGTCCGTAGTATCAGGAAAGCAGAAAAGCTAGGAGGTATATCAAATGTATTAGGAGTAGATACTACTGTGAATATAGATTCTATATTCACGATATAGTGTGGCTACTACTTTGAAGATGGCGCCACATTTATTGTGTTTTACTCCTAATACATTTGATATACCTCCTCGCTTTTCTGCTACCCTGATACTACGGATGAAATTTCAAATAAATGTGCAGTGTTTGGGCTTCAGTTACTTGAAATATTCTTTCTTGAAAGACTAAACAAAGTCTGTCTAGACAGAATTTAAGACATTATCTGCCGCCCCGATTCCGTTTATAATTAAAATTACCTTAAATGCAGAAAATAACTTTTTTTAAATTTAATTCTTTTCAGGGAGCGTAATTTACGAAAATACTCTCAGTTAATACTTTAACAATATATGTATAATTGTAATAAAAATAAAAATATTTTAAAGTTACTATAACCACCTGGTATGATATCTCAGCATTTAACAGATGAAATTTCGTCCCTAGTATCAGGTAAGCTGAAAACGAGGTGGTACATCAAATGTATCAGGGGTAAAATAAAATATATCATCTCCTCGATCTTTTTCTTGCTAAATAAAGTCTGTCTAAACCAGTGGCGGCTGGTGAGCGCGTTTTGGCGGTGCAGTTGCGTGGACGGGACTGGTTCGCTTGTTGTCGGTGATATGCTCGACATCTGGGAGTACATCGCCGATAATGGGCGAGTCCGTCTTGTCTGTGTGGTTGCTCACGCCCCGAGTCGCCACTGGTCTAAACCTAATTAAGGTAGGCATTATCAGCCGCGATTCCATTCATAATTAAAAATTACCTTAAGTGCAGAGAATAATTATTTCTCAAATTTAAATTCTTTTACGAAACTGTAATTTACGAAATTTATCTCGGTAATTAGTCTACATTTGGAATTTCGTCCGTAGCATCAGGGCAGCAGAAAAGCGAGGAGGTATATCAAATATATCAGGAGTAAAATTAAATATATTGGCGCCATCTGCACAATAGTAGCTGGACTATATCCTAAATATAGCTACTATTGTGAATATAGAATTCTATATCGTTTTACTCCTAATACATTTGATATACCTCCTCGCTTTTCTGCTACCCTGATACTACGGACGAAATTTCAAATGAATGTGCAGGGTTTGGGCTGTCTAGACAGAATTTAAGACATCTGCCACCCCGATTCCGTTTATAATTAAAATTACCTTAAATGCAGAAAGTAACTTTTTTTGAATTTAATTCTTTTAAGGGAGTGTAATTTACGAAAATACTCTCAGTTAATACTTTAACAATATACTGTATGACATGGAAACTGCAACACCAAGAAGGGGTGCGGATTTTTTGACCAAACTTGGTAGAAACGTATAACTAGTCAAAGGCAATAATTGATTAAAATTTCAAAGACAAAAAACAAAAGACTAACACAATTTAACATAATTTTTATTAATAATGTGTTGAACCGCCCCTATTAGTGTCACACTCCCTCACTCTTCGTGGCATTGATTCGACTAGGTGGTCGATATCCTCTTGGGGTATGGTGTCCCAAGCAACCTGTAATTCATGCCGGAGAGCTATTAGTGTCTGCGGGGGATTGGCTAAATTCATAAGTTTTCGTCCCATAATGTCCCACACATGTTCTCTGGCGAGAGGTCGGGGGATTTGGGTGGCCATGGCAAGATATTGACATGAGCCTCTTCCAAGCGATTTATAGAAATTCTCGCTACGTGGGGAGGGGCATTATCCTGCTGGAAAAGTGGGTCGTCGAGCGTTTGAAGATATGGTAGAATATGGGGTTCTACCACCTCATCAATGTAACGCTGGGCGTTCATGGTGGTTTGGATGAACACCAATTGAGACCTACTCCCATATGCTATAGCACCCCATACCATAACACCCACTGCTTGATGCACATGCCTTTCAACGGGAAACTGAATATCACGACGTTCCCCACGTCTTCGTCTGACCCTCATACGGCCATCATGCATCCCTAGACAAAATCGATATTCATCACTGAATACCACCCTGTGCCACTCCACGTTCCAGTGCAGTCGCAATCTACACCACTCCAAACGTTGCTGTCGGTGTTGAGCCGTAAGTGGTAACACAAGATGTGGACGATAAGATTGTAAGCCGAAACCCCTAATTCGACGATAAACGGTTCGAAGGGTTACAGGACGACCAATATTACCTAACCACACGTCAGCAATTGATCTGGTACTGGAAAACCTGTCTCTTAGTGCCATTAAGCGAAGGCGGCGGTCCTGTATCTCATTAGTTCTTCTTCGGCCTCCGGTTCCTCTTTGGCGTCTTTCCTGACCTTCCCTAGTCCATGATTGATAACAGCGCATAATGGTGGATTGGTTCCGGTTAAGGCGATTTGCAATTTCGCTGTATGAAAAACCACCTTCTCGCAAACCAACAATTCGACCTCTGTCGAATTCGCTTAATTGGCGATAATTTCCACGTTGCCGCACTCTAGGCATAATAAAACTCTTTAAACACGTTAAACAAAGGTATAATAAGACAAAACCGTTGAAATTAATTTCAAACAAACAATTAATACACCACACATTAATGTCAGCGAAAACTGAATGAAGTGTCAGATGTGTCATGACCACTTGATCTATCGCAACAAAATTTGAATCAATTATTGCCTTTGACTAGTTATACGTTTCTACCAAGTTTGGTCAAAAAATTCGCACCCATTCTTGGTGTTGCACTTTCCATGTCATGCAGCATATATGTATAATTGTAATAAAAATAAAAACCAACTGGTATGATATCAGCATTTAACAGTTGAAATTACGCCCCTAGTATCAGGTAAGCTGAAAATCGAGGTGGTATCTCAAATGTATCAGGGGTAAAATAAAATATATTATCTCCTCGCTCTTTTTCTTGCTAAATAAAATCTGTCTAAACATACTTAAGAAAGGCATTATCAGCCGCGATTCCGTTCATAATTAAAAATGACCTCAAATGCAGAGAATAATTAATTGTTTTTCAAATTTAAATTCTTTTACGAAACTGTAATTTACGAAATTTATCTCCGTAATTAGTCTACATTTGAAATTTCGTCCGTAGTATCAGGGAAGCAGAAAATCGAGGAGGTATATCAAATGTATTAGGAGTAGATACTACTGTGAATATAGAATTCTATATTCACGATATAGTGTGGCTACTTTGAAGATGGAGCCACATTTATTTACTCCTAATACATTTGATCACTGGCGGCCCGTGATTTACACTCACCGTTGTATATTACATATGGACCGCCACCCGGACCCGGCACCATAGAGTAGTGCCCCGCCTCCTACATGTATACGCGCGCTACCCGCGCCAGTTTCATCGCTCGATTTCTAATACAGACGGGGAAGTCGCGCGAGATGCCCCGGAGCCTACGTCAGACTGCGATTTTTAAACGCGCTGAAAAGACGGACTGTTACTTCCGAAAACATATTATTTTTCATCAAACAAATCAGAAAAACAACATAAAAATTAGGTATTTATAATTAATTTATCTGTTAAAAGAAATTTGTCACGGGGGGGGGGGGCAGTGCCCCGTTGCCCTCCCTGCAGCACTGGGGACCTGAACCCGTTAGATTACAAATTATGGGCTGTCTTGGAGGACATGGTTTGCCACAAGATATACAGTAATATTGACTCCTTGAAACAGACCTTGATCCGAGCTGTGGCTACCTTTCCGATGAGCTAGGTGCGCGCAGCGATTGATGCTTGGCCGGTGTGTAACAGTATTTATGTCCCTACTAGGTATGTGATCGCAAGTGATGTCGTCAGAGTCGGCCATGTTGCGGGTTCTGTCAAACTGAGCGTACCAAACAAAACAAGTCTTACATTCATTTGACCATATAAGAAAGTGTGAATTTTCTTTTTTGAAGTGAAAACTTCTATGGGCGCGTTGATGCATTGATTGTTGGGCACTGAACGAGACTGAGCCGTCACCCTCGGAATGAAACGCTAGTTCGGGTAAAGTCGACTCGACGCTCGGCGTTGTATTATAATACTAACTAGCGGTATTTAATTTCAATTGAATTGAAAAATTTAGAATAAATACGCGAAATATTGTATTTTTATTTTCTGAAAAATTCTTGTCCGCGTGCAGATGCGATCCCGAGCCGCCCTGGTATAATGCCGGCACGTTACCATTAGACCAACGCGGGTACTCATATGAGAATTATAATATTTGTATATACACATGCGTACGTATGAATTTTTGAAGTGAAAACTTGATCAGACCGAGCGAAATGTACTAGAATAATGTATACATAATAATAATAAGTAAATATATATTTTTAAATGTAATATAGAACGAAAATGGAAAATGTAAATGTAAATGAATATAGAACGAAAAAAAAAGTTGTATTTCGTATTATTAACCTCGCCTTGATGAAGTTTTCACTTCTGCCGTGTGGTCTAAAGCACATCCAATTTTTTTTTAATTTACACAATGTTGTTTTTTGAAGGCAATTATATCTAAACATCCCGTAAAAGTGTGTCCTATTGCGTAAAAAAACAATGTTTCTAATTTTAACTTTCAATATACTTTAAAAAAATTATTAAGAAAAATGAGATGTGTATTATAAGGAAACTTTGTTTTTGAAGATAATAATTATTATATTACATTGAAAATAGATTATTGGTTGTGATTAAGCTATTTAGTACAATTCTAGAAGGGATGGGCCAATTATTTTTATATATAATATTCAAGAACAATATCTATCAGGATTTATGTTGTACATACAGTTTGAAAATAAATTGTAAGCTTTTATTTATGTGTACAAAAATATTACAAATATACAGCTTTGGTATTCCACATTATAATTATGAAATTTATACGAGTATCTTCGGAAAATTTAATCTTCGACAAAAAACTGGCTTCAGGTGTTGGTTCAGGTGTTTGCAAGAGCGACGTAAATCTAAAAGTACTAACGTAATCATACAGGATCGCTGCATGAAATATAGAAAACTTTAGATGTGCTTGAATTCCACAGTATTTTTACCTCCGGCTATTAATTTTCTCTAAATCAGTTCTAAAAAAAAGTTAACGATAGAGCAAAATTTTAGCACATACTCGTACTTTCTTAAAATTAAACCATTTCAAACACAAAAACGGAAAAGTATACATAACTTGCCTATATTTAACTTTAGCTTTTAAACACAAAGCTACAGCATCAAAATTTTGTTTTGTCCACAAGTTGTTCATATCTCTGTTCAAACGTAAATGTACTTATCGTTTAAATAAACAGTATTATTTAGGAAATATAGCTTTTTGAAATTTTACTACGCGTTCAACAGTGGTCTCAACTGTTTTGTTTGGACGCGTCACGACCTACCCCAACAAAATGGCATCCGTGTGACGTCAAGCTTGCGGGGTCAATTAATAACAGACAAAAAAATTTAAATTTCTGTTTGATAAAATATTGTTGGTAGTTAAATCTTATAATATTTTTGGAGTTCATTATATATATTGGGTGTCCCAGCGTAGCGATTTTTAATCTGCTCCAGTGTATTAAATAAACAATTTAATACAAAATTTAATTTAAGTGTAAACAGTTAGGAGTTAAAAACAGATAATACAAGCAGTGCTTCGATAATAATAGCTCCCTCAAAAAGGTACGAAAGCTTTTTTAAACAATATTCAGTATAAGGTATTGCCTTTCGACTGAAAAGATTAAACGAACCTCGCAACAGGTATTCTTATGTTAATAAAAAGCATATCAGGTTCAACGAGCAATGTCTTATTAGTAGGTATATATCTTTAAAAAAGCAATTAGGTAAACAATAATAGAAAACGTGAGAATTAAGAAATTTGAAGTTTAGGATTAAGTTTTTGTAAATAAATGCAAAATTTAATTTGTACAATTTGTAAACAAGTAATTTCAAACGGAAATCCCGTCTATTACAAGCAACCAATAATTAATTAGACGTGAAAAATGAAATTAACCACAATTCACGAAATTAATGATTAATGTAAAGCTCAATACTATACAATGCTGTTTTAAAGGTCAATACTTCCGTTTACTTATAGCAAATCCCTTCCCATGAATTTAAAAATGTAATTTAACGCAAATCGAATTCTACTAATTAATGATCCGGGATCATAAATACGCGATATTCTTCCAACTAAAATTAATCATTCAACAGAAACAATAACTTCTCGTTACATATTTCATATAGGTATCTGCAACAGCTCAAAATAATTATGCAGGAGTCAAGGATTTACTTATCGGAATTGGTGTCATTCAATAGAAACTCAGCAGCAACTGAAGTAAAGTGCTGCCTACTCAGCTACACAGTCATGCGAACGCAGCCATCATCAAAAGGTGACTAAAAGTACAAAACGAAGAACGCGAATAAATGAAAAAGATATTAGATTGATGGTTAAAATATATATGTCAATTAAAAATTAGTAAGACAAATTTAGAAACAAAAACCAAACAATAAATCAATTAAATAAAGGAGTTCAAAAGGAGCATAGAAATATGTCATATGCCGATAAGAAGAAGCACAACTTCCACGGTAGATGACGTGTCATGTTTTAAAAGGAAAATAAATAGCTAATTAAATAGTTATCATATCTTGTCGTGTGCTTAAGTTCATTCTAAATGTGTCGAATCCACCACCTGACAGATATACTAACCACTATATCAAAGAGGTTGGTTCATATACTACTTTATGTTATTTAGAAACAGGCATATTTACGTCCAAATAATGTGATAACGAAGCAATTAGTTCAAGTTCTACAGGTTTATGTTATTGCGTATGACGTTCACCAAGATTGATTTTTAAGGGTTGTCTAAAAAAAATCGGTTCTGTATTTTCTACATGCGTATATGCATGTTAATACAGCGAACTAACGTCATAGCATTCATCTGAATTTTTTAAGCTGCTGAACAGAACGGATGCGGGCATATCGTGAATAATTTGCTCGAGCGAGGGAATACGAGCGTGTGTGTCATTCATTTTCACCCCGTTTGAAACTGCTTCCACGATTATAGTTAACGAAAGCCCTTAGAATAGTTTACTCACAACGGAGCGGCAATGTTACTGGTGGCGGTTAGTAACGGGCTTGTAATCCACCTGACATCTGTTTCCATTAGTAATTAGAGCGTTCAAGAGTTTCGCTAATTAATAAGTTAATGGAATCTTGGAGTTTCCGTAAATAATCACGAATATTATCATCAATTATGATTAGCTAACTCCATGGAAATACATATCAAGCTACCACCTACAGCGTTCAACTTTTTGAGACTGACACTTCTGTGTTACTAACCTCTTTGTCGATTATTTTGAGAAGTATTTAGAGCTCGACTGTAATAAGTAAATTATTGTTAGTGTTTCCAATTTTACAATTTCCATTACGTTATTACAACTTGGAGTACACGTTTCTAAAATTATATCATTAAAAATATTGATTTTAAATCTATTTTTTAAAAAAATGTTCAATTCAACAAAGTCAAACATTGTGTTTACAAAGAACCAATATAATTATGATTTGATTTTAATTAATATTGTGATATATACATTATAGTGGCATCTTGTAATTATTCTTTTTTCTCATAGGTCAGAATCCTTAATGCTTATTCCCCCATCCTAGTTTTCAGATTTAAAACAAGTTTTTAGATATTTCGTATTATCCATCATTTCACTAGAGATCGCGTATTTTCTACCAATTCTACCTATCTACGACCTACGACAGTTGATGAATTCCGCCAAAAGTTTACCCAATCGTATCACTTTTGAATAATTTTTGCTTTAATTTACACTAATTTGCAGTCAACACTAATATTAACTATTTTCCAGCCTTTAACAAAGTCCTGTTGTGTTTCTCTATATTAATATTTACTCTTACAGCACAATGTATCCCAGACCTTTGATATATAACAATAACCACATTACATTTTGCAGTTAATAAACAAATATATTAAACAAAGTCGTAGATACCTTCTTCGTTTCTGGGTTGAAACCATGAAGGTAAATGTATTAAACAACAATTGGCAACAATTTGACATCCTAGTAATCTCCAATTTATGAAAATGTAAATTCGGTTTGGCTAGTTTGGTTCAGTATTTTCGAGTGAAGATTGAAAGAAGAAAATTCCGAATATAATAATTCTATTTGGTTTGGCATTACATTTGAAAAGTGCGATTTGTTTTTTGGTTATGAATAGACTATAATGATAGATCTTTATTCTTTTGCTATTGTCACTCTTCAACTAGGGTAAATCAAGCTTTCATTAATGGTACTGAATTTTTAGTAATTACTTGTGGTGAAGCATACATCAATTATAAATGTTGTTGGAATTAGCAGCACTTTCGTCAATAGAATTCTTACAGATAAAAAATATTATAATAATCTCCCTCGTTCTCTCTCTCTCTCACCATCTAGGTTTGCTCTTGGATTTCTGGAGAGCTATCTGACTGGACGCGTGCAATACGTACGTCTTAATGGTAGTTCTTCCTCTTGCGAGAGCATATAAAACAGGGCATCCCGCAGGGTTCAATATTGGGGCCTCTCTGTATGAGGAAATGTAGTATACATATTGCTGTGACTCTCGCAAATTAATGATTGCATAAAAATAAATTAATTTATTTAAATAATAAACAAGAGCAGAATCAAGCATATATCTTAGTACTAGGCCTTATGCTAGACTAAAATCTTATAATTTTCTGCAAAACAGTAGGTTTAGCAATTTCACACTTCACTAGCTCAGTTTTAAAGTTACTAATGAAATTTTTACTCAGTGGCAGAAAATAATAACAATGTTCCTTCTCCAATACGAATTCTCTCAAGTTATCTTCCAGGTCAGATAAAATAAATAAAAATACAAAAAGAAACCATATAATATAATTTATTAAAAATACTAATGCACAAATAAAACAAGTACATTTGTAATTAACTATATCTTAAATATTAAATTAAATCTTTGCATGTTATGGTAACATAATCAAATAATACGACAATTATAATCAATATGATGGAAATATATCAGAAAATATTCTACTAGACATTTTATCATATCTTGATTCATTTCTATCTAAATGTAAAACAATCAACATACCAAAATTTTCATTCTATGTTATGAATTATACTGGATTATAAATAAATAACAAAATTATACCACGTATCTGTTGCAAATATATATACACTAAGGTAATGGCTCTGTCTTGATTAATTCTGCTCAGCGCCTTTGCTCGCTCCCGAACAGTATCACCAAATGACAAATTCACATAGGTAGGTACCCCAGGGTTCCATACCACGAGTATGCCTTTCAACTCGTAGGACACACTCCTAACATACTCAACAACGTGCTCATCCCTTAATGTATGTATGTCTTTAAATTCAATTCAAAAGCCTCTGTGTATTTAAAAATATTGACTCAGTCCAGAGTAGTACTCCCAAACAGTACCACCAAAACTAATTCGTGTTTTTAGGATTAATGAAGGCTCCATGATATGAATTAATCACCTACTTAATTCATTGCACACATCCCTGACCTATAACCTAACACGTCAAAATTTCAATACACAAGCACAATAAAGTATAAAATAAATAAAGAATATATTCACATATATAAAGAATAATTACACAACTTTGTCCTACAACTTCAGTATAAAACACCACATAAGAGATTTATGTAACACTATATATATATAAAACAAACACCACTAAATCACCCTAACTCTTCATAAAGATTTTCAAACTCATCCATTTTAAAATTAAATCAACAAATTTTTCTTTTACACAGTAATAATATTCTATAAATGAAAAAAAAAAAACTTTCAATAAACTGAATACTTTTTAATCTTATAAAAGTTTCAAACGCAAAGTGTTTATACTCATATTTCAATTTAACAACAAATACTTTTTCATTAAATCTTAAACTAAATCAATACAAGTACTAAAATGTTCTACCATAACGCATGGTGTTATACCATTGCGTGTGAGAAGAAAACATGCTAGTTTCTAAACAAAACAAAACTCATCTCAAAAAAAAATAATTAAAGTCTTATTTAAGCAAAATTATTCTAAGTTAAAATAAATATTTCGGAGAAATATTATAAGTTTCCATTTATTAAAATCTTTCTAAGTTAAAATGAAATTTTAATTCTGTAAAATATTGCAAGTCCCTCTTTTATCAAAATTTTTCTAAGTTAAAATAAAATTTAAAAGTATAAACACCCGTATTTGTATTTTTATTTAAGCGGTTCGAACCTGCTTCAAAAATTCATTTTTAGAGAGCGGTTTGCACCAGTAATCTCCTCTAAAATCTTCATGTCCGCGCTTATATGCATACTTTTCTTAATAACAAGCTTAGACATGCTCCGTGCCGCTATCCTTTTCAAAAATGCATAACGATAGTGCTGCAGCCTTCGGTAACGTGATGTATTACTTATTTAAAAATGTAAACAAACATCCATCTCGATGTCGACTTGTTTACGTTTGTGAGTGTTAATAGCATCTCGCGAGGAATATTGTTTCGCCGGGCCTATCCATTGAACGTTTTCAGTCATAATATTTTCTTGCGCTGACGCTTGCGGGAAACACTTTACTATGAATATTACTTGCTATTACAAGTATTATTTTAATTACTAATTTTATGAATCAAACTATAATAACATTCCTAAATGATTTTAATGAAATAAATTTAAATTTGCTAAAATCCTAACTTAATAAATATTTATATACAATGATCATTATAAAATAAATAAAATACTAATTATTAACTAAATTAATTCTAGAAGTGATCTTGATTATGCTTATCTACAATTCAATCCCAGACTCAAGATCACTGCAATATGTACGCGGATAATACTCAAATATTCCATTTCTTTCGACTTCAATGAGTAGAGACAAGCTATACAGGATATTAATAAGGACATAGATAACATTGCAGAATTTGGTCGTCAGCACTCGTTATTGATAAATCCTGTTACATTGATTTTCGGTAGTAAAAATCCGATCGATAAATTGAAGACAGCTCTTAGGTTGCAGATGTTAATGATATTGTACCAGTCATAGCCGAAGCTAAAAGTTTTGGGTTGTTTCTACATAACCGATTGATTTGTTTTGTATTAATGTAAGTTACTTCTTTGTCCTATAATTGGTTTGATACTGTTGGACTAATAAATTATTTTTATTATTATTATTATTATTATTATTTTTCACTCATTCAGATATAATTCACAAATAAAAACCTACGCACAGAAAGCTTATGCGAACACAAAATTTATTTACCTTCGCAGATATTATTTGTCTACACATATGAATTCCTGTTATGTGAGGCACTTGTACTTTTAAAATTTTCCTACTGCACTCCGGCTTATGGTCCATGCTTAACACAAGACTTAAGTAACCGTATACAGCGAGTTCAGAAATTTTGTTTAAGAGTAGTATTTGGACTACGCAAATTTGACAGAGTATCGCACAAACTGTCTGAATTGAAATGGCTCAACAAGGATAACCCCAGACTCTTGCAATCTTCTAAATTGTATTATGCAATAATTAATACCAAGCAACCTGCATATCCTTACGATCTAATTTCATTTCGCACTGATATGCACCACGCCCGCGCTGTAAGACAGCGTTGCGTGAGCGTAGTTTTCATGCCAGGGTGCCAGGGTGTATAATTCAATATCAGTGGATATTAGGGATAGCTCATTTAGCACCTTTGCTGAGCGATACAGGGCTTACTCAGTTGATGTTCAAGATAATTAATTTTCCAATATTCATTTTTTCTTTTCCAATATTACATGGATGTTGACTTGATGGTACAAATGAAGGTTCTGAATAAAATATTTCATTTTTTTTAATTTGTTTGTGTTGCACATCACATAAGGTTAAGTTAGTAATAAGTAAATATTATTCTATTCATTTTTATTCATTGTATTTCAGGGTGATAGCGGAAGATTACTGGTTAATACCTATCCTTGAACTATCATCCTGTGACTTTTTAGTTCTACATTAATATCTGTCCCTGGGATGTATATAGTCCAGTCAAACTGTGAATCAATCTGCAAAAAATAGCGTAATTTTCTCGATAGTATAATTTGTTAAGGTGGTGTATTCTGAGCATAATTGTAGATTTGAGGTGTTCCCCGAGTGTCAGTGGCGCCCCTACCGCTCGTAATGGTGCGTTTATACGTGCATGGAATCAGTGGCGCCAGTTTAATGTTCGCGCCAGTGAAGGTTTACACTTGTAATGATTTGGGAACTGGCGTACCAGTAGCGTGCCAGTAGCGACTGGTGCCACTGAATTCATGCACGTGTAAAAGCACCATAACGCGTTTAATTCTATATCCCGAGAACGATTCGGTTTACACAAAAAACTATAGAAACATTTTCTCTTATAAATTAAATTACTTAACTTTTTATACGAAATATTTTTTCCAGCATCGATATTTTCCGAGTTATTTCGTTAGGAATGCCCAAACCTCCCAAATTTAGACTTTTTTCGCCTCTATCTCCCTAGCTATTCACTTTTTTGGAATCTTACCTATTATCAAACTTCTAAATCATTTGATTATCTACGTCTTTTATCTGAAACCTTTTTTTACCTACTGACAATACTTTGGTAGTTATTGCTTAGTTTATCGACCGAACCGAAGGTTTTTTGTAAAGGTAAATTTGGCAACACGTTTGATTTATCCTAGTAATGGATAAGGTACTAGAGTTGCTCGTATCCATGAGAGTAAGAGAGAATAATGTGTAAATTCAGGACAACGTTGTCATATGTTTTTTCAGGTAAAATTAGCGTAAAATGATTTTCTGGAAATGGCATAATTAGAAGAGTGATTACAAAACTGGTTATAGTTGTTCAAAATTGTTATCCCATTGACTAAATCAAAATAAATCTCTAAAATGTTTTACAGTAATTTAGACAACCGACAACTAAAGTGTTAATTTTGAATATTAATTTATTTGAAATTAACAGCAATGGACTAATCCGCCCTCATGACTTAAAAGTTATATTTACAAAAAATAGTAAATTAATAAGAAGAACAACAATTAGAAAAGCAAGTTATTTAAGCAGATTCATTAGAGCATATTTGATTTATTAAACACAACACCCAACATCTATGTAGCTTTATTACATCTGATATAACTACGTGGATCACAGTGGCTGTTATCCTGATTTATCATGGACGACATCTAATTTCACCACACAATGTGTTATGTGTTAGATGATCCATCAGTGACTAAGCTGGGAAATAGTAACTTAAACCAACAAGCGGAACAAAATATAACTAGCATTACCGAATGTTACGTGATACAAGACATATATATATATATAACATATATACAGGGTACCTTAAAAATAATATGCATAAGGAAGATATACCTTTTATGGACGAACAATTAAATTGTAACTACATACATCTAGGTGTCATTGCTAGCAATCTACGCACAGAAACGTGTTTCAGCCTTAAAGGCCTCTTCAGTGTACGCAAGGGACTGCTTGCAATGAATAAATATTTGGATCGCTTTATACGATGGCTTACATCGACAAATGTCCGTGAGAATATCACAGCGATATCTGACACCCAGCGCGACACTGAAAGCGACGGCTTCTTTATTGCGCACTGCGCATACGAGAAGCCTGTATATTAAATGTGTATCCACGTTTACGTATAAATGTGTATATGTATATTTTTGTAGTATATACTCGCTTTTATGTGGTCGCGTCCAGTATTTTATAATACTTTGCATTTTTACAAGCTGATGCCACCTATTGGCTCATTGTGGATACACATTTAACATACAGGCTTCTCGTATGCGCAATAATGAAGCCGCCGCTTTCAGTGTCGCGCTTGGGTGGCAGATGTCGCTGTGATATTCTCACGGACATTTGTCGATGCAAGCCGTCATATAAAGCGATCCAAATATTTGTTCATTGATAGCAGTCCCCTACGTACACTGAAGATGCCTTTAAGGCCGAAACACGTGTCTGTGCGTCGATTGCTAGCAATGACACCTAGGTGTATGTTGTGTATCCCACTGCATTGCATATATGCATGTACGTTTATGTATAAATGTGTATGTATGTGTATATTTGTGTAAGTTAAATAATGTTTTCCGATATAAAAAATATATTTAAAAGACTAAAAGTTTGTCATTAACCGGGCAGATACTAACTATCAAACTACCTAATAGTTATGGTAGCATATTGCAGCAATATTTTCCCAATGGAAATATAAAAAAAAATATTTGCATTGTTGTATGTAAATTTTTAAGTTAGGTACATATGAAAGCATCACGATATTCTATTACTTAAATTACAGACATTACTTCATTGAAGAGTTGTTAACAACATAATGTTGGAAAATATGCGTTTCATTTCGTTTTATTAATAAATATTCTAGATACCAACAATATATATGTATTCTAACTAATTATATACATAACCTATAATGTTGTGTGCTACAGAATTAATATATTTGAATTATTCTAGTTCATTTATAATATTATTCCAATTCATTATTTTCATGGAGCTTTCAATTTAGGGCTTATCGTGGTGGAGTGTTGGGTAATTTGTTTTTCGCATTGATAATGGCCCGTTAACATACTGAATCGATAATGATAATATGTGAGGTATTTGTTCAAGTGGAACGTTGTGCACGAAATTTGGAAGTTCGTTAAGCACGTTCCCGATCGATATCTTATTAGGTATTTGTAAATTGAAATGCTCGGTGCCATATGTACTCGAAATACAAACACCATTATACATATCAAATGCTATACGCGCTGTAATAATCCTGAAACTTATTCACTTGATTTATACCGGTTTCAGTAATTACTTTCTATGTAAGCAAATACAATAATTGATTTCTTGTTGATTGACTTTGTTTACAATTTAGCTGACCGTGAACTTATAAACTTTGTCCGACACATATTGAAACTTTTCCAAACTAGAAAGCACAAAGAATAGAATTTACTACAAATACAACTTTGTTTTGTTTTATTGTTTACACAGGGGATTTAAAAAGTTATGGACTTAATATATTATGCATGTTATATGCTAAGCCTTATTTCTCTATAATACTTTCTGCTTTATAATTTTTGGCATTATTTTTATAATTCCGCAATATGGCATGAACCCAAGATGATCTTTTATTCTTTTGATTGACGTTGTAGCTTGTATGTGCCATAATTTTTCGATATCTATATCGTCGCCATTCATGTACCTCCTAATCTATGTCAACAGAATTTTGTGTATTACTAGATGTAGTCTATGGATGTTACTTGATGACTTCCATATTACTCATTTTACCGACCATACTTTTCCTGTTTTTATATCATACTCCCGAATCTAAACAACATACATTGTAAAAGATTTAGTGTTTTCCGATGTTGATTATACTAATAGTGTTAAACTTGACGTTTCTCCTTTTGTATCTGTGGACCTTTATCATCCGACATTATGCCTTTCAGTTTGCTTTCCAACTGGTTCTTCCGTTCACTCAAATCTCCCTCCTAGTAATATAATTTCCGTACGTCTAACTTCCGAAATTTGTATTTCAATTTATTACTTACTGACTGGTCATTCTTGGAAAGATTTAACGATGTAGATAATGCTGTTAATAGCTTTTATAATGTATTATATATTTACTGTGTCTTACATATATACCTTTATACGTAAAACGTATATGTATATATGCATGTGTTTGAGAGACACACATACATTAAGTGCCATTGTATGTGTGTCTCTCAAACACATGCATATATACATATACGTTTTACGTATAAAGGTATATATGTAAGACACAGTAATTATTTACTGCTTGATGTTAGTTTTAACATCCATGTGTTCACACTTTTCATTTTCGTATTATATATTGTTACCGTTTCTAAATTAAAACGGAGGAATCGAACAAAAAATAGAACAGTTATTGAAAAGTTGTCAGGATTATAAGTATACTATAATTAGATTTAAATAATGTCCCAGTCACCCATTGAAGACGGTTGTGGGATTGATTACTTCTATAGTGAAAAAAAAAATAAACGGTGCTACTTTTTGTGTTGCAAATACGATCAGCTAACATGTGAGTGTTAACAAGAAATAACTGAATAGCTCTATCAAAGATGTAACGACCCTATATTTTATTGCATGTTAGGACTATCTCAAAGCTGAAATGGAATACACAATATAAACCCAAGAAACATCAATATTAAAAAACAAATAAATAATTAATTAGCAAAAGTTCCTTGTATATTCAAGTAAACATCATCCCGTCATTAATAAGTTAACACTTGGAAGAAACTTTCATTATGAACTCGCTGTATATGACAAACAAACGCTGTGTACATATCATATTTGTATATCATAAATAAAAGCTCGAGTTCCAATACTGTCTATATACTCCCCAGTAAATTCAAAATAATACTAATTAAAGAGGAACTATAACGAACTTTGTTACAATTTATTTTTAGTTTCTATTGTGTACCCTTTTTTGTACATTTTTTTTGATGTAATCTGTAAATTTATCGTGTTCACGTAACCTTTTGTCCTATTAATTACGCTTGGTAGGATGCTTTTATTGATTTCTTTTCTCGTGGTCGAAGAAGATAAATATTGATTTTTGTTTTATTACCGTCCTCCAGTGGGCAATTGAGCCAATGCAGATTTTGCGATTGTGCAGGGTAGAGCGCTGCAACTTGCCGCCGTAGTAACGCTGGAAGCCAGCTAGAGATGGCGCGTGCTTATATATTTATTACTTAATTGCTAATTAATATGTAAATTCTTTTGGTTTTGTTTTTTTGGATATTGTAAGCGTTATTTGGGAATTTTTAATTTTTATTGTAATTATTCTGCTGGAATTACCGATTATTAAGCCAGAATGGTCCTTTTAAGTCATAGTTCCTCCGATGTTTTCTATGTTAAAGAGGGCACTTGATGACTTGTGTCATGATTCTTCTGGAATGTCCTTAATCTTTCTCTTTTCGATTCAGCTGTGGTCTTATTAACATCTATTAAAAACGCAGAAGTAGGTAACCGCTTTCAGTCATACTACTTGTGCAACGTTTAAATTTTATATTTCGTGTATCGTTGGAATATCACGCAATTGTGGAATCAATTCTTGCTTTGCCAAGCGTGTGTTTTATGACGTACATTTTTCAAACTCATCGAAGATTCTTTTTGTGACTGAAGGTTAATCACTGCTTTTGCGTTTTATTTTGATCGGCCATTTGTAATGGAAAAAAACATGCCGATCTAACCAAGCTAATTTAGAGACACCTGTTCCTGTTTCATCGTAATGATCGTGTCTACCGTTTAAACTTCTAGTGGAAGCTGAACAGAATCTCGTATTTTTCATAGTCTTTTGGGAAGCATCATCTGCCGTCCGAAGATATTTTTCCGGAGAATTTTAATCTATCCTTCCAGTGTGGAACTTGTGTGGAATGTTTGATGTGGTATTGTGAGTCAAGACCAAGTATTTGTGAATAGATTTAATGTTATTTGATTGTAATTTGGGTGTATAAAAAGACTACCGTCTAAATTATTTAAGCACATACACTCGTATGCTGCCAATTTTAGTAAACCGAATCAGATCGGAGTGTTCGACTACTGTGTGAACTGTTAATTCATATTTTCAATTACTGTAATTTATCAATTGTAATTTTATAGCAGTTAAGCCCTCATTTAAATTCATTTCAGTTTAATACGGATTAATATTAGTGTTGAATTTAATCTACCCGTGGAGATTATCAGGAATTTTGCTCGGTACTTCGCTAAATTTTTCAAATATTTTTAACTTATTGAGTTTAGAGAGCTGCTTTAATTTTCACACTTAATGTAATGCTGGTAATTTATTAATTAGTGTAAATTTGATCATTTTGGGCTGTGACGCCAGCCAAATGGTAATTTTCTTAACGATTTATGTTGTAGTGTAATAATTTAATGTTTAACGTTCTTGTAAAGCGAGGATATCCTAAGCTACTTTCATTACTATTTAGTTTACAAGTTCGGTCGACAGACAGCTTGGAGTTTTGCTCCTCTTATACAGGGTGTTTCATATTTTTATTGTTGTTGTGTGGCAATTCAGCGACCAAGTTGCCCGAAGACTAAAAAGTTTAGTACCTAATATTATGCTTAATAAGCATTTAACCTCAATAATTACAATTTTCTAAATTTTAAGTCGAACTTTTGTACCTATTCAAAGTTTTTTTTAAAGCGAATTCATGTAGTTTGTGTCAAGCGCTCTGTTTATTTTATTGTTCTATTTTTAAATTGTAAGCGTCCTATATATTGATTAGTGTGGGAATTCATGGTTACTTTTCGACATTGGTAATTAACTTCATATGTTCCTGTTTTCTTATAACTACGTAATTAATTTGATGAATATTTTTTTTATTGTGGCAGTCTATGATTTCATATTTCCTTTGTTATTGGGGATTTAGCTCATATTTAATAAAACCTGTTGTCATATTTATATGAGTGTGTTTGGTTTTACTAATAATTTCACCTGGGGTTTGAATTTGTCTTGACTTGTCCCGAGTTTATTTATCAGTTGCGTTGCTGGCCAGTATATTTCAATTCGGGACTGGCGCCTTTAAACAATAAGTCCTTCGACTTGTATAGTGTCCGAATCCATGCTACACGATCTGTTAGCGGCAGTACTGACCATCATATTCTACAGCAACTTCGGAAAGGATGAAAGGTAAGACTTTAGGTGTGATATAAGCTGGCAAGAATTTAATAGACAAGCGTCTCATACAATTCCTAATTTAGACTCTGTTTTTTTTTTTAAGTTGGAAGATTAGTTACCGTGGTGGCGTCATACTTCCTACCTCCTTGTAATTTTTGGCTCAGAGTCAGTATAAGTATGGCATTTCGATTTAATCTAAATATTGAACATATAAAGTAAATACTGCTGTATTAGTATTTGTGTTTGACTTGTAAATTAGAGTAAAAATCTGAATGTAAAAACATTTATAAACAATATAAATTTCCGAACAGGTAATGCTATAAAAACAGACTTAATTTCTTGATGTAGTTCAAGATGGCTACCTACATACATATATGCACAATGCTACGGAGTGGCGGGGGGGGGGGGGTTGACGCTACACATTGGTTGTAAAGTGCTTATGTTATGGGAAGAATACAGAGGAGCAAACAAGGACGCGTCACGTTGGTTTGAGCGTTATATTGTGAATGCGTATTGGAGAAATAATGTTATTATAGAGAGGGCGCCAATTGTAGTCGTGCAATTTGGCAAGTCCGGCCCTGTGTTATAATGGAATTATCGTCTAGGTTCTTAAAATGATTTCGGGCTAGGATTAAATTAGCAAAAATAGATTCTTTGTTCTGGCTACATGTAGGGCAATTCTAGATTGAGTTATACTGTGGATGGATCGTTTTAGCTCAAAAGCTTTCTGTCTGGATTGATAGAGTTGAGCTAAATAGATATTTCGATCTGAATACGGGGTTATCGGATGTATCAGGTAGGTTTCTTCTCTTATTTGCTTATTAGTGATTGATATTGCTCGTACATTTTATTTAGTAGATTTTGAATTAGACGTGAATTTAGATTTCACTGGATGAATAAATTTAAAGTAGGAATGAATTTTAATATGAATCAAAAAAGAACCATTACTTGCAATAATATAATCTATTATTTGAAAACATGAATGTACCTGAAACAATAGGTTAATTCTAATGGTAAGTTACTGTATGGATGAACGAATGAATTGTTCATAATCATTTATTTTTATCAAAATTCCATTTTATACTTTCTCAAATTACGTTGTTTTGTTTTAAAGAGCGTTCTTTTTTCATTAACTAATCGCAGTCGTGCACGCAATTTGAACAAAAATTTATTATTGTCTTTTCTTATTATTTACTCATAGAGAAGTCTTAAGATAATTTTTACTATTATATAACGTTGCTTCTTCTTTTTAATTGTTCTTATTTTTATAACTCGGCATTTTGCGAGATTTAATGCAAATTTTGGACGTAGGTGATTTTCTTGTCAATATGACCGCCTGTGACTCATGAATAATTTGTGGATTTACCATTGTCCTCAAACGGTGATTGTGTTTATTCGTATATCCATTCAAATGAAAGTGCGCCTCGTCAGTCATCATGGAAAATCAGGATTGTCATCGACGCGCTGCAACTTCCTATTTACATATGTACAGCGGCGTAAATGGTCCTGTAGAAGAAGCTGCCGTGTTCATTGTTTTTTAAGTGAAAACTATTTCAAATCCTTGTGCATAATTTTGACTGAGCTGTTCTTCGTAAAGCAAGTTCCTGAGCACGGTGTCGAATTGAGGTTGATGGATTGTTTTGAACACTTTCTTAACAGTAGCATTACTCCTAGGCAGTCATGGAATACGTTATGGTACACGCTTGAGTCTATCAGCTACAAACCCTCTTTCTTCGAAATCATTCACAACACGATAAATAGTGCGTTTTATTGGCACGTAAGTTTCTCATCGTTACATTAATCGATGATTGATTTGCATAAAATGTTTTAATAATCAAAACACGTTAGCTTATCGAATATTTATCCATAATAATTTTGTCACGTTTTTACTCCACGACTGCCAAATATGAACTGTCAAAACTAATATTTATCAAAATGGCGGCAAAAGAAAGTAATACAGCTTGTCGGCGGACACGCAGTACTATAGTAGTTATTTGAGTACCAAGTCAGTAAAGTGATCCTTTATCGAACGAGTCCATTTATGAGTCAGGAGAGCGTGGCGAGTGAGGCGAGTAACATACGAGTTCGATAAAGGCACTTTACTGACGTGGATCATATAACATTTGATCGACAACCGCAAAATCTTGTAATCGTGATGTGTTCGTTGGCAGATATTAGCGGCAGGTAAAGCATTTTTTCTATTTCGGTGCTATAAAGTTTACTTTACGGACCCGCTTTGATTGCATAAACTATTACTTTATCGCACGCTAATTTTATTTTATTAAGTTGGGTAACAAAAAAATGGAACCAACTCATACTTAAATGTCAAATATAAGCCTATAATGTAACAAACATGTGCAATAGATGTACAAAGAATAAAAAACACACATGTTAACATTTTATTTAGTAATTAACAATATAAATTGTTAAGCAGAGTTGGATGATATGTTTTTTGATGCTACTATTGAAATTTACTTCCAACGTTGACTAGTACAACGGTTATAAAAGTTTACTGTAACACTAGAAGATTCGTCTGCTTTAATGGATATTCCAGACAGATTTTGGGAACACACTACGTTTTGTCTGAATTCCTGTTGCTTCGCATTGACTGACACGTACGGTAATATTCGCTATATTATTTTCTTTAGAACAACTTAAAAGTGCTGGTATTGTTTTTGATAAATATGTCGAGACTTTGTTGGCAAAAGATTTTGTAAATTGTCTTTTGCTATTTTGCGAATCTCTGGGGGCACGAAATTATTTGTTTCGTTCTTTTTGTTGATAATTTGAAATAATTTATTCCATAAATCAGTCTAAATTTAAACAAAATGACATATAACACCGCCGATATTCAAATATTTTAAAAATCAGAGTAACCAACTTAAAAAAACAAGATTTCTGAAATGTTCGAACAAAACATGTCTCTCATTTTAAGCATTTTTGAACTTTTAATAACCGAAATAGAAAAAAATAGTATAAAATACACGTTTTATAAGACATTTTGCGCACCTGTTCTTTGGAAAACTCGCCTAGCGGCTTGTTTTCTAAGCTTAAACGCGTGCGCAAAAATCATATCTTATAAAACTCATATTTTAATATACTCTTATTTTACAAATCGATAAAGTGTTTGTTTATCTCCATAAAACGCCATGGTAATGCATCTCTTTATTGACGGTTGATGATAATAGTTATTTATGTACCAAGTCAGTAAAATGATCCTGTATCGAAGGAGTCTGATTTATGAGCGGAACGAGCGAGGCGAATTACAGATATGTTCGATAAAGGCACTTTGCTGACGTGGTGCACACAAAATTTTATCGCCAATAGCAAAAATTTGTAATTTAAAAAATAAAGATATAATGACTTATGACATTATGTGACAGTGACAAACGATTTATGGTTAATCTCATACAATCATGTCTGAATTGACAGATATTAGCGGCAGGTAAAGTACTTTTTGTAATCACTACCTGTAAAGTGACATTTGGCGCATGCATCCCTCGATCAGCAAGGAGTATTTCCCGGTCGAGGCCACTGTAGAAATTGAAAAAAACACTGGCTCTTTAGGACATTTAAAAAAAAATCTAACTTGATGGTAATAAAATTTAGTCTATAAAATACTACTTCCCTCGACTATTCTTCACTAAAAATTGGGGAAATAGAAGTAATAATTAAAAATTCTTCCAATAAATTTGTGGCGCCATCTATTTGACTATTTCTCAAGTTCATTGAAATTGACAGTTAATTGTAATTAACCCAAAAAGCGATGAATTCCTATAAATATAAGAATAAAAACGTCATAAGCAAGAATATAATTAAATTATAAAACTAAATTTAAATATGAGTAATGCTTCAATTAATTAGGTAATCTATTTTAGGTTAGGTATGATACTAATCACTTTAATCAATAACATTTTTTAATTTATGCTCGTACAAAAAATATTGTACAAACCACTTGCATGAAGACATCTTCCACGCATTCGCGCAATTAAAAGCACTCGCTTCCCTTCGGTCGCTCGTGTTTTCAAAGTCCGCTCATGTGGGAAAATAGTCTTCCCGCACTTGGTTCGTAAATAACTATTTTGTACTCACCGCCTGTAAAGTGATATTTCGCGCATGCATCGCTCGACCAGCAATGAGTGTTTCCTGCTCCACACGACTGTAAAATTTGCAAAAAACACTGGCTCTTTGGGATATTAAAAAAAAATCGGACTTTACTGCAATAAAATTTAGTCTATAAAATACTACTTCCATCGATTTTTCTTTACTTAAAGTTAGGGAAATGGGAGTTATTGCTAAATATTCTTCCAACAAATGTGTTGGCGCCATCTATTTGACAATCTCGTAAGCAACACTCACATTGATAGTTAATTGTAATCAAACCCATGAAGCGGTAAATCCACTATAAATATAAGAATAAAAACTTCATACACAAGAATATAATAACTTAAACTTAATGGAAATGTGAGTAAGAGGTACGTACATGAAATGCCTAAATTAATTGGGTAATATATTTTAGGTTAGGTATGATACTAATGAACATTAATTAATAATATTTTTTTTAATTTAATGCTTGTATAAAAAATATTGTACAAACCACTTGCATGGAAACATCTTCTACGCATTCGCGCAATTTAAAGCACTCGCTTCTTTCAGTCGCTCGTGCTTTCAAAATGCGGGAATATAGTCTTCCCACACTTCGTTCGTAAATAACTATAAAAGCGCTATGGTAATGTATAGCTTTACTGACGGTTGGCGAAAAATATTATTTTGAACCTTTTACATAAATAAATAAGTAAAAAACTAATATAGCGTTTCCGCATTGAATATCCTCCTACACTTTATAAATTACGTTTTATAACTGACTTTGGCTTTTATTTCTTTACAGGTTTATTGAAAATGGATTTAAACTTAATTTATGATTTAGTATAGGTTTTATAATATTTATTTAATGCCTCTGTTACGTGCAAGGTTTCAATTCATATCAGTTAGACTTACACATTATCATCTGTGGTGTAGCTAGATTTTCATGCTATTAGTTTTTATTCTATATGTTCAGTTTAGCGTTTAATTAAAGTTCAGCGTAAAAATACTATGATGTCTAGTATTATTATTATTTCTACATAATAACATTGTCTACCTATGTCAATATATTCCGTTATTATTTAATCCTCAATTTCATTTATTAGAACTTTGTATGTAGTACATGTTTACCGAATATCGCAATTCGGGCGAGCCTGCTCCGACTAAACCTCCACAATCAGTGAAGGATAATAATGCAAGATCAACACACGGGCTTCAACCTTTGATCGAAATCGTGTCAGAAATGTTTAACATATTGATGGGCAAACGAATAGGTTCATTAATTCTGATTGTTTTATATCTGAAGAGTTTTAGGATCGGTCAATATTTAAGTGTAAGCGGAATGATTGATCATAATGGAAACTGGATATTAACTAAATGAGGATATCGAAAATGGTATTACTTAAAGTTAATTAATTATATTGTCTATACTTAACAATAAAAAAGTAATAGGACATTGCGAGTTAACTTTGACGCAATGGAATGTTAGACAAAAGTTTTCTAAAAAATGATTTAGGAAGACGACTTTTAGTTTAAACGTTAATATGTTTCTTTTATGATTGAATAAAAACGGAGTTTTATTTTGGGACCCTGTATATAAAATAAAATTAAGGTGGATAAATACTAGTAGTATTATATTGAATATTTAATATGATTTTAAGGGCAATTTTTCTAACTCGGACTGAAATACTAATATATATTACTAATCATTTATTAAGACGAATCATTGTTTATCTTTAACCGGTGTTTAACAATATGAAATAACCCGCTTATACGACTAGTGTTTAAGGATTTATTATACTTTAGTTGGCTACACTTTTGCCAGTGCATTTGATATAAACTAGCATATTTTGTTTTAATAATATTGTTTTTGTTCATATTTTAGTTTTTTAAGATTATATTGTGTATAAATTTAATTTTAGTAAATAAATAAAAGTAGCTTCATCAAATGTTAAACTACTATTAGTAGTAGCTTGTTCGCTACAAATGATAAAAAATGTATTTTCTTAATATGAATGGAATTTGTAGATAAAATTAGTTAGAGTGTAATGTTTTTAATAAAGAGCTAATATATAATATTTTAGTAATATAAATTTAATGCAAGTTAAATCAATAGATCAATCAATCAACTGATAGATTTCGAGCAAGTATTGGTCGAATCAATTACATTTCTTATTTATTTATCAAAGCTTGAAGTTTTTTCTTTGTATTTTTGCGGGACATGAGGTCTCCTTTATTTCATTTGTTCTTGTTTGATTTTTTAATAAACATATTTTTTTGCATAACATTTCCTTGTTACTTGTCACTTTATTAAAAAATTAACCTATAATAGATTTCTTGTTTATAGAAATACATCCTCGTTTACATACATTATAGAAAGTCAATAAAGAAAGTACTTATTATTTATAAGAGAGAAGATACCTAATCGACATAATAATAATAATAATTCTTAAAAATATGTTCTTATAATACTATCTTGAAGGAAGTTTCGTGTGTAAAGCTTAACTAATGATTTTTAAATGTGTCGTAATAATTTTATAATTTTTTAATGTTAAATTTTAAAGTGTCATAAATTTGAGATGCGAGTAATAGAACAAATATATAGACCATCGGCAAATGTCTGATGAAGGTCCTGAAGGAGGACCGAAACGTCACAAAGCCGAAAATACGACTTTTACTTCCAAAACTACCTAAACCCTAATTCTACCATTGCGGTAGTAAGCTACATATATATATATATATATGTTCCGTGTAGCTTACATCTCCAAGGTTATCCCACCTAATTCCTTGGCTACACCGTACTGACGACGACCAATGAGTCAGAAACACGTGTCTACGGTTGCTCAACAGCGGAATTTACCCGATAATTTTACTTTTCTCGTATTTTATGTATCCGCGATTAATTCCTTCTTTTTGTGATTTTTCTTTCCTGGGTCTCGGATGGCACGCAGGTTGGCATTGTCTTCCTCGTGGCGAGGTTGGATGTGAATCCTCAAAACCGAGGCTCTTCTAACCGAAGCTACAAATGGCGGTCTGTCACCTGATGGTCTTCCGTGTAGCTTACATCTCCAAGGTTATCCCACCTAATTCCTTGGCTACACCGTACTGACGACGACCAATGAGTCAGAAACACGTGTCTACGGTTGCTCAACAGCGGAATTTACCCGATAATTTGACTTTTCTTGTATTTTATGTATCCGCGATTAATTCCTTTTTTTTTGTGATTTTTCTTTCCTGGGTCTCGGATGGCACGCAGGTTGGCATTGTCTTCCTCGTGGCGAGGTTGGATGTGAATCCTCAAAACCGAGGCTCTTCTAACCGAAGCTACAAATGGCGGTCTGTCACCTGATGGTCTTCCGTGTAGCTTACATCTCCAAGGTTATCCCACCTAATTCCTTGGCTACACCGTACTGACGACGACCAATGAGTCAGAAACACGTGTCTACGGTTGCTCAACAGCGGAATTTACCCGATAATTTTACTTTTCTTGTATATATATATATATATATATATATATATATATATATATATATATATATAGCCCGGCGTAAGCAGTAACCCTGGTCAATTTTTTAATGAATATAAATGTTGTATATAAATACACAATGTCTAGCAACCCAAGAGGGGAAACTTTTTTCAATATACATTTGTAAAATGTTTAACAGTTTTTCCGAGCCCCAGTGTGTGACACATACTCTGCGAAACCCAAATGTATATACTGTATAAGGTTGTATGATTATATGAAGCCCACCATAGTTGCCAAATATCTGATAGGATTTAGTAGATTTTAATATGCATTTTTAGTAAAATATGAATGATATTCTAAATTAAATTTATACGTTCTTCTAGATTTTTAGTCCCTTCGAAATATAGACGGTTCAGACTAAAATCTGTTAGGTATAAATACTTTCATTACTATAAATCTTTCACAACCAATATTTAATTTTTCATGTACATTATACAGGTTGCCCATTTTCTATCTTTTCTATGTCTCTATATGGGTAACTTTCTTAATGTTGAAGATATAGGATAGGTTAAATTAGCAATGTTATTAAGAAATTTAAGGAGTATTAAATAGCATTTTTAGATTTGACATTTATTGTCAACTTTGAAGAAATTAAAAAAAAATTAAATTTGCTAAAATGTTCAGTTATCCATATCTTCGTAACTATTAAAGATAGAACAAAACTAAAAATAGAACATGGTAATAATTGTTGCGTAGAATTTAATAATCTTTAAGAAGTGAAAAATTCATGGCACACTTAATTATCAAGATATAACTTAAAACCTTGCCTCAAAATAAGAAGGAGTGATCCAAATACCGCGCCAATATGGTGTATATTTTTAAGATTTCATTGGTTCTTGCGTCAAAATGTCGTCCACATATCTACACCAAAACAAAGTATTCTTAATTTCTTTTTTGTTAATAAAATTTGTTTTTTCTGGATTGTCCATGAAAATTTCCGCTAATAAAGGCGAAAGAGTATTTCCCATGATTAGACCTTCTTTACATAAATAGTATTTATTGTTAAATGAAAAGTAGTGTTGTGAGTGTAAGATTTCTTCTTTTATTATAGGATTTGTTCTACAGTATATCCCCTGGGATATACTGATATACCGATTGACTTTAAAAGAGGAAAAATAAAATTATTTTTGAAATCTCAGAAAATTTTACTCGTAATGATTTACTCTGCTTGTTTTCAAACTTCCAAAACACAAATTACTTTTTATTTAACTCGAATGGTTATCGAGATAATATCATTTTCTTGCTAGAAAATATACAAATTGGACTCAATTTATTTAATAAATTTAACAAAAAATGGTAAAATAAAATGAAATTCTCAAAAAACTAAACTATTGATTTTCTATTCAAACAATGCTCCTCCTTTTTCTGCACAGATTTCAATGCGAGCTCTAATTCATTGAAACATCGTCTTATTTCTAAGATTGATAAGGACTGGACTGTATTTTGTATCCTATTTTTAATTGTTCTTTATCATTGTCTAGTGGCTCACTGTACACAATTTGTTTTAAACGACCCCACAGATAAAAGTCCATTATTGTAAGATGAGGACTTCTCGGTGACCATAAAATGGGATATCTCTTCCTATCCAGTTATCATGGAACTCTGCCGGCGTAATGAGCAGGGCACCCATCGTGCAGGTAAAACATTTCCATTCGGTAGTTTAACGGCAATTCGTCCAGTTCATTAGTTAAAAACTTTTGCAACATTTCCAAATATGAATTACGGTTTACATTATGATTAAAAAAATATGGGCCAATAATGCCATGGTACGAAACCGTAAGCTACACATTAACTTTGTTTAAATATTGTCTACGACACGTAATTTTAAAGTTTGGATTCCTCTCACTCCAGTACCGGCAATGGTGAGATGAAGCGACTCCGTTAGTTGAAAAAGTTGACTCATCGGAGAACATAATTTGTTTATGAAAGTTTGAACCTTCCAAAACTCTGTAGCCCATTTCTAAAAAAAATCCATACGTTTGGCTTTACCACCATTTTCTAAAGTTTGCCTAAATTGCGGTTTAAATGGTAAAATTTTGTTCTTAAATATTCTTTGTAAATGAGATTTACTTATCCCTGTTATTATTGCCCTCCTTCTTAAAGACAACCGTGAAGCTTCTCTTCCGGAATGAACGGCGAGAACTGAAGCAGCATCGTCTTCATCGACCAATTTCTTTGACTTCTTAATGTTTAAAACCAAGCCTGTTTTAAGGAATTTGGTCACCATGTTTTTTGCTCCGGAATTTGAAATGGTAACTTCCGGGTATTTTTGGTTGAATTTTCTAATAACAACTCGGTAGCGCTCTTCCCCAGTTCCGTAACATTGAATGAATAAATTATTTGTTGTAAAGTCAACATTATAGCATAAATACTGTTCAAATGAGCCAAGATTTAATTTGCAGTTATACTAACTTGTTAGATTTGTCAACTGCTGTCAGTTGTATTTTTCAATGAAATCCGCCTACTAGAGTTATCAATATATCAAACTATAGAGAATTTATATTAATGATGATTGAATGTGTGTATAGTATTATTAGACAGGGATATTTAGTTCTAATACTTTAATTAAAGATAAAACTCACAAAATATTTATCGGCACATTATGCAATAAATCATTTTGCATTTTGTAAACTACTCTATTTTCAATTGATACTGTCTTGAATAATACTGTTACAGATATGCCTCAATATCACACATAAAAGTGTTCATACAATAAACGGTTCTTTACATTGTTGCCACTTTGCCGGGCCTCAACTAATATGTAGTTTATCTACAGGGTGAGTTTTTTTGAATGTTTAGCATTGGGATCTCAGAAACTACTGGAGATAGAAAAACGCTTAAATGGGGAAAGATGCGCAGTTTTACGAATTTCATTTAAAACT
Organism: Amphimallon solstitiale; assembly: GCA_963170755.1. Lineage (NCBI taxonomy): Eukaryota > Metazoa > Arthropoda > Insecta > Coleoptera > Scarabaeidae > Amphimallon > Amphimallon solstitiale. Next base: position 48,142,251 of record OY720681.1, on the reverse strand, counting down.
GCTTTTGTTTCTCCGATAACTTTCATGGCTTATTAGATATTCAAAGAAAACTAAATTTTACGTTTTTCTTTAAACATGCTTAGCATCGTTAATAGTAATTTTAGAGAAAAAGTGTTCAGACAAAAGTTTTAGATAATTTTACGCCAAATAAAACTATGTAGCTAATATTTTTTTTTCGTTCGCCATTATCGAGTTATGACACAAACTTGTGTTTTTTTAAATGGAAACCATAGTTGGTTTTGACATCATTAAAAAGCTTATTTTTTGCTGATTACAATGATATAAGGTTTGATATGGTTATTTTAAAAAATAAAGAGAATATAGACATTTTTATGGTTTTTATGGAAAACAATTGAATTTCGAACTGATAAAATACAAACCAAACGAAAACTTATTTTGAAATCTTATGTAGTAATAAAATGAAAACTATAAGAACTTTTATTAAGGGCACACAACATTATTAATGTTCAAAGATACCTCCATTATTATTAATACACAAATTGCATCTCTTCACAACAGAATTTGTAGCATTGCGTACTTTACGCCTACCAATGTTATTAAAAGCAACTAAGACAGCTTCTCTTAAATCGTCGATTGTTTCATATGTTCTTTTGTATACTGTGTCCTTTAGTACACCCCACAAGAAAAAATCCAAAACTGATAAATCAGGGGATCTAGCCGGCCATTCAATGGGTGCATTTCGTACTATCCATTGATTACGGAAGTTCAAATTTAAATAATTTATAACATTCAGTTGATTGTGCGGAGGCGCTCCGTTATGTTGAAACCATTGCATTGCTCGGGTTCTTAAATTTAAATTTTCTAACATTTCCTCGAAATCTTGTAAAAAATTAAGATAACGATTGCCAGTTAGTGATCCATCAAAAATAAAAGGAGGAAGAACAGTTGATCCTATAACACCACCCCAAACATTAAACCCAAATTTAATTTGTGGTCTCCTATGTTCAACGTGAAGCGGATTTGTTTGAGACCATATTATGTGCTCATTGTGCCTATTAAACATTCCACAATTTGTGAAACGAAATTCATCAGTCCATAATATTTTCATTGAGCAGTGTGGATCGTTTTGACACTGATCTTTAAACCATCTACAAAAAGCTATTCGTCTGATGTTATCACCTTCATGTAAAGTTTGTGATACTGATAATTTGTAGGGACGAAATTTATGCTTCTTCAACACTCTGACAATAGTGCGTTGAGAGGAGCCCATTTCTGTTAAAATTTGTCGGGTCGATATAGATGGATTCTGAGCGACACATGCTAATATGTTTATTTCTCTATCTTCATCCATCCCTTTTTTTGATTTTGGTTTAACGAACGAACCATAATCTGCTAAATTATCCCATAATCTCTTAAAAGTAGGTAGCCACGGCTGACATCGATCAAAATAATTTTTAAAATAAACTTCAGCAGCTCTAGTAGAATTTCTCTGGCATTGAATGTAACATTCAACCATATCACGCTTTTCTACGTTAGAAAATTCCATAGCCAATGCAAACTTATGATTAACGGCCGTTTACACCGCTTATAGTTAGGTTACAATTAAATTAATTAATAGTTAATTGTCAATGTTTGACAATTAACTATTAATTAATTTAATTGTAACTTAACTATAAGCGGTGTAAACGGCCGTTAATCATAAGTTTGCATTGGCTATGGAATTTTCTAACGTAGAAAAGCGTGATATGGTTGAATGTTACATTCAGTGCCAGAGAAATTCTACTAGAGCTGCTGAAGTTTATTTTAAAAATTATTTTGATCGATGTCAGCCGTGGCTACCTACTTTTAAGAGATTATGGGATAATTTAGCAGATTATGGTTCGTTCGTTAAACCAAAATCAAAAAAAGGGATGGATGAAGATAGAGAAATAAACATATTAGCATGTGTCGCTCAGAATCCATCTATATCGACCCGACAAATTTTAACAGAAATGGGCTCCTCTCAACGCACTATTGTCAGAGTGTTGAAGAAGCATAAATTTCGTCCCTACAAATTATCAGTATCACAAACTTTACATGAAGGTGATAACATCAGACGAATAGCTTTTTGTAGATGGTTTAAAGATCAGTGTCAAAACGATCCACACTGCTCAATGAAAATATTATGGACTGATGAATTTCGTTTCACAAATTGTGGAATGTTTAATAGGCACAATGAGCACATAATATGGTCTCAAACAAATCCGCTTCACGTTGAACATAGGAGACCACAAATTAAATTTGGGTTTAATGTTTGGGGTGGTGTTATAGGATCAACTGTTCTTCCTCCTTTTATTTTTGATGGATCACTAACTGGCAATCGTTATCTTAATTTTTTACAAGATTTCGAGGAAATGTTAGAAAATTTAAATTTAAGAACCCGAGCAATGCAATGGTTTCAACATAACGGAGCGCCTCCGCACAATCAACTGAATGTTATAAATTATTTAAATTTGAACTTCCGTAATCAATGGATAGTACGAAATGCACCCATTGAATGGCCGGCTAGATCCCCTGATTTATCAGTTTTGGATTTTTTCTTGTGGGGTGTACTAAAGGACACAGTATACAAAAGAACATATGAAACAATCGACGATTTAAGAGAAGCTGTCTTAGTTGCTTTTAATAACATTGGTAGGCGTAAAGTACGCAATGCTACAAATTCTGTTGTGAAGAGATGCAATTTGTGTATTAATAATAATGGAGGTATCTTTGAACATTAATAATGTTGTGTGCCCTTAATAAAAGTTCTTATAGTTTTCATTTTATTACTACATAAGATTTCAAAATAAGTTTTCGTTTGGTTTGTATTTTATCAGTTCGAAATTCAATTGTTTTCCATAAAAACCATAAAAATGTCTATATCCTCTTTATTTTTTAAAATAACCATATCAAACCTTATATCATTGTAATCAGCAAAAAATAAGCTTTTTAATGATGTCAAAACCAACTATGGTTTCCATTTAAAAAAACACAAGTTTGTGTCATAACTCGATAATGGCGAACGAAAAAAAAATATTAGCTACATAGTTTTATTTGGCGTAAAATTATCTAAAACTTTTGTCTGAACACTTTTTCTCTAAAATTACTATTAACGATGCTAAGCATGTTTAAAGAAAAACGTAAAATTTAGTTTTCTTTGAATATCTAATAAGCCATGAAAGTTATCGGAGAAACAAAAGCAGTTTTAAATCAAATTCGTAAAACTGCGCATCTTTCCCCATTTAAGCGTTTTTCTATCTCCAGTAGTTTCTGAGATCCCAATGCTAAACATTCAAAAAAACTCACCCTGTATATGGCTCGCAAAATCAGCAACATATATTCAATACGTATATAATATACACAAATTGTACGGACGCCCCCTGCAGGCTGTTAGTATGAACCAATACGCGTTTATTTTGAGATATATAACATGATTATGAAGCCATAACGAAATTTTAGATTTTTAGTGCATTTATCATATTGGGACTATTGGAGACTGTATACACGTTTATTTTTACGAAGCCCGAGACCGGGCTTCGCAAGTCGGTAGCGAGCTTGATATAGATAGTGTAATATAGCATTTTTGGCTTCGTAAGGTTGCACGATATGTGTAATAACCATGCCATATTTATAATGATTAAAGTATTAGAAGCAGATAATGCTTGGATTTTTGAAATAATGATTTTAGTGTTCGTGTAGAATTTATTGTCTAAATTATAATTTATTACATTTGATTATATGATGAGATTTCTTGTTTCATTTGGTTTAGTCGTGGAACGAAAGGTTTTCTTTCTTCTATGTCATATTTGTAAAATCTGTTAGAAAAGAAATGGAATAATATTAATACTGTTACAAAATATTATGTATTATGTTTTTGTACAAGATTGTTTAATTTACGAAGATATGTCAAATACAATAGATAAAACCAATTGATTTTGAGTACAAACAAATTTAAATTAAGATTCCCGCAAGTATTTGAATAAGTGGAAGTGACAGTTAATTTTGACAGTTCCTGTATAAGTATTTTTAAATAGTATGTAAATGTTAAAAAATGCAGTAAAAGAAGGTTTTCTTAATTAGAAAAAGAATAAATAATGTATGTAATATAAAATTTGATGGATAAATATTCAAAAAGTAAATATTAAAGAGACATATTGATTTTTAAAAGGTAGGTGTAGAGATCTCATTGGACAATTTAAAAAATAAGTAAAAAGGTCGGCAAGGCAATTTCTTTAGAAAATAACAAAAAGAATTTTTCTAATTCTAAAAAGCGCAAGACGTGTTTTTGGAAAAGGGAATATCTTTTCCGATTTGTACGCGATAATAATTGCAAAATATTGATAAAAGTGTTTAATAGTTCATTGAGCAGTATTAGAATCCAATAAGAAGATTCTAACAAAGTTCCATTATTTAGAAGATTTTCGAGTAAGCGATTTATATTTAAAGAATTATATGTGTAATTAATAGCAGAATATTACGACTATTAAGAAGATTTGATTAGTTATAAATTAATAACTTACCATATATTAATATAAATCCGGATCCAAACCCGTCTAAGAATCGGAGGTTTTTTTCAAGATTATACAATTGATGTACAGGAATTTGTAATTCAGGACGTTAATTTAAGAATATTCCAAATTTTACCATTCGAGGTGCAGATATCCATAATACTGGACGAGGCTGTTAGAACATAACAAGTTTAACCATTCGATGTGCAGATATTCTAATTCAGGACGAGGCACTAAGAACAGTATAAGTTTAACCATTTGATGTGCAGATATCATTATACAGGAATCCAGAACATCTCGAGGAAGTGTTTTTATTTTTAGGAACAGCCATATTTTCTCTATTCAAGACACATAAGAGGTTGTAGCTGGCAGTTTTGATAGTATTCATCAATCTTAAGCACGTAGGAAGGTGTAACACTCCGGATCAAGAACCCCTGTCAAAGAAATTGGTTCCATCGAGGTTCGAACAATCTACAAAACACAATAAGGATGGTCAATTGGACATATCGAGTGAAATTTCATACTGTATCTAACTCAAGGTTGTATTAGATATTTATTTATTAACAAAATAACAGATTTGTCTTTCGAGTTTAGTCATATCAACGTGAAATTCATATTTATAACTGTATACAAAAATCATTTAAGATTTACAGAATTCATATACGTAATATAAAATTGAATTAAAAGAAAATACCTTTATTGAGAATAATATTCCACATTGTAACCATAGAAATCTCTACATAAATTGAATATGTATTTTAAAAATTACGAAGCATTATTTATCTGTTGTTAAAAAATATAAAAACTGTCGTAAGAAACATACTTGCCATAAACGCATCATTTTATATAACGGTCTATTCCATAACGTCAATTATACATATCTTCATCGTTATTAGACAATTTTCAGAATAATTATTTTATTGTTGTTACATTATCGAGTATTATCAATATACTTTATTTATTTTGAGATTGTTGTTTTTCCTTCATTAGAAGTGCTATTTGTTTTTATGCTTAAATAGATCATCTGGTAATGAGAGGCACATAAACCTATAAAGAAAACAAATATCAAATTAATATCATCTGGAAAAGATTATATAAAGTAAGAAATACTTACATGTTTAGTTGTAAACATATTCAAGTGCAAATGACCAGATACAACGGATCCAAATTAAACTATTTACCCTGAGATTTAAAGACATATTAATTAAAGAATTTTGTAAACGTATCAATAGTACACGAGATACAAATAAAGGTTAGAAATTGATGACATTGTACGTCAAGAACCCGCCCACATTTATATTTTATAGGTATAGTTTATTTAAAGTATTGTACCACCAGTGTAATAAAGGATCAGGAAAAAAAAAGTATTATAATTTATATTATTTAAGCTGAGCCTGGGTTTTATAATACTTATCTATAAATATTAATTCATTTTGACTGACCCACAGCGAAACTTAGTGGATATTAAATTATATTTACCAATAATACATGTTAATTTGGTGGCTAACATAGGGCATTGATATAATATAATAATAATAATATAAAGGATATTAAAAATATATCTCCCCCTCAAATCTCGTTTCAATATATATATATATATATATATATATATATTCTGGTCTTTTTCTTCTCTATACTTGTCATACATTCCTGATTCCACCATTTATTTTGGTGCCGTGTTTGGCTTGTTCCTCTTTGTGACCGTTTCAATAATGACCTCTCATGCTATTTTAATATTTTATTTATGTCTGCATCTTTGCTATAGATTTTTCTATTTCCATCTCTATGCCACTTTTATATTCTTGCCTTTTCTTCATGATTTTCAAAATTGTGGTATTCAATTTCTACGCTTTTATTTGTTTTCCTGGTTCTATTAATGTTTGTTTAGTTGTACCTATAATCCTAAATTGATCAATAGGTTCTCACATCTAAAACAGTTGTCTCTTTTTATTTGTTGGTATGTGGTCGATTTGACTACTATATTTTCGTCCCGGTGACATCCATATCATTTTGTGTTCTCTTTTGTGTTCGAATTTTGTAGTGGATGAACCTATCACAACTAATGTGAAATTGCTTAACCTATTGCTACGCTCTTTCAGAAGTTAAAATTATAATTAAAATTAATTGTCAAAATCAAACAAAGGCGCGGAAAAATGGTGTCGACGTGAAACCAAAAATTATCCACCATCGATACTGATAGCAAAGTAAATAATTGTATCGCCGCTTATTAAACCACCAAAGTTTCGGAAAGTTTATGCTTACACCTGTAGGAATGCCTTACCTGTCACTACCCTTGCGTACACATGATGAATATGGTAAAAGGAAGTGCCTCTAACTCAATTGTTTGTGGATAGTGGATTTATGCAGAATCTCAGATGGATGAATTTACGGACGCCATCTCCCTATGTGTAATACTTTCTACTCCAAAATGATCTTTGATCCAGGAGGAAAATCAGTTTAAATATTCAAGGTAGCAAAAGATAAGACAAAACCACAAATTCCCATCAACAAACAATTTAATATAATCTATAGTTGTTGAAGTTATAAAATTTAATTACAAAATTTAGAATTTAGAATGATAAATAAACAAAACAGAAAAAATTCATAAGGTTGAGAGATATTACCTCGTTCTACTCAAAAATAAAAATATGTGACAATGTAAAATTAAGTGACTGAGGCCCCCTACTTCTAGACAACCTGTATATTGCACATGCATTATCAATATTTGTTTCAAGTTTGACATTTAATGTTAGCACGAGATCTCAGCTTTACAAAGAATTTTACAAATGTGTCAATAAGTGGACACTGTGTATAAATATTAATTTACCTAAGAATTTGATATTATAACAAATGGTTGTAAAAAAAACAATATAATAAAAATTCAGCTCAAGGCCTCCAAACTTTAATTTGAAATAACAATTAAATGAAAACTGGTACGTTAACCCTCGTAAACTGAAATTATGCTATGCCAACAGTTTTAAGGTCTGGCAATAGTTTTAAAATGCTCAAATAAAAACTTAATTAAAAATGTAATTAATATTCCCTAGCTCTAATCCAACACCAAAACTTACAATAAACTAAAACACACTCCTGACTTCCGAGCACAAAATTGGCTACTGAAAAATATATGAAATTTCAGAGCGAGAGAACTTTTGATATAAAAAAATTATTTTTTAAAATTAAACAACAAATTAGGCTAACGGTAACTTACGGATTAACACACAAATAATTAGGAGAAAACGTGAAACACCTATCTTATTTTATAAGTAGGCGTGGCTTAACGCATACGAAAGGAAGCGGGAGATATTTCTTATATCCGGGCTTCCAGGGAAAATAAACTTCGTGTAAGAACAGCTAAGCTTTTTAGCACTTCTGATTCGGTAGTTAAATTATCTTCTACAGGACAATTACATAAAAATTCACAAGTAACAATAAATTCAAGATGATGGTCACTATGTGCCCTTAATTTCCGGTCACTTATGACGGTATATGCGAGAATTACCGCACAAAATAAGAAGCTATAAGACAAAGGAAAACGACATACATTAAAAACAATTCTACACAACGAAAAACCAAGAGAAAGAACTTACCAGATATGAATTTTATTGATCGCAATAATTCAACCGACAGACCGTCGAAAAGAAAGCAATACATTCATACAAGTTATAAAATAATCACTGCAACATTATCCGCTAACTAACGTAATTTCTACGGGACGGTATCGATACTAATTACCCAATAATTAGCAGTAAATACCGATTGAAAATCAATCTGTTTCTATATCAACAAAAACGGCAAAAATCAAAATGAACGAGAGGGCGTCTAATTACTACGATAACACACTTGACGGCCAAAACGAGGACTATAAATTGCAATAGTACCGAAGACTGTCACTTCCTTCAGTTATGCCTGGATGAGGTTACCACATGGTGTGAGTTAAATAATTTGAATTTGAATGTGTCAAAGTGTCAGGTGGTTAGCTACACAAGGAAAATGAACCCAATAATTCATAACTACACAATTAACAACTCGGCGTTGTGTCGCTCTTCAGCAGTTAAGGATTTGGGAGTGTGTTTTGATGATAGGTTTACGTTTGCTGACCATCGAAACCGTACTTCGTCTTCTGCTCTGAAATCGCTGGGCTTTATAGTGAGGAACTCGGAATCTTTCCGGTCCAGCACCATCATACGGTTGTACGATACATATTGCTGTGGCAACATGACTATTTGGAATATGATAATTGTAGTATTGCCTTATATTAGGCTTTGCCAAATAAATTATATTGTGTGCTGTTCCAGCAACATAAATAATAAAGATGATGATAATTTTTATTATCCTTAATGTATATTTTATTTATCTTAACAGCACGTACTTTATACGTGAATTCTATCAGTGTATCTAAATTTCTCCTCTCTCGTCAAATCTCTTGTTTTACTTTTGATTGGGATAAGGTTATAGCATGAAAACCAGAAACCATATAAAACATAATTGTATAATTTATTTAACATTTATTACATAATAGACAGCATCGCTATACTATATTCACCATTTTATTTAAAAGAAACATAATTAAGAGAAAACGTTTGTACCTTGTTCTAGGTTGTAACGTTTTATGGTACGAATATATTTTTCTTATACTTAATCAAACAGAAATTTAAAATATTTTCCTGTTTCAAAATAAATAAAATTCAATTAACTTTTGTATACTATTTACATTTTATGCTAGTTCTATTCCTATGCTATTATATTCGCACGTAATGCTCTGATAAACTTAGAACTTCGCAATGGTCAATGTTCGGAGAAAAAGCTTGAATCTGATTACTATCTATAACCATTCGCACGTGTTATATCTAGCATCTCAGAGTCCGCTACCCAGAAACACTTTCCTTATTAAAAATTTAATTTTAAGCCATTAATTTATAATCAAAAATTATCGTAAACATTAATGATGCCTAATAAAGTGCCAGAAAATATACATTTGCACGCTATATACTCTTAACACCCAACACCATTAATAATTTCATTTTTGTAAACTTGAAACTAATGAATGCTTATTACTATTACAGGAAAACATTTATTATCCTTGTTGCACAACGTTATATTGAATATACATTTGCACGTTATATTTCAATACACGCATAGCCACATTGATAACTCTTTGTACCAAACTTACTTTGAATCATTGAAAAACTTCTCAAATTCTGCCATTTGCATCTCCATTATTTTTAAAAATACAAAGACAATTAACCAAAGAAAATAAATGAATGAAACTTAAATGCAAATAAAAATTAATACGCTAATACAAAAGAAATAAATATGAATCGTGGTGTATCTAACCCTACGATTTTAAGTTACTGTTATTCTCTTTTCAGATAACCAGCTAATCCGTGAATCAATGAATGAATGAATGAATCTTGTCGATTCTTGTTTTCAATTTATATCCCCGGGAAAACACGTGACCGCTCTCAACGCCATCCTCAGAAACTACCATTTGAGTTGTCACCCTGCGTCTTCAGTGAGCTCTTTGCTTTTCAGGTTGCCGTTGTGATTCGAACACACACACATACGCACTTGTTGTCTTTTGACAGTTCCCTCACTTCCAACTGTCAACACCCCGAGAATTGTCCGTTTGCACTTTAAAAGTTTCTCACAAATTGTGCAGCATTTCTCCAACGTAGGTATATTTGTATTAATATAATTCTTCTTTATATTTGTTTATGAATTTATTACCTTCTTTACTATTTGCCACATATTTCCTCTTTCCATTGGCTAACACAATTCTTATTTTTGTTTTATGTCCAGCTCTCGGTAATATTGGAAATACATTGTAAATAACAGGTATTCTTTTAATAAGATTACTTGTACTACCATGATCCATTTGGTTTGCCCCTCCATTGCTTCCCTCTATCCAGGACTTTTCCAACGGTGATATATTTATCTGTAATAAACTACAAACCAAGTTTACATTATATTTTCTTTTTGTAGGTCATCAAAACCGTACTAAACCTCTCTACAGCTTATGAAACATAATACTACATATACGAATTCATGAATGTATTTTATTATTGCCAGCTGTCGTTTATAAAAACACTACTGCAGATTGTAGGGTCTCAGAATATCTTTATTTATATCCTTTTTTATTTATTTACTTATATAGTCATAAATTAAGGTAAATTTTTATTCTTTTTGCATAATTTATTTAATAAAGTTTTATTACCTTATGCACGTTCTCAAGTTTACATAATTTATTCATTTATATTTTTCTCCTGTGCATATCGAATTTTGTTTTCTTCATACAATCTTATTGCATTTAGATGACTAATTCTTATCACACTTCCATCCTTAAGCATAACCCTTTCTCGGTTATTCGCTTTCATTTCTTTTTTTATTTTTAAACAACGGTCTATTATTTAAAATGTTCAGTGCAATTCGCACGCATTTTATAAAGTCAGGTTGTTTTTCATTATATACAAACCATACATCTTGTTTCTCTTTTCTATAAAAGAAATATATATATCTTAAATTTTATCTCGTCTTTTATTTTATACCTGTTTAATATCTAAATTGTAAATATAAAATCATTTTTATGTCTATGTTTTCTCACTTTAAAATGTATGCAACTTAATATACTCATGTTAAATCTTGGAATACAATAAAACTTATTATTATTGTCTCTTTTATATTTTATATACCTAAATTAAATCTTAATGCTATTACTATTATCTTATTAATATGCAAGAGACCACGGCAATATGTACGCTCTAAACTTGAGTATGCCAGCTTAGTTTGGAGTCCTTTCTATCAAACTCATAAATTGTCCATTGAAAAGGTGCAACGTAAACTTTTAAAGTATCTATGTTTTCGAGAGGACGGTATATTCCCTCCAAGAGGTAATAATTACAATTTATTACTGCGAAGATTTGATATGGACTCACTTGAAACCAGGCGTATGTTGGCTAGTGTGAAATTTCTTCATAAGTTGCTGCATAACGAGGTGGACAGTTCTGATTTGCTTTCGAGGTTACAGTTTTTGGTTCCACGTGCCTCCTCGCGGCAAAGTTTCTCCTTCTACATTCCGTTGGCAAGCACTAACATCGTGATTAACTCACCAATTTCTTTTATGTGTCGAAACTTGAATGTCATTAGTTCTCACTGTGACATTAATTTCAGTCCCCTATCGCAGATAGGTATTCAGTGTAGCTAAACAGCGCTTTGGATAACAAGTAACTGTCTGAGATAGTACAGGTAGATCAAACTGGGGCTGCTGGTTGTTGTTTTGACTGCTGTGGTATCTCTATTATTAATCTATTTGCCTAGATATGTTGCAATAAATGCGTGTATTTGTTTACCTCTATATATGTGTGTGTATGGGAATGTGTACATACAAGTGTTACTACAGCTAATACTGATTATGCTGCTTATTAATTATTAGTACTAATCGAATGTATATACCTGTTCTTGGGCTTTGCCTGTTGGTTAATAAAGATTTATTATTATTATTATTATTATTATGTATAATTATATTATCGATACTTTTAAACCAAAAAGAAAGCCTACTAATTACTAGGGAAGGAAGGAGAAATTAAAAGAAAATTCTCTAAGACAAAATAAAAGTAAATAGTACTTAATTAATATTTAAATTCGAAGACACCAGATTAGCGTAACTAAGGTTGTATATATATCAGTTAGATTAAAACAGACAATAAATCAAGCCTAATAAGAGTTGCATATACCTGAGTTGACTATTATTTGCGGTAACAGAGCCGCGAAGTAGAGATCTATTGTATATCTTATATGTCTATTCTACGTTAAAGACCGAGCATGCCAGAAGATGGCGGAACAACCCAATAACTTAGAATTTAAATTAATTCATATTTAAATTAAAAATACAGAAATGCATTACTACTAAACATGACAACGTGATGGATAAAAATAAATCAAACGAAAATTGCTAACGTCAAAACGACAGAAAACAACAATAATCCTACCAAAATAAATAAAAGAAATAAAGTTCCAGAATTCCAGACGAACTGTTCAAAATTAATGTAACACTATGGTTGTTGTCGTTTTTTGCTTCATGCATAGTCTTCTTCTATGCTACTGTTTTAGGATATTTTTGTTTTCCTATCTGAGTGTTGAAGTCTCTCATCTATTATTGTGTCTTGTTTGGGTATAGTTTAATAGAAATCTTCGATTTCCTCATTAAACGAATCTTTTTCTCTTTATTCAGATGTCTCTGTTGACGCACATACATACATAATCGACATAATTTTACATTTTTTATCAGTCTCTACAGCACTAGTATTTACTATTACATAACTTTCATTAAAATTTGAACTGAACACAAATATAGAAATTTTACTGTAAACTCCAAAAGCAGCATGGTCTCCGTTTATAAAATGTTAGGAAATTAATTAATTAAGATCAAACTTATGGCACTATTTATATTTATATGAGAATTTTACGTCAATATTTTTATTGACATAGTCTGCAGAACTAGTCTAGATTGCTGTGAATAATGTACTATGGCAGAATATTCGTTAAAAATTTGAGCACAACTCAAATACTTTAATGTAAAGTGTGAACGTAGCATCAGTCTTTATTTATAAAATACGATACTTCGCAGAGATGAAATTAATAAAATCAAACTTATATTGCTGAAGATGATTCACGGTAGTAGTAATCAGAGGAAGCTCAGAACCGTTAGTCACTAATAAACACTGACGGCTACTTATTTCGAAAGCGAAGAGCGATTATAAATTATTTTATTTTCCTCGTATTTTCTTTTCGAGTGTTGGGAAGGCGGAATATTACCAGAATTTATACAAGATTAAACAGGAATGTCGGGCATGTGGTTTAGTATTCAGTTCATTAGTAATTCGTTAATATTCCCGCCAGTCGATCGTCGAAAACGAGTAATAATGACCGTCATTCAGTGAGGTTCGACGCCGTTTTCCACCATCAAACCTCAATTACACTTCATAAATCATTTTTCCACTTTCGCAGAGATTCTCATCGTTTAAAATCGGACGATGCGATGGTGCTGGCGAAGAGGTAACGGCTCGAAAACGAAAAAAAATCATAAATTATCCCTCCGCCATCAAGTAACGAATCTTTAATGGACACGTTCGGAAAATGCGATCCCCGATGAATTGATTATTCATAGATTTTTTTGAGGTAAATAGAGTTTGTAACACTCGCTTTTCTGTCGACAAAATCGCAATTAATTTTATATTCTTTTCGTCCCTATTATTTCATTTTTTATTCCTTTGAGTGCAAATGAAAAATCAATGGATTTAAGAGCAGCGAAGATTCGTTTCCAGCTTAGGCCTCCCAAAAAATATGAATGACGAATATTGAATATTTTATCATCTGAAACCTTCCGGGTGGATATAGATACCTATGGAACGCGTTAATATTCTTAGGGAGAATGAAATATCTTTTATTGACGATTGTTTGACCTCTAATATTAGGATGCTAGGACTCTATAAGGATCTGTACATATTATTCCTCTTTTTTGGCTTCGTGTCTGTTCTTTTATTTTTCCTCTTTCTGATAATCCATGACATACTTAAAGAATATACTTCACCTGATTTAGATGCTTGCATAGAAAAATATAGCATACCTAATTTAATAAACATATTTTTTGTTACTTCTACACATATTTAAATACATTTCTTTCCTTAACATTTATCTAATTTAATGCCCCATACTATTCCGTTTGTAAATATAATTGATTTACATCTATTAAATCTACCCATTATTTAAGATATTTATAAAGAAAATTGTCAATATCTGGTTATCAACTTGTTTATTGAGTAAAACTTTACAATTTTTCAAAAATTTACTGCGTAATTTAAAGCTTTTCGCTTTTGGTTATTTTCTAAATACTACATTCTGAACACTATCTTCTTGCATATTCTTGTATGTTATCTTTTTTTGCTGGAAGTTAAGTAATTTAATAAACATAAACGTACATTTGCATTTAAATATTTGCAAAAGTTCCGCCACTGTCATGTACGGTACTACCGAATTATCGCAGAAAACGTAACGATATTTCTACATTACTTGCGACTTCAAATACACCTTAAATAATCGCCGACGCAAACAGAATCGAGATCAGAGGACGTCGGTAACGAACCTGAGGATTATTTGACTCGGCTAATGCTATCCCATTTTCGCGGACATAATAGATTCATATTTTATTCATAATTCCCGTTGAAACAGTCGCGCGCTATAAAAGGAAGACATCGGGAATGGAAACCATTCGTCCTCGATCAGAGGCGTTTTCAAATTCTCCAGGAGGATTCTAAATTTGCATATTAAGTTTCTTTTTTGAATGCTTTCGGCTTCGTTTTTGTTCGATGGAAACGTTGTTTCGAAGTTTCTTTGTCAGCACTATTCTGAACACGATGCACATACGTAGTATGTACGTATACGTAACATCAAACATTTTAATTTTTATTGTTTGTATTAATGCATTATCTAAAAGTATGTATTTCATTTGTTATTTATTAATTAATTTCATTTTATTTTTAACATCGATAGGTATATATGATGAAAATAAAATGCATTTAAAGATCGAATATTTTGAGCTTTCTAATGTAAATGTTACGTCCAAACAACGAAAACGCTCACTGAGCGAAAAAAACAATCACGGCGTGTTGTGGTCATTGTACGACAACCAAACAGCGAAATGAAAAAACTCTTCGCGTTGTGGCCATTGCTATCGACCACAACGCGTTGTGTGCAATGCAAAAATGACCACGCCGCGGGCTGACCGATTGAGAACATCAAACACTGATCTGAATTACTGTTCAGACACGCCAGTTCGCTTAGCACCCTGCTTAAGTGAAGTACTGCCTTTTTATTTTGTTTTAAAATACTAGAATTTTGTGGTGAGAGCTGCATACTAAAAAAATAAATATGCAGGATGCGTTTAACGAAATAATTAAGACTAATTACCGTTACAATAAAATAGTGAAGGATGTGAAAGAAGGAAAACATTTTAAAGACGCCAACAGTTGTCAGAGCTGACGCTTGTCTCAAACTTATTGAAGAGCTGGGAATAACCGAGAGTTTTCAGTGTCCATCCTTTGGTATGCCAATTCATATAAACAGATTCATTAACGTTTAGAACCTAGGACATTTCCAAGCGCAAGTCGTTATCTGTCAACGTCTGGAACTTTAACCATAACGTTTTGACCCACCGCGGCAGGAGGTAGTTTTTGACTGTACAAAGCTAACATTTTTTCAGCTTGTTTCTCTAGTCCAATCTTTGTGGTTTTACATTGATCTGTAATAGCATCAGTTTTGTTACAACGGTTACATGTGACGTCGTTTGCAACTGCAATTGCAATTCCACAATGATGTCAAACATATCCTCAGTTTTACAGTAATATTTAAAATGTTCTGTAGGTGTTGCATCGTTTTTTTCAATTAATTTTTGGTTTCCCCTAATTGTTACTTTGTTATACATCTTCAGTCTTCGATATTGTTTGGTCGAGGGCCGCATTTTGGTGTCTTTAAAATGTTTTCCTTCATTCACCTCCTTCACTATTTTGTTGTAATGGTACTTCGTCAAATAATCACTCCGATCGTTGCTTTTGGTATGCCATCTCTCACCACAAAATTCTAGTGTGTTAAAACAAAATAAAAAGGCAGTACTTCACTTAAGCAGGGTGCTAAGTGAACTGGCGTGTCTGAACAGTGATGTCAGATCAGTGTTTGATGTTCTCAATCATTCAGACCGCGGTGTGGTCGTTTTTACATTGCACACAACGCGTTGTGGTTGGTAACAACGGCCACAACGCGAAAAGTGTTCTCATTTCGGTGTTTGGTCATTTTACAATGACCACAACGCGTTGTAGTTGTTCTTTTCGCTCAGTGAGCGTTTTCGCTGTTAGGGCGTATCATAAACATATGTATGTAACGTTGAAATATTCATTTAAGTTATGGAAATAAAAAGATTACATAGCTGTATTTTAATAAAAATATTTAATTCATTGAATTATGTGTGTACTCGTTGTGCTAATTATGTAAACGAACCTGATGAAAATGTAATGACGATAAGTTACAAAATCATATTTTAAAATTACATTCTTAATGTAAACATACATTTAACTGACAGAAAACGTTGTTATGCAACTCATTTTAGAAATTGTAATATGTATGATATGATCCATCAGAAGAAATTTTACAATAAAATAAAATAAAAAATAATAGTTATTATTCATATTTAAAATTTGTTCAAATTACATAATATATATATTTAACTAAAACAATTTCTAAGTAATTGATTTCATTATCTTTCTGGTGTGCAGTTTAGTGTATGCTAGATCAGTTGATTGATACTGTAATATTCTCGACGCACAAATTTATTTATTACTACAGAAATCTGACTCGGTGTATTGTTCTTACTAGTAATGATTTATATTTTAATTTAGAGGAAACTGGATACATTAAAATGTAGGGAAGTGAGATTACCAGAGTTAAGGGTGATGAGACGGGATTGAAGAGCTAAGTTTGATGGAGGTTGTAAGAGAGTTTCTAAAATATTTACCGAAATGGTTTCGTGTTTTAGAGAAAATGCTCGAGATAGAGATGGTAGTAAACGAGCACGGGACAACCACTGTAATTATCTGTGGGTGTAGGGAACACGATTAAGTCTAAATCAAAAACAGCATTTAGTAGGAATTAGTAGAAGTGAAATAAGATGCAAATGGAATGTTAATCATTTTATATTGATTATAAAACACGTATCAAAGAATTATAGTATTAAGTATGGTATATTCGTTTTTGATATTTAATATGCTGTGCTTTGCTTATTTTTGTTTATATGTATTATTTATGTACAATATAATGTATACATTTAATATTATATATAATCCTACATCAAAGGAAAAATTTGCATTTGTAAATATTTAAAGATAAGCACTTTTCCTCACTACCGCATACCATTGCTTTTACTTATGTTCTTTCCTATACATGTATGTACAGGGTGCGACAGAGAAACTTTTCTGTTTTAATGGTAAAAAGAAGAAAAAACCTATTCGATTATTTTATTGTTTGCAAGTTTGATTATTAATGTCCGTTTGCACCGCAATATTTAACGATCGCTTAATTTAATTGTCAGTTAAAATTATATCTTATTTTGCATAGAGTTTTAAACTAGTTAGTTTAATCTATCAAATTTCGAAGATTTTAGTGATGAAGACCCAATTGAAGATGATTTAGATATCATTGAAATTATTAATTATGGTTTTTCTAGAATATTGTTTAACCGTAGTAATTATGATGTGTCATTAGGTGATCATACATATTCTAAAAGTTTTTGGCTATTCAAAGGAACAGTTTTTCATCTTTTGACGATGACAGAGGAATATTTAGAATATCCTAATGACGTCTAAATACATATTGCTGTGATCTTCACATTATTGAAAATAATAATCTTAAGAATTAATGTATTAATTAAAACGAGTACTAATTTTATTTAAAAAAAGTTTATTTAAAGTTAGGGTATAATTTATAACAGATACATGTAAGTAGACTAGGTTGCCAACATTTAAGGACAAACTCCTTTATCAAAATAAACATAAATTGTTGGTATACATTAGTTAGGTAAATGTAAATATTAGGTACAATACAAACACTAAATAAATCAATAGGCTTTATTTTATCTAAAAGACACATAAAAGCCATAATATGAATGTAAACAAAACAAGACGTACTTGAGAAAATGATGCAGTTTTGAATAAAGAAATACAAATTTGAACATGAATAATGGTACTAATTCATAAGAAAAATTCTAATAATAAAACTTAAAATATAGCAAATACCTGTATTTTATAAAAAAAGGATATAAATCAAGACATTTCTAGTAAGAGATGTTAGATCGTAAATAAAAACATATTGTGTAAATAATAATGTAAGTTTATTAGACACTTGTTAGTTTTTGTATGTGTAGCTCAAGGATTTCAATGGCACTGGAAATGGTCATGTGTGGTTTAGACACCTGCGAGAGAAAAATACAATGTTAATGTTTGTTTATAGCGTTCTACAGATAGACGTTTTACCTGAGGAAAGAACGTGGTTGGAAAACAGTGAGGATGTGACGGAGGCGTCAAATTCTTCACAGTACGAACTCGGCAAGGAAAATCCCCGTTGTATGTAACGTTTTTCCTTTGCTATCAACTCGACGGGTTACTAAAAGAAGAATCAGAATAAAATTAATACATGGTATGTGGAAGTATGTAACAAACAGTGAAAAAGGCAATGCATTTATAGACAAATACAAGGAAGTTTATACTGAAGTAGAAGAGAAGAAAAGATACACTTACCTAAAATGAGAAGTAGCATATTTGTGAAACTTTGATAATAAGCAATTTGAAACGTCGCCATTAGTGTGCAACTGTCAAGATGTGTGTATCGGTGTGAGTGTGACAACTTGAAGGAACGAACAAAAATTGTACTACGAACGTTTTTGAAAAAGATGCCAACTTAAAATTTAATTGAATAAGAGAGGCGCTAAAGCGGCGATCGTCATTTGTTTAAGTATATAAGGGTAAAAACGTGATAGGACTTGTAGATTTTAAGTTTGGAATTTGAATTGATAAGACGTAAATTTTATATAGCGGAAGTCCGTTACAATATAATAAAGTGAGAGTAGAATGAAGTAAGTCATGATATAAAAATATTTTAGTTTATTGGATATCAAAAGAATATTCTCTTGATTATTAATTGTGTTTAGTCATTCCGAATAATAAATAAATTTAATAGTGTTGAACATGCTAAAGGTACTATGTGAGAATATTTGCCTTTAGTGGATTGTTGGGCCTTATTAAGTATTGAATAATCACTTAATTAAAGATTCAAATAAATTAATACAAATACGCGGGGTTGTTTTTGATGGGCAAATGCTAAATGGCTTGAGGTACAATGTGAGAATGTTTGTAGCTAGCAGTTAGTATGAACCAATTTCAAAGCATTCAAGTAGCAAGATTCTAGGTTACTAAATCACTATGTAAGAATGTATGTTTTAGTAAAATAGTTACGACATCGTATTAATAAAAATTAACAAGTATCAAAAAAATTTTTAAAGTTAAAAGAACAGGGTGAATATTCATTCAATTATTATTATATATAAGTATTTCACACACATTATGACTCTAAAGAGAGTATAAATGTTTTTTTTATTGTAAAACAAAAGTTTATGAAATAATGATACTATTAACGACCATTATTTTAAAATATAAATAGAGTTTTAACATGAAATTTAGACATCTTGTTTAATTTCTTCACCTTATCCCAAACAAAAACTAAATAAAAGGAAAGCCAGAGTTAAGAAGTAAATCACTGCGTGAAGTCATGAGAAAAATTTAAATTTTATGCTGATACAAATAAATTAATAAAGAATGTATTACAATATTTTTATCATTTAGACAAATAGGTATCGCAGCACATATTTTATGGCTGTACCCAACGAGGGGCAACGTTATACTTTTGTCTCAAATAAAAATTTACCATTTCTTAGCAATGTTACATCCACAGCAATATGTACAGTGCCTTCAAATACTTTCCTCATTACAGCAGGCTGTTTTAAAGTTTTTTAAGTAATCAATGTTGCTGTACATGCTAAGCTTTTGGAAACCTCAACACCCACTCTAATCGCCTTGGTTGAAATAGCTTAACCAAACGGGCAAAATTGACTCGAATTGGTTACACGGGGAGAAGAACTCCTCTCTGGATAAACAGAATTAAAAGCTGTCGCTTGGCGTGGGCGTGCGGGCGACTTTAAATTTTGGGTCGACGGAGAGATTTTCCTTCTCAGTGGAGCGTGTGCAGAGATATGGGCCGTTGAAGAGGAGCGTGCAAGCGTCGACACTCGGGGGTTATGAAAAAATTAAGACAAACGGTGTTCATAATGAAAAAATTAAGCAAACCACAGTAAAATTCGTAACAAATGTCAGGTACGATAGACGCACGGAAGAATTGCAAAAGTTTCACTTTGACGAAAAAATTTCACACCATCGCGGTTTAGCTTGCCGAAAAAGGCTCAAAATCGGCAACGATTGAGTGCACTGTCCACGTGCCAAGTCTTTCGCTGTCGAAGGTACGACTCATTTAAAGCCTTTCTGCAGGGGAATGCGGTAAAAAAATCTCGCGATGACGAGTTGGCGAGAACGTGTCATTAATTCAAACGGACGTATGATTTTGACAGCTGCACGGATAAGTTTAATTTTTGTGATCGATCGAGATTTTCTAATAACGATGAACGGTGTTAATTTATAAAAAATGCGTGATATGTTACACGAATCATAATTATTAGGACGATGGGGATGAATGCAAAGAACTGACATATAGAAGAGAGACAGACGGGCAACACGAGCCCTTTCGTGAAGTAAGGTGGAAGGAATTAACGCCACAAGGTGAATATATATTTGGTATATCATTTAAAAATTACAGTCTTAAACGTTTGTAGATTTCGTTCATTAGAAACTGGAAATATCAAAGACAGGCAAGTATATAGATCGAGAAAGTCAAATACGAAAGCACTACTTTTGGTAGGCATTTCGAAAAACTTTCATAATAAAATTCTTCTTAAATTTAATTTTGGCCACATGTGAGTTCTTTATAAATTGGAATAAACTTAGTAGTTAACAAAATAGTGGCAAAATTCGATTTTGTCACTGAAGTACTTCCGGTCTACCGATTTCACTGAAAATCTAATCTGATCTCAAGAGAGATATTATACCTACTTGGAAATACAAAATTTGGAATTGATAGCTATGGCTGTTTAACCGCTATTGTGGTCACACAAAGAGAGAATTTTTTTTTAAAAAACACTTTATCGGTATCAGCAAAAATCTCGATGTCGAAAATTTTCATTATCACAATACTTCCTTATACTACGTATAAGAAATTAAAAATGTATAAATGTACTATAGCAATCACGAATGAAAAATATATATAAAGTTATCAGAGTTATAAATAAATCACTATAATTTTTGTAATAATATGTCCAAAACCCAAATTTTCTATTGTCGCACATAATATTAGGTCCACATATTTACAAGATTTGTGTAAAATTTCTCTTCCTCTATAATTTTTCTAAATACGTTTACTATATTGATATAATTGTTTTGATAATCTTGAGGAATATTCTTTCTTTTGCGTGGTACTTGAGTTAAATATTAAAGGAAACTGTCGAGTTGAGAGAATATTCAGATTCCCAAATTAATACGTACAGAAGTCCCAGTATAAGAAATCGATGATACACATGCTTTCTTATACTGGGACACTTCTCTATAGTAATTTATGAAGTTTTGCTTTTTTCAACTGACATATCTCGTTAAGGTGCTCAATGTGGTCTGTAAAGTCTTATTAACTTGATTGCCTATATATATAAATATTTTCTTAAATTATGCACATAAAAATTTTGATAATTTCTATAGACGCTTGCTTCTATTTGCAAGCATGTACATCTTACACCTTATTATTTGTTTATACCGTACTGAAGATTAACTTATCTTTAGAATAAGGATGGCAACGAGGTTTTTAAAGAATTTCGTTTGATACTTTTACTTTCTTATACTTATAAGGTAATATTGTGATGATGAAAATTTTCGACTTCGAGATTTTTGCAGATGTCCACGCTTTGAAGTCTCCTGATACCGAAAAAGTGGTCTTAAAATCCCTATCTCTATCTCTCCCCCTGTCAATGTGTGGGTGACTACGATAGCGGTCAAACGGCTATAGCTATCAATTCCATTTTTTTTTATTTTCGGGTATAATCTCCCTTTTGAGATCTGATTAGATTTTCAGTAAAATCGGAATTAGTAGTTTACCTCAGTGAAAAAATCGAATTTTGCCAATATTTCGCAACTAAATTTATACAAATTTATCAAGAATTCAATATTAAATTTGAGAAAAAATTTATTAAAAAAGTTTCATGAAATTCCTACCGAAAGTAGGTTTTTACTCTCATCAAATATCAGTTTTTTGTGAATATCTCGCAAGTCATGCTTCCTGGACAGATACATTGCGATTATAAAAATATTTAAAGTATATGTTTCAATACCTTTTGTATAAAAAAGATTTCGAAATTCTAACACTTTCGCTCTTAGCAAGTAGCACTTTTTTTCGAATATCTTGCAAAGTATGCATTCTATAAAGATTTATTAAGAGAATAGAAGTACTTCGAATAGGATTTTGAATAATTTTCGTATAAAAAAAATTCTTAAAATTGTATAATTTGAAACACTCATACGTATAAGAAAGTCGCGTGGTGGGCACACCTAATTATTTAGTAGAGCTTGTAGCATAGTCAATACAGCTTTCGATCGATCTTTAAACAGTAGTTGTAAAATAATGATAGGGTGCTCAGAAAGTATGTTTTTCCAACATATTAAGAAAAGCAAAAATCATTTTATATGTATACCATATAAAATGATTACATTTCTATAACGATAGTTAATTAAAGCAAACCTCTCAAAAGTAAAGTAAAGTAAACAAGTGAGGTTCTGAAAACTATATGATATATAAATTTTGAATTTTTTCTGAAGAATATTTGAGTAGATAATTATATTCATACCGCATATGTCAAATATCATTAGGTATAGAGAATCAATGTATACGTATTTACAATGCGCACGTATGTATTTAATACGTGGCAGCGCCGTACCTATACATCGTATATACGTATACATTCATATGTATACATTGATTTCCTATGCCTAATGATATTTGACACATGCGGTATAATAAATCTTCTAAAAAATATTATTTATTAAATAATGTAACATGTTTGTTGAAACGATATGTCTGCATCAAAGCTTTATTCCATGTACGTGTTGGATATTTTATCCGTGTATAATATTCACCAAAAAAGCTTTAGCCAAATCGTTCTATTGAGGACTAACGGGTCTGAAATACGTATCTGCGATTGCACTGCACAAGAACATTGCAATAATTTATTTTTAATTTATATATTTACGTGTTATCAACTTTTTATGTTCTGATTTCATCACATTGTCTACCATGAAGTTAATTGTTGTCTCAATAAATTTAGTATGCCTATACATTTATTTATAAAGTTGTTAGTGAAAGCCTATTAAATCTAATTTAAATAAATATTATTCCCCAATCCTTATCACTTTACTGAAATAATAACATAGTATAAGAAGATAATATATCATGCATAATAGATAAATGCCTAAGTAATTATTTTTTATAAACGCATACATTAGGTAATATTAGCTTTTTTCCTGTTAGATAAAATCGACGATAAAAAATGTCAGGGTCTTACGGGTTTCATCACAAACGGGAAATTCAATACTTACCCGTCGTTATTGAAAGCATTAAAAGACTCGCCGCGCTAATAAATAAAAACCCACTCAAAAGCAGGAACGTCCGCTTGTATTCGACGGGTGACGAAAAAGCAGCATTTTTATTGTTCACTGGCAAAAAACATTGTTCCCAGTGACACGGAACAAATTTTTATGACTGATATCGTCTTTGGAATTTTTATAGATTCATAAAATAGGGAAAATATAAAATAAGACACAAAGAAAAAAGAAAACCACACCCCCTCTTTTAAACATTCAAGTGGCGGAAATGAAAGCGTACTCATTTATCAACGAAATTAAAATTAAATATTCCGCGACTCGAAAGGTACTACATCACGGGACCGAGGGTCCTTGGTGCAGGACCGACTCGACAAAGGGGTCGATGGATAAAGGGGAGACGAACACGCCGCCTCCACTTCGTTCGTCTATCTATAACTGCTCCGTTGAGTTTCATGTGTTAAGTTGAATATAAGACTGCTAGTGGCGTATCGGACAAAAAAGTAAGAGAGGAACACGAAAATAGGATAAAAAGGATATGGTACGGCATAAAAGAAATGGAAAAGCGAATAAATGTGCAAGTGGGAGAAAGGGATTAACACCCGCCTCTATTGAACTTTTGATTAATGCTGGTTTTCCACCAAACAAGGCATTAATATTAATGGTTGTCTAGCGACGAATGAGGATTTGTGTGTTGTGGGCGCTTGTCTAAAGGTAATTCGATGTATGGAACTATTTATTTTTCATGAGGCACATACGCTTACCACAGCAAATTCATTTATTTAAAACAATCGAGTTCATTTAAAATTAAAGGGATTGTACTTATCGGTAATCGTTTTTTTTATAGACATGACGTTTCCAAGCATCGCATTAGATTGAAGTGGTACTTCTTTCTTTCTCACTCCAATTACCGGTAGTCGCATAATACTGAGTTTGTATTAGTAATTGTCATTGACATATAAGAGAAATTAAAGTAGAAATGAAGGAAATATTTTTTTTTAATTTACGTAATTCCTTTGGCATATTTAGACTAATTTCAGTAATACTGATTATTTATCTATATCGAAGGCTTCCACGTTGTCGTTTCTGGGTTGAAACACTGTCGCCTGCTCTACTTCTTCTGTCGACGCTTCATTCATCATCGTAATGAACATCTCCAGTGCTATTGATTGTAGACCAACTACCTGAAATAGACTAGCGTATATCAGCAGAGCTCTGGCTTATATTGTACTCAGAGTTATAAGTTCAATTTAGTGTATATGTTGTAATAGAAACCCAATATAAATTAGTAACGCCTTCGCGTTGTTGAAGCCATATTGAAATGGAACAAATATAGATTATTATTGTAATATAAGTTATGGTCCTACGTTGGGCGCCATAATGTAAAGCACTAAATATCAATTAATAACGGCTCCACGTTTGTAAAGCCATATTGTAAAGAAACCTTCAATAATGCCCTTTATGTATGCACATTTTTTAAATAAAATGAAACAACATAATTGACTCGTTTCAGCTGGCTAGCTCATATTCCCAGGACGATCCATGTTAAGAGATATCAACAAAAAACACAATCTTCAGGTATTAATTAGCACAATTAAATAAACAAAATTATTTTAATTTAAATAACATTTGTATTAGAATCCAAGATTCTTGCATATATTAATACAAAATACAAAAGAAAACATTTATAACATAATATCAGTTTTAATTAAAACAAATACATTAATAAAATAATTTCATAGCGCCTTAATATTGAAATACTAGTTGTGATTAATTACTATTATCACGTCTACGAACTAATATATGTCTACAACGCATATGATATTTTTAGCACAGCATCGACAAACAATTTAAAGATGCCGAGACATTATCGTATCTAAGACAACTTATTAAATATATACAGGGTGTTTCATCGGTTGGGGTATCGCGAATTAAAGTGCCTAAATATAAAAATGTCGACTTCAAATTTTAACCACTTATAGAACTTTTAAACCACTACCAGTAGGTTAGGTTGTTTTTGATAATATTATTTTATTTAATGCGTAAATAAAAAAAAACCTTCGTTCAAAAAATCAAAAGTACTCAGATTTTATTGAAATTCAGGTGTTAAAAAGATATGTCTATAAAATCAACTATGCAATTGAAAAAAAAATTAAAACTTAATCAATTATTGAATATTTTACAATAATTTCAAAATTAAAGGCAAGACGTTGAAGAATTTATGGGTTTTTTATTACAGTGTTGTGTGTTGAGTTTATAAGCGATTCAAGGTAAGAAAGTTAATATAAATTAGGAAAAATTAGGTATTACCCAGCTTTTTTTGGCGCTAGCTGTAAATTCCACTAATTCAGATCAACATGACACTGTCACTGTGCGGATGTCAAGTGAATGGGTAATACCAGGTAGTAGAAAGTAAATATTTATAACAAATGTTCAAAATGGTGACCTTCTTGCTGCACACACAGTTCTAACCGACGCGTGAAGGAATTAAGAACTGTAGCGCCTCTGTTTAGCTGGTTAAGGCGTTCAAACGCATTTGTTATTCTTGCCCTCATATCCTCGGCGGTAGTTGGCGGTTGTTGGTACACCATCTCCTTCACAGCACCCCATGTGAAAAAATCCATCGGTGTTAAGTCGGGTGATCTGGCTGGCCATGGAACTGGCCCACCACGTCCGATCCAGCGTGCAGGGAACTGATTATCCATAACCTGACGAGCCCTTAGTGCGTAGTGCGGAGGAGCCCCATCTTGCTGCAGCCACAAGTGTTGGCGAACATTTAACGGCACATTTTCTAATAAATTGTAAAGATCATTTTCCAGAAAATTTGCGTAAAGCTCGCCGTTTAAATGCTGGTCAAAAAAGAAGGGGCCGATTAAATGGTTATCAATGATTCCCCCCCAAACATTGACCGTCCACCTATTCTGAATGCGTTCTTCACACATCCAATGAGGGTTCACTGGTGCCCAATAGTGTATGTTATGTCTGTTGACATGTCCACTGCTTCTAAAAGAGCATTCGTCAGTAAACAAAACATGTCTAAAAAAGTGCTCATTTTCTTCTAATTGTCTTTGTGCCCATTCACAAAATGCAACTCGATTTGCAAAATCATCCCCGTGAAGTTCTTGGTGAAGCTCGATATGATATGGGTGGTAAGTGTGTTTGTTGATTATCCGCCACACCGATGTCTTGCTGATTCCAGTCGCAACACTGATTTCTTTAGTGCTTATCTGAGGGTTATTGTCCACCATATTTAAAACAATTTCCTGATTCAGTTCATTGGTGACAGGTGGATTATTCACACTTCGATTTTTTGACGCAAGTGATCCCGTTTGCCTCAAGTTATCCACTAACCTTTTGAAAGTTCGACTTTCTGGGTGGATCCTATCCGGAAAACGTTCCGCATAAATCTGCTCAGCAACCGCGGCATTTTGTAGAGCTTCCCCATAAACAAGTATCATGTCAACTTTTTCGTCGGCAGAGAAAGTGAACGGCATTTTGAAAACAGAAAACACTAGCAAAACACAGCTTAAACAAATGAAGTTGACTCCGTGAAAATAGAATCACAACTAACATCACAAAGTACCTAAATGTAAGTTCAGAATGCCCTTGGAAACGCTTCCCGATTAGTAGAACTACAACAACAACTGAAGGCTTCAGGGTTGAATATTATCCGTCATAAATTTAAAAGGACTACCTGTTTGCGGACAGCACAATTAGAAAGTTAAGTACCATAAATCTGTCGTAAGAAAAACGACATTATTTAATATTGACTTTATTTGACAAACGGTTTCGTTTATAAAAATTCTGATTGTGAAGTTAATATGGGTGATATTTCCACGTATCACCATTCAAATTTGAACATTTTTTGAGCACTTTTAATTTTTGATAATACGTTTTTTTTTAATTTACGCATTAATTAAAATAATATTATCAAAAACAACCTAACCTGCTGGTAGCGGTTTAAAAGCTCTATAAGTGGTTAAAATTTGAAGTCGATATTTTTATATTTAGGCACTTTAATTCGCGATACCCCAACCGATGAAACACCCTGTACAATTACTGCACATTTTAGTGAATGTGCTATATCAACATGAAAATTGTGAATCAAGTCTATTTATTATGAACTATTTGTATCAGAGAGCATGAATGAATCAAACCTTTTATCAAAATGTCCTTAAGAACTTGCAGAAAAGGTTTTGCTTATTAGTTTCTATTTTAAATATCAATAATGAACTTATACAGATAAATCATTTGTATTACTGCTACAAACCTTGAGGAGGTAAATTCAAGCAACTAGTCTTGGAAATGTGAATCTTACTTACAACAGTAATAAATAGAAAAATTTACATCGGCTGAAGTTGTTTACACGAACTGCAAAGATATGTACTCCATATACCTACACATTACTAATTATTATTCCCTATTAAAATTTATTTATTATGAAAATATATAAAGTATAACAAATATTTATTTATACTATACAGGGTGAGTCATTAGTAGCCGCTTCTTCGATTGCTCTTTTGTGTTTTAAATAAAAGAAAAAATAATTAGTGGAGGATCCATGGTAGTTTATGGCGCATATTGAAAAAATACTTTAAGCTCTGACGCACTTCCGGTTTCACCGGAAATGCACGGAGCTTATTCTTTTTAAATGACTCACCCTATATATTTTTGGATTTTCTTGTACTGCTTTAAATTGTCTGTTCAACTGTTTTTTCTTTTTCAAAATTGAGCCAATAGTTTTTGAGTTATTATTTTTTTTTGAAAATATTTGACCAAAACACGTGTTCAGAAAAAAATCATTTTCACATTGTTTTTAAATGTAAAAACATTAACTTTTGTGGTGCTTGTAGCCAATAAAATTCTGCATCATTTGGTAAAGTTGCACTCGACAATACCTCAAAAAACTTTGTTTTTTCAAAGCCTACTTCCCGAAATTTTCACATACCAAAAACTTATTTTTTTTAAATGGAACACCCAGTATTTTATTGAGGCATTTTGTTTCTTTTTTTATTCTCTTTCATTTTTGTTAAGTATGTTCTATGCCTATCTTTTGTAATTTCTGAGATAATCACTATAGGAGCAATTAGCGGTCAATTAAAGAACTACGAGCGCTGTTGTTCTATGCACCAAAATATTCGTTCAACCAATGGAAGGCAGGAATGGCGCCCGACTTCCTTAGGCAACTGTCAAACAAAGTAAATGTTAAATCCAACTATCCCAAAAGAAACAATTTTACAGAATGAAGAGCATCGCATTTCAATTTTTTAATTCCGGCAATGTCCAGATGCAGTATTTCATTTTTGACACTGTTGGTTAACTTTGAAATAAAATAAAGGTTATGTTTACTGACATATTTGAAGACGTCTTCAAAAAGTTTTGAAAATTCCTCCGTAGAAAGCGAAGATACTCTCCTCCATTAATATTTTCATCAAAGTAATAAGGTCCAATTATGCAACTACCCACTATTCCTCCCCACAGTTTTAATGACCAACGATTTTGAAAGTTTACAGGTGTGATAAAGTGGGAGGGTTTTTTGTGTTCTAATAACGGAAATTGTGACGATGAACGTCTTCACTTTAATAGAAGGTGGCTTCGTTGGTAAACAACAAAAAATTGAGAAAGCCGGAATATATATCTGCTGCCAATTGACAAAACTATAAGCGACTTTGAAAATTTCTTTCATCTAACCCTGTGTATGAATATGCTACGGGTGATTCTCATATTTCCTTATTATTCTGGATTCTCAAATTTGACTTATATGTAACTGTCGACTAATTTTCGTAGTACTTGTATAGAGGTGTTCGGCTACACTCGCAAGTACCGTAAACGTCTTATCCTCACCAGTTATTCCTTTTTCCGCTCTTTCTTTTATATCTGTTCACTCAGACCGTCCCTTATACTTTCGAAGGTTTCAGGCTTCGGTAGACTTCTGTCAGGGATCGTTGTGCATACAGTCTGGATGCTAGCAAAGAGTTTCTTTCATATTCACAAACGTCAATCATATCTATTAACTCTTCATAATAATAACTCATTTGGATGATAACTAATAGCGATGCTTTTATAAGTTTGACATAAATATATACCGACTTTCTTTAACAGTTGTCCCAGGCTGTCAGCCGCATTCCAGCCTTTATTGGACGAATATTTGGGTGCATAGAACAGCGCCCGCAGTTTTTTAATTGACCGCTAATTGCTCCTATAGTGATTATCTCAAAAATTACAAAAGATAGGTATAGGACATTGTTAACAAAACTGAAAGAGAATAAAAAAGGAA
This sequence comes from Amphimallon solstitiale, assembly GCA_963170755.1. Lineage (NCBI taxonomy): Eukaryota > Metazoa > Arthropoda > Insecta > Coleoptera > Scarabaeidae > Amphimallon > Amphimallon solstitiale. The sequence goes on along the minus strand of OY720681.1, from coordinate 48,112,141 downwards.
CAAATTGCCTCAATAAAATACTGGGTGTTCCATTAAAATAAAATAAGTTTTTGGTATATCAAAATTTCAGGAAATAGGCTTTGAAAAAACAAAGTGTTTTGAGGTATTGTCGAGTGCAACTTTACCAAATGATGCAGAATTTTCTTGACTACAAGCACCACCAAAGTTAATGTTTTTACTTTTAAATACAATGTGAAAATGATTTTTTTCTGAACACGTGTTTTGATCAAATATTTTTAAAAAAAAATAATAACTCAAAAACTATTGGTTCAATTTTGAAAATGTAGAAACAGTTGAACAGACAATTTAAAGCAGTATAAGAAAATCCAAAAATATATAGGGTGAGTCATTTAAAAAAATTAACTTCCGTGCATTTCCGGTTCAACCGGAAGTGCGTCAGAGCTTAAAGTAATTTTAGAATATGCACCACAAGCAACAATGGATCCTCCACTAATTGTTTTTTCTTTTATTTAAAATACAAAAGAGCAATCGAAAAAGCGGCTACTAATGACTCACCCTGTATATTGGAAATTAACAATAATTGAGTGTTCACATCATGTTAAAAAGATTAAAAATTTACATGGTCAGCACAACTTTCCCAAATACTTATTGTAGCATTTGTAATTGCTTCTGTCAAAAGTTCTCATGTAAGTGATATTCTGAAAGAGGATTTTTTTGAAGCAACTTCATCTTATGTATCAATTCAGATCCTATATGATGTATTCTTAATTGCCTATCTTTATTGGTATGGCTATTTCATCCTACAGGTTCTCAACAAAGCTTGTCATGCACTCATTATACTTGTGGCAATCCAAAGTTCTTTAGGTCCTAAGCCGTCTGATCAACGCATGATCATGTTTTACATAAAAGTACAGATTTTATTTAATAATACAATAAAGTATAATAAACAAAACTAAAAATGTAAGAGACTAGGTTATGCCTTGGCTATAAACATAAAATGCCGTTTTGTCGAACTTATTTTCCCATGTTAAACTTGCCTAAGCAAGAACCAATGAAATACTTTAAAAATATACGCCATTTTGGCGCCATATTTCAATCACTCCTTCTTATTCTGAGACAAGGTATACTCAAATAATTCATTTGTTCCTGTTTCCTGTCAATGTGTGAAGTCTGCAATAGTAAAAAATCTAAGAGGAAAATGGATTAGTTTCTATTCCAATTTGCACAGTGAGTTAAACAGCCGATGCCATGTAGCTCTTATTGATATCCGAAGTTAAGCAGATGTGAATTATAAATTCATCATGGTTTATCAAGATCATCTAACCAAGTTTATTTTGTTAAGAGTTTTAACATCTAAACGAGTAGAAGAAATAGCTCATAAAACAAACGAAATATTTTTGACGTTCGGAGCGCCCTGTGTGTAAGCCACGTCACAGTCAGAGCCAAGGCTGAGTTGAATAAGGCAATCAAGATATTGAAAATATGAATACCGCGTGGATGTCCCATAACACCTTTAAATGGTCAGAAGATCTACCATTTGTATAGTTTTCACCGTGCGTTTCCTTCAGACATATAGCAAACTCCATATAAGACTATCTTAGAAGATTCAAACATAGAATTTAAAATGAAGAAAAAGAAGCAGAGGTAATATAATCTAGATAACATCGCAATACCTATTCCCGACATTGACAAAGCTAAAGGTGCATTCGCAAATATTATAGCTGTTGTTTTATTAAAAACCGATGACAACATGTACCAGTACGGTACTAAGGATGGTGTTTAGATCAACTATACACCAGATCAGAATTAGATATTTGTAAGCGAACATTTATTGACATTGATGTAGTAAAGAAGGATAAGCAAATATCTTTCCGACATTCGGCTTCCATATGCAGTGTCGAACTAATTTGTGTAAATGGAAAAAAAAACAAACGATATGCAATTCAAAATGTCACAATACTAGCCTATGTAATAATAAATAAGTCAATTTATTTCACAACGCATTAAATAATCTTGAAACCAATCGTGTTTTATTAAAAGAAAGAAAATTAAATGAAACATGGTATTTGGTATAACTTCATTGGTATGTGCGCTTGTTAAGAGGTATTTTCATATCATGTTGAAAAATTATCCATTAAATAGAATTATGAGCTATGGAAGTCTGTCCGCTCTTAAGAGATATGTATTTCGGTTACTTACTGTTATACGTGTAGTTAGAACGGGTTCCAACTGAAAGCTGCAGTAAATAGCCGAATTAAAATTTTAATTTGTGTATTTCCTAGCAAGAACGCGAAATTACAAATGCTCGTAGTTACTTCGCATTCTTACTAGTAAGTACGCGTAAAAACGGATTTCGGCTATTTACGGTAACATATACATTAAACTCAACCTAATTATTAATGTTTTTGGCCATGATACAAGTTAGATAAAATTTATTATGGCAAGCAATGAAAAACTTAAATAAAAGAGAGAGACAACTTTTTAAAATTGATATTAAACCACGAAAATTATTTTTTATAATTCAATTTAAAATATTTTCTGTGAACACATTTTAGAAAATAATTAATGAATGAATGGCAAGCAAAACAATTGTTTATAATTACGCATAATGTTAATAGTGAAAAGAAACGATTAGCATTAGAAAAAAATATGTTATTGCAGTTTATATTCACCTGGTGCATACAGACTTGATATATGCGCCACTACACATAGATTTCAAGAAAATGTGTTTAAGCACGTGATAATCTTGAAAGATTATTACAGTCTTGCACGTAGGGAAGCATTTCGTGGATGAAATTGATATCTTGCACGCGACGGGTAATTTTTACGTAAATGTATAAAAATAATAAAACAACATTGCCGATTGATTTACAGTAGCATGAAAAAGATTTGTGTCCAATGCTTTTGTTCATAATCCACTAAATTTGATTCATTTAATTGGAAGGGATTTCACAAATATACTAATATCACATAGATACATTATAATTTTTATCACCTGTTGAAGCTGCTTATAGCGAAACATCTGTAGTTCTAAATTTCTCTTTGGAAACCTCTGTGTGAAATTTTATTTAATTATTGTTGGGAGCAACTACTGGATTATTTTAATGTCCTTGTTTCATCTACAATTTGCTTGCAGTTGTTTAAGTAGTAAGTAAATTTTATAAAAGTAATGTCCAGAGAAGAGAAATGGCCCAGTGACCATCCTCTTGTATACTATTAATAGGTTATATGGGTTGATTTATTTTTTTCGGGTAGGTCGCTGGATCATTGCCTTTTTAGTCTCCTTGGCACTTTCGGTTTATTTTTAATTTCTTTTACTAAATTATTCGTGTCCTTCTACTGCTTCACAATATAGTTTGTTCATAACTTTTTGATCACGTCAGTGAGAAATGGCAGTTTTAAATCGTTATGCAGGGTGAAGTTGGTACACCAGGGGGCGATGGTTACAAAGCGAGGTATTTTGGATTGCAGTTTTAAAATTATTTTCGTAATGGACGGTTTGGCGCATCCTCGCCGTTAAACGCCAGTATGTCCATATGAGCTTTATATAACATTTATATAAGAGTATCTTGTCTTCCAAGGATAAGCTGGATTTTCACCACATTGACGCACTAATGAGCAACCCTGTATATAATATCCTTCGTTGTCAATGTGGTTAAAACACTTGTTTGTGTAGAAGGTTCTTTATGTATTAATTTCGCTGGTGGTCTGAGGCTTTTATTTTTACACTTTTGCTTATTTTCTGTCCATTAAATACTTTTTCACTGAGAAAATTGTGATTATGAGAGCAACTTTTCCGCGAAAACAAATAATTTGCACCACACGTATATAATTTTGCAGAACATTTACGTTTCGTACAGCACCAACATGCTTCACTACTTTTAAGTTCGCGATACTTGTTAAATATCTATGTAATTACCTGTTTCAAGAACCAACTCTGCACGCTCTTACTGCAATTCATGCTTCGTATTAACGATCCTCATTATGGTCTAGGTACTAAAAGTGACCGCGACTGCAGTTCATGTTCGCCCTATTTATTGTGTGGTTGAATGGCGTTCTCTAAAAACAAACTGGTAATCGGAGATTATAATATTTAGCAGTTTTTCGAATAATTTTGATAGGATGAGAAGTACATTGATGGGACGATGGGAAGTGGTTTTATTTACAGGTTTTCCTAGTTAGGGCACTACTATAAAATGTGCAAATTTCCATATTACATGGTTGTCAACAATACTACTACTTTCTTTGGTAATCGTTTTACTATTTTGACAGCTCATAGCCTGGCGCTTTATGCGAATTTAAATTTTAATTAATTAATTCACAATGACTTACTCAGATATGCTCCTTTTTTAACAACACTTGGATGATATCAGCATAACAACCTTACTCAAACTTGAGTCTTGAGACTCATTAGCAGGTTGCAGTACATGAAATATAACAAGGTAAAATATAATAGGTAGTAATTTCATTTACAAAAACATTAAATGCAATACATTTTCTTCTATCAAATGCCTGCATATGTTTTGGTAGTAGCCATATATCCAATGAGCATGCATCTGAACGTGTCTTCCAAAAACAATTTTATATTTTGCAGAAGATCAAGAATTAAAGAAATATAAATTTGACAAAGAAGAAGAAAAGCTGAAAATATTCTTTTATTCGATCGGATTCAGTGACTATACGGAGTATTGAAAAAAAATGTTTATTTGTTTTGAAAATTTTCACTTAACAACATTTATTTTCAAGATGTAAAATCACCTCTTTGAGGGTATTTTTATTATTAAACCATTACAGAAATGTTTACATATTGTAGGTATTTACATAGTCGCATACTTTGCAATTTTACTGCATAAAACACTCTTGTAAACGAAACCGAAAACCAGTATTCTTGCATAGCTACTGCTCGACATGTTAGCTGCATTATTTGAATTTATATCTTGGAAAATAAATCACATCTCTCAAGGACAATATTCAACTTAGGGGTTGTTTGGAACGGCGTAAAACTTTGAAAAGCTTTAGTGCTCGAGTCACTGTTTATGAGAATATACGTTAAGTGTCAAAACTAAGAAAATATAAGTCACAATGAGAAAATAATATATGCAGTGTTCTGAAACATTTCAGTTTAGATTTACGATAAGTTTTCCGCTATATTTAATTACACATTTTGGAAACTTAAATAAAATGTCTAACTTCAATTTGCTTCCTAATGAAATAATATTAAGACGAGTTCGAAAAAACAATACTTTAGTATATTCATTTGTGATTCACATATCAAGCGCAACTAACTATTTTACGGAACAAAACATAGAAATGTAAAGAAATATACCAATTATTACGTTCTGAAACAATGAGGCGTGGGCATAACACCACTTTATTGTACGTACCTACCAATTTCATATCCAAAAGTTTTTCCAAAGTAACTCTATTGCTTTCACTTTCTTAATAAACTAAAATTCATACCGAAATTAATACCAGAAGTGTTAGTTTCGGTATGAATTTTGAAACTTTTTATACACAAATAATCTCAAATATAAATACTTAATAAAACAATATACACTCCGCAAAAAAATGATGGAATCACCCACCTTTTTATTTATTACAGTAGTACCCCCGTATCCGCGGTACATACGTTCCAATCCTTACCGAGGATACCGAAAACCGCGGATAATAGCAAATATCTACCAATTTTCGTTTAAATGCAAGTATGTACACATATGATGTTACATACTTGTATTAAGTCAATAACAAAAGGAATTTAGTCTCATTTATTTATTTTATTATTTGTAGACTAGAAAGTACATACCTACATATATTACACTGTAAAATTTTTTTGTGTAATATTACACATATTATAATAGGAAACTATTTCACATGGATTATCATGTAAAATTACATCAGTTTGTAAAATTGCACACGAGTGTGTAGTAGTATTTTATGAAAAAATACACACAAAAAAAATTAAAAAAATACACACAAAAAAAATTAAAAAAATACTCGGATTGCCCCCGGGCCGGAATATGTATTTTCTTAATTTTTTGTTGCTGTATTTTTTCATAAAATACTACTACACATTCGTGTGCAATTTTACATAGTGATGTAATTTTACGTGATAATTCATGTGAAATAGTTTCCTATTATAGTATGTGTAATTTTTACACAAATTTTTTACAGTGTAGATATTAAAAATAATTTTTAATCGGGAAAAGAATTTTCAACATCAAATGATTCTTGCACCTCCACCAGAGAGAAAGTAAACGCAAGCGACGTTGATGGCACAGGATTCTCGATAGTTGATGCCCTTTTGTAACTTTTTTGGACAAATATTGTCATAGGAAACTGCTGTTTCTTTTTCTTCAATTCACTAAATAGTGTTTGAAAAGGGTCCAATGCTTCAGTTATTGATCTAGTTACTTTCATACTGCGCTCCATTAAAGGATCGTAATATAGGATCTTGTCCTTTAAATCATGTGCAAGCCGAAGTACTTCGCCCAATATTTCCAAAGACCATTCAGATGCTCGTGTATCAGTTCATATTCCTCTTCCTCTGTCGATGAAGTTGTAAGTTCCTCCAATTCTTTATTTGATAATTCCTCTCCATGTTCTTCAATACACTCATGCACCTCCTCCTCCATCAAATCAACGAATCCTTCTTCACTAAACTGTCTTGCTATGTAAATGATTTTGTTTACTTCCTCATCAACAGTCGGTAAATCTTCAAAGTCGCTAACAAACTCCCTCAATCCACAACTTCTTCCAACATCACTTTATAGTCGCTGGTTTTAATTCATTTATTGCTGTTTTGATAAATATAATTGCGTCGGCGATTGTAAATTTCTCCTGTTCCAAGTATCGTTTGACTTCAAGAATGAACCATAAACGAAACCATTCACTGAAAAGTGTTGCTGTAACCCATGCTTTCTTATTGGATTGCCAGAGCACAGGTAGATTGCTTTCGTCTTTATTTTTGAGGGCGCGAGGATTTTGTGAACGATATTTTACGCCTGGCTTGATCACGTGCCCTTCAACATCAACGTCTTTGCATGCTTTGAATCCTGGAGCCTATGGTCGAAACAATTGATCCCGCTCTCTCTGACCACGTGGGTTTACTTTGCATTTACAATACCACAGTAAAGGAATCTAATGATAATACCTTTAGTTCGTATAGATTAATTAATTGTGACACAATTGCTGCTTACAAACAATCTATATTAAAAAGTGACTGGTCCAACCTTTACTCCTCTGGAGATGTTTGGGTCTGTCAGTGAAGCTTTGTTGTCTAATGTAACAGAGTGCTGGAGTAGCTCTTTTCCGCTGAGACGTGTGGTTAGGGGTGAGAATAAAGACAAGTACTCAATTACACTTAAGAATATGAAAGATCACTTGCATATGTTGTACGATTTTAGTAAAATGGATAGTTCTTATGATGATATGTATAAAAGCTTTTGTAAAAAATATAGAGAAGCCCTAAAATCTGAAGTTATCAAACGTAATTCAGATAAAATACAATCATCAAGAAATCGGCAGAAGACAGCTTGGTATATTATCAATCCCAAAGCGGACAATAGTGCTTATTCAATTTCCCCGGAAATTTTGAACTCCTTCTTCTGCAGTATAGCAGAACAAATAATAAATAACTTTAACGGGGATAGCACAGATTATATGGAAGGATTGAAATCGGGTGGCCTTCCATATTCGTTTTTCTTGGAGTCAGTGCATGAAATGGAAGTACGAACACTGATAAGCAATTTAACCAACTCAAACTCTTTTGATTACTATGGGTTGAATAGTGCCTCCCTAAAACTGGGTGGGGACGAACTGGTCCGACACGTGACTTATTTTATAAATTACTGTTTTGAACATGGTGAATTTCCTGACTGTCTAAAAATAAGCAAAGTAACGCCTATATTCAAGAAGGGTGATTGTTCTCTACCTGAGAATTATAGACCCATATCCATAGTTCCTATTTTTTCTAAAATCTTGGAAACTGCTTTCAATCATCGACTCGTGAGATACTTATAAAACAAAAACATATTAAACCTAAGTCAGTACGGTTTTCGGCAGCGTAGGTCTACGATTGATGCATTGGTTGATATCGTCACTTATATTACGGACGAGCTTGAAGTGGGAAACGTGGTCCTGGGTGGTTTCTTGGATTTGACCAAGGCGTTTGACTGCATCTCTCACGATATACTTCTTGCTAAATTATCATATTATGGTATTAGGGGTCATGCATTGTCATTTATTCAGGGTTTTTTGTCTGATAGATATCAATGTGTGAAAGTTGACTGTGATGTATCATCTTTGGGTCGAGCGTTGCATGGGGTTCCGCAAGGCTCCATTCTCGGACCAATACTCTTTATTATTTATGTGAACGATATGTGTGACCATATCAAATGTAAAAACGTTGAATATGCGGATGATACCACAATCTTAGTCAGTAGCAATAACCTTAACAGCTTATATAAAGATTGGGAATTATCCGCTGCACAAGCTGAGGTATATTTCAATAATAATAAACTTTGCTTGAATAATGAAAAAACCCAAACGTTAACTTTCACTTTGAATAATCGCTTGGAAATTTTTCAAAACGAACCGGTAAAATGTTTGGGTATAACACTCGACAGCAAACTGACGTGGGGTGCTCATGTTGATCGACTGGCACACCGTTTGACTACCGTCCTATAAGCGCTAACGAATCTAATACAAATGGTAGATTTTGACGCATTGTTGTTGGCCTATCATGGCATGTTTCACAGCGTTATGAGTTACGGAATTTTATTATGGGGTGGGTCCGCACACCGAAAGGATATTTTAATCTTACAAAAAAGAGCAATAAGAATAATTACTAACACTAAACGTTATGATTCGTGCAGACCTTTATTTAAACGGTTCAGAATATTAACTTGCACGAATCAGTTCATTTATGAATGTCTTGTTTACAGCAAAGAAAATTTAATGTCTCACTACCGCCAGTCGGTATACGACACAAGACATAAACAGTATGCACAGCCTCTTTTTCGACACTCTAGGAATATTAACTCTTTCAGGTATCTATCCTTAAAACTATATAACTTGCTACCTACCCATTGGAAAGAACTAAATTATTTTAATTATAAAAAAACTATTAAAAATTTTCTAAAACATAACCCTTTTTACGAGATTCAGGAGTTTATTGGTGCGTTGACTCATCTTTAAACATTTTGGGTATCATATATTGACTCAATAGCAACTTACTTTATTATACGTTTTTAAGTATTGTTTTCGTTTGTAAACTTGGTTGTTTTGCTATGTAACAGACAAATTTTTTTTTTCTTTATTTTTTTTACATGTATAAGTTTGTTATATACACATCTATATATATATATATAGTTTTTTCTTGACGTGTGCATACATTGATGTATTCTGTCTAGCACAAATAAAATATCTATCTATCTATCTATCTATTTTGCTATTTTATGAATATACGTTCTACTGGGCATTTTTTCCACATCAAATCAGTTTCATCGCAGTTGAACACTTGTTTTGGGTGGTAGCCTTCCTCTTCAATAATCCTTTTTAACTCAGCCGGAAATGCAGCAGCAGCTTCTTCGTCAGCAGATGCAACTTCTCCAGTAATCTTGAAATTTTTCAAGTTATACCTACTCTTGAATCTATTGAGCCATCCCCTACTTGCTGTGAATAGTTTTATGTTTTCATCAGCGCTGCCTTTTTTTAAAGTTTTCATGAAGACTTAAGGCCCTTTGCTGTAAAATATTACCACTGATCGGTATATTATGTTTCCTATTCCTATCTTCAATCTATAAATTTAACGCTCTTTCTAGTTTTATTGGTACTTTATCACGTATTGTTGAAGGTTTTTTGGCGTCTGGGGTGCCACAGAACAACGAGATCGAATATTCTTCTACCTTTTTACAATCTCGCGCATGGACGATATCCTCTATAGGATGAAGTTATAATAAGTTGCTCTTAGGGTAGAAAAGGCAGCCATTGTTTATAAAGACTACCATCTATAAGAATGTAAAGTACAATGTAATAAGCGATGAACTACTCGAGGAAAATTTAATATGAAGCTTCTTTTTTACAGAAATTCCATGTGAGACCAATAACGATACCGCTTAAGACAAAGCCTGGAGAAGGCTGGTGGAACTTTTGGAGGAAGTAGACATGTCAAGCTAACCTAATTGGATATGACACAAGGAAATTCAGACCAAGCAGTTCGGTTATCAAATATTATATCTTGATAAAATATGAGTACAACATGGGAATTGTTAGCGAATGCTGGAGTAAAAGATGTGAATCACAGCAAAAAAAATTGTACACGTGTAATGTCAGCAAACTGCATAATTTACCCAAGGACATATTGAGGCTAACAATTATTCTCAAATGTCTATTGAGTATAGCAATGGTTTTTATGGACTTTTTGAGGACACAAAAACTATAACGCTTAAGTGATTATAATTTCTTTGGTGTCCAACCCAACACGTTAATTATAAAATAGAAAACTAAATAAAATATTATTTTTAGAACAATATTTAATATGCTCGTAAAGTAATTGCAATGTTCTTGAATTATTTTTGTTGAGTAGTTGTAAAGGAACAGCATTACAATACAATTAAAATGAATAAAATTGCCCCAATGTTGGGCGACCTAACGTAAAGGAACCACTTGTATTTTAATTAAAATGAATGAAATTCTCCAAAGTTGGGCGCCATAATGTAAAGGAACATCCTTATATTTAATTTAATAAAATTGTAGAGTTTGAATCTAAAATAAAATTTAAATAACTTGTTTTGCCGGCTAAACTCATATCAGATTATCTCAGGGCGATTTTGATTAATAAGAAATGATTAAGTAAACGGTGTTCCTAAACATTAATTATATTTAATTAAAAAGAAAATACCATTGTAAAACTTTAAACAATTCGTATATTCAAAACCAATGAATTATATATAACTACTTTTTACATATAACAAAAGAAATAAAATATATTTAAAGACAATTTTAATACATTTTTACAAATAATTCATGGCCATAGATTTCTTATGTATATTATTCGACGTTTTGTGTACTCTTATATAAATACACAACAATGTTAATACAGATCAAATTACATTCTCCTTCATAGAACGGAGATGATATGTATTTATCAACTTTATTATGTTAATTTCAATTTAAAATTTATTTCATAATTATTTCATAATCTTTAACTCTTCATTATCTATAATATTTTCATTTACAATAATCTTTTAAAAATACCTTATAATAAAGTTTCTTTCTTCGCTCTTCGGCGATGTCTATCTTCAGCAAACTCTGCTTGGCGTTGTCATCAACGGAATTTTCTTAGTAGTTACGATCCTGACGTGACGAATCTACTTGCTCTATTTACTGGAGCACAATATATTTATTATAAACTTTTAACACTGAGCACATTTACTCTCTAAGTGCTACTATAATCACTATTTTTCAAATAACAATTGTTATGATTGTTATGTAATTTATTATAGGAGTTTTAGGTTCTACTTTTTATAGAACATTTAATGTATATTACTTGAACTTTTTGCTAGTCGGGGTTTTACGACTTCTTTATGAAGCCAGCCAGTCAAATCCCTCCGACTTTGGAGTTAACTTTCCGACTCGAATCAAGTCTAGCGGTCGACTCTCTCCTTCTTTGCGCGTGTTTCTATTTTATATAAAAGTGTCTGTGGTTCCCCTTTCTCTATATAGTTCGGTTATTTCCACTTAAGTTTCCCATACACACTCTTTTACGTAGGGGAATGTTTATCACAACTGTAGCGTTTATTTCACTGTTGTAAACATTCGGCGCCACGGTTCTTAGAACTAAATACACACTAAGCTTATGACTAATATTTACTTAATAATACCATAACATATTCATTGATTTTAAATACTATTTCTCTTCAAAATATTAATAACAGAATAATATACTTAATTCAATTCTAAAAAAGTAAAATTATAAAATTAATAACTGAAATGGTCTGTACCGTTACATAGTAAATAAAAGATTAAATCGTTATATAATTAATTAATTGCAACTCTATAGATTGAGTCACAATGAAGTTTTCAGCAAATTTAATGTCGCAAAAATCGTTTCTACTTATTGTGCTTAAATAAATTAAATTAGCCTTTGGAAAATTTCCCATACATTTTTTCTTTGCATTTACACATTCTACTTTAATTCAATTTTATTCAACACTGTAAAATAATCGTAAGTTCAGGAATTCTATGTTAACTGAATAATTTAATATCCTGTAATTATCAGTTATCATTTTAAAACTATAAAATTACAATGCCTTGAGCTCTTGATTTAATACAATGTAACAGTAATTCTTGGAGAGTAAGCACTCTCGCACTATTAAATCACGCATCACATCCACACTAAGCCGGCATTGCGAACAAACAAGGTACGCCACCTATGGCGTGTTCATTGAATGCACGTATATCTACAGTTGCCTGATTAGTAGTTGTACTACGGAGGGCAACATTACCTTGCGATGTCGCACTTGGGTAACAGATGCCGCTGAGAATCTCTCATGGCGTTTGGTACGTAAGTTACCAATATCAGGTTTTCTAAGCTTTCGAGGGATTGTGATCAAACATGTTCGTGCACTGATGAGACCAATCTAAGGTCGAAACAGCTGTCTGCACGTTGTTTGTTCGCAATGCCGGCTTAGGGTAGATGTGCATTCATACATTTATTCATATACAAAAAATTTTTTTCCGTTTATGTATACTCTCTTGATTTAACTTAGATGTACGTTTTCTTTAAAGACATTTTAATCATAAAGTTTAGTATTATTAGTTTCTAGTAAAATGTTCAATTATACAGTTTGAGATCATTTTATTTACAATCTATACTGCTGGGTCAATATCAAACTTAAGGAAAATATATTGTAAGTGTGGATGATGTAAAGAAACTGTTATTTCACATTTAGGTTAATAATATAGAATTCTAAAATAAAATAAAATGAATTGTTTTGTTTGCCAGCTAACTCAATTCTTAATCTCGAGGGCGATTGGATAAAAGAGATAATTAAATTAACAGGTTCCTAAAGTATTATTGAGTGTTAATATAATAAAATACGATTGTATACTTTAAGTAATAATTATGTTCGAAATCAATGTTTTTATAGGTTATTACAAATAAAGTAAACTCTAGCACAATAAAATGATTTTAACAAAAAGAAACAGAAAACATCAACAAACAGGTTAAATATACTTTTACAAAGGCAACCTTTAACAAGATTTACTTCTATCACTATAATTAAACAACATAGCAAGAAATAACAGCGCATGCCGAACGTGTTTAACATACAACGCTAAGAAACATATCAAATTACACCATTCATTTACACGTTGAAATGGTGTTTATTAAATATATTTATTCTCCAGATAAATATATTTATTTTATATCTTTTCTATTTGAAACGATTTATAATGTTTAATTCTTTATTTGATTAATACATTTACATATAATAATCTTTTAAAATACCTTATTTTAAGGCTTCTTTTTTCTTTCTTCTTTCTTCGACGCTTATCAGCGGAATCTTCTTTATGCACGAACAAGACGTGGAGAATATACTCAATATGCGGTTAATTTTACAAGTGTCTGCTTGAAAAAATACTTTTAATTAACCGTTGTTCTAATAATTACTGGAGTCGATACCCTTTTTACATATTTGTCGACTCTTTATTTAAATTTTACTTATCAACGACTTTTCTGGCCGTTGTCGACCCACCACTGGAGTTCGCTTTTCGACTTGAAGTCTAGCTGTCGACTCATGCGATTGCAACACGTACTATTCTTCTTATAGTTGGACTCCTGTAATTCCCCGCTTTCTAAATAGTCTGGGTAATACCGCCCAAAACCGTCACGTAACCGTGAGAAGTTATAGATATCGCGGCGCTTTATCTCACTAGCATAACTTTCGACGCCACAATACTTATACATAACAAACTTATCTACATACATATGAATTCATGATAATTAAATTTATAACAATATTTTCATTGATTTCAAATATATTTAGAATATTCATAAAAATATTATTTATTGGATTATTTAATATCGTAAAATTATAATATTAATTTATAAAATAGGCTGTACCATTACAATGATGTGGGATCGTTTTATTCATTTGTGATAATGATGTAAGCTTTGACAAGTCTCGATCAGCCAGAAAACCATTTCCATTTTAGGTTTATGAAATTTTAAAATTCTATCATTTTTTAATGAAGTCTAAAGAACGAAGGCAGTTTATTATTGTTTATGTTCATGTTCTAGGAAGTAAGAATATAAATTCGTTTATAGTAACTTATTTTATAAGCATACATGGATCGAACAACGTTCTGATTTGAACCATTGCCCTCGAGATTCAAATCCAATTCTTTTCTGTCTGTAATCTTCTCACACGAAGAACTATCGCAAGTCTTGCCTCTAGAAATTTCAGAGTAACTTCGCCTACATTGCATGCGCAGTTATTTCCATCGCGGAAAGCCGACAGACATTTTTATTAGCCAATGTGGTATGAGAGACGCCTCGAATCCGGGATGAAGTTGTTCTGAAAGTTTTTACACTCTTTAAACTTTAAATGTTAGAGTTAGAGAAGAATTGACTTTAAAATAACAGAATAAATAATGATAGTTGGTAATGTCTAACTGCAAAAAATTTTAATTGAGTAGCATGAATTAGTCATAAGAGTAATTCTACGATGTATTATAATTTTTGATAGAGCTTCGAATATTTGTATAAGTACAAAATTAATTGACTTAATTATAATAGAATTATGTAAAGAACTCGAAATGTGTAAAAATAATTTTATTGAAAATTGACAAATCCGTAAAATATACTGAGTGAATTAGTATATTGTCTAAGGTGTCAGGAAAGTAATAATCTTCGACACTGGAAAACCCTATGCGATCTTTAAAGAAATAAATTTCGACGATTAAAAAACTGAATTATGCGATTGTGAATTTTCGATTCTATAAATTTCTTAAATTTAATTTTGTTATTCAGGAAAAAATCTACTGTTGAATTAGTTATTTTTGTTGAAGTACTGTCAGTCCAGTACATATTATCGTCTGACAGTTTTGAACGATATATATCGTTTTAAATAAATAAGTGATATAGTTGAATTAACGAAACGCATGAGACAGGTCATAAACAACGTCACTCTGATGGCGTAACAGTGTGACATATTACATTGCTTTTAGCAAACTGTATTTCGAAAATAATCTAGCTTGACGTTTTAAATATTAACAAATACCATTATTATGTTTTAAATTATTAGAGTATGTATACAAAAAATACAAACAAATTCTAAAAATATGTGAGTTTATTTAGTTTGGACTACATTTCCAAAAAATATACTCAAAATCTATATGCAGGTGCAGCACACCCTGTTGCGCCAGGCTTCCATAGCTCCTATAAGAATTAAGTGAAGAATTTTATCTATACGACAACTTATATTGTATTATAGATTTTATTTCAGGAAAACACTGCTAGTAATGGCGGACTTCCGGTTGTACCGGAAGTGGATACGAACTTTGTTATTTTAAATGGAACAGCCTATGTATTAATGTACATTTGAATTCCTTGTTAAATTTGAATTTTACTTACTACCTTGGTTCTAAGTCATTTGCAACTTCTTCGAAATTTGGAAATATTTCCGAAACTGTAAAAACTAGAAAGATGCGGTTTTCACTTTCCGCTTAAGCATTAAAGAGCGCACATTTTTAATTAGAAAATTGTTGCGTTTAAATTACAGGGTTGATATTTTTAAATAGAAGGGTACAGCAATTTTTACATAACTGAAAGTAATATTTGAATTTATTTTGATTTTATACGGATATCATTATATCTATCTTCAACGGTTTTGGAGATAATCCCGATTTTTCATTTTTTCACGATAGACATGAGGTAGGCGCCATAAATTCTCGGCCTGATATACAAAAAAGAAACTTGGAGCAATATAAGAATTTTTATTATTCAATGTGAAAAATTACACGGAGTCATATCCGGACTATACGGTGGATGTTACATTTCTTGAAAGCCGCATTCGCGAATGGCAGCTTGTGAAATGACGGCAGTATGGACGGGAACATTGTCGTGCAATAATCGCACACCTTTTGTCAATTTTCCATCCCTCTTGTAATTAAAACCAGTACTACAGTAAAGAGGTATTACAACCATACAAAAGCTCTTTTTCTTTAAGAGTAATATGCTGTTCAATAATAGATTCAAATATAAATGTAAATTCTTAATTACTTTAAACTTACAGTTTTTATACATGTCATAATATACTGTATTCCTAATTGGGCATTGAGTAAAATTATCAACATTTACAACAGGCTTGCTTATAAGCTTTTTTCGCTGTGAACTAGAACGCGAACCCCTCCCTTCTCTTGACGTATATGAGATTTTATTAACTGTTGCAATATGAATATTTAAAGCACTATTTACTGTCTTAATAAAAAATATTATCATTAACGCTTTTATGGTATGGTATGTAAAAATAATAGAAAATGGTTAACTCCTTTAGCGGGAAAAACGGCTCTTTATTATTCCGTTCTTTTTCAAAATACCCCATCAAGGAGAGAATTATTTCTTTCACCTGTTTACGTAACAGTTTAGGCACATTATGATTGGCGGTATTCTGTGTGTTTTTTGTTTGTCAGTGTTTTGTGTTTTTGGTTTGTCTGTTTGTTTTTTTTGTGTGGTGTCGGCCTTTTTTTCACCCTGGGTACATTGTCCTTGGATGTTGAGGGCTGTTCGAGTTCTTCCTCGTTGTCTTGAACCATTTTCGTCTCCGTGTCAGTTCCTGTGAGTATACTGTATGGGTTGGCTATGTTAACCGTGTCGTGCGTGGTCTTCTGTTTTAGGACGTAGCTATACTTCTTTGGTGTCTTGTACTCGTCGTCTTCCCTAGACTCGGTGGAGTGTTACTTGTCTCTGTCGAGACGGTCGTAGTGAGCCTGTGCTGTTCGATAGTAAAGTTCGATGAGTTCATCCATTCTTGCTAAGAGTGTTGCCGCGTTCCTAGAGAAGGTTGCGCCGTCGTCCATTGGTGTTTGCTTACCAGCCATTTCTTCTGGGTTCGCAGTATACCTATAATAAAAAATCGCTGATGAGAGCTCTATGTTGCCGCCGAGAATGCAGAATATAGAATGATTTAGTTGTGAAAACAACTTTATATATATAATATCGCATATAGCATAAATATAGTGAATATGAAAGTAGTAAGTAAAAACGTATGAAAATGAGTTGGTTGTAAAATGTAAACAACTATGACATTCGACATTTAAAAAAAAAAAAAAAAAAATATAATTTGTAAGAGTCGTCAAGATATAGAAAACTTGGCGGTTTGTGGTGTAATAGAGTGTTGTGCAGTTGAGCTAATAGCGAGAAACATAGTGTTTGTAGCTTTATACAGACCCCCGAATACAAATTTTGACATTTTCCTAGATGAACTCTCATCAGTATTAAATATCTTAAATGCGGAAGGGAAAAAAATTATTATTGGAGGAGACTTCAATGTCGACTTCACAACCAAATCGACATCTTTAAACTTACTTAGGGATCTCCTTAATTCTGCAGGGTTATCGGAGACCTTGGATGTTCCTACGCGAGTCACTAGGACATCTTCTTGTATTGACAATTTTATTACGAATCTGTCCGCAGCTGAATATGAGTCGTCCTGCCTTGACTTGAATATTTCTGACCATTTTTCCCAATTTTTGTGTTTTGACTTACATTGTCAAGCTGCTTCACATAGTAATAGCTTTATTTGGAGATATAGATCTTGTAGCGGTGGGATGATTTCATTTCTTAACCATTTAGAGGTCGAGACATGGTTGTCGGTTTTTGAATGTAGCTGCCCGGAACTTGCCTTTGAAAATTTTTGAACATATTTGTATTTTATGTTAACAAATGCTTTCCATTCGTTAAGGTTCCTACTGCTTCTGACAAGCATATCAATCACTGGGTTACGCCAGATATCGTGGATCTCAAGAATGAAATGTTATGTCTAAAAGATCTCGCCAAAAATTTTCCATGTTTAAGAGAGTCTTTTTTGGATTGCGAAACGAAGTATAATGATGTGTTACGGGTTAGAGAGCGTGATCTTAACAATAAGTTCTTTATGGCAGCCGATAATAAAACCAAGGCTGCGTGGCGTATTATTAACAATAAAAGAGGTAACTATGCGAAACAGTCGACTTTTCCTGATCTACCTATTGATAGATTAGCTCTGGGTGAATTGTTTAATGATAATTTTGTGTCGTCATCTGAAAAACTCATATCTTTCAATTATAAAGATGATGGTGTCTCTTTCGAGGAGATTGATAGTTTTATGACACCAGGTTCGCAATCATTTTATATGTTTCCTGTGAGCGAGGGAGATATTATTGAAGCTATTTATAAGCTAAGTTCTAGCCCGGTTTCTGGTGATGACTCCATACCATCACTTCTTTTGAAGAGGTCATTTCCTTTTATAACGGGTGTAATGGCATACCTAATAAATATTTCTTTTGAGAATGATATATTTCCGTCAAAATTAAAACATGCTACGGTATACCCGATGTTCAAGAAGGGTGATCCTAATAATATGAACAATTATCGTCCCATAAGTATACTATCCGTTTTCTCCAAGGTGTATGAATTTGTTGTAAATAAACGACTAATGAATTATTTTCTTCATTTTAAACTAATGTCCGAAAATCAGCATGGTTTTTTCCCAGGTAAATCAACAGATACTGCTATGTTTAATTTCTTAAGCAGTATTTACACTTCGATCGACCACAATATTCCATGTCTAAGTATGCTAATAGACTTGTCTAAAGCGTTTGATTCAGTTGATCACTTGATATTATTGCATAAGCTTGGTAGATATGGTGTAAATGGTGTCTATTTGAAGTGGTTCGAGTCATATTTGTCGGGAAGGAGACAGAGAGTGAGTATCGACGGGAGTTTCTCTGGTAGCACTGATGTACGTATGGGTGTTCCACAGGGCTCTGTCCTCGGGCCCACGTTATTTTTAATTTTTATCAATGACTTTCCTAACTGTCTAACTGGTATTGCTAAGGTGATGTTATATGCCGATGACATAAGTTTAGTTGTTTCATCGAACAATGTTGACGATGTTATTAGTGCTGCTGGTGTGGCCATGTCTAAAGTAAATAGGTGGGTTAAGTCTAATAGGATCGTCGTGAATATCGAAAAAACTCAGTGTATGCTTTTTAATAACAAAAGAAAATTTAACATCTCAAGGTTTGTCATGACTTACTCTGAAATTGATTTCGTTAGCAGTTGTAGGTTGCTCGGTGTCATTGTCGATGAGGGTTTAAAGTGGTCGGAACACATAGACCAATTAAGTTCTAAACTCGCCAAATCGTGCTACGCTCTCTTTCAATTGGGCAAGTCTTGCAATTTGTCTACACTAAAAAGTTTTTACTACTCGGGCTTCTATTCCAGGATGCGTTACGGAATAGTGCATTGGGGCATGAGTAGCGACGTTTCTCGCATTTTTATTTTACAAAAGAGGGCTGTCAGGACTATTTTTAATCTCCGACGGGGCGACTCGTGTAGGAATGTGTTCAGGGCCACCGGAATTTTTACATTTTATGATGTATATATTTTTGAGGTACTGTGTTATGTATACAGAAATCGCAGCAACTTTGATTTTAGTCTATCGCATGGCTATAAGACCCGCCACTATGATCGTGTTTTGCCTCCTGTACATAGAACGAATTCCTTTCAGAAGACCCTGGCTTTTGTGGGCTGTAAATTATTTAATGCTTTGCCAAATGAAATAAGAACATGTCCCGCATTACGACTTTTTAAAAAAAAATTGAGAGACTCTCTCCTTCATATTTGTTGTTATAGTGTTCAAGATTTTATAAATTATTTTAAATAACTTTATATTGTATTGTATGTGACGTATTTCTTTTACTTTTTTTTTGTACTGTGCTACATACAATGTCTGAAGTACTAAGAAATAAAACGAAAATGAAATGAAATGAAATGAAATGAATAAAATGCTGGCATCCTCTATGTTGCAACAACGTACAATTTTGGTAACCAAATATTATATTTACTGAAGAGGGAGTATTACTAGGATTAGTAGGTGTCATTGTAATTTAATGTTACTTGGCCAGAAATAACTCTTTATGACGTGACTCCTCTGATAAGAAAGCAGAATATATACTTTTGGTCTAAAATTTCCTCTGTAGTGGAAATTTTAGACCATTGGATTTTTCCAGCATCCTGAGACTGAATAATAATTTTCTGTATTTGTAAAATAAGTTATTCTCTCATAATTTATGCGTAAATGTAGTCAAAAACAATATTAAATACATCTTACACATGCGAATGCATTATATGCTTTGTTCATGTGGGTAGGATGTTTACTTTTTGGGCGAGGTTTGCAATTGTGATGTTATTAGTTATTAACGAAGGGGGTCGGAACTTAACACAACATACAAACATAAGCCGCAAAGACCGGTTAGTTCATAATATTTACTTTAATACTACAAATCTTTTGAGACAAAATATAAACATGAGCATTTGCTGTGAAAGTGTACAGGAATATGTAAACATGTCTTGATAAATCATGCACTGGATAGTTAGGTTTTAATAATAATAGTTTCATAACCAATATAAATTTTTTTCATGTGTTTTATTTCTTGTGCGAGGTATGTACAGTTCTGTTCAATAAACTGACGTACACCTAACACTTAATATACGATTATGTAAATATGACTTTTATTTTCAATTTGTCATGTAGTGTCAATTCAGTTTGTCATACTTAACTGACAGAGAGAGATATTCAATATGCATGTATGTTTAGATTTGATAAGTAAGTCTCGTATCCTAGCGAAAATCGAAGAAAACTGGTCAATTAGAGCAGTATTACAGCAATTTTGCATAAATAAATCTACTGTGCTAAAAATTAAGAAACGCTGGGAGAAGGAAAGAACGTTATATAGAAGAGGTAGTTTGGCTCGTCCCCGAATATCCACGTGCGAAAAAGATTTTTATAATATTTAAGGGAATTCCCTTTTTAATATCGTTAGAAATGTTAAAATTGCAGTAAATTTTCCTGGCTCATGATCCATAGCTTGTCGAAAAATCCATGAATCGGACTTGAAAAGTTCTATGCTGCTTAGGAAATTACAATTAACAGAGGAACACAAATAATGTCGATTACTATTTTCTTTGAATTACGTTTATAGAGAATTGCATTTTTGGCAGAATGTCATATTCTCTGATGAAAAAGTGTTTCAGTCTACGCACAGTGGTTATGTCGTGTGTATAGACACCCGAATGCACGATTTAATAAACGCGATATACAGTGTGTCCAGATTTCGAAGCTCACAATTGGTATATCGGTTATTAGAAGACATAGAGGAACGGTTATATGCGGAATGTTTTGCAGAATTCAATGCTCGCAATAAATCTCATTTCAAATTCATTCGGACTTTCTACAATTTTGAGATATTTTGAAAAAACCAATATTTGCCGATTTAAATTTTCCTAAATAACTCGATAACGCCTAATGCGATCTCTTTTAAAGTGTAACAATGTTCAGACACTTTTTTAAGACAATTTTTTTGGTGTTAACATTAACCCAGAATTTTTATTTGTTTCCAAGTTCTTAGCGCTATCTTTTGTTTTTCTTATGGAGGCAATATTGGATTTTTAATTAGTTAGATAGTCCTTAAAAACAGTTTTTCAACAATGTACAACATGACTTATAAATATTTATTTATACGAGAAATATGAACATTTGAATAAAATTTCAATGTAATACGAAATTAGTTGGCTATGAAATTAAATGGTAGTGTAAAACAGACGATAAATAAGCTCTGTCATTATTGACATGTAAAAGTCCAGTCAAATTGGTGGGAGATTTAGAACTTTGTGTAAGTAATTACCGCTAAGCATGGAGATTAATAAGAATTGATATTGGAACACACATTTTCAAATGAAGTAAATGCTGATATGTGGGAAGTTTATTTCAAAGTAAATAGAATCTATAAAAATGCTTGCACAAGTTACACTCAGCGTTTCCCGGAAAGACCACATCTACACCGGACAATTTTTAGCAGAATAATCAGAAATTTAGTGAACTATAGAAGCTTTGAATAAAAGAGATCTATGAATTTAACAATGCTGATGTACTTCAAAATAATATTTTACAATATGTTATGAACAATCCAAGTACATCAGTATTTTTCGAAGCTTCCATAGTTCACTAAATTTTCGATTTTTCTGCTAAAAATTGTCCGGTGTGGTTGTGATCTTTCCGGAAAACGCTGAGCGTAACTTGTGCAAGCATTTTCAGAGATTCTATTTACTTTGAAATAAACTTCCAACATATCAACCTTTACTTCAATTGAAAATGTGTGTGCCAATATCAAATCTTATTAATCTCCGTGCTTAGCGGTAATTACTAACACAAAGTTCTAAATCTCCAACCCGTTTCACTGCACTTTTACATGTCAATAATGACAGAGCTTATTTATCGTCTGTTTTACACTACCATTTAATTTCACAGCCAACTAATTTCGTATTAGAGTAAAATTTTATTCAATTGTTCATATCTCTCGTATAAATAAAGATTTATTAGGCATGATGTACATTATTGAAAAGCTATTTTTAAGGACTATCAAACTAATTAAAAATCCAATATGGCCGCCATAAGAAAACAAAAGATAGCGCTAAGAACTTGGAAACAAATGAAAATCGGGGTTATTGTTAACATCAAAAAATTTGTCTTAAAAAAGTGTCTCAACAATGTTTGAGTTTAAAAGCGATCGCATTAGGCGTTATCGAGTTATTGAGGAAAATTCAAATCGGTAAATATTGGTTTTTTAAAATATCTCAAAATTGTAAAAAGTTTAACCGTTCCTCTATGTCTTCTAATAACCGATATATTAATGGTGAGCATCGAAATCTGGACACACTGTATATCCGGTATGAAAAGTGGACGTTTCGGCGTAAATGTTTGGGCTTTGAAAATATTATTTTCAACATGACAATTGTCCTGTGAGCACAGCTAATGTTGTCTTAGTAATAACAATATCGAAACTGCCGTGGCCTGCTAACAGCCCAGATCTGAACCCTATTGAGAATATATGCGGTTTATTAACTAAGAAAATATACACCCAAAATATTTGTTTTCTAAATGTGAATCATCTTTGGGATATTATAGAAAAGGCGTGGGAAGAATTAGTGGCAGATGAAAACTAATTAATTCAATACCCATCATTTAAATAAAGTCGTTGAAGAAAATTGCAGTATGATTAATTTATTAATGTTTTTTTATTTTGTTTCTGTATTTATTTTTATTTGTATTTTATTTTGCGTGTTGAATATTAAACAATTATATAATATAATAAATTTTATTTAATGTTAATATCTTTTCAAACCATAATTTCAAATAAAATAATAATCAAGATAAAAGATAATTAAAACCAATGATATTCACAACTAATCTCAATAATGAAGACATTATTTAATCTTTCAAATATAGGATAAAATAAGTCATTTTCACATTGGCATAATAATGTCAAAATTATCAATAAGACATGTACGCCACTTTATTGCACAGAACTGTACATATTGAGTGAGTTATGTAATCTATTTTGAAAGTCTGATAACAATTGTAATTTGTCTTATGCACAGTGTGCAAAGATGAAACTGTCGTGTTGGGTGTCGCGCTTGGATGGCAGATGTCGCTGAGATATTCTCACCGGCACTTTGCGGTTCAACGGACATAAGACACGATTTTAGTTGTGGATCATTGCCAACAGCACCACTGAAGGGGCCTCAAAGGCCGAAACACGTGTCTGTACGTGTGCTGTTGGTAATGACACCTAAATGTATGTTGTGTATCTCAACACGTACATATTGCTGTAGCATATAAATATTTATTTATTTTAATAATGTTATTGCCATACGTTGGGCATCGCCATATAATTTATATGCTGTGACAACATATATTTGTGTGTATTACCACACGTAGGGTATAGTCTTTTGTACATGCTGTACTCTTAAAATTATTCTTTATACACCAAGAACTTATAATTGGTTTTGTATTTTTTATCTTATATTGTTGGAGCATGTACTTTATGACTATTGTGGGTCCTGGCATTGTATGTGGTTCCTTCTCCTTTGCTGATGATTTTTCTCTTGCTTATAATAGGGAAGAGGTAATAGTTTTGTTCAAAGAAAAACTGTATGTCTATACAACATAATCATATATCTTTTATTTTGTAATTTATAGATTCAAAAATAATTTTTATATACACACCTTTATGCTCTAACAAGATACATAATTGAAAATGCTCATATCATTTATACCTAATGCCGGTTGTAATGTATGTAAATCTTTTATTTATTTATTTATTCTGCTAAACAAAATAAATATTTATCCTGTAAATAAACAAATGTAAACTTTTATTGTACATTTATGGATATACTTATCGATGTAATTATATTTATGTATTGGCTTCAATTAATTGCTTTAGACAACCATTTGCACGTGTTGTATCTAGCTCTTAATCTTTGCCTTGTGAAATTTTAATTAATTATTTGCTTAACTTGAAAGAGATTAATGATGCCTAGACAATACGATGAAGAAAATGCTCATTTGCACGTAACATCTCTCCAACTGACCAACACCATTAATCCTATTTGGTTGTAATTCCAACTATATGAATTTAAAACAAACCTTACAGGATAAAATATTTACTTATCTATATTGTCCAACAATACATTGATTGATCATTTGCACGTAAAAACCAATGTCTATCCAACAATTTGTATAACTTCCTTTTCAAAAAAAATAAACTTACTTGCTATCAAAATATTTATTTTGAATGTCCATTATGAACGCTTCAAGTGAATTCAAATGTATTAAAATAAAATAAACTACTATGACTATACGTGATGAAGAAATAATGAAAAATACAATGTAACAATCTAAAACGTCTTATTCTTTAAGAGATCTTCCTTTCGGAAGTGTTATGAGAAGTCTCCTTCTCGGAATTGTCATCAGAAGTCCTCTTGTCGAATCTTGTTTTCGTATTTATAGCGGCAAAGAAAAAACTATGTTGATCATTGCGCCCTCTAGTCCATATTTAGGTTGGTACTGGAATACACTTTCCCGTGGAACCGCTGCCCGCATGTTGCCGTCTTGATACACGCACACATACACATATTGTTCTGACAGTTCACAATTTATCAAACGTCAACACAACTTTCCAATTCAAAGGTCCCCTCTGCCTCGCACAGCATTTCCAACGGTAGGTTTATTCTTGTCGCTAATACCATCCTTCTTTGTATTCGTCAATGAACCTATTGCCCTGTTCATTGTTCGATACATATTTTTTTCTTTCCATTTATTAATGTCAATTTCACTTTTCTTTTAGCCGGATTGCGACTTGGCAAAATGGGAAACATGTTGGAGACAACCATTATTTCTCTTCCCGCACTGCCTGTACCTGTAGGACACGTCTGTTTCTCCACTGCCTCTCTATCCTCTATCCAAGATCTTTCTATTGGTAATATATCAATCTGCAATAGACTTTACACAAGTTTTATATATTTTGTTGTCTTTTGTAGGTCATTAAACCGTACACGTCTATTTCCAGTCTCTCTGAAGCATTGTGTTGCAAACAAATCACAAACACATATACTTTTTATTTATTATATCAGCTACCTTTAAATACAAAAATGTTATTGCTGATCGTTTCTACGTTTTACATATTTTTATATCCTTTCTTAGTCTAGTTGTAAGCTAAGGTAAATTTTATCTTTTAATACAATTTAGTTCATAAACTCTCATAAGATTTTTACTGCTTTATGCATATAAATCATAATAACTTACTTATTTATATTTCTTGCATATCGTATTTCATTTTTTTCATACAATTCTATTGCCTTCACATGACTCATTCTCTTAATTGTTCCATCCATTAACATAACTCTTTCTCTATTATTTGCCTTCATTTCCCTTTTTGACTTAAACAACGGTCCATTATTTAGAATGTTTAAAGCAATGTTTACGCATTGTATAAACTTAGGTTCCTTTTTATGATATGTAAACCATACATCTTGTGTATTTTTTCTACAAAAGAAATATATTACTTATATTTATTTTGTCTTTATTTCATATTTTTATTTAATAAATTTTTATTCTACATCTTTTGTTTCATATTTATTTAATAAACTTTATTTTGTATTTTCTCATTATTTACTTGAACAATAATAGTTTTTTAAAATCACTTTTATAAATTGACTATAAGTATGCAACTTTAAAGTTTAATGGGATAACATCAGGGGTGCGCTCTACTAAATATGGTGTACCACAAGGAACAATATTAGGACCATTATTTTTTAATTTATATGTTAATGATATTATGCTAAGGACCAAAAACAGTAAATTACATTTGTTTGCTGATGACTCAATGTTATATGTCAGTGGAAATAATTTAAATGACATGATGGACAAAATAAATGAAGACTTGACTTTATTATATAAATGGTTATGTGCGAATAGTTTAAGTATTAATATAAGTAAATCTAAATTTATAATCATTGGTAGTGCATATAAATTAAATACAATTAATTATGACAATATTAAGATAAAAATAGATAATAATTATTTAGAAAGAGTAAATAGTATAAAATATTTAGGGATAATTATAGATCAGCATTTAAATTTTAAAGAAAATACAAAACATATTCTAAATAAAATGTCTCAAAAAGTAGGTTATTTAAGTAGAATAGGTCAAAATATGTCTACATATATTAAACTGTCTATATATAAATCATTAATTTCCGTACACATTGAATATTGCTCAACGATCCTTTTCAAGTTAAATAATTACGAAACTCAGCAAATGCAAAAAATACAAAACAGGGCTATGAGAACAATTTTAAAGTGTAACAAATATACACCAGTTACGTTAATGCTGAGTACATTGAAATTAATGAATGTGCGTCAGAGACTGAACTACAAAACTATGCTATTTATTTACAAGACCAAAAAAGGTGTTACGCCATCGTATATTAGTCAGAAGTTGATTTATATACATGACACACATAAATATAATACAAGAATCATCAATGATTTCTTTATAGGAAAAGTTAATAGGTCATCAACGGCTAATAATGTTTTTGTTAATGGGCTAAAAATGTTTAACAGCCTGCCGTATGAAATAAAACATTGTAGTAATATAAATAGATTTAAGAGACAACTGTCATTATATATTTTAGATAAATTTATATAAATAATGTAAGTGTATGTAAATAGCGTATTGCTAATAAAGATATATTATTATTATTATTTGTATACCTTCATGTAGTTCTTGTTGCATAGTTTTACCCAATAATATTTAAATAGGATTTTTGTTATTTTTATTTTTTTATTTCAAAGCTTAAACTAATTCTTAAATTAATCTCTAAAGCTATTCTTATTCTATAAATTTTGCGAGTTCACGGCAATATGTGCATATATATACGTTTATATATAAATGTATATTTGTATACTTTTGATAGTTATTTATCCGTTAATGTATTTCATATCCTATTTATCTTTAGGTTTTTCATACTTTCCTAAGGTAATGCGTTAAACTGGACGTTTTGCATTGAAAAAATGTTTTTCTTTATGTTCTCTGTTTTGAATATTGTAACAAACTTCGTGGTTCATTTGTAGTACGCTAGATATTGAAAAACGTAACCACATAAATTTGATTACATGAAAGAAAAATACAGAATTGTTTAAAAGCAGATGTATTTGTATGCGTACGCCGTCTCTCTCTGTAATGCCATCTCTCTTTCACTACTAAGAGGTTGAATAATACATTCTATACGCATTTTCTCTACACAAAACTCAACATAACAGTATGGCGCAACGGCAGGAAGACGTTTCAGGTGATTTGATTTGTCGGTTGCTGTGCTTACACACTGAGGTTCGGTTCTTCGCTATTTACAGCTCGATTTTCCAATAATTACCTTGATTAGTTTTGTCAGAGGGAAGCAAAACTTCCAGCTGAAACAACAAAAGCCCGTTCGTTGAGTACCAGAGGATGCGGAAAGGGAATTACCCGGAACGATGCATTGATATATTCTAACACAAATAATTTCCAAATAACAATGCAAGAAATTGATTGCGAAGTCTAAATTTGATATGGGTACAATGTAAAAGCGTTGTACGTAATTCCATATTTAATAATCTCTGTTCTACAATAACGTACAACGATCCATATTCAATCCGATATCTGATATACGAAGGGCAATGGGAAAAGTTTGACTTAAAAATGTTTTTAATATTTTTCAAAATGAATTTTGGGATATGATCTGAATAATTAGTAAAACTTTATTTCGGCTTTCCAAGAATGTTTCACCTCTAGTAGCTATTAGAACATTTGCAAAATGACAAACTTTTATATAATTTCTTGTGTACTACAGATCGTACGTCTACACTGTAAGAAGCAATATGTTTAAAGCTCAATTGGTACCACTTATTATAAGGCCCCTATGTTATCGTAATGCTTATTATGAAGCTCAATGTAGGACTTATACTAGATAAGGATACTATGAGCGAACTCAGGGTTACTTAAGATAATTTGTTGAGTAAACTATTATTGCAATGCCCTAAGTAGTTGTAATAGACAGTTAACATGAACAAGCAACAGATATTGTGAATAAAAGAAATTGTTTTATTTATTTATTTACCCAAAAGAATGTAGAAGTTACTAAACATCACTTTATTTTAATCTTTGCTTGATAAGACGTCATTAATTTGAATTTAGAGAACCTAGAAGTGCAGTATTTTCGATTTTTGCCTATCCACAAATAATCTTTTTTATACACCTCTACAATTTGCGTATCAACTATAGCTAGTATTGTGATTTCAAACATTTTCGACCTCGAGTTTTTTGCAGATATCACGTTTTGAAGTCCTCTGATTTCGAAAAAGTTTTTCAGTAAAATAGGTAGACCGGAAGTAGTAGTTTACTTCAGTAAGAAAATCAAAATTTACTAATATCTCATCAACTACTAATGATGCGATTCTGAAACCCTCTCGATAGCCACGGTTATCGGAAGGCTACCTAGCAACGAGATGACGTTTCGATGATGATTTTCGGAATTTTTACGGTAGAAATGTCATTAGATGCGTAAATAAAGATTTTGTAGGTTGTATTTTATATTTATTATTGTTCTTGTTTGCAAATATGGATATAACTTTATAGCATTATTGTTAGACGTAGATCACAACAGGTAGGGACTCGTCTATGTAAAATATATGTATAGAGTGTAATATATTCGCTTTATTCCAGAAATTATATGCTCATTTTAAGAAAGCAGTTAATCGATCATGTAAATCCCTAACAGGAATTTTAAGCAAAAGTTCAGGCGTTCAGAGCCTTTTCCAGGTACTGGATAAATGTATTCTTCAAAACAATATACATATAGTTACATATGAAGATTACGTGAAATACACATATCTACCTATACAGCGAACATAATAACTTTTGTTACAGGTCTTAACAACATTAAGTTTATCAATATTTTCCATTATTTGGACAAATATCCGTGAGCC
Source organism: Amphimallon solstitiale (assembly GCA_963170755.1). Taxonomy (NCBI): domain Eukaryota; kingdom Metazoa; phylum Arthropoda; class Insecta; order Coleoptera; family Scarabaeidae; genus Amphimallon; species Amphimallon solstitiale. The sequence continues at coordinate 48,082,550 of OY720681.1, read as the reverse complement.
GTATAATTCATAAGATCTGTCACATGTTGATGAGGAAATTGCGAATCAGAAAAAGTTATGCAAGGGTAATTATGTTGTATGATAACATTCTAAAAGTAATTCTTCATTTTATTTTTAAGTGTACTAATTAATCGATAGAACCGATAGGTACTTTATGAAGTGACTAACAATGTAATCTACATATTCCAATGCAGGCGATATTGGTTATCCCATGGTTATTCACTCCAATTAATAATTCGTCAGAAGCGTGCTTAATACTGAATTGAAATCTGTGAGCAATATTATCGAAATGACAAATGTTATTTTGTAAAGTAGTTATTGGTATCTCTCCAGATTCCGCACCCTGTGAAAAATAGCTAGTATAATTTAGAAATGTTGCACATTGTATCTCATGGCACTAAAGAATAATTTTCAATTACATAAGGCTATGAGGAACAATATATTACATTTGAAATTGTGACTTCTATTCTATATTTTATTATGTATATATATATATAAATCTTTCATACAAAGTCAGGCCAAATATAGCACGATGAATGCACAATCTTGAGCCAGGCAAACAAACCTGAACCATATATATGGCTCAGGATCGTTTTCCCTATATAACTTCTTTAACTCAAGCCGTACAGTACACATACCAATACAATTTGAAGTGACCTTCAATTTCGCGGTCACTCAGCAGGCTTGTCTTTGTTTAGTACTTGCCGGTTACGAAAAAAATGGACATTTATGATGGTTCAGCTTTGTAGGAATAACCGTTTGTTTAGTTCTAGGTTATGCCGCTTGAAGTCGTTGTTGTAATATACTGTATATAGTTACATATGCACTATTCTGAGCCAATTAAGCCTGGCAACAATGCTTGTTTTCTAACATAAAGGTCTAGATGCATCGTGATTCTTACTACCTGCTATCCTCACTTTTACACCACATGATTGCTTCCGTGCGGATTGCCATTGCGTGGTATATTGTATATTTGTACGAGTATTTCCACAATGAAGCGGCGCGGAACGATGGACTTTGTGACCCTTCGCATTGCTTTAGAAATAGAGGTGATTATCGGGCGCTTAAAACACCGCGCATTTACGTTTTGAAACATTGGGCTCTCTTTTTTAATTTATTCACATGCACGCGGTATTTATTGCGCGGTATTAGTAAATGTAAAGAATGTTTTTATCGAAAATGTCTATTATTAAATACCTACAAATCACTGAAATTTTTAATATAAAATCTTTTAAAAAAATTTTTAAAGGAAAGCTTTTTATTTTAATTAAACAATATTTTTAACTACAAAAGGAGATAAAAAAATGAATCAAAATTGCGCAAAATGACATTATTTGACATTTAATGATTTGATAATACAATAATGTCTTTCTTAATGTTGCCTGGACAATTTAGAAAAACTTTACATGTCTCTACATGATTATCTTGAGATTTTGGGCCTATTTATGTCTACTTTAAATTTAGAATTGCCCCATAAACTAAAACCATAGGAGACATAGGACAAATAGCAAGATCTAATTTAGATCGCTCACGTGGAACGTAACTAGGTACATTTGCGTTCTAGCTTCCAGTTCTTCTTAATAAATTCGTTAATACATATGTAATTGTCTGTTCTTTAGAAACATTTACTCTTCAGCAAATTTTAGACCCGATGTGCAATTGTGTGAAGAAAAATCTCGTACACTTCAAAATCAAGCAATCATCTTTTTAGGTATTTTGTACTTTGTAAATGTGAATCTTGAGATTATATTTGCAAATAGGTTAGAAACTATCAGTGAAATTGTCATTTTTTTAAATATGAAAGCCAGTAAACTTATTTATTAATTATTATTTATTGAAACCAATTTATAAAATCCTTATTAGGTAAATAAAAACAACCAACAATTTTAATAATATATTTTATAAAGAACTGTAGATAAAGGTCGCTTCAATAATTTTCATCCAGACACAATTTCTCTCTCTCTGTGTGTGTTTGTGTGTGACCACGATAGTGGTCAAACCGTTATAGATATCAATTCCAAAATTTGTATTTACGTGTATAATCTCCGTCTTGAGATCTGACTAGTTTTGCAGCAAAATCGGTAGACCGGAAGTAGTAGTTTACTTCAGCGAAAAAATTAAATTTTGCCAATAGTTGGTCAATTACTAAGTTTAAACAAATTTATAAAGAATTTAAATGTACTCAAAATTACATTTGAGAAAAATTTTATTAAACAGTTTTTTTTAATTCCTACCGGAAATAGGTCTTTTACTCGCATCGAAAATCAGTTTTTTGCGAATCTTTCGCAAGGTATGCTTTTTAGACAGGTACGTTACAAGTATAAAAGTATTTAGAACTTAATTTTCAATACCTTTTGTATAAAAAAAATTTCAAAATTAGGACCGGAAGTACCACTTTTACTCTTACCAAATAGCGATTTTTTGCAAATATGGTAAATTATGCATTCTATATATATTTATCAAGAGTACAAAAGTATTTAGAGCTGGATTTGCAATATTCTTTGTATATATGAAATTTAAAAATTTGGCTCGGAAGTAACACATTGTCTTAGGGAGTAGCACTTTTTTTCGAATATCTTGCAAAATATTCATTCTATAGAGATTTATTAAGACAATGGAAGTACTCAGAATAGGATTCTGAATAACTTTTGTATAAAAGTTTTTTAAAATTGTATAGTTTAAAACGCTCATACGTATAAGAAAGTTGTGTGGTGGCCACACCTAATTTTTTTCCTATATCGTACTCAAAAAGTATATACTAGAAGAAAGGCGTCTACTTCTTGCATTTACTAACTTGCGATTAACACGGAAATACCCCGTCTATCATTTACGGAGTTAAGAAAAGAATTCCAATAACTTTTTAAAATTATTTCAGTACCTATGAATAAAAATTACTGGCAAGATTAAATATAAGGTTTAGATGAATGAGATTTTCTATACCTTCTACAGAAACGTTTTTGAAATAATTTTTGTAATTATCTATTTGTTCTTTCATTTCAAAAAATAATGCATTATTATGTAATATATGAATCAATAGCCTACACAGTATTATTATAATTTTTACGATGTCAGGAAAATACCTCTACATTAATTTAACACAGAGTTTAGGAATAATTATAGCTTGAAAATAAGCCTTTAAGATTTATGGCTCTCTTCGCAGGGAGTCATACATTTAAAAAGGTCAGAAAAAAACATTGGCGACCGTTTCTTTTTCTAACTTCAGTTGCAAGAAAAAGATCATAAAACTACTTATCTAAGTACGACATGACAGTTCCTTTATATCTATTAAAACAGGAATGTTTTTTATATTCGCCATTCATAAATAATTAAGTTCGACAAGCTCGACTTCAGAAAAAGGGGTGTTGTTTTGCACAATGGTATACAAGTGTATTTGTTATTGTTTCGATATTGTAACCAATTTTAACTTATAGTGAGGATTTCTTTCTATTATTTTTCAGAATGGTTGTTCTTAAGTTATTTAAGGCGAAAATAGTCACACATCTTTTTATCTAAAGCGTGGGGGTTATAAAGCCAATAAAAAGTATAGGTATTCCCTTCTCTAGTTTTGTGATAAAAGAATATTTTTCTATAAACTTCAAAACAGTTTGTAACTTCGGTTAGACTAAGATTAAGCTCATTTAGTCTATAGTGGATGTTTACATGGTAGTCATTTACAAAAAAAAATATTAGTTCAGTGAATGTGTGATGAATAGATATTTTTTTTATATTAAATAAATATTATGCTTCTATCAAGAAAGTACTTTCCTATAACAAATCGCCAAGTTACTTAGTTCAAATGTGTAATTGAATTGGCGCAAATAAATATTTGCTTTTAGGAAATAAATCCCATTTTTAAAAAGTGATAACCAACTTATACTACTGAAGTAACTTATTTACTTAAACCAATTTTACCATTTTCTTAAATTGAATAAATCTATTTCTCACGCAAGAAAAGCATTTTACTTACTTTAATACCAATTTTCTTAATTTAAAAAAACGAAAACAAGAAAATATTTTCTTCGGTATATGCAAAGCTTTAATTTACTTAACTTTTATTACAAATAAATATTTCTAACAATGTACTTTATTTATATAAGTATTTCTCCTATAAATATATTTTTTATACACGTTTTATACGTTTCATTTCAGCCCTAATAGTATTACTAAAGTTTGCAATAATTGAAAATATACTACTTGTAATTATTCTGTTTATATTTACGGTATATATTAACTGCAGTTTACCCATTATTATCACTACCTATTGTAAAATAAATTTTTAACATTTCTTTTCCGCAATATTGTATCAGCTTTGTGTTCTTACATTCGTAATAAGAGAATCAAAAATGCTTAGTCATCAAATTTAAAACAAATTGATAAAGATTTTAATTTTGATCAAGTTTTTTGGAATTGGGAACACTGCGCGATAGTTGACGCTCGGCATTAAGTCTACATACACATACATTATTCAAGCAATTCAGTCCTAATGTACATAATATTTTAATTTGTTAATTAATTTGTTTGAATTAAGAAACTTCTTTGCTTGAAAAAGAAAACTATTAAACGCAAGCATTACAAATGCGTAACTCTTATTTCTATCAATTTTTGTGAGATGCCTTATGATCGAAATTAATAACTTTAGCATTCAAATAGGTTTCATTAATTAATAAAATAGAACTAAACATGAACTGTAGTAGAATACAAAAAAAATAACTCATTTAAAGTTCCATTATAATTCCCAACCTATAATCATTTTCCATACCGCTTCTTACTCTGTCTTGCTTTGTACGAGGCAACAAAATGTAAACCACATTGCACTCCCAAGTTAAAATCACCCGTCTCATGTGTTAAGTTACGGCAACCCTGCTCTGGTTCAGGAAAAGCGGTGCTATTACATGTTTGTGTATATACTGGACTGAGTTGCTACCAAAAGCCAATGGCTTGAGATTGCCGTATTTTTGAGACGATATACAAAAACTTTATTATAAAGAAAAAGTGTTGTATATAATGATTTCCATGTGTACCATATGTCATTTAGGTCCGCCTATGTAAGAATTTTTTGTCTACGGTTACTAGAAATAGATGGTTCAGAATTGTATGAAATCCTAGTTGGCCTGACTTTGATAGAAAGATGTATATATATATATATATATATAATAAATAATTCTAAATTTTTCTTGACCTTATTCACATATTCATGTGCATATATATATATAATTAAATTTCTTGGACGATTTAGAGGTCAATACTAATTTCAAATTAATTTAAAATTAGTTTAATTGTTAATTAGGTAATTTTTAATATCTTTAAAAATTACCCAGCGGTCCAGGAATCGAACCCGAAATCTCCTGATTACTAGTCAGGTGTGTTATCCACTACACTACCACGGGCTTCGGTCTCGACTCCTTTAAATTGTACTGATATACATATACATATACATATAGCAAGTAACAGATGGAAAGTATTGCTGGTATACCAGCGTATATAAGCACCGAAACGTCCATGTGCTGTATATGATAAATAATTCTAAATTTTTCTTGACCTTATTCACATATTCATGTGCATATATATATATTATTAAATTTCTTGGACGATTTAGAGGTCAATACTAATTTCAAATTAATTTAAAATTAGTTTAATTGTTAATTAGGTAATTTTTAATATCTTTAAAAATTACCCAGCGGTCCAGGAATCGAACCCGAAATCTCCTGATTACTAGTCAGGTGTGTTATCCACTACATATATATATACTATATATGCACATGAATATGTGAATAAGGTCAAGAAAAATTTAGAATTATTTATCATATACAGCACATGGACGTTTCGGTGCTTATATACGCTGGTATACCAGCAATACTTTCCATCTGTTACTTGCTATATGTATATGTATATGTATATCAGTACAATTTAAAGGAGTCGAGACCGAAGCCCGTGGTAGTGTAGTGGATAACACACCTGACAAGTAATCAGGAGATTTCGGGTTCGATTCCTGGACCGCTGGGTAATTTTTAAAGATATTAAAAATTACCTAATTAACAATTAAACTAATTTTAAATTAATTTGAAATTAGTATTGACCTCTAAATCGTCCAAGAAATTTAATTATATATATATATGCACATGAATATGTGAATAAGGTCAAGAAAAATTTAGAATTATTTATCATATACAGCACATGGACGTTTCGGTGCTTATATACGCTGGTATACCAGCAATACTTTCCATCTGTTACTTGCTATATGTATATGTATATGTATATCAGTACAATTTAAAGGAGTCGAGACCGAAGCCCGTGGTAGTGTAGTGGATAACACACCTGACTAGTAATCAGGAGATTTCGGGTTCGATTCCTGGACCGCTGGGTAATTTTTAAAGATATTAAAAATTACCTAATTAACAATTAAACTAATTTTAAATTAATTTGAAATTAGTATTGACCTCTAAATCGTCCAAGAAATTTAATTATATATATATATATATATATACATCTTTCTATCAAAGTCAGGCCAACTAGGATTTCATACAATTCTGAACCATCTATTTCTAGTAACCGTAGACAAAAAATTCTTACATAGGCGGACCTAAATGACATATGGTACACATGGAAATCATTATATACAACACTTTTTCTTTATAATAAAGTTTTTGTATATCGTCTCAAAAATACGGCAATCTCAAGCCATTGGCTTTTGGTAGCAACTCAGTCCAGTATATACACAAACATGTAATAGCACCGCTTTTCCTGAACCAGAGCAGGGTTGCCGTAACTTAACACATGAGACGGGTGATTTTAACTTGGGAGTGCAATGTGGTTTACATTTTGTTGCCTCGTACAAAGCAAGACAGAGTAAGAAGCGGTATGGAAAATGATTATAGGTTGGGAATTATAATGGAACTTTAAATGAGTTATTTTTTTTGTATTCTACTACAGTTCATGTTTAGTTCTATTTTATTAATTAATGAAACCTATTTGAATGCTAAAGTTATTAATTTCGATCATAAGGCATCTCACAAAAATTGATAGAAATAAGAGTTACGCATTTGTAATGCTTGCGTTTAATAGTTTTCTTTTTCAAGCAAAGAAGTTTCTTAATTCAAACAAATTAATTAACAAATTAAAATATTATGTACATTAGGACTGAATTGCTTGAATAATGTATGTGTATGTAGACTTAATGCCGAGCGTCAACTATCGCGCAGTGTTCCCAATTCCAAAAAACTTGATCAAAATTAAAATCTTTATCAATTTGTTTTAAATTTGATGACTAAGCATTTTTGATTCTCTTATTACGAATGTAAGAACACAAAGCTGATACAATATTGCGGAAAAGAAATGTTAAAAATTTATTTTACAATAGGTAGTGATAATAATGGGTAAACTGCAGTTAATATATACCGTAAATATAAACAGAATAATTACAAGTAGTATATTTTCAATTATTGCAAACTTTAGTAATACTATTAGGGCTGAAATGAAACGTATAAAACGTGTATAAAAAATATATTTATAGGAGAAATACTTATATAAATAAAGTACATTGTTAGAAATATTTATTTGTAATAAAAGTTAAGTAAATTAAAGCTTTGCATATACCGAAGAAAATATTTTCTTGTTTTCGTTTTTTTAAATTAAGAAAATTGGTATTAAAGTAAGTAAAATGCTTTTCTTGCGTGAGAAATAGATTTATTCAATTTAAGAAAATGGTAAAATTGGTTTAAGTAAATAAGTTACTTCAGTAGTATAAGTTGGTTATCACTTTTTAAAAATGGGATTTATTTCCTAAAAGCAAATATTTATTTGCGCCAATTCAATTACACATTTGAACTAAGTAACTTGGCGATTTGTTATAGGAAAGTACTTTCTTGATAGAAGCATAATATTTATTTAATATAAAAAAAATATCTATTCATCACACATTCACTGAACTAATATTTTTTTTTGTAAATGACTACCATGTAAACATCCACTATAGACTAAATGAGCTTAATCTTAGTCTAACCGAAGTTACAAACTGTTTTGAAGTTTATAGAAAAATATTCTTTTATCACAAAACTAGAGAAGGGAATACCTATACTTTTTATTGGCTTTATAACCCCCACGCTTTAGATAAAAAGATGTGTGACTATTTTCGCCTTAAATAACTTAAGAACAACCATTCTGAAAAATAATAGAAAGAAATCCTCACTATAAGTTAAAATTGGTTACAATATCGAAACAATAACAAATACACTTGTATACCATTGTGCAAAACAACACCCCTTTTTCTGAAGTCGAGCTTGTCGAACTTAATTATTTATGAATGGCGAATATAAAAAACATTCCTGTTTTAATAGATATAAAGGAACTGTCATGTCGTACTTAGATAAGTAGTTTTATGATCTTTTTCTTGCAACTGAAGTTAGAAAAAGAAACGGTCGCCAATGTTTTTTTCTGACCTTTTTAAATGTATGACTCCCTGCGAAGAGAGCCATAAATCTTAAAGGCTTATTTTCAAGCTATAATTATTCCTAAACTCTGTGTTAAATTAATGTAGAGGTATTTTCCTGACATCGTAAAAATTATAATAATACTGTGTAGGCTATTGATTCATATATTACATAATAATGCATTATTTTTTGAAATGAAAGAACAAATAGATAATTACAAAAATTATTTCAAAAACGTTTCTGTAGAAGGTATAGAAAATCTCATTCATCTAAACCTTATATTTAATCTTGCCAGTAATTTTTATTCATAGGTACTGAAATAATTTTAAAAAGTTATTGGAATTCTTTTCTTAACTCCGTAAATGATAGACGGGGTATTTCCGTGTTAATCGCAAGTTAGTAAATGCAAGAAGTAGACGCCTTTCTTCTAGTATATACTTTTTGAGTACGATATAGGAAAAAAATTAGGTGTGGCCACCACACAACTTTCTTATACGTATGAGCGTTTTAAACTATACAATTTTAAAAAACTTTTATACAAAAGTTATTCAGAATCCTATTCTGAGTACTTCCATTGTCTTAATAAATCTCTATAGAATGAATATTTTGCAAGATATTCGAAAAAAAGTGCTACTCCCTAAGACAATGTGTTACTTCCGAGCCAAATTTTTAAATTTCATATATACAAAGAATATTGCAAATCCAGCTCTAAATACTTTTGTACTCTTGATAAATATATATAGAATGCATAATTTACCATATTTGCAAAAAATCGCTATTTGGTAAGAGTAAAAGTGGTACTTCCGGTCCTAATTTTGAAATTTTTTTTATACAAAAGGTATTGAAAATTAAGTTCTAAATACTTTTATACTTGTAACGTACCTGTCTAAAAAGCATACCTTGCGAAAGATTCGCAAAAAACTGATTTTCGATGCGAGTAAAAGACCTATTTCCGGTAGGAATTAAAAAAAACTGTTTAATAAAATTTTTCTCAAATGTAATTTTGAGTACATTTAAATTCTTTATAAATTTGTTTAAACTTAGTAATTGACCAACTATTGGCAAAATTTAATTTTTTCGCTGAAGTAAACTACTACTTCCGGTCTACCGATTTTGCTGCAAAACTAGTCAGATCTCAAGACGGAGATTATACACGTAAATACAAATTTTGGAATTGATATCTATAACGGTTTGACCACTATCGTGGTCACACACAAACACACACAGAGAGAGAGAAATTGTGTCTGGATGAAAATTATTGAAGCGACCTTTATCTACAGTTCTTTATAAAATATATTATTAAAATTGTTGGTTGTTTTTATTTACCTAATAAGGATTTTATAAATTGGTTTCAATAAATAATAATTAATAAATAAGTTTACTGGCTTTCATATTTAAAAAAATGACAATTTCACTGATAGTTTCTAACCTATTTGCAAATATAATCTCAAGATTCACATTTACAAAGTACAAAATACCTAAAAAGATGATTGCTTGATTTTGAAGTGTACGAGATTTTTCTTCACACAATTGCACATCGGGTCTAAAATTTGCTGAAGAGTAAATGTTTCTAAAGAACAGACAATTACATATGTATTAACGAATTTATTAAGAAGAACTGGAAGCTAGAACGCAAATGTACCTAGTTACGTTCCACGTGAGCGATCTAAATTAGATCTTGCTATTTGTCCTATGTCTCCTATGGTTTTAGTTTATGGGGCAATTCTAAATTTAAAGTAGACATAAATAGGCCCAAAATCTCAAGATAATCATGTAGAGACATGTAAAGTTTTTCTAAATTGTCCAGGCAACATTAAGAAAGACATTATTGTATTATCAAATCATTAAATGTCAAATAATGTCATTTTGCGCAATTTTGATTCATTTTTTTATCTCCTTTTGTAGTTAAAAATATTGTTTAATTAAAATAAAAAGCTTTCCTTTAAAAATTTTTTTAAAAGATTTTATATTAAAAATTTCAGTGATTTGTAGGTATTTAATAATAGACATTTTCGATAAAAACATTCTTTACATTTACTAATACCGCGCAATAAATACCGCGTGCATGTGAATAAATTAAAAAAGAGAGCCCAATGTTTCAAAACGTAAATGCGCGGTGTTTTAAGCGCCCGATAATCACCTCTATTTCTAAAGCAATGCGAAGGGTCACAAAGTCCATCGTTCCGCGCCGCTTCATTGTGGAAATACTCGTACAAATATACAATATACCACGCAATGGCAATCCGCACGGAAGCAATCATGTGGTGTAAAAGTGAGGATAGCAGGTAGTAAGAATCACGATGCATCTAGACCTTTATGTTAGAAAACAAGCATTGTTGCCAGGCTTAATTGGCTCAGAATAGTGCATATGTAACTATATACAGTATATTACAACAACGACTTCAAGCGGCATAACCTAGAACTAAACAAACGGTTATTCCTACAAAGCTGAACCATCATAAATGTCCATTTTTTTCGTAACCGGCAAGTACTAAACAAAGACAAGCCTGCTGAGTGACCGCGAAATTGAAGGTCACTTCAAATTGTATTGGTATGTGTACTGTACGGCTTGAGTTAAAGAAGTTATATAGGGAAAACGATCCTGAGCCATATATATGGTTCAGGTTTGTTTGCCTGGCTCAAGATTGTGCATTCATCGTGCTATATTTGGCCTGACTTTGTATGAAAGATTTATATATATATATATATATATATATACTGGAGACGCGTTAAGTTCAGTTGCACGTCATCGATGACGTTTACATGTTGTCATAACTGTATTAGAGAAACTAAAAAAGTTACATTGTTAAATTATACTTGAGGGCATTTATTTCATTAGCTTAAATAGAAGATTTATAAATTGATAGTAATATACGCATTCATGGCAAATAAACACATAATTTCCGTTTCAATATTAAATTTCTTTATTACATATTTTTAATAGACTAATAGTTCAATTCGGTGTTGACAGATAAATCATATCTATCAAAAAGACGTGCGTTGTGTATATTCTTCCTGTCAAATTTTTCTTGTTTATTGTTGCTTTGATATAAATTGTTTAAAAACAGTGCTTCTTAGAAGTGTATTTATTATTTATTCGCGTCCATTGAATATAATGCCGAAAGGTTTCTGTAAACAGTCGAGGCTTTTTACAAACTTTTCTATAATCATGTATTAAATTTAATGTGAATAGCGTAAGTATTGCTTATTTTAAATTATATTATGGATACGTAATGAAACATTTCAGGTTTTTCGACAATCTAAATCAATATAATAAATAAGTTGAGGAAAGACTGAAGTCTTAGAGCATTTCAATTACTAAATATATTACGTTATAGTTATTGTATAATTCTTTTCTTTGGTTATATCAAATGTCACTGACAGAAATTTTTTATTCGTTTGAAAGCCCTATCGATGCCATTATTTATGGAATATAATATCGGACAAATGTCCGCCGCGACTTCGCTGAGTGGCGCGCATTCGGGATGTCTAATTTTCCATGACTCTGGCGCATAAATCAGGCTGAATTTGACCGATGGCTTGGGTTATGTTGGCTTGGAGGGCCGCTGTGGTTTGTGGATTATTCGCATAGACCTGCGACTTAAGAAAACCCCACAAGAAACAGTCCAACGGGGTCAAATCGCACGATCTCGGTGGCCAGTTCACATCACCTCCACGTGAGATGATCCTCCCCTCAAATCGCTCGTGCAGAATTTCCAATGTGGCATGAGCTGTGTGACACGTAGCGCCGTCCTGTTGAAACCACATCTCATTGATGTCCATATCATCCAATTCAAGCCAAAAGAAGTTGGTAATCATCGCCCTATAGCGTTCGCCGTTGACGGTCATGGCCTGGCCAACATCGCTCTGAAAGAAATATGGACCGATGACGCCGCCAGCCCAAAATCCACACCAAACAGTGACTTTTTCGGGATGCATTGGACGCTCTTGAATCTCATGTGGATTGGTATTGTGCCAAATTCGACAATTTTGTTTGTTGACGTACCTATTCTTCCAGAAATGCGCCTCATCGCTGAAGATGATTTTTTGATGAAAATTAGGATCAGTTTCCAACTGCTCCAGGGCCCAATCAGCGAACACACGTCGTTGTCTATGGTCATTTACCTTCAGCTCCTGTGTCAGTTGAATTTTATACGGGTGCAGGTGCAAGTCACGACGCAAAATTCGTCAAGTTGTGGTCTGCGAGAGGCCAAGTTCTTGTGAGCGACGCGAAATCGACCGCCTCGGATTCTCCTGCACGCTTTCACGGACAGCGGCGATGTCTTCGGCAGATCTTGCGTTTCGTGTTCGTACGGATGCTGCTTCCTTGATTACTGAACCAGTAGCTTCAAATTTATCCACCACACTGCGAATAGTCCTCTCGGTAGGACGATTACGACGACCGTAAAATGGCCGAAGTGCGCGGAACGTTGCCCGAATAGAACATCCATTTTGATAAAACAATTTTATCATTTGCACGTGTTGTTGAGCGCTATATCCGTCCATGGTGATTTGGCAAAACAGACTGAATAAATGACAGCCAATCTGACAGATGTAGCTTCAACAATATGACCACTACCAACTGTCAAAGTTCGCAAGTCCCTATTGAAAGACCCTTTATATCAAATTCTTAGCCGTATCTGTTAATACACATGAATCGTGCATACGTATATCTATATACATACGCACGGATTTCCTGAAATTAGTGTCTTATTTATATGATTGAAAATTACTTGCTTTACGTTAATTAATGAACTTATGGAAAAGTTAATATCATTATCGAGGACTAACAATTAGTTTCGCCATCGCTCATCAGTCCGATAATAAAATCAGCTGTTCCATGTAATTTTTCGATTTGTCTATTTATACAAACCGAAGAGATCTTTGCAAGCGTGAGAGATTAATTTTCTTAATTCTCTCTATGATACAGATGGAAACATAATTACATGTTTAACCTTCTACCAACTTGAAACACATATTGTGAACAAATGCCAGTAACAATGAGAAATCCTTATTTCATTCAGGATAACTATATTAATTTCAATATGTGCTAAATATGTATTAAACGCATATATATCAAATTCTTACATACGTATATCTATATACATACGCACGGATTTCTTGAAATTAGTGGCTTATATGATTGAAAATTACTTGCTTTACGTTAATTAATGAACTTATATAGACAAATCGAAAAATTACATGGAACAGCTGATTTCATTATCGGACTGATGAGCGATAGCGAAACTAACTGTTAGTCTTCGATAATGATATTAACTTTTCCACAAAACAAAACAAAAATCATTTACTGTTTAATTGTAGAGCAAACAAAAAATCGTAAGAGAGTAGAAAATGGTGAAAATACTATTTAATTGGTTGTTCTACAAGATATAATAATTAGTCAACTAATATTTGTTTACGTGAACAAATAAAGTTGTTGCCAGGCTAAAAAATGGTTGCCTAATTAAGGTTCTTGTTCAAAGTAACATTAAAAATGTTACGGTCACAAAACTGATTCAACTATTTTCTTCGGATTGATTTAACTACGAAACTAGATCGACGCAATTCCATATGCTCTTTTTAGTTGAATTTACCTATCATTTTCTTTGAGAGCATTCTACGATGTATAGCGCTGGTGTTATATATTGTTATGTTAATGGAATCTTGTACGATGTCGTTAATTAATCTAACAAAAAAAACACATAATTCATCCTCACTTCTAACGTTCGCTTCTCTAATTGTGACGGTATTGTACGCCGCCTTTTTGTGTATGCATGTCGTCGCTCACTGTACTGGGATTTCACGTTCACGCAATTAATTCCACATTTTTCATGCAAACAAACGTCCTAAAATATGCAGCGGTTTTGAAAATTTGCTTTATGTTAACGACAGTTACAACATCGCGTTGCGGTATAACCAATGTGGTAGCGGCGGCGGTGATGTTGGCCGTGATGAGGCGGCGGATACGGCGCGTCATCCCTCTGTCCGCGTTGCATGTGTTTGTGACCGTTCACGAGAACCCGTAATTCCGTAACATATACATTAACATCCCACCCGTAATCTATAATGCATGTATCAATTAATGGGGTCCGTCCATTACCCCTGGCGGTGTTACGCCACTGGTATTGCGGCCTGCCCGTGCGAAATTCATTGTTGTTAACATACACATACACGTGCACGAGGACGAAAACAATTGAAATATATTACGCATATGTCACTAACGTTAACGTATTGCGTGAAATCAACGTGAAACGACAAGTTTATAATAAAATATAATTTGAAATGGTTAAAGGGATTCTGTCACCAAATTACTTAAAGCTAATTGCTTTCTAAGTTAGTTGAGTCATTTAAAGGACTACTCACATTATATTAATATTTATCTATTGAAAACTATTATTATCGTAAACCATAGAACTGAAGTTGATTGTTGAACCAGCGTTTCTAACGATGAATGTAGGTAGTCACATCAACTCCTCAAAACCTGTGTTGTGTTTTGGCCTGACTTTTGAGAAATTTCAAATGTTTATAGTCTATAACAGTGAACTTGTATTAAGTTTATAAATACAATGCCTGCTACACCTGTTCAGCTATTAACTGTACCAATAGAAGGAAAGTACGTACAAATATTTTGTTTTATAAGTGAGGAATAAAGAATTATTAAAAAAATGGACCATTGCCATGAAAAGAGATGACTGAAAACCATCGGCTTTTAGTTAGGTACATTTGTTTTACTCATTTTGAAGAAGAATATTTTTATTATAATAATAATAGACCTAGTTTGCACCCAACAAGTTTGCCAACAATTTTTACTTTCGCAGAACTGAAAACATGTAAGACGGTATCAAGACCTGCTTCAACAAAGTGGATTATTGCACGTATATTTATGGAAAAGAATTTGTGACAACTAAAAACAATGCTAATGCAGGTAGGTATATATTCGTATCATACTTTATATTCAGTCTATATATATTTTTTTACATTACAGGAAATGAATATGAATATCAACGATATTATTTTTTTCATCACAGCTGACCACAATTACTGTATCACAACAATTAAAACTAATGAAAAAGCTTGATGAGGTAGTAGATAAGTTAATAATTAAATATCATCGATTACGAACTCTGCAGAGGAAACATTATAAAATTAATAACTTTAAAATGGTAATAAGTAGTTTAAAAAAAACGTCTGTGTGAAAATAATAATCTGGTTATTAGTAATTGTTTCAAAGTGGTGTTTAAAGATTTGCTTTTTAACTTTACGAATGGTTGTAAAAATAATCAATATCCAGAAGTGGTAAAAAAATGCTATAAGTTTACATTTTTATTCATCACAAGTATATAGATTTATCAGAAAATTTATGAAATTACCACTTCCACGCACTATTAGAAACTGGGCACAGAATGTATATGGTAGGAAGAATTTTTTCACAAAATTAAGTCACTTGTTGCTTCAAACAGTAAGTCTCTAATGGGTACTTAACCCATTATATACTAGCGTGACATATATGGCATGTAAAAGTTTTAATTTTTGAAGAGCTTATTTAAATAGTTATAAACAAATCTGTGACTGTTAATCGATGTGGTTAGGTGAGGTAGTATGATGTATACCAGTAAAAATCAGCTGAGAGTTTCACGTTGACTGAGTCGGACGAAGATTCAGCTGACGATTCCGGTGGGCTTTTAGATAACTTTACAGGAAGGCAATTACAGGCTCCTGCAGAAATTGTTTTGGTCAGTGGTAAACGGATTGGGTGTAGCGATGATGACGAAGATGCCATACCCCTCAGCCACTTCTTAAATAAATAGCCAATGTCATATAAATGGCTCAAAAGTCAGGATTTGCCCACTGAAAACAACATAATATTTCCTGAAAATAATTACACATAGTACAGAAATATGTCGCCACTACAACTATTTGAATTATTTGTGAACGAAGAAGTTATACAACTGTTAGTCGTAGAAAGCAGTAGTTATGCTTTGTTCATAAATTGTCCTGATCCGAAAATATCGCCGGAAGAAATGGAGTGCTTCTTATCTATCCTAATTGTCTCTGGTTATGATAAAATGCCATCCAAGAAGAGATACTAGGATTAGGAGGAGGATATGAGAAATACTGCGGTTTACAATTCCATGCGACGGGATCGACTCATTCAGATTATGAGATTTCTTCATTACGCGGATAACACACACCTTGATCCTTTAGACAAGATGACGAAATTGAGACCTCTGATAAAAAAATAAAAGAGAACTTTTTCACATATTACATACCCGACCAGGAAATTGTGTATGCTGAGAGCATGATTGAGTATGGGCGTCACGGATGCAAACAGTACATCCGTGGCAAACCAATTCGATTTGGATATAAGGTATGGTGCCCAAAATTCTAAAAGTGGATACCTTATAAATTTTGAAGTTTATCAGAGCACCATATCAAATTCTAACGCAGAGCACCAAAGAGAATGTGGAAAAGCCACTGCACCACTAATTAAACTCTATCAGGATATGTCCAACGAAGTAAGATCTTTGCCCTTTAGATTTTATTTTGACAATTTATTCACTTCCATGAATATTCTGAAGTTTTTGAAGATTGAAGGATATAATGCAACAGGAACTGTTAGACAAAATCGCTTGCCAAAGACCTACCCTTTACGCACAGTGAATGAAATTAAAAAACAAATCGTGGAACTTATGACAGAACAAATGGCCCCCAATATAAACGTTTACCGTTTAAGTATAAGAGGAAAATAATGGTGGTGGCCAATTTTCACATGTATCATTGATGCATCCATATAGAATGCTTGGATTTTATACAGATATCAGACCCCGATAATTGGTGTATTGTATTGGACAAACGGGGGATGTCTTCGAACATCTATTATAATAAATATACATAATACACAATGCTTGTTTAATATTTTCTGTTTTTTTTGTCATAGCCATTTTGACTTGATTGATATGAATTGCTGTAAAAAATAGTAGATAACTGCCGCAACTTTAGTTTTTTGTCAATAATGTATGAAAGCTTTCTTTTTTAAAATAATTCCTTCTTTCAATATATGCAAAAATATAATGGGTATTCCATTAAAAAAAAAAAAACTTTTGTAAATAGCACGAAAATTAGAAGATCAACTGTCTTTTCGGTTCTGCCATCATTGTTCACAATAAAAACACTACTACTTTGCTAATTTAACCGACACTGTAGCATTCAAAGTTAGCAATAGTGCCGAATTAATTTATAACACCCTGTATACTTCTTTTAGTTCAAAACCAGAATAATAATTATTAGGAAATTGGAAGAATGTGATGCATCACAGAGACTGAAAGCATGCACTTGCATTTTTATTGTCGATAAAAAAAATGTTTACAACTAATTTAAAACAAATGGGTTGTCTAATGAACCAAACCCTAAGTAGTAGAAAATAATGTACAATTTGAATGTATTATAAGTAGGATATGTACAATAAAATTTATGTGAAAGATTTATTGCAAAATCTTTAAATATATTGAAGATCCGTCTGGTAATATATTAAATTTACCATGTAAATGTAACAACTTCAGTGCATTTACAGTAGTAAACTAAACATACTCATGATATATTCAAGAAATTTGCCAGACTTTAGTGTCACAATAGAAATAGGTATAAAATAATGAGGAAATAATTATCGCCCATCAGTTGATGCATACTTTAAAATGCAGTATACTTTTGCTATAATTTACATATATCACATAAGTTTGCTTACTTTACTATATAAATACTTTTGCTTGAAGTCTTTCATTTACTTGTATATACATTTCTTTCCTAAGTATTGTTTATATTCCAGGTACTGTAAATGCTTGTCTTTTATTTTACCATTATAATATACTTCTATAATAGTGTTAATAAAAGAAAGTATATTTGGCAATAAAATGTCTTTTATATTTCAATATTTATACAAACTTTAGTGTTATTCAAAGTTCACATATTCCAGTTAAGTAATAACTGTCCTTTTTTGAACTATATTTTTAAGATTTAAAAGTAAACATATAATTCATATATAGTATTAATATAATTATCAAAGTCTAATGTTTTCATTATTTTGTAATACACTTACTAAACCATTAACCAATAATTTCTTACATTCTTATCGTTCTTTCGAGTTGAAGAAGTGCAACTTTCAGCCTGTATAATATTTTTCTCCTATTAAAACTGCAAATAAACAGAACTTTCAATTACCATAACTTTACTGGCTCGACAACTAAATCCTGCAATAATATCGAATGGCCAAACAGAAAGCGATTTGACTGTCATTAATAAAGCAAGGGCTTGTTGATCTTTTTTATCATTTGTTTTGCGGCCAACTTGTGTTTGGTGCATCATCGTAAGGTAGAAAACTAGTTAATTTTTTGGAAACTGAACTTAAATAATAAAAGACTATTTTTAGTTTTTATAACAAAGCTCCATAACAAATTTTAATAAAGGGGTTTTAAATTAAATCATTGAAACTAGTTAAACTTGCGTAAAGTTAACGAAAATTTATTTTCCACTTAATGCAGACTTTACTTGTGACGCTGTGTACTTGTCTGTGTTAATATTAATGTGTATTACTTTTAGACACAAACTACATTTTCAAAAATAGTTATTTTATGAAGTTACCTTATACAGGGTCAAAAACAAATAAACTTTGCATCACATGTGACCAAATTTTAATAGCCCTATTTAGATTTTGTAGAAAAACACACATTGAATATGGCGCTGCTTTAAAGAAAATGTGTCTGGAATAAAGCATTGTTAAAACTAAGAAGTTTTATGTAGGTTGCGCTGTCTTATTTCGCAACAGTGGTGCAATTTACAAAAAATTGGCAAAAAATCTAAATTATCTTATGCAGCTGAAATTTTGCATATGGGCTAAAAATTGTTTTTAGAAAAACTTTTTCTAATAACTTTTTTCGATATTTTGAGAAATAACCCCACTTTTGAATTTTGTTTGGAAAAAAATTTTATTTGACAGATAATGCGAATCACGTGACTATTATTTTTTTGGTTAATTTTCATCTTGATCGAAGCAGAAATTGATGCCAAACTCAAATTTAGAATAAATCTATTAATAAAAAAAAATCCCATATGATGCGGACTTCACTGGTCACACTGTATACTGGATTATATTCATATATAAATTATGTTAAAAAATTTGCCGAATCAAACAATACAGAAGATTAACACATGGACTCTGTCCTGATGTATATATTCCCCAGCGCCTTTTCTCGCTGCCAGACAATATCGCCAAAATCAAACAGAATACACGCAATATCGATAAACAGGCTCCATTCTATGAGTACATCCTTCGACTCATAGCACACATCCCCAATGTATACGACTACGTGTCCAGCCCTAATGCAATGCCCTAATGTAATGTATATATATATCAAAATACTACCATGTGCTTAAATGTTTAAAAACGTTGACTTTATTCTGATTAGTTCTGCTTAACGCCTTTGCTCGCAGCCAAACAGATCCACCAAAACCAATTCGTGTTTACAGGATTAACCAAGGCTGCATGCTATGAATTGATCATTCACTTAATTCATTTCACACATCCCTGACCAATTCCCCAACACGTCAAATTTTAATACACAACCACAAAATAAAAAGAAAAAACTATAAAATTTTATTGTGAAACCATATATAATAATAACAAAAATTACCAACCTCGTACAAAATTCCAGCAGAAATCACCACACAATAACTTACTTAACACTAGATGCATAATACATAATTGTCAAAATTTTATATAACACGAACTAATTACCTTAGTTCCTCATAAAGGTTTTTAAACTCTTCCATATCTCAATAATAAACCAATTCGTCTTCCAAATAACACAATATACTACAAGCAAATAAATGTTTAATTTAAATTTAAAAAATAAATAAATTATCAAGTGTCTATACTTATATAAAAGAGAATAAAACTTAAATGAATCCTTTCACAAAAATTTTTAAATTAAATTAATACAATTACTAAGAATGTTTCACCATAACGCTTGGTATTAAACCACCACGTGTAAGAATAAAACATCCTAGTTCAAAATAAAATGAATTTATTTAAAATATTAACAAAACTTAATTCATAGCAAAATCTCATAAAAATATTCAGTTCAGAATATAAAGTTAATTCATGAAAATATTTCTAAGTATAAACACCATGTGTTTAAGAGGAAGAAGAGGTTTCCACCTACTTCTAATTATTTTATTTTAGAGAGCGGTTTTCACCAGCCATCTCCCGTTTTCTCATCATGTTCCGACTTATATGCATATTTTTCTTCACAAAAAACTACGGTCATCCTCGGTACGATACCGATTCCACCTCTTCAATTACATTTCTACAGTGCTGCACCTTTCGGTCAATTGATGTATTACTAGCTTTCAAAAACGTAAACAAACATCTATCTTAATATCGATTTGTTTACACGTTCACCACTGTCATCATTGTTAATCGAATGTGGCGGAGAATATCATTTCGATGGGCCTATTTGTCGCACGGTCTGGGTCATAATATATTTTCCCTGAAGCTTGCGGGAAACACTTTCTTGTGAATATTCACTTAATATACCAGGCTTATTTTAATATTAGTTTCTTGAATAAAATTACAATAACATTCTTATATTATTTTGTTTTAAATTAATTTAAATTTTGCAAAAATACTAACTTAATAAATATTTATATACACTGATCATGATAAAATAAATAAAATAGTAATTAATTAAATTAAAACTAGAAGTGATAATAATAATAATAATAATAATAATATTCTTTATTTGTCCAACAGCACATGCCAATTACAGGACAACAATCAATTCTTGATAGCATTTCCTAAACTAAAACTAAAAAAAAAAAAAAAAAACAGAAACACAAGTAACATTACAATAGATGACAAGGTATGGAACACTTCAAGCTTATATAAATGAAAACACACGCATAACCTGAATTGAAAAACTAATATTAAAATCTGATACAGTGGTTCATATTGTATTAATAACAATAATAACAATAACAACAATGAGTAGAAACCTTAGCACATTAGACTAAGAAGCAAATATTTAATAATTAGTACATCATAGCAATGCGTTCAGATTAAATTAAAATAAATAGTGTTACAGACATATGCATTGAGTCAAATCGAAAGACATATTCATTTATCGATAGAGTGAGGCTTTTGAATAAAAGGAAAGTGAAAAGGATCAGGGCATAGCTCGTTAGTGTTCCTTGCCATATGCGTAAGAGGTGCCTTAGCAAAAACATTTGACCTAGCTCGAGCCACCACAAAAGTATCGCTTGAACGCGTACCCTATCTGGGAACCAAAAAATCCACTGCGGAGAGTATATTGGGGGCATCAATTCTGTTACTAACCAGCCCAACCATAAAATTGGTACTTGCGATCTGTCTACGCTCCAAGAGGGAAGGAACGTCATGTTCTAATAGCAGACTCTCATAGTCAACGCCTCTAGGAGGATACGCGCCTCGAGCCCTGTACGAAAAGTACTTCAAAAATCTCTTCTGTACTCTCTCAATCAAAAGGTTTTGGTAAACGTAACAAGGATACCAGATTATAGAGGCATACTCCAGTCTGGGTCGCACCAGTGAGAAAAAGAGTATCTTCAATGTATCAGGATTCATGAACTCCCGGCAGGACCTGACAACAAAGCTGAGTGCACGTGAGGCGGAGTTGCATATCGAATATATGTGATTAGAAAAATTCAAACGTTGGTCAAATAACACTCCAAGATCCTTCATTTGTGTTTGCCTGGGAATAGGAGTTTGATCCAATACGTAGGGGAAAACTAGTGGCTCGATTCGTGTGGTATATGTAACTACCGCACATTTATTAATGCTGATTTTTATTTTGTTCCGCTGGCACCAGTTGTTAATAACACGTAGATCATTCTGTAGGGCTTCACAATCGCAGACTGACGAGATCCTTGAATAAATCTTCAAGTCATCAGCATAAGCTAGGACGCGACAGCTGAGAATAGACAGTAGATCGTTAATGTAAACGTTGAAGAAGAGTGGGCCCAGGTTTGATCCTTGGGGTACACCTGAAGAAGCTGTAAAAGTGTTAGAATGAAATCCATTGTAGTAAACATAATTAGAACGATTGTCCAGGTAAGAGGCAATCAGATTAATGACAGGTGACGTAAGACCCAGGGAACTCAGCTTTGAAAGAAGTATTGTGTGATCAATAGTATCGAACGCCTTGGCGAAGTCTGTGTACAATACATCCACCTGCTTTCGAGAGTTAATTCCAGAACTGATAAATTGTGTAATTTTAACCAAGTTGGAGACTGTTGATCTGCCCGAAGTAAACCCATGCTGCTGCGGGGAGATGTGTGACCTTATGTATGCATAGAGCTTAGTATAGAGTAAATGTTCAAATACCTTGGAACTCCCCGACAATATACTGATTGGTCTGTATTTCAAGATATCATCTTTTTTACCCTTCTTAAAGACAGGATTAATTTTACTTATTTTCCAGATTTCAGGAAAAGTTGATGTTCGGAGAGAAAGGTTAAAGATCACAGACAACGGAGCGCATAGAACAGATGCGCAATCCCTAAGCAAAAAGTTGGGCAACTCATCATGACCCGAAGTAAAGTCAGCTTTAAGGTGCTTCAAAGCAGTCAGAGTTTCACCTGTCGAAAAGGGCTCCAAAACAAAGCTGCTAGAGCAAACATGGGCATCTGATGAGACAAAAATAGAACGTGGTTGAAACACTTCAGAAAATATTTTAGCAAACGCTTCTACATTTCGTCCGGAGCAGTAAGCTCCTCCTCCCCATGTCTTAACGTACCGGGAATTCTTGACTTTCCCGTTCTTTGACCAACAAAGTGCCAAAACGCCCTGGGATTTTCGGATATGTTGCTCTCCAAATTCAACAAGTACGTACCATAAGCTCTACGTGCCTCCAACTTCACCAATCTACGTACTCTGACAAATTCACCCTGGAATATTAGTGATCCCGATAATTTCCATTTCTTGTGGTAAAAATTCTTGAGTTTTAATAACTTAATTAATGAGGAGTCGTACCAGCTAGGAAATCGCTGAGATGTTGATGAGTATTTTGGAACGTGCAGGTCTATAGCAGAATATAGGGTATCATAATACTTTGAGACAGCGACGTTGACATCAGAGCATTCTTCCAGTTGCGTCCAGTCGACGCCACAGAGATCATTGTATAGGGGAGGGAGATTGGCTTTTCGAAAGTTATACCTGGAATTGATATTGGACGGAAATGCTGTTGTGGATTCGATATGAAAGTTCATCTCGATATTAAGAGCAGGGTGATGAGGATCCTCAGGAACCAAGGAACTGGGATCATGGTGTATGTTATTAGAAAGGCCGATACTAGCGAAGACTAGATCCAGCAGTCTATTGTTTCTATTCACAATTGTGTTAAGTTGAACTAAGTTAAGGGTAACCATAAAATTGTTCAAGGTTCTATATCTGAAATCATGCATTCTATTGTCGGCACTAAATCTGGGACAATTAAAGTCCCCACACATAAATACATTTTTATCAACAAGACTAAGAGCTAAATTTTCAAAACATAATTCAAAATCGTCATTGCTAATATTCGGTGGAACATACAGCACCACTACATAAACACTTGATGACATGAAATTACACTTAGATACAACTATGTCCACCAAGGGTACCAAGGCAGATATGTAGGAGACGTCACACGGTACAACCGGAACGGACGGAGACGCAGCCACCAGCACACCACCACCAGCAGAACGCCCAACAGCGGCGAAGTCCCTATCCTTTCTGAGCACGGAGTAGTATAAATCAAACAATTCTACGCTAGATATATCCGGCGAAAGCCAAGTTTCGGAGAGCAGAATGACATCGAAGCCCGAAGACCGACTAGAACAGTAAATCTCATTAACTTTAGACCGTAAACCACGTACATTTTGGTAGTAAATTCGTAGAGGAGCACTCCGTCCATCTAGGCATGTCTTAGTAGTACTGTTGGACAAATCTATTTTAAATCAGTCGAAGATTTCACGATCCTCGGAACATCATTCACATACTTAATTCTTAAGTCACGCTCGCCTGCCGTTCTACGATCAAGTAGCTCTTGACGTAAAGTCTTGTACTGTCTCATTTGAAAAGGGGTTTTATCTTTTGAAAGCCTGATTGATTTAAGCCTGTCGACGATTCCCAGGTTTTTGGAGTTCCTAAGAGCGTCCTTCACCTGGCCCACACAAGATAGAGAAATTTTTATAGGTCTCTTACGATCGGATTTGGAAGCGTCGAACTTTCCCAACCTAATCGGTTTAGTATCCGGAAGGGAGACATCCAAGGCCTGAAAAATCTCGCCCACTATCGCTACATCCGCTGCCAGCTGATCAGCCTTAGTACCAGAATTCTCCTCCGGAACATTAAAAACTATAATATTATTTTTCCTTCTCTCTCTCTCCGCAACCTCAAGTATCACCTTCTCAGTCTCAAACACTTCAGAACCTTCCCTAGTGGGTCTTTGCAAAGCACTCACCCTAATCTGTTGTATTTCCCTTTGTAACGTATCTACTGTTGCGGTTAACTCATGAAGATTCTTCAGTTGCAGCTTGAAGTCGGAGCAGTTGGGACAGTAGAATGTTATTTTGCGGTCTTTATTTCGCAAACATTGAGCTTCAGATCTGGAAACGCCAACGCAGGTAGCATGAAAACGCAGCCTACATAAATCGCATACAATCTCCCTATCCGGGGTAAGGTCCTCTCCACATGTAGAGCAAGTTGAACTCATAGTTTCAGTTATTGATAATGGGGAAGTTGTAATACAGAAGTTGTGTATCAATTAGGAAGAAGAAGTGTACAGGGATACAATTCTTCACAATACGCGGCCCCCCGTATTGACTAAAAAAAAAATAGACACAAACAAGAAGGCCACGGTAAGGTGTATAAATGATAAAACAGAGGAATGGAAAAGATATACACACTGTATATTGAGAGAGGAGATACCATACATAAACATAAAACTACAGAACTTTTTCCCCGGCGCAAAAAGACAGAAAAGAAATAACACTTCTTACCTCCGTGCGAAGATATTTCACAAATAAACCATCGATTATTTACTGAACGGAACAAAAGCGATATTAGATAAAATCGACACTGAATTTCCGGGATCTTGATTATGCTTATTTACAATTGTATCCCAGACTCAAGATCATTGCAATATGTTTATACTGTCTTGGCATTACAAAATTTTCCGTACATTTTCTTAAAAAAAAATATTTCAGCAATCGCTATAGTATATTTTAAACAATTTTCTTATTAGTTAAAATTTTAAATTGAGACATTTTGATATACATTTACGAGATATGTCTGTTTGCATGTTAAACATAAAGGTTATGTACAAAAATCGCGAATTGTCATTCCAGTTGCTAGGTTGCATTGCTTAGTATTTCTCGTAGCTTACAATATCCGTAAGCCTAACGCACATAATTCCACCCTAAGTCACATATAATACAATGTAGACCATAGTAATTGCTATACATGGCCGAGATAGGGGAAGTGGATCCGATGTCCCTCAGACTAGACCGACTCGTGTTTTGTCGGCTCTCGGGTACCGTATTATCGGTTTCCCCTAGAGCCGACAAAACACGAGTCGGTCTAGTCTAAGTGAAATCGGATCAACTTCCCCTATCTCGCCCATGTATAGACTAATTGCAATAGAATAACTATTTTTACACGAAAGCTTTAAATTTTATAAAATAAATGTCAGCGAAGTTATGGATATTTTCCGGATTATAACAACGACTACGAGAACGTTAATATAAATAGTCCTTGTGCGTCCGCGACATGGCTTAATATTTGTCTTACAAAGAAAAAATCCTATTCATCCATGTCACCTCTACATTAATGTATTTAAACTAATAGTTATTTAGCGTAACAAGCCAGTAAAGTGAGATTTATCATCACGAATGTGGATATTAGTCGCCGAAGCAAATACACTATCAGTGATAAAAAATAACACACAAAAGTGGTAAAATAATGATTTACTTTACTGCCGATTTCGGAGTTTTTTTACTGCTTATTTGAACGTTCTTTACTGCCGTTTTTAAATAAACAAAATAATGTGATATGCACACGCTGCTCTTAATTTTTATATGCACACGAAAAATAATTGGTAACAAATATATGATAACTTCATATATGCGCCAACTGATAATAATTTTAAGTAAAACGCATATAACATTTTCATTTGATTGTAATTATATTGTTTTGAAACAATTATCCCATATATTTAAAGTAAGTAAAAGGGTGTGTTTAAATTGAGAGCATGAATGTTTTTATATTTGAAAGCATTGAATTGAGAATGTAAAAATAATTCTTTCAAAATGATTTAATTTCTTGGAAAAAATATTTCAAATTCTTAAGCCAATTTGAATATATAATTTAAATATATCTTAAGTTTGAAATAAACTGCTGTACTTGAAATCCAAGCAATTTATTTTTAATCTGAGAGATACTTTTGAATTTAGATTATGGGTAAAGCATACGCGTTTACTTGCTCTTAGAATAGATTATTTTGTATGTGTTTTCTTGATGTAGACAAAGAGCTCTAAGTTCTCACAAGTTTCGTTTGAAAGGCTCTATCTCTCAAGTTCAAGAATATGACAATTAACATTTCAAGAAACCCCACCACTATTCTCTCCAACTCGCTCCTTTCTTGACTCCAGAACCCGGGCCACCTGGATTTTGCTAGGATATTGCTACCAAGGGAGCATGTTCAATTATTATAATTTTCATTTATATGGAGAAAGGTATTTATATTTGCAAAAGTTTCGCTTAATTACATGTTAGTTTAATTGAGATCGGCTTAATTTGTTTGGTTTAATAGGTACATATAGTTTATAGAGGATGTTGATCATTTCGTTTAATTGCTAAATTTCCACAATGACAATAATAATGTTATTTAAAAGTCATAAATATGATACACTGATATTTGTATAAGAGTGAGTTTAATTAATATTGTTGTAAATAATATCATTCAAATTTATCGGAGGTTAATGGAAATGAATATAAATTATCATTGATAAACGCGTTTCATTTGAAAGTGGAATTTTATGTAAATATACCAAAACATAGCGGCTGAATTTAATGCTATTATGAACAGCAAAATTAGTCGGATGATAGATTTTAAATTTAAATAATGTATAGTAATAACATTTATTTCAATAAACAAACAGATGCATTTTTCAATAAATATGAAGTACTGAAATATTTATTTTAAGGGAACATGGAATTATATAATCTATTTGAATTTGTATATAGACCGATAAGTAAAATATTATTTTTTAATTACGGTATTGTATACATATGCCCTAGTTCATATTGCAAAAATACTATAAAGAACATGGGTAATTAATTCCGTGTTATCTATCATGTATTTTTAGTAATCAAGTACGTAAAAATGTAACTGTCACGACTATCCGACGTGCACATATGGAGTGCCTTTTTTCCACTGTGATATTTGTAGTTTTAGTGTGCGATGCCGCGATGCTAGGAAAATCTTTAGTGTTTGTAAGCCAAATCTGTAACGACTTATGACTTTCTGGATAGTCTGTCACTCTATTTGACTTTCTGGCTCTCTGAGCTAAGCGGAATGGCGTAAGGACTGTAGGTATAAATAAAGATTATTGAGGTTATGTTGTGTATTTGTTGACATAAAGTGTTATTGTTATGTGGAGTTTATAAAATATAGTAGGTAGATAATACATGAAAGAAGTATTTTAATGAAACGTTATTTTAAATCCATACATTAATAGACCGAATGAATATGTGTTAAATGTGGTGCGCATGTTTGGGTTAAAACGATTCTGTTCGAATATAAGTAATAGAATAGTTTATATTAAAACGAATAAAACACTTGGTTATATTGTTTCACTTAGGACAGATTTATTGTTCTCTGACACGTGTTTCGACCTCTCGGTCATTAACGAAGAGTTTACAGAGTTAAACTAAACTAAGAAAGTTACCAATACCTATTTATATGTATGGGCTAGTGTCTTAAGTACAGTGTCAATAATGGGGGTGTTTATGAAATCTAGTTGTGTGTTTGTGACATGTTTATTAGCTGTTGTAGCTTTTTTAATTTCAAGGATTTCTAATAAATCTAACCCAACCGTAGATTCTATTAATTTTATTAAGAATAGTTTATGTTCAACAACTGCCTTTGAATTTTATTGGTAAAAGTGACAAGTCTCAGGGATACGTATTCCACTTCTAACAGATTTCTTTGAAAGAAAATAAATACAGCAATTTATTTCCAAGAATTTGTGTAGCAAAAGATAGACATGACATGGACTTTTACAAAACATTACTCAAGAAAGACAATGTGAAAGTACCTATACGAAAATTATTGCATATTGTTTGATATGAAACGTAGCGAAAATGTGCACTTTTGCTTTTCTTCTATCACAGAGCAATGTTAAAAATAGTATATTTAATACGAGGATGTATTGATATCTATTTAGCCTTGGCCGGTATATTACTCGTATATTACAAGTAGAATAAAATAAAACATTTATAAAAAATGTTCCAGAAAGCGTTTAGCACAGATATTGTTATTAAAACTAAAATATTTTTTTTTTGTTTGATTTCACGTATTTGATGTGACATAACTGCTTTTACTTTCTTATACGTAGGAAGGAAGCATTGTGATGATGAAAATTTTCGATCTCGAGATTTTTGCAGATGTCCATGTTTTGAAGTCCCCTGATACCAAAAAAGTGTTTTTTAAAAATCTCTCTCTCTCTCTCTCTCTCCCCTCTCTCCCCCTCTCTCTCCCCCCTCTCTCTCTCTGCTACAGGTATCAATTCAAAATTTTGTAATTACGAATATAATCTCCCTCTTGAGATCTGATTAGATTCAGAAAAATCGGCAGACCGGAAGTAGTAGTTTACTTAAGTGAAAAAATTAAATTTTGCCAATATTTCGTCAAGTACTAAGTTTAAACAAATTTATAAAGAATTCATATGTACTCAAAATTAAATTTGAGAAGAATTCTATTAAAAATTTAAAAATTTTTGAAATTCCTACCGGAAGTAGGTCTTTTACTCTTATCGAAAAGCAGTTTTTTACGAATATTTCGCAAGCCATGATTTTTAGACAGGTATGTTACGAGTATAAAACTATTTAGAACTTAATTTTCAATACCTTTTGTATAAAAAAAATTCAAAATTCTGACCGGAAGTAACATTGTTAATAAAGAAGTAGGTATACCAAATAAATACAACGTCTATTAAAAGTGTATTCACTTTCTTATATTTAATCTGAATGCACGCTTGTTGTGTATGATTGGATGAATTTCAATTAAATAATTCGTATATTCTAACTATT
Organism: Amphimallon solstitiale; assembly: GCA_963170755.1. Lineage (NCBI taxonomy): Eukaryota > Metazoa > Arthropoda > Insecta > Coleoptera > Scarabaeidae > Amphimallon > Amphimallon solstitiale. The sequence goes on along the minus strand of OY720681.1, from coordinate 48,052,742 downwards.
TGTCTAAATACTATTGGAAATTTATGACACTATCTTATGTTAGTAATGAAGTTATTAATAATTATTTATAACATATAAATTCTACCAATGTACCCCTGACTGTCGATCCTTACTCATCACTATAAACCGGACACGAGCGGCCGATGACTGTTCGCGCATTATTGAAATTTTCCATTTTTAAAGAGTTTTAATTTTATTTATATAATTGGATAACAATTGGGTGGTAATCTATAAAATACAAAATACGTTATTATTGTTCATTTTGTAGTTCAAGTCGAGTAAACGAGTATTAATATTTACTAGCAATACTTTCTCAAGGTTCTCTTTAGTAAGATTTGTTCTCTTTGAATGAAGTACATCCTTGTAGTTGGAAAACGTCCTTTCTACATCGCCAATGGTTATAGGTGTGTAGGTACTGGAAATATTTTAACATTTATTGTCCCCATTTTTTTCCTTGTAACTGTCGTCCGGATCAAACACTTTGTGCAAATTCTCGTCAATGATTTTAGAAACTGTTTCCGCATCAACTGTATTTATAACTTTAGATGCTATTACATATGCGTTATATGGAATAGTTGGATGTAGTACATCAGCTACAACATTTACCACACAGCCTTCTAATATATCGACAGTTCCGTCGGCACTTATCCATAGGTACTGATTTGAAAGATGTTTTCTAATGCATTCTACTGTTTTCGTGAAGCACTTAGGAACATAATATTTGCGTAAGGTGGATTCATCAGGAACATTTCGTCCAGTATATTTTTGGAGAAATGTTTTGAAAGTGGGATTATCAAGTTTATTTAATGGGATATTAGCCGTCATTAAAGTTTCACAGAGTTCTTCGTTAAAATTGTCAGCTTCCAACGGGTCCAATTTCTGTGTATTTTTGAGCGATGCTAAGTGACGTACGTGGAATTTTCGGGCATTCTGTAACGATATTTTACAGACTTTGCAATAAATTTCGGAATCACCGACAATGAACATACAATCAGTATGACCCTTAATCCCACTCGCCATTGTTTCACCAATTCTCGACGTTCTTCCATATCATATCTGAAAAAGTAACTTAAATAATGTTCTAGATCTAAATAAATAACTAAAAATGTAAGCGTATGTTATTGAAACTTAACGAAATCCAGTGCACACTTCGTCAAGATAATTGGGAGAAGTATATTCAATCAAACGGTATTAAACATGATCTATTACAAAAATTACGAAGTATGTAATTAACAGTCAAAATAATGAAAAACCGAAACTAATTCCCCGTACTTTATTTATCTTACGAAAGATAAGGTAAATAGAATAAATTTTAAATACTTCTCACGCTTCTACCTAAGCCCATGAAGAAAGGAACTTAAGAGTAAAATCGTCATTATTGCTGGCCGTTTTCGCGACAACAACATATGCTGCAGTTGTAGTGCTATTCAGTAACTGCGTGATGTTATACATTATTTCTTTTTTCCATCGTAATTACGGCCTCGTACGTCCGGTCTATAGTCATCACCTAACAAATTAAAAAATGTGTGGAAGATGAAAGGCACAAATAATAGTTAGTTGAATTATACGGGCGAATAATTTAATTTGTAAAATGTAAAAAGAAACACATTTAAAATAAAGAATGATGAATGAAACTAATAAATATTTAAAAGTATTGCCTTCTTCTTCTAGATTTATTTAAAGTTGAGTATCAAATGACTTATAAAGATTTGCCTAAATTACTGATTTTGCCGTATTTTCATGTGTTTGTAATGACGATTTTCTTTTTAAAGTAAAGTCATAAATGTAAATTTGAATCCATTTTTTGATGTACAGCTACAGCGATATTTTCAATGTTTATAGTAATTCAAGCAATAGGTAGTTTTGTCTGGGAAAACTACCTAAAAAATTGGCAATTTTACTCAGTTTTGAACTAAGCACTATACTATATTTGCGAATTTGGCGGGTTGCCGCTGGCTTTGCCATATTCGAAGAGGACGCCCAAAATACGGTGTTTTGAGAATATCTCCCTTCCAGAACGTTGTAAACAAAAACATACCTATTACAAAAATTGTAGCGGTTTAAATTCCCTATAATTTTTTTTTTGAAATAATCTCATTGTTTAAAACAACGTGTAGCTCATTTGTGATTTAAACACGTTTCCAAACCATCATGAGAAAGAGTCGAAAGCCCGCTTTTTTATTGTGGTGTCACCAGGAGGCCTAATCCACATATTGGCTGCAAGTTGATTGCTGTATTTTTGTCTCGTTTTGATACCCTGGATAAAGATTTCTCATGTCTACGCATGCAGTGATTGGCTGAGTGTTGTCCTTAGCTTCTGTAATCTTTTCTTTAGAATTTTTGTCTTTACTGTCTTAATATGTTGACAGTTTATTGAAAACCGATTCGACATCTTCAAATTCTTCTTCGTCTCTTTTTCTTTGCATTTATAGTATTAGCATTTCAAGAATACTTCGGGAGCAGATGTTTTAGTTGCTTTGATTGGAGCAAATCCAATATTACTTCTCTTCCATCCCCATTCTTCCGGATTTTTGAAAAAACCGTACAAAGTCTGACCTTGATGGTAGATTAAGAGTGAATGCTGGCGTGCTGCTGCAGCTGTGATAGGAATTAAAGCAAGATTCAATTTAATTTTTCTCGCTGATCTGGTAAAATGGTAGCATCGGAGGGAGTCTAAAGATATGTTCTTTGAGAAATTCCTAATAGTGCAATTAAGAATTGTTCTCCTGCAGCAGCAATGGTGTTGGAATTTGCAGTTTCTTTGCTTGAAAGCTTGAACAGTCCACAGTTAGTTACATTCCTCGGAATTTTAAAGCATATTTAGGAACTTCTTCTTTCCTTGGTCGAAGATTGCAAACGCAGTGCCACAACTGCTGAAAACTTGTAAAAACAATATTCTGAGACACAACCAAAAAAAAAAGAAAGAAAAACGCACTGTCCACTCTACCTCATCGTGGTGTGAAAACGAGTGTAAGTTGATAATAACTAAATCGATAATAAGTACAATTGACAAGGTAGTATTTACTTTGTTTTAAAAAATACAAAAACTATAAAAAAAATTACTGCTCTATAATTTGAGTAATAGATATTTTTTGCTTAGGACGTTCTGGAAGGGCTATATTGTCAAAAACCCGTATTTCCGACGCCATCTTCTAAGCGATAGCCGCCAAGTTTGCAAATCTAGCATTGTTTAGATCAGCACACCGAGTAAAATTACCAATTTTTAAAACTCTTTTATTTTTCCCCAGGTAAAGCATATTTTAAAATTGCTAGAATCTCTTTAATATCCTTCTGATAAATATTAAGATTTACTGTGGATTATGTATTGCAAATATGTATGTACATTCGTGAATCAAAATACCGTTTATTGATCCCAGGATTTATATTCATAACATTACTCGAATCTGCATAAGAGATTCTTAATGCTATATAGACTAGTCTGTCTTCAATATTATACATGACCATAAACAAACCGCGGATATACCTAGCTATGAATTCTAATTAAAAAGCAGCAGTTTTCAAGTAAGAGATAATTTCGAAAACAGCGATGAATAACGTTTAAATGTTAAAAGGTAAGGGGATGGCGTCAAGAACTCTATTCCGGCGACTATGTATGAATAGGTAATTAAATGAGTTAATTAGGGTACTAGTGTGCAACTTACTTTGCCACATTGCAGCACAGTTTCGCAGCAGACTACGAACAAGAATACTTGTTAATTGCGTCTAATTGGTAGTAGCGCGTATCTCTACTTAGTATATAAGTTTATTCCTTTTTCTTTATTATGCATTTATTTTTACTACGACTTTAGAAACGTGACTTGATCCTTCCACGAACCCAGAAATATCTCATGGAGTATGTATTAAGGAAGGTAATACTGTTGTATTAAGTAATAGTTATTTTAGCAGTTATTTATTTAGTTAGTGATAATGGTATAGTCTAGAGAGTTCGGCGCTCAGCTACGAGTTTAAAGGTGTTGCACTCCATTTCAAATCTGTCACAAACACCTGTTCAGCCTTTTCTCACCCTAACTCTTTTTAGACTGTTGTCAATTAATAATTCGAGGGCAAACTCTATAATAATAACAAATAACTAATGCCTGTTTTCATCCTCGTAGCAGGTAAATGCCAAACTTAGTTAAAATATGAATTATTTAAAAATAACCAGTCATACCAATCGCTTCTCAGCTTCTTGTCATTTTATAAAATGCATATGAACATATTGTTGTTTTAATGTCTTATGGGACAGAATGTACTTCTAGTTTCCGCATCTATTGTATACTTATCTTCATATTCTTGTGCTCTTTTATAATTGTTATAGTGTATGCATGTATGAACTGACACTGTCAATGTTTCCATCGTGAAATTTTATGACAATAGGGCTTTATCATTATTATTATACTAGCTGGCCCGGGAGATGTTGTTTTGCCCTTTCCGGTAGGTGGGGCTTTGACTATATATAATACAGGGTGTCTCTAAAAGGTGCGGAAAAAACGCTACCACACATTTCTGAGGGCGATCTAACCCAACTTACCTCAGTCCAAAAGTGGATGCACCATTGCATTGTATTGCCACAAGAATAACACCCAAATTGCAGAAGCATATGTGTCCATATACGGAATGAATTTTTTATATCCAGATTACTCATAAACGGCTGCTCCAATCAACTCCTACCAGGTATACCTTTTCTAGGTAAAAAACATTGGAGAATAAGAATTTTTATTTAAAAGTTAAATACAGTGTGTCTCAAAAAAGTTATTACGTTTTAAATGGATACAATATGCCGCAGGTGGCGCCCTCTACATTTTGCAATGAAAATGAGAGCAGATTTAAATTTTTTACCCCACGAAACCCCCCCTACCCAAATATTGTGACAATATACCAATTATTACAGAAATTATTTATAAAAAACTAAAACCAAATTGAACTTTTGACACTCTATATCTCCGAAAGCATCCACTTTTGGACTGAGGTAAGTTGGGTTAGATCGTCATATTTTGCCCTCAGAAATGTGTGGTAGCGTTTTTTCCGCACCTTTTAGAGACACCCCAGTATAATAATCGACGAAGAAGATACATGTTGAAACTCCATTATATATATAATAAAACACAATTGTTTTGTTTCAAAAAATTATAATGTTCATACACTTCATATGTTTCGCCACACTGTTGCTTCATCAGGTGGATGAAAATCCTATAATAAAAATACGATAGTATTTTCATCCACCTGATGAAGCCAAAGTGTGGCAAAACATATGTAGTGTGTGAACATTATAATTTTTTGAAACTAAACAATTGTGTGGCGCTAAACCAATATACAGGGTGAGTCATTAGTAGCCGCTTCTTCGATTGCTCTTTTGTGTTTTAAGTGAAAGAAAGAACAATTAGTGGATGATCCATGGTTGCTTGTGGCGCATATTGTAAAAATACTTTAAGCTCTGACGCACTTCCGGTTTCAGCGGAAATGCACGGAACTTAATTTTTTTAAATGACTCACCCCATATATTTTTGGATTTTCTTATACTGCTTTAAATTGTCTGTTCAACTGTTTTATCTTTTTCAAAATTGATCAAAAAACGTGTTCAGAAAAAAATCATTTACACATTGTTTTTAAAAGTAAAAACATTAAGTTTGGTGGTGCTTGTAGCCAAGAAGATTCTGCATCAATTGGTAAAGTTGCACTTGACAATACCTCAAAAAACTTTGTTTTTTCAAAGCCTACTTTTTGATATTTTCACATACCAAAAAAAAGTTATTTTGTTTAAATGGAACACCCAGTATTTTATTGAATTATTCTTATGAAGATTTAATAGATATGATTGACATTTCGGGTGAATCTGAAAGAAACTCTTTGCTAGCATTGAGACTTTATGCACAGCGATCCCTGGTAGAAGTTAACCGAAGCCAGACACCTTTGAAAGTATAAAGGGACGGTTTGAGTGAACAGAAAGTATTGAATATGGAAGAAAGAGCGGAAAAAGCAATGACTGGTGAGGATAAGACGTTTATGGTACTTGCGAGTGTAGCCGAACACCCCCGTACTAGTACTACGAAAATTAGTCGTCAGTTAGATGTAAGTCAAATTTGAGAATCCAGAATAATTAGGAAATCTGAAATTCACCTGTAGCATATTCATACACAGGGTTAGATGAAATAAATTTTCAGTATCGCGTACATTTTTGTTAATTGACAGCAGATAAATTGTCCTGGCTTTCTCAATTTTTTGTTGTTTACCAACGAAGCCACCTTCCATCAAAGTGAATACGTTCATCGTCACAATCTCCGTTACTATAACACATAAAACCCCCCACTTTATCACACCTGTAAACTTTCAAAACCGTTGGTCATTAAAACTGTGGGGAGGAATAGTGGGTAGTCACATAAATGACACAAATATGTCAGTAAACATAGCCTTTATTTTATTTAGATGTTAACCAGTTGACTAAGAAAGTCGGGCGCCATTCCTGCCTTCTATTGGTTGAACGAATATTTTGGTGCATAGAACAACAGCACTCCCAGTTCTTTAATTGACCGCTAATTGCTCCTATAGTGATTATCTCAGAAATTACAAAAGATAGGGATAGGACTTTGTTAACAAAAATGAAAGAGAATAAAAAAGGAACAAAATGCTTCAATAAAATACTGGGTGTTCCATTTAAAAAAAAGTTTTTGGTATGTGAAAATTTCAGGAAGTAGGCTTTGAAAAAACAAAGTTTTTTGAGGTATTGTCGAGTGCAACTTTACTAAATGATGCAGAATTTTCTTGGCTATAAGCACCACCAACGTTTATGTTTTTACTTTTAAAAACAATGTGAAAATGATTGTTTTCTGAACACGTGTTTTGATCAAATATTTTCAAAAAAAATTAATAACTCAAAAACTATTGGCTCAATTTTGAAAAAGAAAAAACAGTTGAACAGGAAATTTAAAGCAGTACAAGAAAATCCAGAAATATATAGGATGAGTCATTTAAAAAAATTAAGTTTTGTGCATTTCCGGTGAAACCGGAAGTGCGTCAGAGCTTAAAGTATTTTTACAATATGCGCCATAAGCAACCATGGATCTTCCACTAATTGTTTTTTCTTTTATTTAAAGCACAAAACGGCAATCGAAGAAGAGGCTACTAATGACTCAGCCTGTATATACAGGTGCCCATCTTCTATCTCCCTATATAGGTAACTTTCTTAATATCTAATATACGAGATCGGTTAAATTAACAAAGTTGTTAAGAAATTTGTGGAGTATTTGATAGTATTTTCAGATTTAACATTTATTCTCAACTTTCAAAAATATTTAAAAAAAATTAAAAATTGCCGAAATTTCCAATTACACATATCTTCGTAATTAATGAAGATAGAAATAATATAGAGGTGGTACCTCGTGGTAGCTTTTACTTAGAATTTAATAATTTTTGTGAAAAATTCAGGGCACACTTAATTAGCAACATATATTTATGTTTTTTAAATGGCAATCATAGTTAACCATGACTTCATGAAAATGCTTAATTTTTTTCTGATTTTAAAGATATAAGGTTTGGTATGCTAATCCTTTTTAAAATTTTTATTACAGCGAGAGTAATTCAATTATTATAAGTTGTTTAGTTTTAGATGACAGTTCATATCAAGTCCACGTTGTTAGTGAGTTGGCATTAAAATAGTTTTCCAAGGCTTACTTGCTGATTATATCTTCAAAAATTAACAGTAATTAATTACTCTCGTTATAATAAAAACTTTAAAACGATTACCTTATATCTATGAAATCAGAAAAAAATAAGCATTTTTATGAAGTCATGGTCATAGGTGAGTTTATGTTATGTCTTGATAATTAAGTGTGTCACGAATTTTTAACTAATATTATTAAATTATATGTAAAATTACAATCAGATACCATTTTTATATTAGTTCTATATTCGATATTTACGAAGATATTTATGATTGAAAATTTCGACAACTTTTAATTTTTTTTTAAATATTTTCAAAAGTTGGCAATAGATGTTAAATCTGAATATAACACCAAATACTGCTCAAATTTCTTAACTACTTTGCTAATGTAATCAATCCTGTATCTTCAATATTAAGAAAGTTACCCATATAAGGAAATAGAAAATTATTTATGCAGATTTTAGAATCGCACACAAACGTCAGGTGGTAATAAACCGCTTGAAGTGGAGTAAGCAAGTAGGACAAAGGTAGTAAAATAAATTTTCCTATACAACACTGGAAACCCAGGATTTGAAGCCTTAGGATGCCATTCGCCAGGCAGCAAGGTTTTCACAAAGCATAGTATCATCGTTTATTCTGATTTCATTGTTGCAACGTAGTATTAGATTATACTTGTTATACCATTTTGGAACTATTGCTTTGATCAAGTGCGATCTTTTACTATTTATTTTGGCGTTGATATTCGTCATAGGTAAACCTAGACCTTCTAGTTAGCCCATATGAATGGTATACGACAGCTCTATTTCCGATTTTTACATAATTCTTTAATGATAAAATTTGTGTTGATATTATTTGTGTAGTGAAATTAAATTCATGTGTATGATAGAGGGGGAAGGGAGAGAGCGAGAGAAGGAGAGACAGGGAGAGGGAGAGAGAGCTAGATCAAGTTAAACACATTTTTCTATATCAGGGGGACTTCAAAACGTTGATATCTGCAGAGTTCGAAAGTTTACATACAATACTTCTATATACTACATATAAGACAGTAAAAACAACCACAATATATTATACGTCTTTTTATACATTTTTTTTAAATATGAACGTATGTATACCAACATCTACCTATTTGAATGAGAAACTGTTTAAACGAAAATACTTAAGGAAGTTTTGACAGCTTCCCAACTATAAGCACGTCCGAATAGCAGCACGCATATTGCAGAGACCGCATATTTCATAATTCACACTGCGCCCTATACTCGGCGACGGGCATAAGATGTTTATTAAATTTTCGTCCTTTGCCTTCGGCATAGCCAAGAATGCTAATGACTAATTAAGCGCAAAGTTTGTATGATTTGCATATTATTATGGATAGCAACGGGCTAGTCGCTTGGTTATTATACAAGGTGTAACATAGTAGGACTATCAAAAATAATCATGTGGTAAATTATAATATAAAATACAGTTTTATAAATTTAATAAATAAATACTATCCACTTCATGGCTTCCAGCTTCGTATAGTGTTTTGCTTACTGAATATTTTAAACAACAGAGTTTAGGTGATATTTACTTTGTGGCTCTACTATCCGGACAACTTTTTTGGGGAGGGCATGGAAATTCATACACAGGTTTGGTAATATCCCCTCGCAGGGGGTTGCAGAGGAACTTTAAGAGAAGAAAAATTAATTGTTAATTGTAAAGAGATAATTGATATACTTGAACACAATGTCATAGTTGTGACACGTAGGTTTATTATTAATTATAAAGACAACTGTCTTGAGCTTAAAGAATGTAATTTAATAACAAATTGTAACAATCGTTTATAAAATTTAGTTTTTACTAATGGTGACTGTGTTGTGGATATTGATATTGAGCATTCTTCTTTTGTACCTGTTAATCATTTTAGCCGCATTGAAGTGGAATTGTTGTTTAAATAATGCACATTTATCTGTTACTCCTAAAAAAACTTGTCCAGATTTACAAATTAAAAAAATGTTTTTCTCTTTTTATATTCTTCATACGTATGAGAGTTGAACCAAAATCTTAAGCTTTTCATCAGCTTGGCCATTATATGCATTAGACACTAATCGTAGGTATACTATATTTGATGACATATAATTTGCAAAGTCATACCGTTGCACTGGAAAAAGTGTTTCTCATTGCTTTTATTTCAGTAAAATCTTTCTCAACTAAAAAAATGAACGGATCGGTTATACAGTTTTTTTAAATTCCTTCATACAATATGTAAATGTCCAGGAAGTTCCTTTAGAAATAAATGCTATAGATGCAAATTTCTATTTGTCGGTGATTCTAGAATAGTAACATAATTCCGAAACTTTATAATTTTCGACATTAAAAGCGAAAGAAGCATCTCTTTGTATGACAGGACACTGAGAATTATTATAATTTAAATTAATTTTTGCGGAAGCTATAAATTATGATTCCACTTCATTTTCGTTTTTAATATAATATACATCTCCACTTTCTTCAATCTCCTAAAATTCTTAAATTAAATTATTTTGTTTTGTTCCTATACTTGTAGAAAGAGTTTATTTGGAAAATTTTGAATGTATAAACCTTTTCCCACTTTTCATCATTCCATCTATTGCATTACATAAAAACAAATCCGTTGCCGTGTCACAGTCATGTTCATTTATGTGTTTGCATTGCCATAATAACCATACTCTTTTTTTTCGTCTGTATGATTATGACTTAGTTTCCATTCTTAATTTTTATTAATTTTTATTTATTTGCGCTGGGCAACCTTTTTAATAGTAATGTTGATTCGGACGCTTTCCCTGATATCTTGAGTGTTCTTTAAAGCAGTGTTTATATTATCCGATATCTCGTTCGATTTCTCGTAAGAGTTACGTGACTATAATATTTGTTTACATTGTTCGTAAAACACAAATACCAAGTCAAATACAAAATCAAACGCAAACAATTCAAAGATAAAGGAATTGGACGGTACCTACCTTAATACCATGACAACATTTGTATAGAATTTGGGTTTGAGGCAGAGTTCTAATAGTGAACGTATGAAAATGTTCGTTTGCAAAAACCAGTAACAAACTGTGATAAATTTTCACAGTTATTAAAATATTTGCCAAAGTTTAAATTATGTTCATTAACGTTATTGTCATTATTAGCTATTTTTTTCTGTCAGCTGAAAGTGAGGTTAGAATGTTTAAAATACAATTATAATTACAAATTCTTCTACTAATGTCTACTACCTTACCAATGTTTTCAATTGACTAACAACACTTTCATAGGATGAACAATTTACATAACGTTACTCAACACTGTAATTATTTTAATCTAAATTAATCTTATCAAGAAATCTGCACAGCATTCAGTTACTGTCAATAGCGGGAAAGTCTAAAGCTCAGTCTAAAGGTAATTAAAACCGCAAACAATTTAAAATTTTTATTTATAAAGACAAATTGACTTCAGTTTTCCATTTCCTCTGGACCACATCTAGAAGCAGTACTGCAGCTGTTTTGTTAATTTATTGCAACTGAATTTAAATTTGATATTGTTATACTAAATATATCAGTTTGTACAAGGTAATTTCATTCTAACTAATGTTTTCCAGTTATGTCATTACTCATTTATATTTATTTTGAAGATTATTTTAAGAAAGAAGTTGCATATTAACTTAATAGTAGTGATCAGATTTGTAGAAGATTAGCTAAATACTTTTTAAACTATCTAGAAGATTATAATATTATGAAAACAAATAATTTTCAGCATATGCACTGTCCACATTTTGTGGTAAGAATATATTATTGATTCGTCATTTTTCAAATAAAAAGAATAGGTACTGGTATTGAAGCCTTTTATTGATTAGAAAAGTTTTATATTTAATGTCGCGAAGTTTACCGTTGCCTGATAAAAGTTTTATTGATAAAAATACTATCTGTCAGATAGATCCGTGAGACAGACAAAAATACCTTAGCCATGCGTTTCTTGCACAAGGATAAACGAACAAATCCCTAAGAAAATCATGTTATTTAGTCAACAAGCGTAACAACTACTTCTTTTGTGTAGCATAACATGAAATCTTAAAAAGGTATTTTATCTTGTTCGGAAGAAGGACTTTCTGAAACTTATTCATCGCGTGGACTTGTCACTTTACGTTACTTGCACGAATAAACTTTGTCACAAGGAACGCAGAGTGTAAATAATGCGAGTCAGAAAATATAAGGGAGAAGTCATGTAAATATAAAGGTCACTTTAAAATAACTTGACAAATCAATAGCCAAGACAATACAAAGTTTTCATGGAAAACAGTATCTACGAGTAGATTTTTGGTATTTTAAGGTATATTTTCTTTTCTTGTGCAAATATGTGCTAGAAAAATAATCATGTTTTCAGTTGGTCGTAAAATAAATATTTAGTTTAAACATATCCGTTTTACACATAGGTTTACTTAGGTACTAATTAGGAAGAGCTAAACTGATCATAACCGAAAACATAAGAATTTTTTTTAATAAAAAGAATTTGTATCACAAGAAACACATTGATCAATCTTCCCTTTATTTTTGCATAAACTTTCATCTTTACTTCTAAATTAATAATAATAATAATATACTTTAAACACTTTTTGATTATTTATAGATATATATCAAAGACGTACATTTAATTCCACTACACAAATAATATCGACGCAAATTGTACAATTCAAAGATTAATTGCACTATTCTTTAAATGGAATTAAATGCATGTCTTTGATAGATCAAGGGCGTTTGATAAAATTGCATAAATACCAGCAAGTTTTCAATGCTTAATTGTTCACATTTTCTCTTTCACACATTTCACTAATTGTATATTGTTAGTTAATAAAACTTTTTAGATGACAGCTTGCAGTCAAATTGTAATTTTATTATTAGTTGTCATTAAATTGCCGCTACGCCAAGAAAACTAATTACTTTTAATATATTTCGTATATATATGCATCAACCAATTTTGTAATTGGTAATATATGTCTGTTTATTACGCCAGGTCGTATACGAATATATACATATTTCAATATATAAGAATATGAATAAAATAGAGTGAAGGAAAACGAATTACAATATCTGCAATGCAAGTTGCATTGACAGCAGTCATTTATTCGGTCGCTAAAAGCGTAACGAGTGAACATTTGCCAACAGCTGAAGCTGTGAATATAAATTTCCCTATGGATAGTCTGTATGGTTTTTCGGACAGATGAAATGTGTTTAGCTGCTAAGTTCCCCACAAACACTTATGTGTTCCGCTTTTTACGTACAATTTGAGTTAAAGCACAACGAAAAGAAGCATTTTCTTCAACGCAACAAAACTCCAGTCCCATCTCAAGACGAAACTATTTATTTTATTAGAGGGATAAGAAGTGGAACGATTTATCAAAACTCTGTGAAACGAATGTGGCGGCGGGATAATTTTTGAAAATTATAAATTGGACGCGCCCTCCTTCAAATATGTTTACATCGCGCGCGAATCGAGTTGATATATTGTGCCCTGAGAGAAGAGTCTGTATTGCTGCACTTTACGAACACTTAACAACAACAATGAAAGTATGTTCATAAATTATTTGGTGTGTATCTCTGAGCATACAAGTTATGCAACCACCTATATTTTCTAAACATCTGTTTCGCTTTCTTTGCTTGCTAAATATTCTATGAAAAAGTGGTCGGTTTTATAGATCCTCTTTTTACTTTCTTATACGTAGTGTGTGATGATGAAAATTTTCGATCTCGAGATTTTTACAGATGTACACGTTTTGAGGTCCCCTGATACCGAAAAAGTGGTTTTTAAAAAATGTATGTGTGTATGTCTGTCCGGCTGTGTGTTTGTGACCACGATAGCGGTCAAACCGCTATAGCTATCAATTCCAAATTTTGTATTACGTGTACAATCTCCCTCTTGAGATCTGATTAGCTTTTCAGTAAAATCGGTAGACCGGAAGTAGCAGTTTACTTCAGTGAAAAAATAGAATTTTGCCAATATTTCGTCAACTACTAAGTTTAAACAAATTTATGAAGAATTCATATGTACTTAAAATTATGTTTGAGACAAATTATCTTAGAAAAGTTTTTCAAAATTCCAACCGGAAGTAGGTCTTTTACTCTTATCGAAAATCAGTTTTTTGCGAATATCTCGCAAGTCATGCTTTTAAGTACGATACGAGTAAAAGTATTTAGAACATAATTTTCAATATCTTTTGTATAAAAAAAAATTCAAAATTCGGACCGGAAGTAACACTTTTACTCTTAGCGAGTAGCACTTTCGTGATAATATCTTGCAAAGTATGCATTCTATAGAGCTTTATTAAGAGAATATAAGTACTTAGAATACAATTTTGAATAATTTTTGTATAAAAAAATTCTTAAAATTGTATAGTTTTAAAACCCTCACACGTGTGGTGACCACATCTCATTTTTTATAATTGGATTAGGAAAACAAACCAAGAGGAAAAGAACTTTACAATAATAAACGAAAGGTTGGTAAAAGAAGTGTACATTGAAGCAAGAGTGGTATAAAAAGTGTGCTTGAAAAATAAGAAATAGCAGAAGAAGGGACAATGGCTAACTAAAATACATGAATATTATTGGATATAAAGATCGTGAATAAATGTAGAAGAGAAAACAAAAGCAAATAAAGTTTTAATAGTAGCACTTAAAGGAGACTTAGCAGGATAATAATTAAACGAAAGAATAATCGTGGGAAGAACAAGTAAATAATTAAACAAATAGAATAGTTATAGTCTACATGTAACAACAGCAATGGTAGAAAAGAAGAAAAAGATAATTTACTTGAGAAAATATGAAGAGAAACCAGAATAGTTGTGAGAGACTTAAATGGTCGCTTAAAAAGTAAAAACAAAGATATAGTTGTAAGTATCTAGAAAGAAGGAGAAATTAATAGAGACAACAATGGAAGGGCTAATAAATACCTGGTAAAATGTATATATTATAAAGACATCAAGGAAAGCCTGAAAACATTTTGCGTAAAAAATTTCAAAAACCAACAGAAGAACCATTTGTGAACCACAAATAGAAAGAATTTACGGAAAAAATATTGTAGGCAGCTAACGGAACTTGTAGTATAATGAAATTAAGAGATACACATTAAAAACAAAACTGAATGGTAGACAAAAAAAATTATTAGACGCTGATACAAAAAGGCGAAATGGAAATCATGTTTAAATACAAGGAAACAAGAAGATTGCGATTACTGTAATAGAAAAAAGTGGAGAAACTACAAAAGCAGTGAAAACGCAAAAGGAGAATTTTATAAGAAATGTGGGTAAAATATGAAGGAAAACTGCAAAGAAAATTATTTGATTGCTCTAAGAGAGAAAAAACAATACACCTTGAAATAGATTAAAGAAAACGGCGGAATAATTATACCAATATAAAAGAAAGGGGAATAAGGCTTGTGAAATCTATAGGGCCTAATTAACTTTAATAAGAATCCCAGCGAAAATATTGGCAAGAAAAAGGAGAGGGAAATAGTTATTCAACACTATAAACCACTAAACAATCTTAAGCATACCATCGAATAAGGGTTATGTTTTTGAAAATGTTAGATTTAATGACCGCAGAGGTCAATTCTTAGTCCCATTTCACTCTTCAATTTATACTCTATATACTGATGATATATAAGTATAATGCTCGTTAGGATATGTGATTGACAGGATAGCCGAATTTCAATAACTCACTCTTTATTACCACGCATAAATATCATAGGTTCTAGCCATTGAAAGTAAGCAAGCATGCGAACTTCTTGATGCTGTTGTGGATATCAAAATTAATAATTTACACATTTCTTTGGCGAATACACACTAATACTAATTACTTAAATAACTAATTTATTATTAGGGGCTAGATCACCAAATGCAAACTTCTTATGGAAATTTAATGCAAAAAGTCTTTAGGTGAGATGTTGGGCTTTTGTTGATATTACGTTGCTTAACAGTAAAAAATTATCAAGAAAACTTTATGTGAGGCATTTGCTAAATGTATAGGTTGCTTACTTGTGATATTACTGTATGCCCATATATGTCATACATGTAAATCTACTACTCTATTTGGAAAAGCATATGTAAGTCCACAAACTCTTAGATAGAGAGTGTTCATTACAAAACTTCCCACCCTAAATTTCTGGAAATCTAGAAATCTACGAAAAATTCGCTGAAACACTTAAGAAGTATTATCGTGGGGGCTATTTCTGCAAAAACTGACTCACCCACTTTAACTCCCTGTCCCCTGAAGCTTCCCCCTTAAAAAATATAAATGGAAAGGGGTATTGAGTAATACGTCATTTTAAAGGTCTTTTGAAACAGTACATTTTGGCGTTTACTTTTTTAAAATTCTTCCGTTCATTTTGAATATTTAAAATTTTTTTTTTTTTTTATTTAATTTTTTGTTTTAGGCTTAGATATCAATTACTCAAACAGAGTTATTTAAGGATTCAAATATTTTTTTGCAGAAAAATTCAATCCAATAATTGCTGAGAATGTTTCGCTAAAAAATGGTATAGCCGTTGTTCAAAACTGCGGCGTACATTTTCAAAAACATGTCTTTGAATTCCACGGTGAGTTGCATTAATCCTCTGATGAAGTTCTTCTAAGTTTTGAGGTGGAGGGGTAAATACAACAGACTTTAAATAACCCCATAGAAAAAAGTCTAGTGGTATCAAATCAGGTGATTTAGCTGACCATTCTATAGATCCTTTTCGTCATATCCATTTATTTGGAAATACATTGTCTAACCACTACTGTACTGGAAGAACATAGTGAGGAGGAGCTCCATTTTGTTGCAAATGTAATTCGTCCTTATCAAGTAGGGGGGCGCGTAAAGTTGGCCCGACAATGTTAAATTTTTATAACTATCAAAGTATATCCCTTAAATGCTCGTCAAATGCTGGCGAATGCTGGCTAGAATTTAAAAAATGCTCTGTAAATAAGGCCATATTTGGAATCTGACATTTTCGGGCCAACTTTACGACAGCCCGACAAGATTGTAAAGATAGAAGTTTTATTTCACAAGACTAAAGTGCTCGTAAAATGCTGGCGAATACTGGGTTTTATCCGGAAAATGCTCGGAAAATACCGCTGCTATCGCTTTCCATTTTCGGCGGGCCAACTTTACGTAGCCCGCACTTATTATTCTGGAGAATTCCATCATGCGGGATCTAAAGTGCCCGTAAAATGCTGGCGAATGCTGGGGTTTTTCCGGAAAATGCTCGGAAAATAACGCCCCTATCGCTTTTCATTTTCGGCTGGCCAACTTTACGTTAGCCCGCACTTAGCATTCTAGAGAATTCCATCATGCAGGATCTAAAGGGCTCGTTAAATGCTGGCGAATGCTGGGGTTTATACGGAAAATGCTCGGAAAATTTCGGTGCCATCGCTTTCCATTTTCGGCGGGCCAACTTTACGTAGCCCGCACTTATTATTTTGGAGAATTCCATCATGCGGGATCAAAACCGTCTTGAAATAGTCATTTGTATCATAAGACCAGAAACTGGACTTTTGCGAGTGTGAGGAAGATTTGAGGGCCGCGGCCGGAGGCCAAGGCCCGCAATTCCGAATACTCGCAAAACAGTTTCTGGGCGTATGATACACACAATTTTTTGGGCCGACAAATACTTATTTACATTTATTATAAATTAAATTATTCATACTAGGGAATTTTTGTTGCTTTTGGTTGTTGACAGCAGCTGACAGCAGTTGACAGTTTTGAAACATCAAAATGAAACGTGACTCAAATACTGCTGTTCAAGTGCTAATACCTTTTACAAAGCATTGGTGCATGAAGCTTGATGATCGGCTGTGCTGTGCTGCTTCGGCTGCTGTAAGTGGAAATCGGCGTTTAGCCTAAAATGGCCGAACTTAGAATGTCAAAATTTAGTAACTTTTTTGCGGAGTCTAGACCTGAAATAGTCATGTTTCATAGCCACTGTAGACGTATGCAATATCACTTAAAATGAACGGAAGACCAAAAAAGACATTTGTGTGTCTCAGCAAGAAAATAAAACTGGGAACGTGGGATCGAGGCTGCAGCGGCTGATCAAATCTTTTAAATTCAAATCATTACACCACGGAGTAAGTACCGCCAATAGAAGAAAATAAAATTCCCTAACGGGAGATATTTTAGCAATAAATTTTTGTTTTATTAATTAATCGTTATTTGTCGGGCGAAAAAGTTTTGTGCACCACACGACCAGAAACTATTTTGCAAGTGCTCGCATTTTGGGTGCCTCGGCTTCGCCTCTGCCCCCAATTTTACTCGCACTTGCAAAACTGCATTTTCTAGCCTTGTGATACAAATAACTATTTCCCTTGAGATTTTTTTTAACGTTGAGGCTTTGCCGATACGTTAATGCGAGCGTTAATTTAACTGGAAAAGATGATCAGCAGTTTTATCGTCGTATATAATAAGAGTATGTAATATAAAATTTTATTTCATACTCATACTCATTGCTGCTAAATTCATTTAATTCTTTGAAAAATTATAAACTTCAAAAAAATTCAGAATGACAGAAACTAATATTTGTGTCAATACAACAATGAGTGGTTGGCTTTTAATCGTCTAGACAATAAAATTTCATTGTAACCGGATGTTCAGACTAGATAAAATACGATAATAGTTTATGTATCAAGTACATAATGTAGGTCTTTATTGGCCCGAAAGCAAATTTATGAGTGTAGACAATTTTTTTTTGTTAAAAAAACATAAACACATGGCATTCCGAGTTTGATAAATATATTTTCTATTAGTTCTCAAAATATTTTCATTGTAGTGTAGATACTTCTCTTGTCGCAACAACACCTCTAATATTTTTGGTGTTGTGTATCTTACAATGAATACATCTAACAAAACTGTTATTGTTTTGGGCTTGCAACAAAGTGGTAAGTTAATTATTAATTTGTCTAAAAGTTTCATTTTTAGTTGTCAAATGAATTTATTCCATTCTCACTATTAAAATCGCATTTTCGTAGTCGTTTTGTGAGATATACAGGGTGATTCTTAAAAAACGCCCCAAGCCATAACTCCGTTATTAATGGGCCAATTTCAGCAAACAAAAAGGCAAATGAAATAAGACTAAAAAAAAAATGTATTACAAAAAATGTAGCCATTTTATAATGGCCATTAAACCACATACCTAATTAAACTATTGTTGGTTTTGGACACTTTTTAAAACACGTTTGCTCTCAGTTACTACAGAAGAATATACCCTCAAAATTTGATCCGCCAGTTCTGGGCCACCTGTAGATTATAAACTAATCTAATATTTTCTGGAATATATTTACCTACTTTTTAAATTATTTTAGACATTTACCTACCTATTTTATTGTCACTATTTTTCCTGTGTAGATAAGGAACAAAGGAACGCATCCGTGGAAAATTCATTAAGGAACAAGATTGACGAGTTATTTCAAGATAATGGGAAACCACAGTTTCCTTCTCACAGAATTTGGAAGGATATTGCTCATTCTTTGTTGCAAGAGAATATTACTTTAAAACCAAAAACAATATATAATTATGTTTTATTGAACGTTTATGGTCTTAAAGCATTGGAGGAACCCATTGCTAAGGACACCAGCGAAGAACTTCTTACAGATACTTCTGATACCAATGACGACGAACAAACGTTGACATTTGACATTTCTCTAAGCGAGTTAGAATGGAAACAAATTAATCCCATAGAAAAATACTACAGAAATGGTTCTCAAGGTTCCAGAAAACATTTTGTTTTGCAACCATTTCAATGGACTTCAATCTTTTTTTCCAAATTTTTTGACAACACTCGATTACCCTGTTGCCTAAATTTTAAACGAGCATCTGTTAAATCCAACCCAAAATACTTCATCGAGCTGACTGGTTCTTGTAACGAATGCCATTCGATTTTCACAGCCTTCTTGGAAAATGAACCAATGGAAAATCAGAAGACTGTGATTTTTAAATGTACTTATGTTGGCAGTTTCTATACCACTCACGCTAGTGGCAAAAAAAGACATTTAATATCTGGTGAACGCAAAAAAATTTCTGCACTACTGCTCAATTCCCGAGAGTGTCCGTCGATATATCGTCGAAGGGAAGCCAGAAACGTTATGAAGCCTGATGCAAATAATGACTGCAGCCTACTGCGACGTGAAACATTTCATGCACAATCTATCAAAAAATGAATTATATACAATATGTGAAAAGCTAGTGCTTGGTAAAATTAGTAATCTTGTTTATTACTTAAGAGGAAAGATTCTTTCAACGATTTTTGCGAACAAGGAAAATCAGTGCAATATCTTTGTTGTAAATTCGGTTTGTACTATCAAAGACCTGCTGCATAAGTTAATGGAGCACTCTTACATTGATTGGACTAGGAGTGACCAAAGCACTTGCTTTAACTGTAATTATTATGAAATCCATCAATATTCTTGTCTTACCTTTACAGAAGATAATTTCTATCTAGGAATTGAAGTTTCTTTAAAAAATAATAACTATTTTTGCCCAAGATGTGAACAAAAAACCTAAGTAAACAGGCCGTCATTTAATAAAAAGTTCATGTGTATAGAGTGGCTTACTAAAGACGGCTTGGACAGAAAATTAAATTTGCAGAATCTCCCCACTGGTTTCAAGATGAATTTGGAAAATGGTGTCACAGCAAAATTCGTTTTAAAAGGTGCAGTCGAAATTCAAGCTCCGGCCAATCCCACCCAAACAAGCATGGTCGGTCATTATATTGCACTCTGCAGAAGACTACATGGCAAGTGGGAGATATGTTATGATTTACATGACAAAATTAAAGGCCATATCATGATGGAAAAAGAATTTACTTGTGCAATGTTGTTTTATGCAAGAGAATCTTAATTGTTGAAAGGACTTGCGTCAAAACACCACTAACATGCACAAAAATTGTATTAATCTTATGTTCACTTATACCTAGGAACTTGTACCTAATCATATGTTGCCTGTTTTTTTTTTTAAATTTAAATATACATAATAGTAATATCTAGTCTTTTTTTTTCAAGTATTGTAGCTTTAGAGGAAATAGTATAGAGTTCTCACAAAGTTTTTGATAATGATGATGGAATTATTTCCAGAATAATAAGTGCGGGCTATGTAAAATTAGTCCGTCAAAAATGAAAAACGTTGGAAGCGTTACTTTCCAAGCATTTTCCGGAAAAACCCCAGCATTCACCAGCATTTTACGGGCACTTTAGATCCCGCATGATGGAATTCTCCAGAATAATAAGTGCGGGCTAACGTAAAGTTGGCCCGCCGAAAATGGAAAGCGATAAGGGCGTTATTTTCCAAGCATTTTCCGAATAAACCCCAGCATTCGCGAGCATTTTACGAGCACTTTAGTCTTGTGAAATAAAACTTCTTTCTTTACAATCTTGTCGGGCTGTCGTAAAGTTGGCCCGAAAATGTCAGATTCCAAATATGGCCTTATTTACAGAGCATTTTTTAAATTCTAGCCAGCATTCGCCAGCATTTGACGAGCATTTAAGGGATATACTTTGATAGTTATAAAAATTTAACATTGTCGGGCCAACTTTACGAACCCCAAGTAGGGTATTTTCGTCTCTATCCAGTTGATTTTCAAGAGCAACAATAATTGACAGTATTTTCCAACAAATCCAAATATGCGTCGCCATTTAGATTTCCATTGAAAAACAACGGACATATCACTTGGTCCCCCAAGATGCCTGCCAATAAATTATTTTTTTCAAGATACTGGTTGTGTACTTCTACAGATAGATAAGAGTTTTCGTTACTCCAATATCTGCAGCTATGTTTATTTAAAAATCTATGCAAATAATACATTTATCACTAAAGCAGATATTTTTCACAAATGCATTGTTTTAGTCATAGTGGTCATTTGTTCACAAAACTCTGCTCTTCTGTCATAATCGTCTTCAGTTAGCTCTTGACAAATTTTCAATTTATAACGACGGAATTTATAAAGTTTAATAATTTTATGAACCGAACCCAATGAAATTCCAGTTGTCGCATAAATCTGACGTAATAAGGTATTTGGATTTATGCCGAAATGACCCAACACCTTCAATTGAGCGCCTTCATTTAAAACTCTTGGCTGATTATGTTTTACATTTGCAGCAAATTCAGTCTTAGTAAATTTGTCAATAAGATTTGGGACATACCTATGAGATGTGATCTTATCCGGATGCCTTTCGTTAAATGTTGGGGCAGTTCGTCGAGCACAATTTGGGTACCATAAATTAATACATTTTCAACCCCTTCTTGCAAATTGTAAACCTCTATTGTTATTGTGTTTAAATAAATTTGGGTTGATAACACCAAATAACAATTTATATTTAAGCAATATTGCCTGTTTTTCGTTCAGAACATTATTTTATTGTGCCTGTTAATAAATGAACGTACCTTGGAATGGACAAGAATGGAACATTTATTTAGTTGTTATTTAATTGTTATTGTTGTTGAAAGACCTTTTCGAATGTCAGTTTTAGTTTTGATATTGTCAAAAAATATAGAGTGACATATTGACAGCTTAATAGTTTTTATAATAGAAATAGTTAAAAATATAGTCAGATATAGCCAGATAGTAATAGAAAATAACATTGTGGTCCTTCGACGAACTTTATTCAGCCCTATAGATGTACAGATAGAAGAATTATGGATAATAGATCGAGAAAGTCAGATGATGTCATGTCCGACAGCAGAAAAAATTCGTCAAATTTAGGAGAAACTTTACAAAATAGGAATGAGAAAGAGAGTACCGAAGATTTTTTTGGGTTCAGTAATGCCTCTATACTCCATTCAAAACATTTAATGCAAAATATGATGAAAAGTAATGATGACAAAGGTACCAGTAGTAAAAATAAACCTAATAGCACAATTACCTCAAGCAGTAAAGGTACGAAAAAATCTTCATTGTTACCTAGTCAAATACTATGTTTACAGTTAGAACATCAGAAAAAGTTAGCTAATATAGAACTACAAGAAAAACAGCTTAAATATAAACGAGACTTAGAAGAAAGACAACGACAATTAGAAGAAAGGCGACTTAAATTTGAGCGAGAATTAGAAGAAGCAAGACTTCGGAAAGAAAAAGAATTTTTAGATTTAGAACTACAAATACAGTTAAGCAAAGGAAACTCGATAATAAATGAATTTGTTGAAAATAGAGGAAGACTGAAAGAAGTCTCTGAAGGTAGGAATAATATATTTGAAAAAGAGGAACAAGGTAGTTTGCAGAAAGTAAAAACTTGGCTTGAAACTAACAAAAATGATTTAAAAACAGAAAGTTGTAATAGCAGCCATAGAGATGTAGTAGATTCTAGTAAAAATGATTTAGAAATGGAGACATTTTGTCAAGATGACAGATTAGAAAAAATTCTCCTTAGACAGACAATAGATAAAGAACTGCCAATTTTTTCGGGAAATGGTAAGGAGTGGCCAAGCTTTTATAGTAATTACACCTACACAACAAAAGCTCTAGGACTATCAGACGAAGAAAATATTTGTAGGCTAAGAAAAAGCCTAAAGGGTGATGCCCTTAGATCTGTACAAGGTCTGTTAATTTCCATGTCGGTTCCTGCCACAGATATAATAGATATTCTACGAAATAAATATGGCAGACCTGATATTATTGTCAGAAACATGGTAAGTGAAGCTAAAAACTTACCTATCGTAAAAAACAATGATTTTGTTGCACTTACCCAATTTTCGGAAACTGTATCAAATCTTGTCCTGACTTTTGAATCACTCAGTATGGAAAACTACCTGTCATGCCCCCAGTTAATGGACGACTTAATGCAGAAACTACCATTTGGTATGCAGCTATCATGGGGTGAGAAAGTTGCGAACAATAAAGGTAAATACTCACTTCGTGATTTTAAGAAATGGGTAAACGAAAAAGCCAATGCTGCTAGCTACGTTCAAAGCATGTCATCACAAAGACAGCTAAATCCGAATTTTAAAAGGACTTTAGTTGTAGCAGGAAATAAACAAGAAAATAAATGCCTTTTATGCAAAGAAAATCATAACTTAGACATGTGCAAAAGATTTATAGAAAAATCAATAGAAGATAAATGGAAAATAGTCAAAGAAAATAAGGTATGCTTTTGTTGTCTAAAAAGCTACCATAGAATTAGTAATTGCCGAAATAAAAGAAAGTGTACTATTGATGACTGTCAAAAAATTCACCATAAACTTCTACACTTCAAAACAAATAAAACGGAACCTAGAGCAAGAGCTGATGCAAGAAATTTACAGAATGAAAATATTTTTGAAACAGGAAATCATATAGTGGGACATACATTACAAAATTATAGAAAAGAAGTGTTACTGAAAATTGTTCCAGTAATTTTAAGAACAGAAACAATTGAAATTGAAATTTATGCTCTATTAGATGATGGTGCCACTGTCAGTCTACTTGATGAAAGTTTGGCAAATGAACTTAATCTGGTCGGAGAAGAAACTATTCTGCGCTTAAAATGGACTGACCAGCATACAACAAAACAGTCAAGATCAAGAAAAGTGTCCTTCAGCATTTCGAATATTGACAGAGATAAATTTTACCCAATGGAAAATATATATACCTCAAAAGATTTAGATTTGCCCATACAAAATGTTGATTCAAGGCGCATTAAAAGCAACTGGAAACATTTAGAACATATTAATTTTCCAAACATTGAGAGTATTAAACCAAAACTGCTAATTGGCCAGGACTATTGGGAACTGATAACAACCAGAGAACTTATAGAAGGCCCCAAAAATTCCCCAGCCTTGTCACGTACTAAGCTCGGATGGATAGTCCACGGAAATGTAGCCCAATTTAAAGGAAGATTAGACCATTATGTAAATTTCCTTGTTCGAGACGACGAAGCTCACAGTGAAGATCTCCACGATATGGTAAAATATTTTTTTACAATTGAATCTTTAGGGGTAAAATATCAAGACACAAAATCAATAAAAGAAGATGAGGAAGCCGAAAACTTAATAAAAAATATTTCAAGAAGGAAAAATGGTAGATGGGAAACAGGATTGTTATGGAAAGATACAGAAGAAACACTTCCCGACAGTAAAAATGTAGCACTTCAACGCTTTAGGTTTATAGAAAGAAAAATGAGTTTAGATCAAGATTTCGGACAAGCTTATTCTCAGAAAATAAAAGAATATAAAGAGAAAGGATACATTAGAAAACTATCTATTGAAGAAGAAGAAGAATCTCACAAAAAAATATGGTACTTACCTCATTTTGGTGTAGTAAACCCAAATAAGCCTGGTAAAATTCGTTTAGTTATGGATGCTGCTTCAAAAGTCGACGGAAAATGTCTAAATGATTTTTTATACAAAGGTCCAGATTTGCTCAATTCACTTATCAGCGTAATTGCAAAGTTTAGAGAAAAGCCCATAGCCTTCTCAGCTGACATACGAGAGATGTTTCATATGGTTGAAATAAATGATGAAGACCAGCATGCTCAACGAATTATATGGAGAGATTCCCCGGCAAACGATTTTGAGACATACGTTGTTCAGGTGATGATTTTTGGAGCGGTGTCATCACCATACAGCGCCCAATATATCAAGAATATTAATGCCCTAGAATATGAAAAGGTGTACCCTGAAGCTGTTGACGCCATTATTAATCAACACTACATGGATGACTACATTGATAGTTCAGAATCTCCAGAAAAAGCATCAAAATTAATAAATGAAGTAATAGCTATCCATAAGATGGGCGGTTTTGAGCTAAGAGGATGGATTTCTAACTCGGAGGAAGTTTTTCAAAATATACCCGAAGAATTACGTACGGCAGAAAAAATATTTGAAGATTCTGCACCCCAAAGAATATTAGGACTAAGATGGCTACCAAAAGAAGATGTGTTAAGCTTTTGCATTAGCTTACATAAAGTAGATCAAAATATTTTAGATGGAAAAAAAATACCTACAAAAAGAGAAATGTTAAGCGTTATCATGTCTTTGTTTGACCCATTAGGAATCCTTGGAAATTATATTGTGAAAGCGAAAATCTTAATGCAAGATATTTGGAAAAGTGGAATAAAATGGGATGATCAGATTTCAGATGCACAAAATAAAAAATGGAAACTTTGGCTTAATGGTTTGGAGAAAATAAAATCCTTCACAGTTCAAAGATGCTATGTTTCCAATTATTTTCAAGTAAAAAATATACAGCTACACTTGTTTTGTGATGCAAGTAAACAAGCCTTTGCAGCAGTCGCTTATTTCAGATTTGAAGTAGGAGAAAAAATTGAAATTTCATTAGTTATGTCTCGCAATCAAGTATGTCCACTAAAAACCCTGACGATACCCCGTTTAGAGCTACAAGCAGCAGTACTTGCAAGCCGTTTGGCAAAAACAATCCAACACCAACATACACTTAAAATAAATAGAATTGTATTTTGGTCAGACTCCACGACTGTTCTAAATTGGTTACGAACGGACTCAAAGAAATTACCGTCTTTTGTTAGTAACAGAGTAGGAGAAATTTTAGAAAACACTGACGTTTCACAATGGAAATGGGTACCTTCGAAATTAAATATAGTTGACGAAGCGACAAGAGACGATAAAGAAGCTGATCTTAGAAGTGGAAGCCCATGGTTAAAAGGTCCTGAGTTCTTGTATCAGTCACCATGTTTTTGGCCAGAAGAAAATATTGAGCATCATCTAAGCAAAAATTACATTGAAGAATCGCAAATACTCCTTTTAAGTCATGCAGAAGAAAATATTAAAAATTCGTACCTACCTGACATATCAAAATTTTCATCTTTAAGAAAACTATTGAATTCCACAGCCTATGTATTCCGATTCATAAGACAAGTCCAAAAGAAACCATATTTTTCAGATAAAGAAAAATATTTAACATGTTCAGAAATTCAGAATGCGAAAAAACTTTGGTGTCTTCAGTCACAAAAAGACTCCTTTTGTCAAGAATATAGGACACTAGTAAAAGGAAAATCAGTTAATAAAGATAGCAAGCTTTTCCCACTTTCACCATGTTTAAATGATAATCTAATATGCTTAAAAGGAAGAATAGATAACTGCCCCGAATTAAAGATGGAGACAAAACGACCCATTATTTTAAGTCACAGTCACCCTTTTACACGGCTCCTTGTACGGGAATATCACGAAAGAAATGGACATGCAGGGACACAATTAGTTCTTAATGAAATAAGACAAGAATATTGGATAACCCAAGCAAGGAAACTTATAGCCTCAGTAATAAATAGCTGTAATTTTTGCAAAATTAAGAAAGCAAAGCCTATAATGCCGGAAATGGGTCAGCTTCCATTAGAAAGATTACAACAACCCCCAAGAGCTTTCTTTTTTGTGGGAATTGATTATTTTGGGCCAATAGATGTTGTAATAGGCCGAAGACATGAAAAAAGATATGGTGTACTGTTCACTTGTTTATCTGTCAGAGCTGTCCACTTAGAACTTGCGGAATCTCTTAATACAGGTTCGGCTATCTTAGCTATAAGAAGATTTATCGCAAGAAGAGGACAACCAGTTTGTATATGGAGTGACAATGGAACTAACCTTTGTTCAGCAGACAGAGAACTGCGTAAAGCTTTAAATGAAGTAGATGATGAAGAAATTAAGAAAAATTGTTTGGCACAAAATATCGATTGGAAATTTATAGCTCCAGCAAGTCCTCACATGGGAGGTGCTTGGGAGAGGATGGTACGAACAGTAAAACAAACACTAAAGATTATTTTAAGGGAAAGAATTCCAAAATTAGAAGTTTTACAGACAGTTTTAGTAGAAGCAGAGAACATAGTTAACAGCAGACCTCTGACTTATGTGTCGTCAAATGAAAATGATTTTGAAAGTATAACTCCAAATCATTTTTTGATCGGAACATCGAGCATTGTTAAACCACCAGGAATATTTGAACAAAAATTTGATTTGAGAAAGCAATGGAGATTTGCCCAACAGTTGGTAGACAGATTTTGGCACAGATGGGTAAGGGAATATTTGCCTACTCTAACTGCTAGGTCCAAATGGTTGCAAGAAACAAGAAATATAGAAGTAGGTGAAGTAGTCGTACTGATGGATAATCAGTTACCAAGAAACAATTGGCCATTAGGAAGAATAACTGCTGTTTATCCAGGAAAAGACCAGAAAGTGCGTGTGGTAGACATTAAAACAAATACAGGGACCTACAGAAGATCAGTATCAAAGATTTGTCCAATTGGCCTAATTGAAGGTGAAAATGTTTTGTGATTTCAAGGGGGAGAAATGTTAATAAATGAACGTACCTTGGAATGGACAAGAATGGAACATTTATTTAGTTGTTATTTAATTGTTATTGTTGTTGAAAGACCTTTTCGAATGTCAGTTTTAGTTTTGATATTGTCAAAAAATATAGAGTGACATATTGACAGCTTAATAGTTTTTATAATAGAAATAGTTAAAAATATAGTCAGATATAGCCAGATAGTAATAGAAAATAACATTGCCGTTACAAAAACTGAATCAATGGACGCAAAATCGGTATAAAAACGTCTCTAAAACATGCATTTTTTTTTAATAAATAACTACAAAAAGAAGGAAAAGTATTCTGCATCAAACATATCTCAAAAGTTAAAGAACCATGTTTTTGAGAAATTTATAAAAGTTTTTAATATTGGCTTTTGTTCCGATACTCCTAAAATAGATTGACTAGCTAGAAACACAAAACAAAACTAACCAAAAGATTTCTCTAAAAATCTTCA
Organism: Amphimallon solstitiale; assembly: GCA_963170755.1. Taxonomy (NCBI): domain Eukaryota; kingdom Metazoa; phylum Arthropoda; class Insecta; order Coleoptera; family Scarabaeidae; genus Amphimallon; species Amphimallon solstitiale. The sequence goes on along the minus strand of OY720681.1, from coordinate 48,024,372 downwards.
AAACGAATCGATCAATTTTAAAAGAGTAAACGCCAAAATGTACTGTTTCAAAAGATCTTTAAGATGACGTAATACTCGATACCCCTTTCAATTTAAAATTTTTAAGGGGGTAGCTCCCATGGGCACGACTTTTAAATGGGTGAGTCAATTTTTGCATCAAGAAATACGCCCACGATAACACTTCTTACGTGTTTCGGAAATTTTTCCGTAGATTTCCTGATTTCCAGAAATTTAGGGTGGACAGTTTTGAAATGAACACGTATACTCACACATAAGGGGTTAGGTAATTCTACTGGTGAGTCGTTAGATTTAATTTATTTATGTTTTGATGTCATCACAGTCAGGTAAGTCGAGGCGCGCACCGAAATGGTACGTACGTGGCGTGGAAGTGGCGTGGTGACAACGTGGCATGTGGCAATTTTTTAACTAGTGAAATCAGTTGCCACAGCGCCATATCGATGCGCGCTGTCGCATCTGATTTCGTTCGTTTAAAAATTGCCACATGCCACGTTGTCACCACGCCACTTCCACGCCATCGCCACACCACTTTGGTGCGCGCCTCGACTAAGAGTAGCTTAGCTCTTTCGAATTGGGCTTTGCCTTGTAATTCTGTGGTTATTTTAATTACGATTGTTATTTTCTATATCAAGTGAGTACAATAAAACTATTTATTGTAATAATGGGATGATGTGTTCAGCGAATTAAAAATTTCAGCGGGCATCCATCTTTTGGTCAGTAAACCATAACATTCAGGTGTTTCCATAGCTGTTTTTGGCTTTGCCGTCATTGACCCGGCATGGCTAGAAAAGCTACGAACTGAAAGTTGTTTGCACTTAAGCTTACACTATATGCTAATGTTTGAATATAACCAATTAAAAAGAATGTATTTTTCATATTTATGAGTGAAAAAGTTATATTTCCTCCTTTATATTATAATATTGACATAATATAAGCAAACAAAACACTTGGTATTGTTTCACAAATATATATAATTACAATGTACATTTTGCCTTGGGGCATCATCAGGAGTTCTAGAAAAACTAAAGTAAAATTTAATATACTGTAACTACCTACCTCAGACAAAAATGTAAATACAAAAAATTGAAAATTACGAAAAAGGTCATGACTTATGTGGAAAGACCGTTTTTACAATGCCAGAGGGTTTATTAACGGTGAATTTATGAGTTCGGTTTGGTCATTAACAACATTGCCTGGTTGTAAAAGTAATCTTTCTTTTATAAAATAAACTGTTTAGTTTAAATAAAAGTAAAAATAATGAGGTGTGGCCACCACACGACTTTCTTATACGTATGTGCGTTTCAAATTATAGAGTTTTAAAATTTTTTTATATAAAAATTATTTAAAATCCTATTATAAGTACTTCTATTCTCTTAATAAATCTCTAGAATGCATATTTTGCGAGATATTCGAAAGAAAGTGCTACTCGCTGAGAGTAAAAGTGTTACTTCCGGTCCGAATTTTGAAGTTTCATTTATAATAAAATATTTCAAAACCAACTCCAAATATTTTTGTACTGTTAAAAAAAATTATAGAATGCATAATTTACGACATATTGGCAAAAAATCGCTATTCGATTATGTCCGAACTTTGAAATTTTTTGATACAAAAGATATTGAAAATTAAGTTATAAATACTTTTAAATTCGTAGCGTACCTGTCTAAAAACCATGACTTGCGAAATATTTGCAAAAAACTGATTTTTTGTAAGAGTAAAAGACCTGCTTCCGGTATCAATTTCGAAAAACTTTCATAATAAAATTATTCTCAAATTCAATTTTGAGTACATATGAATTCTTTATAAATTTGTTTAAACTTAGTAGTTGACGAAATATTGGCAAAATTAGATTTTTTCACTGAAGTAAACTACTACTTCCGGTCTGCCGAGTTTACTGAAAATCTAGTAGGATCTCAAGAGGGAGATTATACTCGTAAATATAAAATTTGGAATTGATACCTATAGCGGTTTGACCGCTATCGTGGTCACACGCACACATACACTGACACACACACAGAGAGAGACATTTTTTAAAAACCACTTTTTCGGGATTTCAAAACGTGGACATCTGCAAAAATCTCGAGGTCGAAAATTTTCATCATCACAATACTTCTTATACTACGTATAAGAAAGTAAAATGAATGGTCTAGAAGGTTATTTTATAAAAGAAAGTTTACTTTTACAACCAGGCAATGTTCTTAATGACCAAACTGAATTCATAAATTCACAGTTAATAAACCCTAGCATTGTAAAAACGATCTTTCCAAATAAGTCATGACCTTTTACGTAAGTTTCTATTTTCTGGTATTTACATTTTTGTGTGAAGTAGGTAGTTACAGTATATTAAATTTTACTTAAGTTTCTCTAGAACACGTGATGATGTCGCAAGGCGAAATGTACATTGAGTGTTTAATTATATATACATATTTGTGAAACAATACCAAGTGTTTTATTTGTTACTACCTGCTTATATTTTGACATGTTTCACCAAGAGATTTCAAACACTTCATTCAATTATTTAATATTGACATAAATCACTAACACTATATAATATATAAATGCCATAAGTGCACTTTAACATATTAATTATGTAATAAAATTAGTCACAACTACAAATATTTTGATTAAAAGTTAATTATAATGTACAAATTAGAATGCGCGAGCACTGCACAAAACCTGAGTTGAAACACATTGAGGTCCTATTAAATTTGTAATTAGTGTCTATTAGAGTGAAATTCGTATATCTCCTTTACATCAAGTATGCAGAGTTATTAATATATAGGGAGAATTTCAAATTAATGCAGTGTTTTTTTGGTTAAACGCTGTCGGTAACGTACATTGTTATTTTAGCTCCTTGTACATGCTGCAAGCTTTAAGGGTTTTATTAAAATATGTTCCTAATTTTCTCATATGTTATAGAATACTCAACAGAAGCTGATCAAATATTATTTTTCTAACATGGAATGTTTACTTTCGAAATTGTTTGTGTTTCAATTCAGGCATTATATATTTCTTTAGAAATATTTATTTTATGTTATAATTTTATCCACAGTGTATTTAGCGAAAGAACAAAATTAAATGCTCAACATGTTCTTTTTCGAAATTAAAACGCTAATTAAAAGGGAAACGATACATTTATTTTCACTAATTTATTTATGTCATGTTGGTTCAATATATCTTAAAATTAGTATTATTCATGTCATATACAGGCTGCGGCACCGAAAACGAAACAGATTGAATATCTATAAGAGGAAATCTTTTATGAAAAACGCAAAAACAGATCTATTTTTAATTCAAGGGGCCACCCTTCCATCATATCCTCAACTGTGATACGTCACTCTAACCATTACAATTTAAACACGGAGATTACTAAGTATAATACATTTGTAATTTTATGGAGAAATTCAGCAATGTGATTGCTAGTTGCTTTCTTTTTTATTTTAGCGCCCTCTAGCGCGATGGTTACGTATTGCTAAATGTGACACATCATTTAAAAGGTAAATACACAAACAACTAAATATTTAATATTATTGACATTTTACATACGATCAGCATCTATTGTAAACTAATTAATAGTGGAATTCTGAAACCTTCTCGGAAGCTGCGGTTATCGTAGTCCCTGGCAACGAAGTGACGTTATATGATGATTCTCGAAAATTTTTATAGTTAGTGACGTAGAGGTGTCAAAACGTTCGTAAGTAAAGATTTTGTAGGTTATATTGTAATTATATTATTATTATATAATTATTGTTAATGTACTGTTCCTGTTGTTATATTTATAGTTTCTGTTAGTTTATTTGTTATAATTATTATTGTTCCTGTTTGTTTATTTGTTATATCTATTATTGTTCCTGTTTGTTTATTCGTTATATTTATTATTGTTTTATATTTGCAAATAAGAATTGCTTTATAGCATTATTATTAGATGAAGATCACAACAGGTAGGTAATCGATGATATAAAATATATATAGTATACATAATATTCTCTATTTTCTGTATTTTAGAAATTATATGCGTATATTCCGGAAAGGTTTAAGAGATCACGGAAATCCTTTTGAAATACCCAACAGGCATTTTGAACAACTGTTTAGACTGAATAAGGACACTGTTCAAACCTTATCCAGTTATTGGATGGACATATTGAACAAACAAATATACCATTACATTTGAAGGTTATTATCATAAACATCACTTGAAATGCATATTAACTATATAGTGCACATTATATATTTGTTACAGGTCTTAACAACATTAAATTTCATAGCATCAGGCAGCTATCAGAATAATGTTGATGTTAATAGCTTTGTTTCTCTTAGTCAGAGTTCAGTAAGTCGAATAGTTCATCAGGTCTGTCTTGAGATATCAAACAATTTATTCCCTGAATGGATAAAATTTCCCAATGTTTGTGAATCGAAGAATTGTGTTAAGCAAGGGTAATTATGTTGTTTCAAAATATTCTAAAAATAATTCTTTATTTTGTTTAGATGATAAAAAATGGGAGACCGGAGATGTATTTTGTTTAATCGATAGCACCCAGTTCATATATTTACCAAGGGCAATCATATCTTTTTTCTACTTCCATACTTTAATTGTATTATTAGATATGCCGAACCTGTACTTTAACGATGTCCATTACGATACAGATTTTCATTATGTTACAAGTTTATATCCAATAGGAATACAGATTTTTCATTACGATACAAGTTTATATCCAATAAATATGCGACATTCGAATATTCAAACAATATTCAATATGGCGACTGCATATCTGACAGATATACAAATTAAATAAATGTGACAGTTCTCTGCAATTTATAAGTAAGTACTTAAAATTTTTGGGGTTTTTGGAAAATATAAACGGTAAAAATGAGGGATAATGACAGTGAAATGTGTAATATGAGTCCACCAGAAATTATGGAACAAGCCTTAGTAACCACCAACAATTTATTACCAGCTAAACTGGCAAAGGTGCATGTAAAATTTTAACCTCAATTTATGATATATAATGTTCAAAAAATAATGTTTTATTATGGGGTCGTAGAAAAAATAGTGTATGCAACTCGCATTTAATGGCTATTAAGACACTCGTATTTATTACAATACTCGGCTTCGCCTCGTATTGTAATTTTCTTACTCGTGTCTTAATAGCTATCATTAAATGCTCATTGCATAATATACTATTCTAAACGTTCTAAAAATTATTGTTCTGATTAGTTTTTATGAAAAATGGGGTGCACGAGATGTAGGTGTAATTGATGGCACACATGTTGATATACTTGCTCCACCTTTAGCCGATGAAGAACACCCTCCTTTTGTATATATATATTTTTTATATTCACATACTGTAATTTTTTTTCTAAATTTCAGCGCTACTTGTATGGTAAGGTTAATAAAAAAATATATTTGACAATAAAATGTGTTTTATTTATCAATACTTATACAAACAATCTCTATTTGAGTACCTATTATTCAAAGTTCACATTTCTAGTTCAGTATTATTATTTTTCTTTTTGATCTTTATTGTTAAGATTTGATAGTAAACATATGTATAATTCATATCCAATATTAGTATAATTATCCGAGTCAAATGTCTTCTATTGTTTTATAATACTTGCTGGTAAATTTATTTAACAATAATTTTTTACATTCTTTTGAGTTGAAAAAGTTCAAATTTCAGCCTAATGAATATTACTCTCCTGTAAAAACTGCAAATAAAGAGCTTTCAATTACTATAATTTCAGAGGCTCGACAACAAAATCCTGCAATAATATCGACTGATTTGATGTACCAAGTATAACAATACATCACAGGATTAGTCGATTTTCTAAATACAAACTCATCTATATTAGGTACTCTTGTAAGAAAAACAATGTCCACTTTATAAGGATACCTGTCCTTGTTGGCATCATAGAAAAATCACATTTCATCATCCATAAATGAGCCTGAAAAGACATTTATCTGCAAATTCACTATACACTAGTGCGATACTACGTCCTTTGAAACTCTCCTAATGGTAGCAGTTCTTGTTGAAATTTTTCAAAGTGCTTCGTGCTATCTTGGCAACAGTATAAAGATATTGCTGTGGCAACATAATTATTTGGAATAAAATAATTGTAGTATTGCCATACGTTAGGCATTGCCAAATAGATTATGCTGTATGCTGTTCCAGCAACATAACTAATAAAGATGATGATGATTTTTATTATCCTTAATATATTTATTTATTTTCTTAACAGCACGTACTTTATAAGTATACGTGAATTCTATCAGTGTATCTAAATTTCTCTTCCCTCGTCAAATCTTTTGTTTTTCTTTTTATAGGGATAAGGTTATAGCTTATTTTAAATAAAAGCAGAAACCATATAAAACATAATTGTATAATTAATTCAACATTATTTTTTTTTAGAATAGATTGCATCGCTATACTATATTCACCATTTAATTATAAAAGAAGAACATGATTGAAAGAAAACATTTGTACCGTGTTCTAGGTTGTAATGTTTTATAGAACGAATACATTTTTAATGCTTAAATAAAAATAAAATATTGTCCTGTTTCAAAACAAAGAAAATTCAATTAATGTTAGTATTCTATTGACATTTTATGCTAATTCTATTCCATCAGAAACATTATATTCGCACGTAATGCTCTGCTAAACTTAGAACTTCGCAATGGTCAATGTTCGGAGAAAAAGCTTGAATTTGATTACTGGCTACAACCATTCACACGTATTGTGTCCAGCATCTCAAAGTCCGCCACCCAAAAACACTTCCCTTCTTAAAAATCTAATTTAAATTATTAATTTATAATCAAAAAATTATTTTGAGAATTAATAATGCCTATAAAGTGCCAGAAAATATACATTTGCACGTTATATCCTCTTAACACCCAACACCATTAATAATTCTATTTATGTTGTTAAAACTAATGAATGTATATTATTACAGGACAATATCTATTATCCCTGTTGCACAACGTTATATTGAATATACATTTGCACGTTATATTACAATATACGCATAGCAACATTGATAAACCTTTGTATCCAAAACTTACTTTGAATCATTGAAAAACTCTTCAAATTCTGCAATCGTAATCTCCATTTTTTTTTATACCAAAAAATTATTAACAAAAGAAAATTCTTATGATGAATGAAACTTATATACAAATAAAATTAATATGCTAATACAAGAAATAATGAATGAATGTAATCGTGGTGTATCTGACCCTACGATTTAATGTCTTTTTTAAGTCGCTTTTAATCTCTCTCCAAATAACTAACTAATCTTGTTCATTCTTGTTTTTGAATTTATATACCCGGGAAGACACGTGACCTCTCTCAACGCCATCCTTGGAACTAATATTTAAGTTGTCACCCTGCGTCTTCAGTGATATCTCTGCCCTCAAATTGCCATCATGATACGAACACACACACGCACTTATTGTCTTTGACAGTTCCTTCACCTAAACGTCAACACACTGAGAATTGTTCGCTTATTTTAAAAAGGAGTCTTTCACTTAATTTATCCAGTATCTTCCAATGTAGGTATATTCGTATTAGTATAATTCTTCCTTATATTTGTTTATGAATTTGTTACCTTCTTTATTATTTGCCACATACTTCCTCTTTCCGTTCGCTAACACAATCCTTATTTTTCTTTTATTTGTTTCAGTATTCGGTAAAATTGGAAATATATTGTAAATAACAGGTATTCTTCCAACGTTCGATGCTCGTACATCACCACCCATTGGACCTGCCATTTAATTGCTACTTTCGATCCAAGATTTTTCTAATGGTGATATATTTATCTGTAAAAACCTAAAAACGTTAAAAAAGTTTACACTATATTTTTTTTTGTAGGTCTTAAAACCGTACAAATCTCTCTCTACAGTCAATAAAACACAGTGCTACACACCCGAATTCATGAATGCATTTTATTATTTGCTCAGCGGCTGTTTATAAAAACATTAAATCCTTTTTTTATTTTATTTACATATAGTTATAAGTGAAGGTAAATTTTATTCTTTTAGCATGACTTATTTTAATATCTTTTATAAAGTTTTTATTACCTTATGCACGTTCTCAAGTTTACATAATATATTCAATTATATTTTTCTCTCTTGCATATCGGATTTGATCCTCTTTTTACAATTTTACTGCTTTTAAATAACTAAATCTCTCTGCTTTTCTATAAAAGAAATATATATAGCTTAAATTTATCTCGTCTTTTATTTTGTACCTGTTTAATATCCAAATTATAAATATAAATTCATTTTTATATCTGTGTTTTCTATACTTAAATGTATGCAACTTAGTATACTCTTATGTTGAAAACTTTGAATACAATAAAAACTGATTCTTACTGTTTCTTTTATATTTTTTATACTTAAATTAATTCTTAATGCTATTACTATTATTTTTAATATGCAAGAGACCACGGCAATATGTTTATACTATGTCTTGGCATTACAAAATTTTCCGTACAATTTATTTAAAAAAAAATGTTAAGAATCACTATATTATATTTAAAACAATTTTCTCTTTTAAAGTTTTAAATTGAAATATTTTGGTATATATTTACGAGATGATATGTCTGTTTACTTGTTATACATAAAGGTTATGTATAAAACATCGTAAATTGACACTTCTACGTCACTAACTGAAAAATTTTCGCGAATCGTCATATAACGTCACTTCGTTGCCAGGGACTACGATAACCGCAGCTTCCGATAGGTTTCAGAATTCGACTATTAGTTTGTAGTTCTTAACGTTAGAGCCCTGCAAGGTTTTTTGATTATTTAATTTAATATTTTGTTCAATTTTGCATGAAATTGCTAATAAAATTACTTTTTCATTGATGTATTACTTAGTACATTCTATTTAAATTGTAATTGTTAGAGTGTTGGAGGGAAGGGGAAGGACATATAACAGTTGAAGATGTAATGAAACGGCCCCTTCGGAATAAAAGTCGACCTAATTTTATGTTTTTTCAAAAAAATTCTTCGTTCAAGATATTCAATTTGTTTCGTTTGCAGTGCTGTACCCTGTATATTGTGATGTAAATGAGGAATAAGCCTTGCCTAATAATAATGCACCAACGCAGTTTCAACAATCAATACAATCTAGTTTGAAAATGTTGTTAATGTTTAAATAGCAATCCAATATTCATTGCAAATGTGATATATCGAAATTGGGTCCTTAACATTTTCTAAATGAAGACGGTCTCGGTTTACGTCGTTATTTTGATTAAAGGTTACCCTTCTTTCCGAGATAGGTTTACCCTCGTTCCTCGCTTCATGTCTCGACTTCTCTCGAACTCTAACCTACAAGTAATGTCTCTATAAGGATCGTCGTTAGTTTAGCGACTGTCTATGTTAATTTACTACACTTTGCAAATATTTAGACGCTGTAAGACAATGTGAAAGATAATACTAATTAATATTTCAATATATGATTTTCATAAAAATGACAAAATGCACGAGTAGATTGCTTTATTAATTTATGTCCATCAATATTTAATGTTTATATAATAATAAAATATGAAAAAGTAATTTTATCGAGATATATAAAAAAGTTGTTTTCATATTAAGCTATAAGACATTGGAAAGCGATTTCGGCTTTTTGTCGCCGATCTTTTTTGTTGAAACCAATTGATGTATACGAGGGCGTATACATCAATTGGTTATCTACCTAGCCATGAAAAAAATCACATAAGCGAACAAAAAAAATATTTTTTTACATAACTCCCTTGAACACTAATACACTTATTCCATCTTTTTTCCAGTTGCCCCATACCCTCAGAAAAAAAATTGCTTCGGTAACCTCGCTAAATATTCTTCAACAGATTCTTTGAGTTCTTCATCAGAAGCAAAACGCTTTCCTCTGAGATGCTTTTGAATTTTTGAATAAGAAGAAGTCTGACGGAGCTAGGTCGGGGCTATAAGGTGGATGTCTTAACTCTATAAACCCACAGTCATTGTTATCTGCTGAACTTTGTTTGCTTCATGAACCCGAAAATTGTCGTGCAGCAACAAGTTTTTTTGTGGATAAGAATGCGGGAGTTTTTCCTCCAGAGCAGTTTTTAAATTTTTTCCGTAGGCCTCTCCATTTATGGTAGACCCTCTCGGCATATATTCAATAAGCAAAACTTCTTCAGCATCCCAGAAAACAGTTGCCATCAGTTTTGTTCCAGAAAATTGTGTCTCGGCCTTTCTTTGGTGGTGGAGAACCCTTATGAACCCACTGCATGGATTTTTGTTTAGTAGGAGGGTCCCAGTAATATACTCAAGTCTCATCCCCGGTAATAATTCGAGATAAAAATGATTTGTCCCTCTCCAACTTGACCAAATTTTCTTGAGAAACTTTTTTTCTGCACAGTTTTTGTTCAGGTGTAAGCAATCTGGGTATCCACCGTGCAGACACCTTCTTCATACCCAAATTGCAATGCAAAATTTTGGGAACACTTGTTTCGCATATATAGACTTCATTGGCAATGACAGAGATCTTTACACGCCGATCTTTTAGTACCAAGTTTACGACTTTTCGCACAATGTTTTCAGTTCGAGCTTCAACGGGTCGTTCGGAATTTGGGTCATCATTGATTGACTCTCGGCCCCATCGAAAGAGTTTAGACTAATATTTTACTTGGAAATAAGATGGTGTATCTTCCCCATATACAGCAACCATTCTTTCATGAATTGCTTTTGTACCATTGCCTTCCTTTGTCAGGAATTTATTACGCTGCGATGTTCAACTTTAGTTTCACTCATTTTATCGAGAAACGGACCGTCTCAAATCTCTATACACAGCATAAACTAAACACAACTTACTTCTAACAGTGACAGCAATTTTTCAATAATTTGTTTGACATCGTCACTCTTTTGTTTCATGTCTAGGTAGATAACATAAAAATACGCCCTCGTATATTACCAAGTCTCTTCTTATTAATAGGGGCGAATGAATGGTGTAACAAAACTAAAGTCCATCTGTTTTCTTAATTCTTTTGGAACAATTCAGTAATCGAAAATTTAGGGTAACATTACGTTTCACACACTCCTTGCTTATTGCACCACACATGACTTAAAAATATAATATTGCCCTACCTGTACCTATCTGTACCTTCCTTCTGCTCTTTGGTTGATATTACAAGGAGCTCTTTGTTGCCGCTTTGCTCAGTGAAGGCTTTGGTCTGACAGAACCTAGCAGGCGATGAACTAGTAAGACACCACCCCCATAGTTAATCAGACAGGCCCCTGGCAGCATACTTGATCGGGAGGTATTCAGGAGATAATAAGCAGGAGAAATGCACAGTAAGAACTAATGTTCACAAGATAACAAGTTTATTTTCAGTGTAAGCAAAAGGCAAGTAACGAAATTTATAAATAGACTAAGGTCTAATGTATTTAATACCAATTGAACAATAATTATAACAAGAAGATTAAAAAGATACAATAAAAAACCTGCAGAGGTATGTTACTGGTCCAAGTAAACAATTTAAATATAAAATAAAATGCCGACTGTTATTAGACAATTACATGTTCAAATACCACGCGATCATTTAAATTCTAAATTATAACAGGCGGGATTTTTTTTATTAGGTTGTCCAGAATGTCAATTATTGATTAATTAACATTTTGAAACGTCATTTTGACAATTCAAATTGTAAATTAGTACTTATATACCAACTTAATTTAAATTTCACAGCCTGCTCTAATTTAGAATTTAAATGATCGCGCGGTACATAAGAAGTATTGAACAGTATCAGATATTTAAAAAAAAAAACGTTAAGAATTTGAAAATTAATTGACTCCAGACAATTGGGTGTATAAAGTAACGAGATGGGAGGAGATCTGTTAAGTCGCACATAAGATCTTACAAAATTAATAAAATAATGAATCAACAGAGGTGTAAATTCAATAATTATAAATTAAATTCTCAGTTAAAGCAAAACTAAATGACTAAATTTAAACCAGCAAAGAATAAATCTGTCTATCAATAGTACGAATAAATAACAAAATTAAAAGTTATTTATCAATACGTATTACAAAGAAGATACAAGTTAAATTAACCCTTGGCATAGAAAAAACTATAGTGACATTTGCCCCAATTTATACAAGAAATTTGACACTGAATTAATATTTTTCTACTCCCATACTTTAATTGTATTATTAGATATGCTAAACCTGTACTTTAATGATGTCCATTACGATACAGATTTTCATTATGATACAAGTTTATATCCAATAGGAATACAGATTTTTCATTACGATACAAGTTTATATCCAATAGGAATGCGACATTCCAATATTCAATATGGCGACTGCATATCTGACAGATATAAAAATTAATTAAATGTGACAGTTCTCTGCAATTTACAAGTAAGTAGTTAACATTTGTGCTTTTTTTAAAATATAAACGGTAAAAATGAGGGATAATGACAGTGAAATGTAATAATTGACTCCACCAGAAATTATGGAACAAGCCTTAGTAGCCACGAACAATTTATTACCAGCCAAATTCGCAAAAACGTACGGAAAATTTTACGCTCAATTTATGAAATGGAATGTTCAAAAAATAATGTTTTATTATGGGGTCGTAGAAAAAATAGTGTATACAACTCGCATTTAATGGCTATTAAGACACTCGTATTCATTACAATACTCGGCTTCGCCTCGTATTGTAATTCTCTTACTCGTGTCTTAATAGCTATCATTAAATGCTCATTTCATAATATACTATTACAAAACACTCCACACAGATACATACAAGCACATATGGTGGGCTCACAGACAAGCAGGTGCCGGTTTAGGTCGCAGCGTATAAGTTTCTGGCGCAACAGCTGTATGATACGCAATGACGGTAAACTGCAAGGTGTATTTCAAATAGATCAATTTGAACGTACACGAAGGTGTATTTTTAACCATGTACTTAGACGCTAACAGAAGGAGAAAACACAAACTAGCTAGGGTTAACCAATAATATCCACAAACTACTAAATAGAACTTACCGAGAATAATACTTTCGAGTCAAAAACATGAATGCCCATCCACTTACACGTTAACCAAAATTCATCAAGTACTTAATTAAATCATACCAAATATTGAGCAGTGCAATTTAATCCTTGAATTTCAAGCAAAATTCCAAAACATAATGTAATTTCCTCACAAATTAAGAATTGTCACATCAAATTTCTCCCAGACTAACCGAGGAATATATACATTCAATTTAATTGCGAAATAATCAAATCTGCTTTTAAATATTTTCATTTGTCTACATTTAATGAACTGAAAGATTTTGTTTCCCATTCCCAGGACAAAAATAGGGTTTTAGAATTGTTTTTGTAAATGTATATATAAAATATCAAAATAGATTTGGATTAAATTAATGTATATTGTATTAATATGAAGAATTCTAGTTATAAATATTACAATAGAGTTAGTATAGTTTTCGCTTAGTTATTTTTATTTTGTTAGATTCCTTACTGGTCTTGCCCCGGTATGTTCTGTTGCTCAAATAAAACTCCTCCTCCTATCAGAAGAATGATTGATCCTCGTTAATGATCCGGCGCACGAACTTTGAACTACCAACCGTTCCTAATCAACAATGTGTTCCTTGTTGAACCGGCCGTCTTCTGCTTCTTTACCTGCACGTGCCCCCCTCTGCCTTTGATTGTACCTGCGTGTATCAAGAAACCGTCTATTGTGTACAAATGTTTGTGTGTGTTAATACGTGTGTGCGCGCAAACGTCGTGTATGTGTGTACGCGTGAGATGGGGGAAAATAAAGGGAAAATCACAGAAAACCACAATATGTTTCGGACTTAGATTTATATTGGTTCGTCCCTGAGGAGTTGTTCGAAGATCAAAGGGCAAGGAAAATGTCTGTTATTGAGAGAAATTTTAAACGAAATTAACGTGTACTATTTCCTGGACATGTCAAAGCGAGAGTTGCCTCTAGAATTTTAATTATTCTTGTTCGAAGACTGATTTTATTTGTACTTCTTTTATAGGTTTTTATTACTTCTAGGAAAAAGGGAAATTTTATATTTTGTTTAAATTTGGACCAGAATAATAACAACTCCTTTTACAATGTGTCTTCATCTATTATTAATATCCTCCGTTTTTATTGTCTCTTCATTTTGTAAAAAATAAAAGTGTGTTTTAGCGGCATAATGAGTTCAAATAAATGAAAAAAATATTATTCATATTTGTCTATTCTAAATATTAAAAATTATTGTTTCTTTGTGTTTAACTGTCGACACAGTGTATCTTTTCTAGGTAACGTTCACAGGTAAGAAATTACAAGTGAAACTATTCTAGAATATGTTAAAGTAAATCACCATGCATTGTTCCATATGATCAGGTGTCAATAGTTGTCTGACACCGGAAGTACAATTATACATTGAAAACAAACCGTCAAACGTCTACCCTCGTAATAGGGGCAAATTTAAAGTTCACACCGTTTTTTGAGTGCCGGCACATTTATCCCCTGTTCGGAAAAATTTACTCTCGTACTAGTAAACAAGTTAACAATTCGACGTACAGTACGATTTCCTGTATTGTTATTTAGACAGTCAATCATATCTAGCTGTATTATAGTTTTAACATCGCTAAGTGGCACATGTGGTAGGTAGTTCTTCACGAGGTAAGTGCTTGCTCACAAGTGCCTTCACAAAAACATTCTTGAAAGAAGATATCAATTTATTTGTCCTTTTCTAATACTCCATGAAGAGCATGTGCGAAACATGTAATTTGCGTACGTTTATTGTAAGAGCCAACCAGCCACCTTCATATATGCTGTTGTATCTGTTACAAATAATAACACTTCTTCTTTATTTTTGTCGTAGTTATGTAATGTGATGTGGGTTCTATATTAGTTATTTCACGTCTTTTATAGCGGTAAGTAAATTTGTAGACATTACTGTGCCGATGTCCATCATCCCGACCAAAACGCTTGCATATTGCGTCCTTTAACATTAGTAGTTACATGTGCTGACCTAAATATGCTTATCATTTATGTCATTGACAACTGAAGTGTTAATTTCATCGTACGTCGGGGATAAAGAATATTTTCTCAAGGTGGATTGTGCGGACACACGCAAGTTACTATATCTACTGTTAACACAATCTTGTAAAAAATAAGTAAATTCAGAATAATTTATTCTATGGAATCGTACACGCTATTAGTACTAGAACCGAATTAAATGCCTCCCGCCGTTCATAAGCAGCTGCAGAGCCAGCAATACGTGTTTTATGTGTATCCGAAAAGACATGTTTTACTATGCGGGTTTTCACTGATTACGAAAGTAATACTTTGCAAATTTTGCATCGGAGTTGAATATCGGCGAATTCTTGTGCAGGCAAATCTCTTATTCTCTTTTCAAACGAAGCAATAGATCGGCCCGTTATAAACACACACACACACAGCGCATACGGTTTAACTAAAAACTTTCGGCGCAAAATCCGCCAGTTAACGTCGCTTACATTCGCTGCGATAGATAAAACTACTTTCACACACATACATCGTAACTTGTATACATCGTTATCATGAAGCCTTTAGTCGAAAAAATTTGTATAATATGTATACTCGCGGCAAAAAGTTTTGTCGGGTGTTAAGACCAGCTATATGGAAGGTATCACTGGTCAACTCTAGTAATCCGATAATATTTCCCACTAAATTTTAATAAACCATAAAGGGAGATTGTAATATTTTTGTTTACCCTTGAGAGATATATTACATTTCCTCAAAAATAAAATACATCTAGCTTAATAAAGCAATAAATAAGCAAACAACAAATTACACAAATAATCTTTTGAAGACAATATATTAAAATAGGAGCAATATCACACTTACCCCGGACGTTTAATATTTGTCGTTTTAAAAATGCAGATAAATTACCATACTAATAAAACAAGGAATGCTGAAATAATAATTGATCTTTAGAGAGGTGGCTAAACTATTAAAAAAAGGTATTTGATATATGGGCTACAAAAAATTTTGATTCAAATAATATTCCAAAATTTAAACACCTCCAGCAATTGCGTTATAAATACCAAGGTAAATACATATTAGGCAAACATGCCCCAGGTAAAAAAGTCTTAGAATGCAGATATGTAATATAATCAAGAATTTTGAATTAAATTATAATGAAAAACCCATATTTTTTTTGTATCTATTTTAAAATAAATAGAATGTATATTACAGAAAAAAATTAATGACAGATACATACTCGTAAATATCATCAATATAAATAATTACAAATTCTATAAAACCCAGATCTTAATAAAGCATTCATTCTCGCCCTTGAAAAATAAAATAAATTCGGAAAGCCCCAAACATTTATAGAACAACAGACAGATTTCTTTGTAATGTTGACACATCAATGTTATCGTCCGATAAATCATAAATGAAGAATATTTGAAATATATTTGCTTCTATATACCACATGTATTTTCTTTTAGGAAGCAGTTCAGTATATTTACTCAAACTTGGGTGATATAAAAATTGAATATAATTCCTCTTTATTTCGTGTTAGAATTTACTAGAGTTGACTAGTGATACCTTCCATATAGCTGGTCTTAAGACCCGACAAAACGTTTTGCCGCATGTATACATTAGAACATTACATTCATACCCAGCTTGTTATTATGTATTAACTTGAGTTAAAAAAATTATGTATTATCATATTAATGCTATTACTATTGTCAATTTCGATGTTATTGACAATTATTATAGTAAACTAATAACAAAAACAGACAGGCTGCTATTCGTAGCTTCCATTAGGAGATATTCAATTTACTGGGAACAACAACCATAAACATTTCTTTTTAAAGTTATACAGTTTTGGTGGATTCGCCGGCTTTTATCTTTAATAATAATATTTACAACTGGTGAGTTCATTACAACTTCAGAATCACATACAAAGCAAATACTTGTATTATATGATTGTATATATATGAATTTATATTGTAGAGGATTCATACCAGTCTTGGGAAAATAATATATGTTTGGGATTGTTTCGTAATGGCAGTCCTAAATGGTATTATTCGCGTAAAAGCACATTTTGAATAGCGTGACAAAAAGCCGCGTTCGGTCCAGCATAGACGAGCAAGTCAATATCAACTTTAACAATATTGTTCAATTCCACATTGTTGCCCTTTGTGATAAATGATGTGGTAACAACGTAACATTTAGAAACGTACTCTTCTCAAGATAAACTCCATCCGTTTTGTTAATTCTTTTAGGGTACAATTCCTCTACATTCTATCTGAAACTTAATGCAGTAATGCTTTTTATTTCAATATTTAGCTTATACTTTTATAGAGTAGTTTTCACCCAATATGAATTTTCCCGTTGAACTTGTATGAACAGTATAACATTTATTGAAATTGTTTTGATTGGAATTCAGAAAAAGTGTCCTTCATTTATTCATTAATAATTAGTCGGTCCGACTTTCTTTATTATGAGTTATACACATGAAACCTTCTTGATTTCAAATGTTAATTGTACGAAACTATGAGTCCTAGAGATTTTGCAGTTTATGGTATCATGAATAGTAACAAAAAGTTTATGTTGCTGCATATTTTTCCCCCCAAAAAGTTAATTTTTGTTGTATGCATTGGAATCCTGGACCGAATCGACAACGCTTAAAATTACCCACTGAATCTGATATTTAGTGGCGAATGAACGTTCCACACATATGGAAGGATTAATCGCCACAACGTTTCTATTTGGCGTTTAGGACAACCTAATGTTGTTCGGGAATATGTCAGGGACAGTGCCAAACTAATTGTGTAGTGTGGTCTGATGCGTGATAGAATCGTCGGACCATTTTTCATCATGAAAAACACTATAACTTGTCTCATTTATCTAGACATGCTTGAACAGTTTGCTTTTCCACAGGTACTCCATTTGCAGCCAAATATGATATTTGCCACTGCTTGGCCACCGCAATCTCCAGACATAACTCCCCTGGATTTATTTCTGTGGGGCTATAACAAACATAAGATGTATGTACTTTACACTTGTACGTCATGCATTTGATTTACGCCAAGACTTACGGAAGCCATCAATTCAGTCACACCTGACATGCTGCGCAACACGTGGATTGAAATTAAATATCGAATCGATATTCTGAGAGCTACGAACGGAACCATATTGAAATGTTTGCATATACAAAACTGTAACTTTTACGAATAAATAAACGTTTACAGCAAAATAAACTTGTTGTGGTGCTATTCATTATACTGCAAACCGAAAATCTCTAGGACTCATCATTTGCATACAATTAACATTTGCAATCAGGGAGGTTTTATCTGGACATCCTGTATTTATATCGGAAATGGGTTTTTGATTATAAAAGGTTGAGATTTTATACTCCATTTGCCGAAGCGTGGTATGAATATGGAATAATAACTTGCAGTATGACAGATAAATAAATTAAGAAACTGATCATTTGCTATAAGGATATCAACTGAATTGTCAACTTCTAATATCAAAAGAAACTTATATAATTCTACCATTTTAAATTTGTTTCTTAAGAGGGGCGTTTACCTATCGAAAACTAAGGCATCGCTGTTTCTCGTTTTTAAACTTATTTTGTCATTTTAGAATCTAAAATTTGGGTTAGTGATGCAAAAGGCATACATTTATAATGTCAAGGTCAGTTTTGTACTAATCTATTTTCAAAAAAAAAAGTTATGTGTTTTAGAAATAACCACAAAATTGCATGAATTTGATTAATGTCTACTAACTAAGGCTGGTACACAAAAGAAAAAAAAACGACCTCTACGTGCCAGCTGCATATTTGATGTACGATATAAAGAAAAAATCTAATTAATGTAATTATTTTTAAAGAGAACAAACATTAAACAGTAAACATTGTTACACACATTTCACACGAGGTTTTTCGCGTCGTCTATCCCCACTTTACGGTATCTCTACCGGTCCTATCGAAGACGAAAATCTATCGGAATCGGTCGGCTATTGCAGACTTAAATGCGAGTGACAGTTTAATTACAAACTGTCTCTGGCATTTAAATGTCATATATACCTATAATATTCGAGTGTATAATAATATAACAGTTATGGGCAAGCAAAAATTGGCTTATTATAAAACATCAGCAACATCAACAGTTCCGTAAGTACTCATTCTTTATATATTATGTTTCCCATCTATAGTATTTCTTTATATATGAAAGAATTTGTGAATAAAACCAAAGGGCTGTGACAGAACCGAATATCGTCTACCTTCACCTACTCACACCCCCTTGCGTCTACCCGTCCCGCGAGTAATATAAGTTGAATAAGTTTCTATTTGTTGGTAAACGCCCGTCTTAATAAATTTCTGTTGGTACGGACTACACGTAATGAATGAAGTAAATAAAATTGAGCTACATGCTTAGTTATAAAGTTATAAGTTTCTTATTAAGTCGGTATTGACGCGAATCAAAATTCTGTATACTATTAGCGATTATGCTCATCTAGTGTTTGATCTGACTTTTCCGTCCAACAAGTTTAACGATTTCAAATCTAATTGGTGGAATTCGCGATTCTGTGGCGTAAGAAGGGAACTAGCATTGCCGAACTAGCAAAACTATCTGAAGCTAGAGAGAAGAGTTATCTGTGTGTTGTGTATTGTTTTACATGAGAGTTTAAGGAATGAAAGAGTTGATTTAGTGTTTCGCTATCTGGACTGTTTTAATTACAAAAACTTCTATGAGCTGCTACCGTAGAAGTCGTTAGGTCACTTGCGCAGACTGAAAACGATACCTAATCGTAACCAGAAAGTATACGCTACTTACTACCCTAATGTGATCACACTAAATGAAACCCAGACAATTAATGAAATATGAGCATTATAACAGTTATTCTAGATAGGAATATAAAAAATTTAATTTGATATTTTTATAAAAAAATTTTAAAACTATATGCCACTAAAGTCTATTTTTTAATTCGGAGGAGTAAAATAAAAAGGCGCGTTTACACAATGGAATTTTGGAAAATTACTTTTTGGCGGCAGTTTTAAAACTAGCGACGATTTTATACAAATTGTAGTCAAGTAATTAATTAAAAATTTATTCAAAAAATTAGATAATTTTAATTTGAAATAAAAAGGAATCATCATCGTAAGTGAAATGCTTAAATCAAAAGTTTTAAAGGTGATTTGTGTATTTTCAAATTTAAAAAGAAAACACAGATGGTTCTTATTCTTATATGATTATTTACAAGCGAACAAAAATTTAGACAAATATTAATTATAGCATATACATATAAATCATATAATTATTCACAATTTTTTATTATTATATACAAGTGAACAACAATTTAGACAAATGTTAATTATAGCATATACATATGAAACAGTAACAATTTATAATTATTCACTATCACTTTCCATTTCACTTGAACTATCTTCACCCACTGATGTAATAAATGGCTCGATTATATCATCGACCAACCCATCTAACTCACACATTCTTCTTTCTGCATTAATCACATGGCCTACACGTTTCTTCCAATTGTCCGTAGTGATATTCTGGATTGCTTTTAGTAAAAGTATCCTCACATCAGCTAATTTAAATGTAGTATTCTTAATTGCCATCTCATTTTTTATTTGAGCCCACACCAACTCGATTGGGCTTAGTTCGCAGTGATAGGGTGGTAACCTCAAAACAGTTTTGTTACAACTTTTGGCCATCTCATCTGTCACATGTATATTATATTGGTCCTTATTGAGACGAATTAGGTGAAGAAGTTCAGATCGAACCATCTCTTCATTGTACTCAATATTTTTTGAATTCAACCAAGCCTGCATATCGAGTTTTCTAGAATTTGTTGTGGGGATTTTTTTAATTTTACGACTATGATATGTAGCATTATCCATAACAATAACAGCATTGTCTGGCAGCACTGTTAATATTTTATGAAACCATCTTTCAAACACCTCTGCATTCATTTCTTCATGATAATCGGTTGTCTTTTTTCCTTCGAAAATCAATAAACCATTCTCCACAAATCCAGCCTCAGATCCTATATGCAAAATAATGAGACTTCTTCCTTTCCCTGCAAGATTACGTAAGCCTGTAGTCAGTCCTTCATTAAATGCCTGTCGTCGACTTCTTATCTTGCCATCTACCCAAACTCTTTGTTTGGTATGACCTTCGTTTAGCCATGTTTCATCTAAATAATAAATTGGCCGATTTTGACGACGATAATCTTTAATTGTCATCAAATATCTTCTTCTCTACCTAATTATATCATCACGTTCTATCAAAACACTCTTTCGATTCCTCATCATATACCTACAATAATATATCATATTTATTCTAACATATCAAAGCATGTAAAATATAAATTTGAGTACTTATATACTCATTTTTTTTGCATATTAATTAGAACATTGGCGCTGACCTAAAGTTTATCATTTTCATCAATTTGTATAATGTTGAACGGCTCATCTGTGGCAAATCATCAAATTTCATTCAGCACTTTATCAAGTGTAGGAAGCTCATTTTTATAAAAAATTGAGAATTATTTGCCTTATAGAATTCTTGACGGTTTCACTATAATCAGTAATTAAAGAGTGTCTTCCAGAACTTTGCTTGGGTGGGATAACTTGTCCTTTCTGCTTATATTCTTTTATGGTACGATAGACAGTAGACCGTGCCACTCCTAAAAACAAGATAACATAATAATATATACCTAATGATGGTAATGTACTATTATAACACTAACCTATCATACTCGATATTCTTGCGACAATAGCAGTAATCCTCATTCTGGCGTTATCAGCACGTAATTTTTTGAATATATTTACTATATTCAGCTTCTCAACAACAGATAGATGTCCTAAGATCACAAATTTTCGCCTTCTCAACGGGGAAATTTGCGATCCAGGAGTGCTTCCTACTTCCTCCATATCCAAGAAAAACGCTATGAAAATGATTTACACGGAGAGTATATCAGTCGATTCAGTTCTTAAAAGAACTATTTTACTATTATAACGCAAATTGAACGTAAAAAATTGAACAGAAGCGCACTGACAAAATTAACGATGTATACAATAACAGCTGTTGTAACAGTATGGCGGCCGTAGACATGTAAAATTTCCATATTGTAATTCTTCCCGAAAACTGACAAATAGCAAGCCTCCTTTTTAGCGCTTCAATTTAAAAACACTCCTCCGAATTAAAAAATAGACTATAACAACTATACAAAACAAAGGGTTTATCACTAACAGTTTTTTACAAAACTGACAATTCTTAAATCATTCCCATTCTAATTCAGGGCAATTCCAACATCACAAATCAATACAGCACACATCGATATGTAAATATAACCAGAACAATAGCCAATCCCAGTAATTCAAGCCATTGTTACGCCACTGTCTAAAAATTTACACTATATATTATTGCATGAGGTATTAATGTATTTTGTATCTTTCTCATTTTTTTGTGTTTACATGTGCGCTTACAACTACATTTTCGATCAGTAAACACACCACATAGTTATAGTTTTTAAGATTTACTGTATTAGCAATCTTGTTTTGGCGATGATGAAAACAGAGAAAAAAGAAATATAAAAAATATTTTAAAAAACAAAATTCAGTGCCTGGTTTTGAAATACAAATTATACCTAAATTTAATTTTGCTTAGCAACTGCTACACTTTGAAAAATAATACTTTATCAGCGGAAAAGAAATGCGAGTAAGAAATATTCGAGGGTATCATAATTCAGAAACACACCAGCGGACAACAAATTGCTGTTATTATATTTTCTTTGTACAAAATAGAATTCATTTCCTCAGAATGACAAAAGACGATGAACAGTTCGAAGTAATCAGAACTACCTGTTCTCCATTGTTTCTTTGTTGTACTCATTTTTACGTTGCGGCAAGAACAATGAATAGGTATCTAAAGCTCTATCATAAATCACTTCGCGTGTTTATACAGAGTGCTTAGGAAATGCGAAAAACCGCCTTGTAATATCATAAATTTGGAGTTAACGAATTTCTTTAATTAAAATAATAGACTATGCTGGCTATATTATCTTAATATCTTAACAAGTAAAATACTGTTATATGAAAACATCGAAAACACGTTGTAATTTATAATGTTATTTGCTGATATTTAATTAAAAATAGTACTTTTATATTTTGTTATATTTAGCTATAGCAGTTATGCAAAGCAGTAATATCAATTTCTATGTTTATCTATTTACTGATTCTAACCTTTTTATATACATTATTGTTTCAATATAAACGTATGACTAAATAGCTAGCGGCAATAAATAAGTAAATCGGACGAATTACCATACTAACTAGAAAGAACGTAGACATGTATTTATTGCGAAGATCAACAAAAGTTAATGCTTTTTCTATTTTGTTACATAAAATCAATTTCTATTTTAATAGGGAATTATAAAATGAGATTATTATGCATTTTTACAGGGGTTTTCAATACGAGCCATAAGCTTTTTAATTGAAATGAAACAGTAACAAATAAAAATTGACAAAAAATTTGTATATTACTTTGAAGTGTCATAGAGTAATTAAGTCTAAAAATAATATCATGTAACTGACCATATCTACTTCTCCTGCAACACCGAATTAGCTACAAGCAACTCTCAAGAAGTCTATTTAATAAGTTGAATCTTACGTCACAAATGGCGCGTTGAATATTTATTTATAATTCATCAATTGCCTCTGGTATACTCATAAACAATAAACTTTAAATAATCCTAGAAAAAAAATCCGAAGATGTTAAATTACAGCTCCTTGTACTGGCTGATTATGCCATCAAACAATAAACCACAACTTGCGTCACATTTATAGAATATAAAGGTTTTTCGTTAATGAATTCTGCATTATTCCTACTCCAATAATGATAATTTTACTTATTCACGGTTCGAGAGAGGTCAGAAAGGGATTTTTTTAAACCGTTTTTTTTACCATACTAACAAGAAAGAACGTAGACATGTATTTATTGCGAAGATCAACAAAAGTTAATGCTTTTTCTATTTTGTTACATAAAATCAATTTCTATTTTAATAGGGAATTATAAAATGAGATTATTATGCATTTTTACAGGGGTTTTCAATACGAGCCATAAGCTTTTTAATTGAAATGAAACAGTAACAAATAAAAATTGACAAAAAATTTGTATATTACTTTGAAGTGTCATCGAGTGATGAAGTCTAAAATAATATCATGTAACTGACCATATCTGCTTCTCCTGCAACACCGAATTAGCTACAAGCAACTCTCAATAAGTCTATTTAATAAGTTGAATCTTACGTCACAAATGGAGCGTTGAATATTTATTTATAATTCATCAATTGCTTCTGGTATACTCATAAACAATAAACTTTAAATAATCCTAGAAAAAAAATCCGATGACGTTAAATTACAGCTCCTTGTACTGGCGGATTATGCCATCAAACAATAAACCACAACTTGCGTCACATTTATAGAATATAAAGATTTTTCGTTAATGAATTCCGTACTATTCCTACTCCAATAATGATAATTTTACTTATTCACCGTTCGAGAAAGGTCAGACAGTGATTTTTTAACCAAAACCATTAAATTATACCAAGGCAAAATCAGTAAATGCACCACTTTCGCGATGATTCAGAGGCTTTAGTTCTTGGGTTATAATAAATTTGTAAGGATCTGAGCCCAGATTCATACCTAAAATACCCTAGATAGCTGCAATTGTTGTGAACGTCTTGAAATAGGTAAACTAGAGTTTTCATAAATACGGGAGCATTATACAAAAAAATATTACAAAATTTAAAAACTGAAGACCAATAATTGAAAGAAGTACTCGATAAGTTGCAATAAGGAACGATTATTTTGCAAAAAATCTGTAATTTTCGGACGTTGCTAAAGCGTAGTACTTTCCATGATGCAATTGCAGACCACACTGTTTAATAATAGAGTAATATAACTCAAAAAACCTATTTCAGGGCTGTCAGAAATATTAATATTAATAACAGGCTAAGTATGGAATAAAATATAGGTATAAAAAATAATATTTAATATCTCTATTTATAATATTCAATTTGTAACTGGCCTTCTTGTAATAGTGTTTTACTAGCGGAAACTATATATTCCGAAATTTAATTAGTGAATTAATATTATTTTTTGTTCTGAAATTTGTCGGGTCAGTGAAAATTTGGAGTGGCATTGAATCGTCGTTTTTAGTTCGTACTATGGCTAAAATTTTAATAGAATTGTATGTCACGATGCATATTTATTAGTAGTAAATGTTGCCTATACAACACAGGCAATTAATCATACCTAAACATACACTTAGTAGAAAAGAAAATAAAGTCGAAAGTGTGAAGCTATAAAAAAGAAAATTTATAATTAAATAGTGCAAAATCAATTTAAAATATTTCTACATTCGAGAAAGGTAGCATTCATACAAAATAGCAAAAAACCGAAGATTTCAAAAATTCAATGCAAGGCGTCCTTTCCATACCTCTTTGGGATTTTTCGAATCTACACCCGAATATCCAATCACCGACAGTCTACGAACAGCAACGACGTCCATCGAAAAGCTGATATATCTAATTTGGAAGGCATCACATAATCGCACATAAAATGAGGTATTTGGCAAGCCAATTTACTGTTGCTAGGACTCTAAATATAAATGTATAATATTTCAATTACCGAATTATTGTTAAAGATTGCTGAAGAAAAGAGTTATTTAAAAACTCATATTACAAACTAATCATCAAAAGTTCTTATATTATTTTGTATTATTGAATTATATACGATTTGTCAATTTCTGACAAAACAAGATAAAATATTTTTTATCACATTGTACTATAGAAGGAATTCCAATTCATCACCGAATCTATGATAATATGCTCCTGGGATAAGTGTTATACAAATTGCTATGTACATCTCCATGTAAGTACATTTCTTATTTTAGCTTAGATACCGATAGTGGGTAGATAATAATAACCAACATGTAGTTAGGCGGGAAAATTCAAATAGCAGTACAAATTTTTTTTTTCAATCATTAACTAATTAATATTATTATTAAATGGCATATTTATATCATGCCTTTGCGGATGTTTATGAGTATTTCTTAAATTCCATAGATACCCTGCAGTACTAACTGCTTCTTCGGTTTAGTATGTGTATAAATATTTAAATTTTAAAATCCCCGTAGTATTAGAAATGCAAAGTGCTCAACGTATGTAACCTGTGCGTAAACTAATAGAAATTATTTCTTATATTAAAGTATACAATTCGGCTCGAAGGACCATTATGCGAAGGAAGCTTTCCATTTTAAAAATACCTTTATGTTAAAAAAGATACAAATTATGCTCAATCACTCACTCTGTATATGGGAATTATTTATTATTTAATATAAAATGTAATGGATATTATTAGGTAAAGGAGTATTCTTAAATCTGCAAATTTAAGTAAAAAGAAACCCAATTTCAATTATGTACATTTTTTGAATGGTTATTTTATTTATAGAAAATAAATAATATGTTATTGAATATTGTATAAGATGTGCAAATATAACTCTGTTTGTAATTTAATTCATATAGCAGCTCATTTAACAACGATCTGTTCAATAACAAGCGAAGTAACTTACATTTGCGATACTTATCGATGAATTTTAGAATATATGTTCTAGATCCACTGTATTGGAATGTATAACATAACTGGTTCATTTCCATAATGTATGTGATAATAGTCATTGGCAAAAAATTCCTATAAGATTTAAATGTATTATTTACAATTTAACAATAAGTTTATACAAACAACTTAGTTTCTCATTATATTTATATTTTCATTTTTTTATATTTCATATATCTCAATATTAGAATATAAGTATATAATTTTGTGAATGAATGAATGAAATGAAAATGAAATGAAATGAAAGAAATCCATATCGTAAGGTAATTCTAATAGTAATAGGGTAAAAATAAATCCTTCTTTTAAGCCTTACATTAATTTTATTATATGCTCTAGTAGTACATGTTTCGGCTCATGGCCATCTTCAGCTAGAATCTAAACAATTTCATAGCATTAGGACCTTGTATTATATAATGAATGGATGCAAAAAAACTTACAGTCAAATCAACAGGAAAATACACGTCCAAATGTAGCAACGTACAAAGTAATAAAACAAAACTCAAACATTACAACGGTTATAGATTAAAATTATTGTATAACATTAAACATCAAACACAAACAACATCATTGTAGATAGGCAAAATTTTTGAAAGTTTTAAAAATCTTTTATATTTGGAAAAAATTAAATGGATGGTATGAAGAAATACATGCTGTCGGGATGACGGTCGTGACAAACAGGTGGAATTCTAAATGAAAAGTCAGTCAGGTAGGTCACACACAAACTTGATAACGTTAACAAACCAAAAACACTAAAATAAGAATGCACGAGTTATTGTAATTCAGGATAAACATGTATGTATGGATAGGCTACTCTTTATACATGTGCGTTTTGTTGTATATTAAGAAACATAAACATCGGTTTGTCGGCTAATTCCAAATGGTCATTTAATAAGCTGTGAGTCAATTTATGTTTTTCAATCTCCCAAATTTCTAGTATATTTAGCTTTTGACCTTTTTGACATCTATGTAGTAATTTAGGATTATCATAGTCTATAGTATGACCAGTCTCCAACTTATGTCTGTAAACATTTGAATTGAATTGAACCTTATGTTCATTAATTCGTTTTTGCAAATTTTTGCCTGTCTGACCGATGTATAAGCCGTCACATGTCACATATAATTTTGTATTTAGAAACATGTGTTGTATGCACTTCATAATAAAAATAAGAGATAAAAATAAATAAAAAACTTTTATTTATATAACCCGGTATGCGCCGGTATATGGTAATTGATTTGACAATGTGATATATACATAGGGGAATGGGTGCCAGTGGGTAATGGGAACTAGTGCTGCTTAAAATACAACATAAACTCAATTCCACTAAATTTAAATTGTCCTGCCTTCTTTTATCGTGTAGAACTAACTATACCCCCAACAGCAAACTGACACTATGCAGTTAACATTTTATTTGGCGCCTATTGTGTTTACATCACTTTTAGTATAAGATTATAACAATCTCTTTAATTGTAAGAATAAAAATTTACTGATATATTTTCTATTATGAATTGGTTCATTACTAAAATAGAGTGTGCAGTTTATGCTCACGTAATTATTTTGTCGAAAAAATTAATATTAGTGGTTTTAAAAAATTGTTGGTATAGGTTATGCATTTTGAGTAATGGAAATCACTTCTGGTTCCCATTACCCCACACTGGTTGTCATTTCCCCACGTGTGGTTTCAGTTTAAGATGCCAAGAAACAGGAAACGAACTACCGAAAAGGCTTCTTGGACTGCAAGCGGTAAAGGGAAAAAGGAAATCAATTCATAAAGTCGCCAGAGAGATGGAAATTTCATAGAGCACACTACAAAGAAGATTAACAAAAGGATTAATCGACAGTGGGCCAAATTAGGAAAAGCTGCAATATTTTCTGAAATGGAAGAAAAAGCCGAATTTCCTCCGTCAATTAGTCACACTCCTGTAAAAGACATATCAACTAGTGTTTCCGAGAATTTTGATAACCCACAGCCCAACTGCTCTAAGACACTAACAACAGATCAGCTTCCTCCTGCGACCAACACGTTTCAATCTATCATTAATATTTTATCTCCACTTCCTACTATGACAAACAAGATAGTCCAGAAATCTAGCAGAGAAAAGCAACACTCTGAAATACTTAACGTCAATGAAGACACTGTTTGAACTCAAATAGACAAGACGCTTTTGTAACGAAAAAAAAAGGAAAATGCACGACAGAAGAAAATGAAGACAGCACCGAAACGTAAACCAAAAATACATCACCAGAAAAAGAAAATTCAGGATAAAATCCCTTCAGAAGACAGCACTGATGAATCACAAATTTGCGACGATGATGAGCTGGATGACATTGAAAGTTCTTCCAAAAAACTAAAATCTAAATTCAACACACCTAAAATTAAACCACGATGCTTTTCTGATTCCTCGTCTAATGAAAATGACGACGATGACAATAATTGTGAGATGTGTGTAATATGCAACGACTCTGGTAAGGACGGAGAAATGTGGCATCGTTACAGGTGCTGTGGGAAATGAGCTCATGCAGACTGCAGTGGAACTGAAAAAGCAAAGAATTACGTTTGCGGTTTTTGCATAAATAATAATAATAATAATAATAATAATAATAATAATAATAATAATGCTTTATTAGTCTCAGATCCACTGGATATAGACTTCGTCAATACAGAGTATATTACACAAATAGTAAAACATATATACACATATATAAATATAAACCACAAAACATAAATAGACTAAATGTACAATACGACTATGGCAACCGTGCATGGAGCTCTGTCATACTATAGAAACTGTGGTCAATTAGAAAATCCCTCAACAGTTTCTTAAAGTTTGCTAGACCCGAGTCCCGCATATGTATTGGCAATTTATTAAAAATTGTAAAGCCAGTTATGAGTGGGGACTTTTGATGAAACAAGTGATATGATCTGTCCACAACTAAGTTATTTCTATTAAGAGTCCTGTAATTATGCATTTCACGTATTACTGAAAATCTATGCTTGTTATTAAAAATATATGTTAATAATTTATAAGCATAGACAGAGGTAACAGTAAATATTCTCTTTGAGCAGAAGGTGCCCCTACAAGACTCATGGTAGGGCAAATCAAAAACAAGTCTGATGATACGCTTTTGCAGAAGAAACACTCTTTGTATATCCCTCGCTTGGCCCCAGACAATAATATTATAGGAAATTATAGAGTAGGCATAAGCATAATAAACGCTGAGAAGGGATTCGGCATTCAAGATGTTTTTCAAAGTGTGCAAAACATAATATGCCCTCTGAAGTTTACCGCACACGTAATCAACCTGGTTTTCCCATGACATATTTTCATCAAGAATTGTACCTAAAAATTTACAATTTCTAGAGACCTCAATAATTTGATTATTAAATGTTATATCTAAACCTGAGCGTGTTCTATGTCTGTTGAAAAATTCAATTGTAACCGTCTTATCATGGTTGATTATTAATTTGTTGGCCTCAAAATTTTGTAGAACTATATTGATATTATTGTTGAGCTGTTCTAGATCCGAGTGGGAAACCACTATTGTTGTATCGTCAGCATACAGAAATATTTTGCCATAGTTTATGAAACTAGGTAGGTCATTTATAAATAATAAAAATATTAATGGACCCAGGACACTTCCCTGTGGAACTCCAACGTCCATATCATATTCCTCCGATCTGACGACACCAAGTTTAACAACAATTTTTCTGTCTTTCAAAAATGAGACAATCCATTTGTTCAGTTCCCCAGGTTATAGATCTTACTACTAACAAAATGACAATTAACGGAGTCAAAGGCTCTGGATAGATCAAACAAGATCAACACGGTGTATCGTCCTATATTCATTTCATCAATAATATGCTGCGTACATTCCACAACACCAGTCTCAGTAGAGAAACCACTCCGAAAACCGTGCTGACAGGGGGTAATGAGATTATGTTTGTTAAAAAAATTAAATATTTTATCAGCAATAATTTTTTCAATAATTTTAGAGAAGACACTTGTTAGCGCGATAGGTCTGTAGTTCTCAATATTGGAGCGGTCATTTCTTTTATGTATAGGAATTACCGCAGACGATTTCAAAGCTGTAGGGAATTTGCCCAAAGTAATCGATAGATTAACCAGGTGGGAGAGATCTTCTGCTACCTCCATCGCACAGGCCATTATAACACTAACTGGAATGTCGTCAAGACCTGTACTTCTTTTATTGGGTAAACGCTTTATAATATCTATATTGTCTCCTGCAACGACAGGACCACAAAACACCGTGCAAGGCATAATACAACTAGTGGTACAGCCAACACCGTCGCCGGCCCCAAAACGAGATCCCACATCGCACTCGACAACGGACGAAAAGTTGTTGCCAAACAAGTTGGCCACCTCCTTCGAATCCTCGACACAGCGGTCATCGTAATTCAGAATAATATCGCGGTTAACCCTAGTCTTCCCGTTAAAATCATTAACAATACGCCAAAGAGCCCTAGATTTATTGTCAGACCGATAAATTACATCACCATAGTGCGCTTCTTTTTCGTGTTTGATCTTATTGTTAATATTTCGTTTCATAATGTTATAGTTGTTTGTTAATTCAGTGTTATTCATCCTCTGGCGTAGCCAATTAAGTTCTCTAAGGTTATATAGCTCAACTTGTAACTCACCAGAAAAACGTAGTTTTTTTTTGCTATTCTTGGCTGATAATGAAAATCGTTTGTATTTTTTTTAAAAACAGTATTAAAGCACCACTGAAAGTGCCCCAAAAAACCGTCAAATGCCTCATCCACGTCAGCGCCGCCGAAGCGCCATCTGCCGCAAGCAAGTTTTTGAACTCACAAATGGACGAATGCGAGAAACTTCGGTATGCAATCTCATTGCCACCATCCTTGTCAACATCCACACCCCTATCGCAATTCACAATCTGACCAAAGTGATCGGAAAAACCAGTATCAATATTAAAAGCCCGACATGCCTGAGGTATGTTAGTAACTACATAATCAATACCGGTGCAACTGCAATATCTAGTCGTCGTAAAAACGCGTGTGCCGTCAGTTAACAAAGACGTCAGGCCGAAAGACCCGAAATTGTCATTCAAAATTCTATAGTCAAGGCTATTTTGAAAACGGTCAATATTAAAGTCGCCACACATAATTAAAAACTTAAACCTCCCCAATATAAATGTGAGTAATTCCGACAACAATCCACAAAATACCTCGAAATTATGCTTATCCCTACTCGGTGGCCTGTAAACGTTTACAATACAAAAATCCCCACATAAGGAAGCACCCGAACACTCAAAGACTCTCTCAATTGAATATAAATCAATAGTTTTGATCGGCTTGCACCGTGAGAAGAATTCTTCATGAGCAAATATAGCAGAACCGCCATGCACATACTCGCTACGACAGAATTTTGATACTAATCTATAATCATTTATTACAGTAAGGTCAAGTTGGGGTTGGCTTAGCCACTGCTCACAAAATAAGAGAAACATAAAATTATGATTCTTCAGAAAAAGGTCAATTAGAATGATTTTATTTGATAAACACTGTATATTAATATTAAAAATACTAAACCGGGGTGTATAGGACCCCTTATTGTCATGAAATTGATCATAAGTCTTTTTATTTATAAAAAATTACCTACATTATTTTTTGTGCCTCCTTTTCAATTAATATTTTAAAATGTTTTAATTAAGTTGATACTGTTATAAATTTCTTTGTTTTCCAGCATGGCTCTCATTACCCCAAGCATAAGGAAATGGGAGCCAAAGGAGTTTTTTTACTTTTTTTAATAATGGGAAAAATATTTTAATTTTTATATAATTGCCCCGTATACTCGAAA
The DNA here is from genome assembly GCA_963170755.1 of Amphimallon solstitiale. NCBI lineage: Eukaryota > Metazoa > Arthropoda > Insecta > Coleoptera > Scarabaeidae > Amphimallon > Amphimallon solstitiale. Next base: position 47,991,853 of record OY720681.1, on the reverse strand, counting down.
GAAGAAACATGAAAGACTATGTTCGTAAAAAATAATATTAAAAAAAACTAATTTACTATTTTTTTCACATTTTTTCTCTTAAGTGGCTCCCATTTCCACCCGTTCCCCTACATTTCAACACACAAGTTATTGACTCCCATCTAGTGGCAACTGTCCGACATCGCCTACTGTGCATAAATGGGAGAAAATATTTGTCTATAAAATAAGAAATTTAATTAAGAAAGAAATAGAATAAGTGCACCTCTAGGCTTAATATATTAACTCTTATTTTATTATTAGACAGTATTATAGTTGCTCTTTCAGATTTTATTATTTGAAAAATCGTTATTTCCAGAATTTCTCTAATAAATATTGTACCATATAATAAAATTGTATCATTAGACCACAAAATTACTAATAGGTAGACGGAAATAAAATTATTGTTTTCTCAAGTGTTAATAATATATTGAATGTAAAATGTTTTATTGGGATCCGGTAGACAGTTAAACTTAATAAACACTTACGCACGTGCCACAAAATTTTGCCGACTGCGAATGGTCTAGTAAAAAAAAAGTAAAAAAGACAAGATGAGAAAAAAGAGTAAGCCAGTATTCATAGACAGATGTAGAAAAAAACGGTAAAAAATATTTTCTTCCTTCTCCTTAACATACGTATTAGATCGGCGGAAAAAAGAGGAGTGAAAATCCACAAATGTATAAGATCTGGCGATGGGTGAAAACAAAGTAATGTAGGTCTGGCAAATCGATTAGGGTTTCTTTGGTCCTCACCGACCAAGCCAACAACCCTTATTACTGTTTCCCACAACTCCCTAATATAATTTTACGGCGATCACGATAAGTTGCCCGCACTGAATATGCTGAGAAATTCTACAGGAAAATTTACGTAGAGATCTCGCCGGGATTTTCCCGAATGTTCGCCATAGCTTCACAATTAAGAAACTCGTCCTTCCGCTGGTGGTCGTATTTGATTAAAGGATCTGTTTGTATTTTTTTCTTGTTTTCTTTTCCCACTCAACTTCAATTGGAATGAATTTTTGTCTATAAAAGGAATGAAAGTAGCGGTAACCTTATTTTTTTATTTCATTTTGCAATGACGGAATTTATTGATATCATGGTATAAAGCGTTCCTCTTTTTTCATTGTTCAAACATTTGTATTCACGATGTGTCTGAAAGAATGCAATAAATTTCGCCGATACCGCGATATTCTGAAAGGAGTTGATGTAATAAATTTGAATGTTAGTGGAGTCATTTCCTTGGTCTACAGCGGGAACATTATGCATATCAAAGGAATATGGAACGTAGGACAAAATCTGGAAAGTATAAAGAATACGACAATGCATTTATTAGTTTTACTAACTACGTGGATGAACTGCTAAAATACAAATTTTATTTCATTTGGATTTATATAATACATGAAATAGGAGTTTATTTACTATACTGGATGTGTAAAATGATAAAATGAATACTATAAAACTTGATATACATTTTCTCTTAATGTTTAATTAAGTTTTATGACAAGTATTTGCACTATTTATTGTAAAAATATACTAACAAGTTCAACTTGTAAACTGCCATGAATGTCGTCGATACTTGAATCTCGAAGATATAGTATACTGACAAGCTTTTCAGATATTAATTTAGAATACATTTTCTTCTTAAGTGACAAAATATCTTTAAAATATTCTATTATTCACCATTCATTTGTTTCTCTACAAGATTGTCCAAAAGCAAACAAGGCAAATTGCCCCAAAAGAATCAGGTCATTCAATGTTTAATATGTGGCAATAGGTGTGGTATTTGAATTAGGTAGAATTAGATAATATAACCATAATATATTTTCAAATTTAGGACTACGGCTGCATAGAAATGCATTAAAATCGTGAAAACTAAAAAATCAATTTATATAATTATATTTTTTACTATAGTCCATCTCAACCCCATCATGCAGTACAGGTCTTATGGCAATTGATTTCGTGGTTGCCGAATAATCTCATTGTATAATGTAGTTACATTTCCGGTTCATTATCTGACATTCCTTGTAATCAAAACATAACCTATACGACTGTTTGTCATTGAATTGGTGCATACTAGAAATTAATAGTAATATGAAACACTAAAAGGAAAGAATATATGAGAAGATGGATTAGTTAAAACAGGATATCTGTAATAATATAATCCTTTGGGATTGTTCTGTAGAAAATTATTTAAAATCTAACTGAATATAGTAAGCCATAGTAAATAAATTAATATTTCAAAAAAATACCTAAGGTATACGATTTTCTTCGTTGCTGAATATTGACAACTTAATCTTACTATCCACTATAACTTTAGACAAAGACAGACTTAATTACAAATTTATTTTTCATAAAAAGCTTTTCTATTTATAAAAGAAATTTAATAATACATATTTATGAAAAGAATATCAATAACCACACATACAAATAAACTTTTATTTTTTTAAAATGTTACATGACTTATATAGTCTTATTGAACATTAATATGTTAATGTACATTCCATTATACATTTAAAGACAGAAATTCCTGACAAATTCGTTTTTCAAAAATATACTTTCCCATTTAAAAGAACAAGTTAATAACATATGACACTATACTAAATTTAAATAATTTAAAATCAGTTTTGAGTGTTATAACAGGATATCGTTTATGAAAAACCTAACCATGACCATTGAAAGAAGTTGAAAGGAGCAGGTACACATATCATTTAATTTTTCTTCAATAACTTATGAAATCTTGATCTGATGATGAATGTGTGACATTAATTATAAATCACAAGTTGACATATATACATTTATACGTAAACGTATATGCAGATATTGCCGTGATCCTTATAGTTTAAGTATTTTAAAATAGTTAGACAATTAAGTATTAGAATAAGAAAATAAATTTTTAGTTGTAAACATAGTTGCTAAAAAGAATTATGAGTTGCTAACTTCTAAGGCGCAACATTATGATGAAAGGTATATAATAATTTGAGATTGAAATAAATATATAATAAAAGGTATAAAAATAAACACAAAAATAAATTCATTTATTCTATATTTATAGAAAAGAGGAGCACAAGATGTGTTTTCAATATACAAAGGCCGAACCAAACTTTTCGCATTGTGTAAAAGTGGCATTAAATATATTGAGATGTGAACCACTTTTCAGGCTTAACAATGCACTAAAATAAATAACAGAGAGATAGTGATGATGAAAGATGGAACAGTAAAATGAGTTAGCCATTTGAATGCTGTAAAATTGTATGAAAAAGGTGAAATTAGACATGCTAGACATGAAAACATCTTTCAAAGTGAATAGACGCAGTATTTAAATTTGTAAAAAGATTGTTATCTGTTCATTTTATGGTCACATTTAACAATACAATAAATACCTGATACTTATATTTAATAGTATTTTTAAAAAAGGATATACAAAAAAGTGTTCTTTATTCGACACGATATAATAAAAGTAAAGATAGAAATACATCCTTGGAATGTTTCAATAAGGCTTCAGAAATAACTGGATAAATCTGGTTTGATCGGAATAAATCTATAAAGAAGAAATAATGTTAACGTTGTTGAGAGATACGCCCAGATTAACCTACATGAAGATGAGAATGGGGATAATGCTGTCGAGGTCAGTGTTCCTGATGGTGCGGTCATAAAAGGAAGAATCCCATCTGTATTAAATGTATTTCCGATTATTTCCAACGAAGATATCTACAAAAAGAAAATACGGATAGTTTTAAACAATGGGAAAAGGAAGTATTCAAACAATGATGAAAGAGGCAACAAATTCATCTACAAATACAATGAGGGATGGCGTTAATAGAAGAAGAATATACCTACTCAAGACAAAGAATCGCGAATTTGCACGGACTTTAATAATAAACTATTTGTGTGTGAACATTCTGTGTATTTTTAACTGCCAAAAACTGTATACGTATAATTCGACCTGGGGGAAAACTTGAAGAAAACAAATATGAACAGGGCAACACCAACATAAACATTAGTGTGTGAGTTGTGGCGCTGCAGACGGATAGTCGTGTTTTGTTTCCAGGACCGAGGTGATAAAAAGGCGCGAACGATGATAGAGAAAAAGAAGCTGCCGATCTTTTGAATTGACCGAACGTATAAATTTTGTTTCCGTATGCAAATGATTGCAGGCGTACTAATACACTGCATAAAATCAATTTAGTTGAATGTATTAAGTTATTTTGATTTCAATAAGTAGTTTGGTTTTTCATATTATAATTAATTCATTGTTACATAGTTTAATTTCATATTCTTTTTTATTATCAAAATGGTAGATATGAACCAACATGAATTTGATAATGTATATCATTATTATAAGTAAGTTTTTCTTGAAATAAATTCATGATAGATTTATTGATGGTGTACGGCGTGTGCTAAAAATGCTACGTGCAAATGTTCATTTTTGGTAAAGCGTTTAACATCGTCAATATTTTGAATAGAATATTATTTTTTTAAAGTAGATTAATTTTGTACATCATGGGAAAATTGTTAATGATATAAAAGGGCATTGAAAGTACTACGTGAAAATGTTTGCTAGCCATGTTTACTGCGCATTATTAACAACTTATTAGATTAAATTTAATAAGGAATTCAAGCATTTTGAATACGTAAAGGTATAAGCATTCTTGATGGACAAATAGCCAATCTGTGGTATGTACAACGTGCGAATATTTGCATATGGCAATTGGTGGGAGTCTTATCAAGTTGTTTTCTACTTTGCGGGATTTTAGATCTTCAGAGGCATTACGTGCGAATGAATGTCTTTGTTGAAATAAAATTTAGCGTCGTAAGGGACAATTTTATTTCTTTGAAATTATACGATATTAAAAGTTTGAATATAGAAAAATAATATTTTACTTAAATCCATGTAATAGATTAACAGCAATGTGTTTTTCGCACATATATATTTTTTTGTTTGTGGTTGGAATAATAAAAGGAGAATTTCTTTTAACAGCCACATGTCGCAAAAGAATTTTTGTTACTGTTGTTGTTGTTATTGAATATTGAGATTAATACAAATGTTTTATGAGATTTAAAATATTTTTTTTCTTATTAACCTTATCCTATTTAATTTTAAATAAGAAACGTTGTTGACGAATTAAGGAAGGATCACTGCTAGAACCTACAAGAAAAATATGAATGTCAACAGGGATTAAGATTAAAATATTTATTGGAGTAGTTATAATTTAAATGATTGTAATCCCTGCATTCATTAAAAATATATATGATTTTGTATCATTAGTGCAGGGTTATAGCATAATTATCGTCATTATTCAATTAATACAAAACCAATGCTACTGCAATATGTACGAGTTGGGGTACACAGCATACACTTAGGTGTCATTACCAACAGCGGACGCACAGACACGTGTTTCGGCCTTTAAGGCCTCTCCAGTGTACGTGGTGCTGTTGGCAATGATCCACAACTACACCTGTATCCCAATTCGTACCTACATATTGCCGTGGTATCTCGCAAGTTTATAAAATAAGAATAGCTTTAAGAATTAGTTTAAGTCTTGAAATGAAATAAAAATGACAAAAATCATACTTAGATATGAAAGAGTTTAAATTTGCAACAAATTACATGGATGTATATAAAGTTGCATACACATGGTCAATATACAAGCAAATAATTTAAAAGTCATTATTATTCAAGTGAATAGTGAGAAAATGTAAAATAAAAATAAATAAATATGAAATAAAAGACAAAATAAATATAAGCAATATATTTCTTTTGTAGAAAGGTACACAAGATGTATGGTTTACATATCATGAAAAAGATCAAATACGATATGCAAGAAAGATAGATATGGCTAAATAAATTATTATGATTTACATGCATAAAGTAATAAAACTTTATGAAAGAGTTTAAGAACTAAATTATATATTAAAAGATAAAAATTACCTTAGCTTATAACTAGAGACTAGAAACGGATATAAAAATATATAAAACGTAAACCCGATCAGCAATAACATTTTGTATAAAAGGGTATCTGATAGCATAAATAAAAAGTGTATGTGTTTATGATTTGTTTGTAACACAATGCTTCAGAGACTGGAAACAGACGTGTACAGTTTCATGACCTACAAAAGATAACAAAATATAAAACTTGTGTAAAGTTTATTGCAGATAGACATATTACCGAAGAACATAGATGCAATGGAGAAACAAACGTATTTTCCAGGTGCAGGCAGTGTTGGAAGAAAAATATGCGTTCTTTTCAACGTGTTTCCGATCCTACCGAATCACAATCCAGCTACAAGAAAAGTGAAGATAACATTAATAAATGGAAAGAAAATATGTATTGAACAATGAACAAGGCAATAGGTTCATTAATGAATACAAAGAAGGATGGTATTAACAACAAGAATAAACCTACCGTCGGAAAGGCAGTACGAGGCTGTGAAAAAGATTCTTGGATGGGAAAACAATTTGCGATGTGTTGACGTTTGGTGAATAAGAACTGTCAGAACAATATGTGCGTGTGTGCGTGTGTGTATCACGGCGGCAACATGTGGGCAGCGATTTCACTGAAACGTATAATCCAATGCCAACCTAAAAGATGGACTAGAGGGCGCACTAGTCAACGTTACATTTCTTTGTCGGTATAAATTCGAAAACAAGATCCGACAAGAAGGACTTCTTATTACGACTTCGGGAGAATAAGACTCTTTCAAAATAATTGCGATTGAGATTTTGTTAATTGTTATATAGTAGAATAGTAATTTCTTTATTTTCTTATCACGTTCATTTATAATAGTTTTATTTTATTAATACATTTAAATTCATTTTTGAAGAGTTCAAGATGGACATTCAAAATAAACAATTTGATGAAATGTTTGTAGATAGCAAGTAAGTTTTTGTTTGAAAAGAGTTATCTAAACTGTTAAACAAATATTGGTTTTGCGTGCAAATGATTACTCAATATACCGTTGAACAGTATAGATACGCAAATATTATCCTGTAAGGTTTTTTTTTAATTCATTAAGTAATTACAAAAAGATATAGGACTAATGGTGTTGGGTAGTTGGAGAAATGCTGCGTGCGAATGAGTACTTTCTTCAATAATTTATCCAGGCATTATTAATCTTTTTCAAGTCATATTAATACACAATTAAACGTTTTACACGGCAAAGATTAAAAGCTAGAAACAACGCGTGCAAATGGTTGTCCAAAGCAATTAATTGAAGCCAAAATCAAAACAATTACGTTGATAAATAAAATTATCAATAAACAATAAAAGTTTACATTTATTTATTTACAGGATAAATATTTATTTTTTTTGTTTAGCATCATGAATAAATAAATAAAAGATTTACATACATTACAACCGGCATCTGGTATAAATGATATATATATATATTTTCAATTATGTATTTGTTTAGAGCATTAAGGTGTATAAAGATATTTGAATTTACAAATTATTAAATAAAAAGTGTATGATCATGTTATATAGACATTCCGTTTTCTTCTTTAAACAAAACTATTACCTTGTCCCTATTATAAGTAAGAGAAAGGCCACCAGTGAAGGAGAAGGAACCACATACATTGCCAGAACCCACAATAGTTATTAGGTACATGCTATCACAATATAAATTAAATAGAAAACCAATTATAAGCTTTTGGTGTAAAAAGAATAAATTTTAAAGCACAGCATATACAGATGACTTTACCCACAAATATATGCTATCATAGCAATATGTGCATATACGTTTACGTATAAATGTATATATACGAGGATATTCAGTATCATATTTTTTATGTACTGTTGTAAAATGTCGTTCTATGTTACATTTTTTCCCAACAGTAACTGTTTTTATATTCATTTGTTGCTAAACAGTAAATACAATCTTTCCGCAGATTTTTGTATTTTAACATCATTTTCTGGCAAAAATTGCTAAATTGTAGGATCGCACTTCGAGTGTGGTTGGGCTTTTTGGCAAAAAGATCACATCTCTCCTAAAAATTCCCTATATTTAGCATAGCTGTATACATGGATGTGAGTCCTTAATTAGCAACATAGTGAAGTAAATGACAATTGTTGTAATTACCTTTTATAAACAAATCTCGTTTATAAATATTATTAAATTCATTCTTTTATATTCTTTCATTTATGCCCTAACCTCAATTACTCTTTCTTTTATATAAATCTGACCAATTATAAGTCATATCACATTATGTTGTTTGTGAATAAGTATTATTTATAAATTAGCCAATAGCATAGTTTATCTACTCCCAAGTTCAAAATGCCATTTATTGTGTATGTTCACATGATGCTAAGGGATTTCTTAAATACACTTGACTTCGTGGGCTTTAATCATGGGATGAACTTAGCAGTGGGGCTGATTAGTTACGGGCTAAAGTTAGCTCTAGGTTTTTTAATTGCAAAAATTAATTGAAACTCATTCAAGTTGATTGGCGCTTGTCACTAGTCTGTCAAAATAACCTTATATGGCGTGACAACAAACAATTGATTTTGTATTAGTTTGATTATTTGCTGTCGTAGAAAAAGTATAGTATGAAACTCGTTTTATAAACTCGCTAATCACTTGTTCAACCAAATAATCGCTCCGCTACGCTTCACTGATAATTAATAAAACTCGTAGCTGAAATTAGGGTTTTAAAAGATAATATACTAATTAATAAATTTAAGGTTATTAGTGTTGCCAATATGAATACAAATTCATTGCTTTTTTAAAGTCGTATAGTTTTGTATCAAGAAAATTTTATACAAACATAAATTAAGTAATAGGGATCCCATGAACTGTACTCATTTCTGTTTTCGGGTATTTTGCAGAAAGCACTTCACATATATGTACATAAGGCATATGGATATAACAGCGATAATTACATATTGCAGTGATCTTGAGTTGGGTTGTAAATTATAAATAAGTATAATCAAGATCACTTCAAGGTTTTATTTAAATTAATTTTTATTTTATTTATTTTTATCATAATGTGTATATAAATATTCACTATATTAATAATTTGCCAAAATTTTATTTTTATTTAAGTAAAATAATAAAAGAATCTTAGTATAAATTTTATAAAAGTCATAATATTAAATTACGCATTAAATGTTACGTTTTCAATAACGAGAAAGTGTTTCCCGCATGAAGAATACTGGCACCGGCAGAGAGGTCGACCGTATGGCCGGGGAAAACAATATCCTGCGCTAGATGCATAGATGAGTCATGAACGTGTAGACAAGCTTATATTTACATGTTTGTTTACCTTTTCCAAAGATCGTTAATACGCTGCTTTCCTGAGTGGTGCAGCACTGCAGCAATGTAAAGTACGTCGAGTGACCGATAAGAGCAGCACCATCGATATGCAGTTTTGGAAGTGGCATCGGTATCTGCCGAGAATTACCGTACGTTTTTATAAAGAAAATTATGCATAAAAGGGCTGACGGACAGAATTTAGGGGACAGCTGGTGAAAACCGCTGCCTTAGAAACCTTGGAAGTAGGTGATAAACCACTCCCTCCTCTTTTAAAAAGATTGTTCTTGAATCTGAACTTAGAATATTTTTGAGATTTTTCGATACTTATAAAAATTTTCAACAAGATTCAAATTTGTAATATTTTTCGTAATAGTCATGCAGCACGTTTTACATTGAGATTTGTAAATATTTTAAAATAATTTTTTATGTACGGGATAATTTTATTTTCAAGTTAGGACTTTGAATTTATTTAATTTCATTTTATTTTCTTTTTCTAGAGTGTTTTGTTTTGCATGTAGGGGTACTGCGCCATACATTATGATAAAACATTCTAGTGATTGTAATGACTAAGTCGGATAGCATAATGATTTTATTTTAGTATAATTCTTTTCTTTACAACTTTATTTATCATACAAACGGATTTTAAATTAATAATTTTGATTTATGTATATATAGAATACGTAAGTGAACAGCGTTTGGTTTTTATCATGGATGAATTTGAAGTTATGTACGAAGAGTTAAGGTGATTTGATAATATTTGTTATAAATGTGTGTATAGTGGTGTACTAAATTTTTTGTTTGTAGTGGTGTTTTGTATTGGAATTTCACAAGAAGGTAAAGTTTATTTTTAATGTATATATTTTTCTTGTATGTATATCAAGTATATTTTGTAGTACTTGTGTGCTCAATGTTAACGTGTTGGGTAATACATCAGGGATGTGTGAAATGAATTAAGTCGTTATTTAATTCATAGCATGGAGTCCTGGTGAATCTCAAAGACACGAATTAGTCTTGGTGGTACTGTGTTTGGGAGCGAGAAAAGGCACCAGGCAGAACTAATCAGGGCTGAGTTAATTAATTGAATACGCAAAGACTTTATTTTATTTCATTTTATTTATTTAATTTAAAATTTATATGTATACCTTAAGGAGTGAGCACATTGTGGTGTATGTTCGGGTTGTGTCCGACGAGTTAAAAAGACATACTCGTAGGGTGGAACTTTGGGGTACCCATCTGTGTGAATTTGCTATCTGATGGTACTGTGTTGGGAGCGAGAAAAGGCGCCGGACAGGACTAATTAGGGCAAAGCCATTTCCTTAATGTTTATATTTTGTTCGCAAATGGTAAATCGTGTAAAATTTTGGTTATTTATATTCCAGTACAATTCATCATGTGTAATAAAATTTTATTTTATTTAAAGGTGTTGATTGTTTACATGTATCTATGGCAAATATAAATCATAATAATCACGTTCACATTTTTAAAACATAAGTTTTTCACGACGTTATACTTTCATTTACTTTATTTCTTATAATGTTTTGTTGATTATGATGTATAGATTTGGATGATGTTTGAGATATTGATTCTTTGTCTGTAAATATATATATATATCTGTATAATTTGAAATTCTGAATTCGTTGATATTTATTTTAATAAATTAGGTGATAAGATTTATTTTGCATTTTATTTTCTTTACCTGACCTGGAGATAATTAAAGAGCATACGAAATCGATTGGAGAATCTATTCATATTTTCTGCCCCTGAGAGAATTATTTATTTTAAAACTGAGCTAGTTGTATGTAAAAAAATTTTGCTTAACCTACTATTCAGCAGAAAATTTGTTGTATCTTAGTCTAGCATAAGGCCTAGCACTAGGATGCGTGCTTGATTCTTACTTACACATTAATTGAATAATTTAAATTTATTTTACATGTACCTCAATTTGTAAGAGTCACAGCAATATGTTATGCTGTGACACATGTACGTACAGTACGCAGAACGAGACGTGGCCGGTGGCAGACAGAGAAAGTATTTGGAAAAAAGAAATGATAACATTTGTTCATCGCCGCAGACATTAGTCCTAAATGAAGATAAGAAATTTGTAATATATGTATTGCGAAGAGATACACATATAGGAAACATACTGAACTTTGATGTGTAACGCTTGACAATCGTTTCGAGATTGCTCGTGCTTATCGTAATATTATGAGAATCAATTGTGCATGTTGTGGGAGGGGCATCTTACTGGCCAGGTCTCGCTCTGTGAGCTGTATGTTTACTTGCTTCTTTCTCATTAGTAAGTCTGTATAAAGAATCTACTACAAACAGTCTTATGTTCGCCTAATTATTTTTAAGATTCACTCGTTGAATGTACCTCTTCTATATTATGTATATACAGAGTAATAACTTGAACTGCTAATATACACCGTTTATGTGATTGGTCGCCGAGAGTAGGAGAAGTAGGTGGGGTTACTGGTTGCTTATTAATCGTAAAGTAGTTGACATAACCATTTGTTAATGGTTATGTCAACTACTTTACGATTAATAAGCAACCAGTAGGAGAAGTAGGTGGGGTTACTGGTTGCTTATTAATCGTAAAGTAGTTGACATAACCATTTGTTAATGGTTATGTCAACTACTTTACGATTAATAAGCAACCAGTAACCCCACCTACTTCTCCTACTCTCGGCGACCAATCACATAAACGGTGTATATTAGCAGTTCAAGTCTGTATAAAGAATCTACTACAAACAGTCTTATGTTCGCCTAATTATTTTTAAGATTCACTCGTTGAATGTACCTCTTCTATATTATGTATATACAGAGTAATAACTTGAACTGCTAATATACACCGTTTATGTGATTGGTCGCCGAGAGTAGGAGAAGTAGGTGGGGTTACTGGTTGCTTATTAATCGTAAAGTAGTTGACATAACCATTTGTTAATGGTTATGTCAACTACTTTACGATTAATAAGCAACCAGTAGGAGAAGTAGGTGGGGTTACTGGTTGCTTATTAATCGTAAAGTAGTTGACATAACCATTTGTTAATGGTTATGTCAACTACTTTACGATTAATAAGCAACCAGTAACCCCACCTACTTCTCCTACTCTCGGCGACCAATCACATAAACGGTGTATATTAGCAGTTCAAGTTATTACTCTGTATATACATAATATAGAAGAGGTACATTCAACGAGTGAATCTTAAAAATAATTAGGCGAACATAAGACTGTTTGTAGTAGATTCTTTATACAGACTTACTAATGAGAAAGAAGCAAGTAAACATACAGCTCACAGAGCGAGACCTGGCCAGTAAGATGCCCCTCCCACAACATGCACAATTGATTCTCATAATATTACGATAAGCACGAGCAATCTCGAAACGATTGTCAGTCATATAAACAGTTAATAATACTAAAATGGATACATTTAATTTTAACTCACACTAACCTCTCCTATCAATAGGCTTTCGTACTTCAAGTTGTTTACCTGTATAATATATTATGTTATTAAGAAAATATCAGAATATAATATAGTAAAAAGTTGTTACAAACGTATAAATATAAAATTTCGGTGGTAGTAAAAATTACATATATTTACAAGCACATGATCGGGAGCATATTTCTTATCTTTTAATTCCGATCTTCACGGAATGTCTTTGAATAATGTTTGCCCCCGAAGTCAAAGACGTTAATTCAAAATTCTCTTCCTGTGTGCCGTGGTGTTTTCAAATGAAAATTTCTATCTTATAGGTGAGGTCTGAAAGAGAGATGAGAAAATACGTTAATGGGAACGGGGAACTAAGAGTTGAAATATTTGGTAGAATCGGTATGTACGTTCGGGAAGCGTGGAAGTTCTTTTCAAAAGATTTCATTGCCACCGAATTTATATATACCAATCCTGGCCGTCCGTCGATTTCAAAATGAAAATCTCATAAAAACTAAGCCGCGGCCTGGAATAAAGTAGGTTCGTAATCAGAAAGAAAGATCACCGAAGCGCGTATATTAGGAATATTGCCGGGTAGACGTTTATTTGACGTTTAGTAAATTGAAAATATTTTCTGTTAGACTGCCTTCGATTCTAATACGAACAGTAATAAGTTAGATATACTGCGGAAACGTTTACTACGAGAATCACGTAAGTTCATAAAACGATTTTCTTGTCATTATATTTCGTACTTTGTGGAATCAATAATGCTGTCCGATAATTTATAACGTTCGATAGTATTAATGTTGGTATATCATATTATTATATATAAGGTTGGTGCATATAATTTGCTGGTTTTTCTATAAGTATATAGGCGAGATGTGTTGTACAATATTATGCGATTTTGCAATAAAAGGCGACATATGTGTTGTAGTTATGCAGCTACTTATTATACTGTGTGTGACTAAAGTTTAAAGTGTATAGGATAAGGAGTAATATAAATGACGGTTTTAAATGATAGATTGCTGGTGGAAATAGAGCGTACTGAATTGGAAATGTTCCATAAATCAATAGGTGTACCTCAGAATACTCTTAGACCACTACTTTTTGCTTACTTATCATACTATTTCACAGACTGTCTAAAATAACATTAAGTGGTAGTACTATAATTTAAAGATGCTTTTTCCTCATCGTCATTTCCTGAATATTCTTAAAAAAATTGTTTTGCGATGGCTTGGTTTAATTATTGCGTTACAGTGTATGGTTCATGCTTGCGTGGTAGTGATGTTAGAAGGATCCAGATAGTTCAAAACTCGTGCCATCGCTTTATTTATGGCATTCGGAGACGACATAGAATTGTATATATACACATTACAATATCGATAATATATAAGTAAACCAAATATTGTTTTAACCTCTTTGTTATGGTCGTAGTTTATCACCATAAATATTGCGAAGATATTAGTGCTTAATATGAATTGCTGCATTCTAACCTTATATAAGTAAACAAAATATTGTTTTTTTACCTTGTATAAGTAGAACAATTAACAAATACACTAACTACAAACACAACGGCGAAGCTGAAATAGCAAATTGGAGTTAACAATGAACGAAAGCAGTTCGTCAGTTTATTGTAATTGACAGTCGACAGTATCGACACCAACGGTAGCAGTACTTCCCAAGATATCAAAACGAAGTATGATTTGCTGCAATCTAAACTCACTAAACACCCAATACAATTTCAATATGGGCAATGTGAGTACGAAATATAACTGCGAGCCACCAGTGGTATGGTAATGATTTGCAATTGATTGGCCATTGTGGACTTCAAATTACCAAATTACGAGTACTGATATTTTGATGGCACAGCAATTGCAAAATTATGAATTGCGTCCTGCATTGTCCCAGCACTTTATCATTCATATAAATAAGTACCTAATACATATTCTACGCTGTAAAATCACAAATGGGCCAATGGTAGCTGAAATTTGCCAGTGTTATAACAGTTGTAGCCGCTTTTTGTGTGCTTGCTGAGTTTTGAGGCCTTTTTTGAGAGCAATTACGTATGGATTGTAAAATATTGGTTATGTATTTTAATTAAGTATACAGGGCAATCCAAATTAAGTGTTCACCATTGGTAACTTTGTTATTATTAAAGATACAAGATTGTTTAAATTAGCAAACTTGTAGTACTTTTAACGCTCTTTAAGATGGAAGAATAAAAAAAAAACAAATGAGCAACGCGTTTTCGAGTTTTGCCGAAAAATTTTTTTTTTTCAAATGGAAACCCCTGTATATTATATCATTTTCTGCTAGAACTTTAATTTTTAAACAAAAAATCTTATAAGAAATTTTTTATTGGGATTAAAAATACTTGAGTTATAATGAATACACAAAAACAGCTAAGTCAAGTGCATTTCTATGTATCTATGAAAACGACGATAAGTCTTTCTACCAAACGTCAAATATTAGTACAGTTTGATTAGTTTTTCACTCATAAGTTTCATTGTGCTAGTTATTAATTTGACAAAAAAAATGATTTTTACCCATTCAGAAAAGTGTGATATGTTAGAATCTTATTTAGTGTGCAGAAAATCCTCTAGGAGGGCAAAAGAACACTACGCTGAATTATATCCACTCCGAACACAACCACATGAGCAATATTTTCTGAGACTACCGAAAATTTAGAGGCAATGAGAGTGTTTTTGCCAAAACAAGGACAAAAAGGACTTTTATAAAAAGCGAGGCCACGGAAATTTCAGTTATCGCATATTTTGAGGTCAGCCGTGAGAATTCCATACTAGATATTGTCAATGAATCTGATTTGAGTCACAGTACTGTGCATAGGATTCTGAAGAAACACAAATTCATTCCTTATAAGTACAAATCAGTTCAGGTTTTTTTGCCAGGGGATCCAGAGAGAAGAATGTTTTTTTGCCACTGGTATCTTAACTTTTGTCGCCAAAATGTAAACAACTTTCGTTATATTTTATGGACCGATGAATCGAATTTCTCAAATTCTGGAATGTATAATAAAAAAAATCATCATTACTGGTCAAAGGAAAATCTTCTTTTAGTAAATCCAAGACATCCACAACTCCGTTTCAGTTTTAATGTTTGGTGCGGTTTACTCGGTTCGTGGATTGTTGGTCCTTTCTTTTATGAGGGCACTCTAACTGGTGAAAGGTATATAGAATTTTTGACTGAAATTTTGAATAATTTCTTAGACGATCTGGATCTCATAAGTAGACAGAATCTGCATTTTCAGCAGAATAACGCACCTGCGCACAACTACAGAGGTACTCATCAACTTCTAAATACTATTTTTAACACTTCATGGATATGAACAAATGGTCCTATTCAGTGGCCTCCCCGATCGCCAGATTTAACGCCGCTTGATTTTTTTTTATGGGATTATTTAAAGAACCAGATTTATAAGCAAAGGTACGAAAACGTAAACGCCCTAAAGATTGCAATTAGTGAAAAGATAAACCAAATAAATGGTAGGACCATACTGAAGGCAGTTCGAGAAGTTCGGAAGCGTGTACAAAAATGTATTAAACTACAAGGTGGTATTTTTGAACATCTTCTATGAAAAAATCAGTGATTTTTATTTTCTTTTAATGATAAGTTTATGTATAAAATAAAGTTTATAAAACTAAATTAGCTGTTTTCGTTTATTCATTATAACTCAAGTATTTTTAATCCTAGTAAAAAATTTCTTATAAGATTTTTTGTTTAAAAATTAAAGTTCTAGCAGAAAATGATATAATATACAGGAGTTTCCATTTGAAAAAAAAATATTTTTCGGCAAAACTCGAAAACGCGTTGCTCATTTGTTGTTTTTATTCTTCCATCTTAGAGAGCGTTAAAAGTACTACAAGTTTGCTAATATGAACAATCTTGTATCTTTAATAATAACAGAAAAGAAATAGAAACTAAGATTATCATTATACTATGATATCAAAAATTAAATTGGTCAATGTTGGTCATGGAATGTAAAACGCTTGTCTTAGTTTAAATCATCCTTTTGAAATAATTCAATCATTGTCCCCCGTTTTATTCAATGCACAAGTTTACGCGCCTCCTCATGCTATGAAAAGCGTTTTGCAGCATTTCTGGCGTTATGGTTGCACATTGCTGAACAATTCTTTGTTGCAGTTCTTGCAAATTATGTATCGGATTTGCGAAAATCTTACTTTTTAAATAAAGAAAAATGAAATAGTCCATAATTGTCAAACAAGGTGATCTCGGAGGAAACTCAACATCCGTATGCAAACTTATCAGCCGGTCATCAAAAAACTCACGGAGAAAAGCAAGATTTTCTCGTGTAGTATGTGCTGTTGCACCGTCTTGCTGGAAATAACCGTATTGAAGTTCATCATCGTCTAACTTTTGCATAAATTCAGTCAAAAAAATATTTCTGTACCTTTCTGCGTTGACGGTGAAATTGAAATAAATTGGCCCAATTATTCTTCTGCGAGAAACTGCCATCCAAATACCAATTTTCTGAGCATGTAGTGGCGTTTCAATAAAAATATGCGGGTTATCAGTGCTCCATATTCGCATATTCTGAGAATTGATGTATCCCGAAAGGTGGAACCAAGCTTCGTCAGAAAAAAAGTTAAGTTCAGCGGATCGTCATTCATTAAATTATTAACGAACCAATGGCAGTACGCAAGGCGTCTGGGGTGGTCTGCAGGCAGAAGAGCTTGATATGATTCTTTACAATCGTTTGGCATGTTCCATAAGAAAGCCGAATTTCTTGAGAGAGACGTTTTAAAGGTTTTGTAGGCTCTTCTTCCATACGTTGACGAACGTCATTAATAACTTCTTCTGTACGAACTCTTGGTTTACCAGCACCTTTTTTATGTGTCACAGAACCAGTTTCGCGAAACACTTCAACACATTTTGTAAGGCATGCATAAAAATTGTCCGGTAATACTGCTACGGCTGGGAAGTGCTCTCGAAAATTGTCCAAACACAAACGTTGACTGTATTCCCAAGTTCCATTAACCAGCACACCCGTTCGAAAATAGGCTTCAATCATGCAAATTTTGTGCTCTGTGGTGAGAACCATGATTCAAAAACCGTGCAGGATTAGAAAACTTCAACCCAATAACTTGACAGATTTTGACATTCAAAAAATTGACATATCTAAATGTACGATGCACGCTACGACAATAATTTTAAAATCCATGACCACCATTGATAAATTTAATTGTTGATATCCCGGTATTAACAAACATTAAAAATTATTTATGGTAGCTGCTCATGTGTATTCTTTTCATTTCAGTTTGAATTTGTTAGTATTGTTTAATAAAAATTGAAATGTAAATACGAAAGGCTACTTATATCGGAAAAATTCATGCTGTAAGTACTTTCTTAAAAGATGATTGAATTTTTCTATCGGAATATAAAAGCATATCTTTCGCATTTCAATCTATGTTTCGTACTACCTAAGACTATGTAATTGTATTTAATTTAAGACAAGTTAAACCACTACCCGCACACTAAATAAATTTACAGACCGCCGCAGTAGTCTGCAATAGTACATCTTCTTTTCGCACGAGCGAGCAATTTGAGATATCCTCGTTGCTTGAGCACAAACCAACTTTCAAACCGTAACGGATGATGCTGTTCTACAAGAGCAATATTGATTTTATGTAGAACTATTTATATATTTTTCAATGTGAGATATACGGATGCGTTTTACCACTTTAAAATGTTCAAATAAATTGTTTCAAACGTTTAAATTACATTCTAGTTTATCTTCGAAGAAATGCAATTACGGTGAAGTCTACGAATTCACTACAAATTTAATTCAAGTGGGATTTGTGAGAGGGTTTTCACGGAAATATGTCGATATTTAAACAGAATAAAAAATTAATCAAATTCTCATCATACGTTAATCATAATAGAATGCAAAACGAATTCTTTAAAATATATTTCAATTAAACAGGTTTGTTTGTGATTAAAGAACTATAGAATACAAGGCCCAATCTATTTGTATATCAACAATATGGAAAGTTATACCGGGATATCAACAATTAAATTGGTCAATGGTGGTCATGGATTTTAAAATTATTGTCGTAGCGTGCATCGTACATTTAGGTATGTCATAATTATTTGAATGTCAAAATCTGTTAAGTTATTGTGTTGAAGTTTTCTAATCCTGCACGGTTTTTGAATCATGGTTCTCACCACAGAGCACAAAATTTACATGATTGAAGCCTATTTTTGAACGGGTGTGCTAGTTAATGGAACTTGGGAATACAGTCAACGTTTGTGTTTGGCCGTAGCAGTATTACCGGACAATTTTTATACATGCCTTACAAATTGTGTTGAACTGTTTCGCGAAACTGGTTCTGTGACGCATAAAAAAGATGATGGTAGACCAAGAGTTCGTACAGAAGAAGTTATTAATGACGTTCGTCAACGTATGGAAGAAGAGCCTACAAAACCTTTAAAACGTCTCTCTCAAGAAATTCGGCTTTCTTATGGAACATGCCAAACGATTGTAAAGAAGGACCTGAACATGCATTCATATAAGATGCAATCATATCAATCTGCCTGCAGACCACCCCAGACGCCTTGCGTACTGCCATTGGTTCGTTAATAATTTAATGAATGACGATCTGCTGAACTTAACTTTTTTTCTGACGAAGCTTGGTTCCAACTTTCGGGATACATCAATTCTCAGAATATGCGAATGTGGAGCACTTATAAGCCGCATATTCTTATTGAAACGCCACTATATGCTCAGAAAATTGGTGTTTGGATGGCAGTTTTTCGCAGAAGAATAATTGGGCCAATTTTTTTCAATTTCACCGTCAACGCAGAAAGGTACAGAAATATTTTTTTGACTGAATTTGTGCAAAAGTTAGACGATGATGAACTTCAATACGGTTATTTCCAGCAAGACGGTGCAACAGCACATACTACACGAGAAAATCTTGCTTTTCTCCGTGAGTTTTTTGATGACCGGCTGATAAGTTTGCATACGGATGTTGAGTTTCCTCCGAGATCACCTTGTTTGACAATTATGGACTATTTCATTTTTCTTTATTTAAAAAGTAAGATTTTCGCAAATCCGATACATAATTTGCAAGAACTGCAACAAAGAATTGTTCAGCAATGTGCAACCATAACGCCAGAAATGCTGCAAAACGCTTTTCATAGCATGAGGAGGCGCTTAAACTTGTGCATTGAATAAAACGGGGGACATTTCCAACAATTATTGTAATTTAGTTTTTCTGGTTAATAAAAACGATATTTATTTCATAACTTGTAGTTCATTAT
The DNA here is from genome assembly GCA_963170755.1 of Amphimallon solstitiale. Classification (NCBI taxonomy): domain Eukaryota; kingdom Metazoa; phylum Arthropoda; class Insecta; order Coleoptera; family Scarabaeidae; genus Amphimallon; species Amphimallon solstitiale. The sequence goes on along the minus strand of OY720681.1, from coordinate 47,971,860 downwards.
TATTTTACAGCTGAACTAAGTAGGTAACACATTTGTAGGTTATTGATAATGTCAGTGTAGCTTGACAATGATTGAATTATTTCAAAAGGATGATTTAAACTAAGACAAGCGTTTTACATTCCATGACCAACATTGACCAATTTAATTTTTGATATCATAGTACTAAAGTTTAATCGTTAACTTAAGAACATAATTAATTTCATTTGTTTCCTTATTTCATGTTGTAAGAATTACTAGAATGCGTTCTACTGGAATTTTCATTACACAAAATGAACATTTCATGATAGAATTAAAATGGCGACAAATTTGAGATGTTGCCAAATTTTGCCTGTAAAGTAATATACCCTAAAACATTCATTACATGATTGGCATAAATAGAGTTGTCTAAAGCTGGCTCCACATATGCAACAGGATATCGTAACTCAACACCGTCGCGTATCAAGTGTGCCCGCAACCTCGCAACACTGTAACAGCGTAACATCCTATCATAACGGCGTCCGATCAGTGGTCGGTTTTTCGCCGCCGCATAAAAGAAATGTTACGCGTCCAAGCATCAGAGATATAATAATTGCGTCTGCCACCAATGTCTTTGCCTACGTTGGTGAACGGAGTTACGGTACGATGTTCTGTTGCATGTGTGTAGCTACCTTAAGATACTGTTAAATGAAATCAATACGGTCGCCTGGAGCCATGCTTTAAAATTTAAATGCTTCTATATACAGCGTGAGGTATTTATCTTGAAACGACTGAATATCTCGCCAGCAAGACGCTTTTGAAAAAAAATGATTCAGACAAAAGTTATTTGATTCAGAGGGGGAAATGCAACGGCAATGTTTACTTTTACTGGATGGGTTCAAGGTTATTTCAAGGTCAACTTCGCTTTCTCAAATGGAAATCTACATTTTTCTCATCGGTTCGCAACCTACGGAAGAAAACAAACAAATTTTGTTTGAAAAATTATTCTGTTAGACTTTTATTTCTTATATTTAACTTAGCAGTTTATGTACACTACATAGGATTCTAAGTCAATATCAATGTCAAACCTAATCCAGAGCTTCACACAAAGCCGCAAGGCTTTATAACAGATGCTCAAAATGGTGACCTTCGACTTCGATACACTTATTAATTCGCTTTATAATAGATTGAAGAGCACTCAACAGAGTCTATCTCTTAATATTGCTACAGGCATTTCGAATGCGTTCCTTCATGTCCTATCGTGTTGTTGGTTTTGCGTCTGGTATACCTTTTCCTTAAGGTAACGTCATAGGAAAAAGTCTAGAGAAGTAAGATCTGGTGATCTCGCAGGCCAATTAATTCGATTGTCTACAGGTGAGGCATTTATCTTGAGATTCCTTCGTAGTATAAACAAATTTTAATGTTGAATATCTCAAGAAATAAAGATTCAACGGAATAATTATTTCACTAAAAGTTGTTTGTTTTTTTCCCGTTGATTACGGAACTGATGAGAAAAATATAGGTTTCTACTTGAAAGAACGAAGTTGACCTTGGAATAGCCCTGAACTCATCCACCTAATGAAAAATAAGCATTGTCGTTTCATTGTCTGAAACACTCGTTTTTCAAAAACGTTTTGCTGGCGAGATATTCAGTTGTGTCAAGCTGCCTCACCCTGTATAATATACATATTGATATACTTTTAAGTATCACGTTTATTCTAAAACTAGCTGGCCCGGCAGACGTTATTCTGCCCTTTCCGGTACGTGGCGCGATGATACGAGGCGTCGTTTTTATATTCACGTACTAGAGATTTTTCAATTTTAATATAATTTTTCATTATAGTGTTTTATTATCATGCATGCCGTGGTATCGATTTTGACGATTTACTAAACAATTGCAGCAGTATTAGTTTTCATATTATTACTTGGAGAAAAACACTAATTGAAATAAATTAATTGATCAGAGACTATGCTCGTCGCGGCGTCTCCAATCAATCAATATTTTCGCCAGAAACACTCAATTAAGTAGTGACTATGCTCGTCGCGGCGTCACTAATTAACGACATCTACAAATTCAGGGTGTAAGATAATTGTGTGAATCAGAGCATGCACTTACCGTTAATAATTATTATTAATCTCTTATGATTAATAATATCTCCAGATGTTGACTTCGAAGTAGAACCGTCGATGTTATTATATCTGTGACCCACCCTGTATATCTGGCTCAGATTATTAGTAGGAGCGTGAGATTAAAGGCGGGGTCACTGTTGTTAAAGTATTGCACAATTAAAATGGGAAATTGCACTTACTAATACTAGGCCTACTTCAAAGGAAACAAATTAATGAAAACAATAACAATTTATTAAATAAAAACAAAAGAAATTTGAAAAATTTAGTTCATTAGTAATAATAATAATTGAAATACGAATTACACAAAGATATTGAAGCTAAAATTGAAATAATAAGTATGACTTTAACTTTTGGTTGTTGTCAAAAATTACACAATATACACTAAATGCACTTGAGTTTAATTACAAATTGGTTACAAAAAAAACTAAACTTTAGAGAGACAGAAAAGCGAAACAATAAAAACAGGTTCGACAAATAAACAATCTAATAAAACTAATTGGTCAAATTCAGTAAAACTAATTGATCAAATATGGTGCACCATTTATCTTAAAATGTCTATGAACTCAATATTACAAATATCAAAACTTTACTAATATTTAATACATTCAACATAATTTGACCATATATACAACAAAAAAAGAAGAAGATAATAGTGACTATTACAACACAGATATTTAAAGGAACATATACAAATTTAGACAAATACAAAGGTTCTTCACTACGCCATCGAAGATTGTTCCGGACGCCTATTTCTGCGGCGCTACCGTTCGATGTTGTTAACGGGCCCTGAGTTGATGTTGTCGGTGAAATGTCCTCTAAATCCGGACTAACGCCGTAAATTGAAGGACGATAGATACCCCAACAATTTGTTATTTGGAAATCGAGATTTAAATCACCCTACAGGTGTATCTATACCGAGGACATTAACATCTCGTTCCCATAGACATATTCACCGCAGGACTAGCGGGCTCTGGCCGACGGCGGGACCGGAGTTAAGATTATTTCAACTACCACTCGCTGTTTAATTGTACTTACTAACTGTAATAATGAATGTTCTAATGATATAATAGTGATGATATGGTGCTGTAATAGTGAATGATTTTAGACGAGCTTCGCCCTTTTATAGACTCGGAGGTGGGAGAAGAATGTTCGGGAGAATTTAGGAGTCAGAAAGACACTGATGGATCGCGTCATCAGAAAATGCGAAATACCTACGCAATTTCATGCAACAAGAAACTATGAAACTATTTGATAACTTAAGACGGACAAAAAATGCATACGTCGCCAATCCAAAATTTGAACAAAGAGTGCTTCATAAACTAAATATTTTAAATCGAATACTTATATGCGACGCAAATTTTAATTTTGAAATGAAATTTAATTATAGATTAAAACGTAATTTATTTAAAACTTGAAATATAATTTAGAATTAATTCAAATTAGTCTGATATAAAAATATTTAACAAATAATATACAGCGATGAATGAATTAAATGTTTGCCGCTGAATTTTAAACGTAACAGTATCTGTCAGTTTGTGTTGTCACGTATCAAAATGCACAAACTGGAATATTGAGCAGTAATAAAATTCTTGACAGAACAAGGAAAATCTCCAAAAATTATTCGTGAAGAAATGTTGGATGCATACTGGGATGATTGTCCTTCAAAGTCGACTAATTGCGAATGTACAAAATTGTTTAAACATGGCCGAGAATCACTGGATGATGATCCCCGACCAGGTCGGCCTGTTGACGTGATCACCGTCGATGTTATTGAAAAAACAAGTGTTTGGTACTGGAGGATGCAAGATTAAAAAAGCGGTAGCTTCATTAGGAGATTCAAGGTTTTCAGAATTCTACACGAATACCTTGGAATGACAAAAGTTGGTGCCAGATGGGTTCCGCAAATGCTTTTGCCATTCCAAATGCGTGTGCGGATGGAAAACTTGTGAACAATTTCTTGCGCTTTGTGGAGGCCAGGTTTAATTATCAATGGAATTGTTACCGCAGATGAGACCTGGGTCCATCATTTTGACCCTGAGTTAAAACAAGACTCAATGCAGTGGCATGCTAAGGGTTCTAGCCCCCCCTCCCCCCAATAAGTTTAAAGTCACCCTTTCTGCGGAAAAAATAACGCCAACTATTTTTTGGGATTGTCAAGGTGTACTAATGATTGATTTTCTACGTAAGGGTAGTACGGTAACAAGAGAGTATTAAGCAAGACTATTAAATCGCCTAATAAATTCTATTAAAACGAAAAGGCGCGGAAAACTGATGCAAGGTATCCTGTTGCCTCACGGTAATGCACCAGTCCACAAATCAAGACTTGCAAAAGCTGCCGTTGCTGTTAAGCCATCCACTTTATAGTCCAGATCTCGCTCCGTGCAACTATTTTTGTATTTTTAAATATATATATGCACCAAATAATACATAATCATTTAATTTTACTCGTTTAAACACAACATACTATTTACGATGTAATTAATTGTACGAAGACATAAGAAAAACAAATATTTTATCAAATAATGTAATATAATACGTACTATCCTTAATAATGTTTATTATGAAAATATGTATGGTACATAAACACGATAACAACCAGACAATTTTAATTGAAATCGTTTCTAGGATATAAATATTGTAGGAATACATATGTTAACATACTAGCTCGTATAGGTAATTCCAACTAGTTGAAACGATGTAGGATCGCGATATTTTCTATGAAGCGTCAGTCAATTGGAAACGCCAAGGCAGACGTATAATTGGCAATTTCTGAAGTTTTTATATCATTTCTTCTCGCAATTAGTTTTAGAGAGCCATTTTATTTCTTAATAACTCTAAATCCAATTTATTATATTATGTATATAGCACAACAATAATATCTCAACCGTGAGACAAAAATATTAGCAATTATTTAATAAGTTGCTTGTTAGTTGAACAGCTACACAGTAAAAAATATAGTGTAAATATTTTACACTAGCCGGTGTTTATATCCCCAAAATTAACGAATTTCCAAGAAATATATATATTTCTTGGAAATTCGTTAATTTTGGGTAACACACCCTAAACTTCACCTTGTACATCTTTTTCTCTCAATGGTTTTTTTATTTATTCATAGGGGTGTATGTAATTGATATTTTTCATATAACTTGGATACATATTTTTTATCTGTTTTATTGACAGGGCCGTGTCTAAGTATTTAGTTAAAAAAAAACATCATTTTAAAATCACAAGCAACTATAACATTACCAATATGATTAAACATGTAAATTAAATTTGTGTTATGTTAAAAATGATAAGTTTATATCGATAATTTTCAAAATCAGTGATAAGAGAACATTAATGAACTTATGAAATGAAATAGAAAAATGTCTTATATCCAAGCCATACGACAATGCAAGCCAAAGTGCAGCAATCGTGATGTCGCGATTGTAGACGGGTTTGTTCCACAGCGACAAGTTACTATGTTAAGTCAAGTTTCTTATAAAAAAATATAGTTTTGTGTATTCAAAAACGCAAACTTATCATACATTTTTTGAGAAGAACTAAATACAGTTTAAACAGTGACTTTATTAATACTATTAAATAATATTTTTAATAGCTATGTAATTATGAAATAATTATATTTATATATGTATTTTAGATATTTTTAAAAATAAAACAATGGATAACTATAATAATAATAATAATAATAATAATAATAATAATAATAAATTTATTTAACGATAGATCACATAGTGATATCGGCTACGTCATATGTATAAAGGTATATCACACACAGCCAGTGTTTTAAAAAACACCAAATAAACAAAGCAAATAAAACAAACATTACAAAAATTGACCATAGTCATACAAACAACTCTCAACCAATAGATTCTTCATCTTTTTTTTAAATATTTTAATATTACTACTCTCCCTAATTTGTTGTGGAAGACCATTGTAGACAGACAGACAGCAATACATGGGGGGTCTCCGAAAAGCCGCCGATTTATGTACCGGGACACTAAACAGATACTTTGTTCTTGTTGGATAATCATGAAAGTCACTGTTTCTTTTAAATTTGTCTATGTGTGAAAGCAAAGATAGAGCACTTATATACAAACACAGATGGAAATGTCAATATTCTGTGCAAGGTAAATAGCGGACGACACGAATCCATGGATCCCAAACCAAAAATCAGCCGCACAAGTCTTTTCTGAGTAACAAATATGCGATTCACATTAGCTCGTGGCGAATTGCCCTACAATATGACATTGTAACTCAGATGCGAATACGCGATGGCATAATATATCTCTAATAATTGCTGAAAATCCATAGTATTTTTAAGTTTCAAAATGGCGTAATACGCGCTATTGAGTTTACCGACCACGTGTTCCACATGCCTTTCCCATGACAGATCAGGCTGCAGAAATACTCCTAGAAACCGGGTAGTAACCCCGACATCCTCTATCTTTTTCCGGGTATGGAAATGTATAACTGTTGTCTTATTCATATTTAGCATAAGGTTGTTGAGATCACACCATTTCTTCATTTCGCTGATAGATTTCAAACAATTTTTTCAGACAACATAAGAAAAACTTAAATCAATAGGTACAAAGAGTTAAAATAACACACATATAAAACAGAAATATCTAATGACGAAAAGTACTATCCACTAGATAGTTTCTTAACTTTCCTTTCTTTTATAACTTTATGACTGATATTATCTTGTCGAACTTTAGAATAATTAGTAATAGTAGTTTATTTGCCATCTTAACTTACATGACATGTCAAGCACAAGTACAAGTGGTGTAAAATAACATATTCCTTTACAAAATTTCCAAATAATAACAACATCACAAATTCAAATAACACATAAATTGATAAAATTAGTTGTATATATAATGATGATTAAGCAATATGATTAGATAGTAGTCGCAATATAAGTCGTCATGCAGTATTAGTCTGTCTTAGTTAATTTATAGTAGTACTAAATGTATCATATACATAGATACACATACACACATATTCATATATATTGTACTGGAGGGGGTAATATATAGCTAAACCATATATTGCCAACCAGTAGATTCAAATTACAAATATTTATTCCACTAATAAATGTACTATTTAATATTTTTCTTAAAAACCCTTTTCACTAGTTCAGTCAAATTATGATAATATTTGTTTTATTTCTTGCTAATTCCTTAGAACATGAGACTAAAATACTTTACTACTATTTATATAAAAGTAAATGAATATGAAAGTAAATTTTTCTTTTTAATAAAATCTTAGAATATCTTAAATCAACCAAATATCCTTATTCCGGACCTGTATTGAATATTCAAGTTGACATCTACGGTACATCTAGTAACATGCAACGTTCTTATGGGTAATCCTGAACTATCAGAAATAGGCGCTAAATAAATCACTATAGTTAGAAAATGTCTCAGTTAAATTCACTCCATGGCATTTATAAATGTTAATACCAGTTCAAATTTCTTTAATACACCTTTATTTGCCTCTCATACGTAAGTATTCCTTATAATATCTGTATATACTATAGTGAATAATGTTGAAAAACTTTTATTTCAGGTTACTAAAATTCTAAAGATTGTAAAATAAATTTCAAATAGAGACGACCAGAATAAATATGAATGTTAAATAAATACCGTCTCCGTACTATAAAGTATAACGTAACTTAATATGTTTCGGCATCGTCGTATATGTGGATAACCATATATAAATCTTGTATGTAGCGTACGTAGTAAATTCTTGCCTAGATTGTTTACGTTGTAACAAAACGAATAATATACATAAATACTTGTGTCCATTTATTATTTGTAAAAGTGTATTGAAATTGTCTTTTAAATGTATTTTGTTTCTTTCGCAGTTTGTATGAGATTTTTCTTTATCTGTTAAAAATATATATATGATCCATTGATTTTGAATATAAGTATTATTTAAATTATAAGATGGCTTATTATTTTTTATTAAAATCAATTAATGTTTAGGAACCTTTTTAATCAATCATTTCTTATTAATCCGAATCGCCCTGAGATAATCCTAACTGAGCTGAGCTGGCAAATAAAACAACATTTTACATTTTAGTTTGATATTTAAACTTTGCATTAAAATATATTAATTTGAATATAGGGGTTCCTGTTCATTATGTCGCCCAATTTTAATTGCACTTTTAATTTCATTTAAAAGTGGTTCATTTACAATGTCAGACGATATTGAAAATTTAAATAATCTTTTCTAAACGCTTAGTTTACTTGAAAATAATGCCAATTTCTTTCACAAACAAAAATTGATAGACAAGTCTCAACTGCTGTCAAAACATCCTTATATATTATCTATCAGCTTTATGATATATATGAGCTTGAAAATAGGATGAGCTACAATATAAAAATAAGAAACACACACAAGAATTCTTATAAATTGATAGATACGATTTGTACGTTTTGAAGATAAATTTATATCTCTGGTCTTCTCAGGCATATCTGCTGTCATCTTATTCGATCACTTTTGCTTCGCTTTAAACTTCCTTCCTGCTTTCTGTCCACCTCAAGTAATTTTTGTCGTTTTCATTTTAAGTCTGTAGACAAATATGTTTTTGCCTATTTCAGCTCATACTATATCTTCTTCGCCAGTCTTGTCCTCCTTAATCCGACCCTGTCTGCCGGAGGTAATCCTGCTCGACTTCGGCGTAAAGCACAGAGAACTTCTTAAATTTCCAAATTGCTCCCTAGACGGAAATCCCCTTTAATCATCATTTAGTTGTTTGTACACCGTACTAATCACGCGGCCACCGCCGCTAACAAAACGCTTTCCACATCGAAAACTCAGTATTCGTACTCCGGCCTCTATCTCGTTCTCGTTCTTATCCGACGTTCCAGACTGCGGGTGCCGTTCGAAAGGCAACTTTCCGTCAGTCGTCTACGCTCACACCATAATCTTATTAGCTTAGTTTCTTCGAAGGAAAGGGAAATTGTTCTTTAACAGTATCGTACCATACGGTGTGCTTCGCGCTTTGCATGTATGACAAACATAATATGGCCAATTAGTTCTTATTACGTATGAACACGTATTTATATGCTAATCGCTAAGTATTAAAGCTATTTGTTTGTATCTTGCATTTCGAACTAGAAAGAGATTCTTTAGAGAGATAAGAATTGTACTGAATGGTATTTCATTTTAGAGCTTAATTACACTTAGTTCGTCTGGAACCGTGATCCCAAAGTGGTCTATATCGACCCCCAGGGGTTGATGATGACCTACATGGGGTCCATGTCAGCAAAAAAGTTTTCAGTTTGTAAAAAAAACTATTTATTCTGCGGTAAATTGTAGCCTGTGTCAACTTTTGAGCTAGCTAGACGTCCAACTTTATATATTTCCGAAATAAAAACTAATGCGTGTGGTGTTGACGCCATAACTATTAGAATGTTAAAGTTATGTATACCGACATTGGGTAAGTATACAGGCTGTCCCAGAAATAAAAAGACGGAATAGCAGAAATCGGAAGCTACATTGTGTAAAAACGTACCCTCAAAATATCAAGTCTTTATTCGTGCGCAAACGGCAGAAAAAAAATAATAAAGAATTCAATTGGCCTTACGCCGACCCTGGACTAAATATCCACCTGCTTCACTTTCACAATCGGTCCTTTTCACGACCACCATATTACTTGTGTTAAAAAAAAGGAGGAGGAATAGATACTTCATAATAAATATCACACCATTAATTACTTTAATTTTACACCTGCTAGAAAAAAATAATTACATTCTTGATATTTACTGTTATCTAGAAAAACTACGATTTATTGAATATTCTAAAATAATAATAGACAGCTGTTTCCGACTACAAATACATTAAAGAGCAACAACGTTCCTATTTTAAAAATAAAAACAATCTTTTATTGTCTGCAATAAAGTGGGTCGCCCATCTGGCAAAAAATATGTTTTATAAGAATGAGTACGATTTAACGTTTTTTCCCGTTTTATACAAATAAAAGCGTATTCTTCTATGAATGCGTGTTCGCTTCTATTTACAAATGAGCATTCTTACGTGTATTTATAAATATACATTCTGTGCCAGGTCCGTAATGTAATTTTTTTTATCTAAAAAACAACATAGAAAATTAAATTTTGAATTTCTTCGTTATTGCGGTATATTTGGGCCTGTTTCTGTTCGGACTTTACATACCTGCTACTCCATCTTTTTATTTCTGGGACAGCCTGTATACGATTCTTAGTCAACAAATGTTTCATCACGTATTAATTCTCCGATATATGGAAGCAGGCTATCATTCATCCTCTATGCAAAGTCAATAATGCGCTTACTTTTGCCGATCGACGTCCAATAAGTATTTTGCCAGCGTTCTCAAAAATCATTGAAAAAGCCGTGTCGGAGCAATTTCGAGTCTATTTGAGTTGAACAGTTTTAGCTGGACTCCGCCAAATAAAGACGATTTATTATCATTATTATTTGTGCATAAGATTGGGGACATTTGTTGTTTAATTTTTACGTGAAAACGTAACAAACAAAGCGACAATGCACTTTTGTATACAAACTTATTTTCGCAATTATAATATTAGTAGCGAAGTAAGGATTTAAGGAGTTTTGAACATTTGTAAATTGCATGAAGTTGTAGGCATTGCTTTGTAGTCGCAATACACTTTGGATCTGTAAACACTTGCACATAATGATGTACCAGTATCATCATGTTACACGCATACGCGCAGAAGAAATTCTTGTCCATTCTTGTCTCATAGCTTCACGAAGACAGTGCTGGAAGACTCGTACTTGCCCTGACTTGTTCAATTCTTCGGTCAATAAAGAAGTACAAATACGATGGTGGTTTGCGGGTGTCTTGCAATATCTCACTACTTATAGCAAAGTCCGGAAAACTGCATACTATCGGAGAAAATTGATTTTGCCAGCTATTGAAGAGGTTTTAAAAACTGTATTACACAAACCTGAGAGGAGGCTCTAACACGAGTGTGTCAGACGGCTTGTGTAGTCAGAGGGCGGAGACGGATAGAAGTATGGCAGAAGTTATAACTATAAGTAGGGGGCGAATTTGGAATCATTTCTGGAGCGGCAGTAGTAGTGGGAACATGGTTACTTTCAAACAACGGCGTAATAAAGTCAAACCAGAGGGGATCGAATAAATGCGTCACCAATTTAACGGCAGTGATGACTATAATTTAATAATTAAGCTGATTAAACTGGAACCCCATCAAGAGTAGAGACTCTTCCCCAAAGAAAAGCAAGTTAAATAACAATAATAATTTATTAGCCACTAAGGCGGCATGCGAGAATTACACAATAAAAGAAAAAATACAGAAAGTAGTACTATAATACTGAAAGAAAATATTAAAAGTAGATACACTTAAATTTGCCATCGATGATCGTGAGCAATGAATTTTTTTTACACTAAATCTTATTCTAAAATGTATTAGAAGTACATCCTAAAATTTAATAAAGTTAACTCGTATTAAATAAACATGTAAATGAAATACAGTAATTGTATTTTAACAAAAACACACAAAGAGAGAGGAGGAGGTGGTGGGAGTGGGCGCGGAAGGATAGGAGGGGGGAGGGAGAGAAAGAGAGAGGGAGATTGAGAGACAGAGCGATGCTAGTGGCGGTTTCTGTATAGAAGCATATGAACACGTGAACCCCCTAAACAAATCCTTGATTACAAACTAATAAAATAAACAAATCCTCGATTACAAACTAATAAAATGTATTACTCGATCTTAATATATTCGTGAAATATAACGCAGACAATTGAAACGACGTTCCTTTCTATACATTGCCTTGACGGAGCACGTGCGCCGAGTAGGCGCGACTACGTTGATTTTGTGGGGGTTTAGCAGCATAAAGGACGTAGCGGAGGTGGAGAGGGATACGGCAGATTCGATATGAGCTGGTGCACAAATTTAGTGTGCTCCTGTCATTTTGAAAATTCTGTTGTTTTTAAAGGTACTTCAAAAATCATTCAAAATGAGCTGTTGGGTTGCATGTTGGCAGTTGCTCAGGATAGTATTAAAAAGAACATCTTGAAAGCTAAATATGTCGCCGTTATAGCTGATGAAACTACAGATGTAGCAAATCAATATCAAATGACTGTGGTATTTAGATATATTCTAGCAGATGGTAGACCAGTTGAAAGGTTTTGGTGTTTTACTAATCCTTCTGACCATGATGCGGTCAATTTATCAGTTTGTGTAAGAACGGTTTTCAAACAAGTGATAGATAAACCGGAAAAATTAATTTCACGAAATTATGATGGCGCAAGTGAAATGAGTGGATGTCATTCAAGTGTGCAAACTCTTATTAAAAATAATTATAAGTATGCGTTTTATGTTCACTGTTCACTGTCACGCCCATCAACTCAACTTGATTTTGTCTCAAGCAACCAGTCAGTATCAAGAAGTGCGAGTATTTTTTCTAATTAAAGTGACATCGCAAATTTTGTTTCTCATTCGTCGCAAAGAGTAGCAATTTTAGATGATATAGTCGATCGAAGAGTTCCTCGTTCCTCTGCCACTCGATGGAATTTTAAAAGCAGAACTGTAAGTACGGTGTCTGAATATCGTGAATCGTTGATAGCATGTATGGAAAAGATAGTAGTCACTTCAAGACAAACTGTAACGATTAATCAAGCAACTGCCATTTGTCGTATGTTACAGAATTCAAAGTTTGTATTTTAGTTAATAGTCTTTCATCGCATATTGCCGCATGCTGATATTTTGTATAATCAACTACAAAAAATAGTAACCGACCCGGTAAAAATACACGCAGCCATAACATGTTTTGAGAATTCTATTCACAAAGAAAGAAATAATATAGAGACAATTGTAAGAGAAATTTCTGAAAATTATGCTGCATATATTTCAATAACTGTTGCAGCCAAGGAAGTTAGTGATACTATAATCACCTATGTAAAAGAAAGATTTTCATTTACCAAAGATTTGAGTGCCTCCATTCTGTTTGTGGCAGACAGATTTCCACAAATGGAGAAAAAGATTCCTATTGAACATTCAGAAGCTATAGTAGAGGCATACCCATTTCTTGACAAAGTTCGCCTGCAGACAGAGTTAGAATTAATTTACAGAAGACCTGATTTTAGGAACATAAGTGGTGCTATTCATCTGTTGAAATTCATAACAGATAATAACCATCAAGATATATTTTCTGCAACCTTTGCTCTCTTACAAATTGTAATAACTATTCCAATGACCTAGGGCGCGGACACGAACGGTTGATGACTCATCGCCCATGGGCGCACTATTGAAATGTTGTATTTTTAAAGAGGTTTTAATATTATTTATATAATTGGATGACAAGTGGCTGGTGATCTATAAAATACAAAATACCTTATTATTTGTTCATGTTATTTGGAAATATTCTTTTATTTCAGCGTATTTAGCAGTTAAAATTTGTGTCATTGTCCCCATACACAATTGCCGCAACGTTATCAAATCTGGATTTCTATTAAAAACTGCGTCTAACTTTTGCCGAAGGCCACATCCGAAGTCACTTGGAATACCTTTGGAATTATTACTAACCACATCTAATGTGGTTAATCCGTCTTTCAATTTGAGATTTCGATTTTCAAAGTATGTGATTAGATTAGGCAAATTTCCAAAGTGTTCCTAAAGGAATAACAACTGATTTTTTAAATTTGGGATTTGTGTTAGTTCCTTGCACTCAGAAATACTTCGAACATCGTCATTTAAACATGTAACGAAATTCTCTGTATAAAAACTAGTAGCTTCCAACCATGTTCCCCAAGATGGACGTTTTTCCTTGTAAAGAGCTGCTCTCAGTGGTGCTTTTCTGAAAACTTCTTTTAAAGCGGATGAAAACTTTTTTAAAGCGGATACAAGTCTATCAACTTCCGGGTAGGTGTCTCTGATATATTCACAGATTCTGTGCAGAGTATGTGCTACACAAGTAATATGCAGCATACAAGGATATGTTTCCTTTAAAAGTCTGCCTGTTTTTAACATATTTGATGATTTGAGAGATGTTTTATAATGCATTCTGCTGTTTTCGTGAAGCACTTAGAAATATGATATTTGCGTAAGGTGGATTCATCATTAATATTTCGACCAGTATATTTTTGAAGAAATGTTTTGAAAGTGGGATTGTCAAGTTTCTTTAATGGGATACTAGCCACCATTAAAGCTTCACAGAGTTCTTTGTTAAAATTGTCAGCTATCAACGGGTCCAATGCCTGTGTATGTTTTAGCGATGCTAAGTGACGTTACACGTGTCCTCTTTGGGCATTCTGTATCGATATTTTACAGACTATGCAATAAATTTCGGAATCACTGACAATGGAGGACATACAATCAGTATGACCCTTAATCCAACTTGCCATTGTTTTACGATGCCATTCTCGACGTTCTTCCATATCATAGTAACATAAACAATGTTGCAGATCTAAATAAATGATAACTAAAAACGTTTGTGTATGTTATTGAAACTAAACGAAATCCAGTGCACACTTACGTCTAGATAATTGGGACAAGTCGATTCAATGAAACAGGATTGAACAGGAACTATTACATACATTACGAAGTACGTAATTAACAGTCAAAACAATGAAAGAACGAAACTAACGTAAGTATGAATAGGTATACACATATATAACTTTATTTATTTTACGAAATAAAAGGTAAATATAGTAAATTTTAAAAATTCGTCACCCTTCTACCTACGCCGATGAAGAAAAGATGTTACTCATAAATTCCTTTTTTGATGGGCATTTTTTGTTTCCGTTATCAGTAACTTTTCAAGTAAACAGCAGATGCTGCAATCCACCATATGAATAATGCTATTCAGAAATAATATAAACAACACACAGTCGTTCACATTTTTTCTTTGCTCCGTTGTAACTCCGTCGTAGTTTAAACCTGGGACGTCCGCCCCCTACAATGACCACAGCTGAAGCGGAACGAAGTTTTTCAACATTAAAGCGAATAAAAACATTCTTGGGAAGTTCTATGAATCAAGGAAGACTGACGGCCTTAGCAATGTTATCTATCAAAAAGCAATTTATACAAGATTTGCACGGCTTCAACGAATCTGTTATAAATAAGTTTGCTGAGAACAAAAACAGAAGAATGGACTTTACTTTCGAGTAGTGTAATTCAGTTTAGAAAGCGTGAAAAGTGATTGTAATAAAGGATAGCTACCTACTACATGACATGTAAGTTTTTTATACGATTTTAGTTAAAAATTTGCATGTTCTTGATTTTGTGAACACCCGCGCTTCCGGCCACGAGCCGCCACTGAGCGACACCCATACATAATTTCTATTCTAAAGTTGTTCATGATATTTATAAGCACACATTCATTGGTGTAACTGTTCACCTGTCATTTTTTGCTTATTTAAAATTGTTATATATAATTATTATCCGTACTTTTCAAATCCTCTTTCATAACGTGAATTAGATTTTATATTTAATAGAAATGTAATATGTATAGATTTTTTTTTATATAATAATACAGAAATTTTACCTATTCATGTCAGCGAAATTACCTTTGATAACTTTGGTCTGATTACTTTTATTTACTTCTCCATTAAACATTGAACAAAAAAACTCTTGTGTGTAAATAAACACAACTCGCGTTCAGGTATATGATGTTTTAATCGCTTTTATTGCCAATTAAATTCCAATTACTGCGAGCAGCGGCCGATATCCAACTGAACCAAAATGATTCCATTGCATAATTAACTTTATTATGACAATCCACGTTCTTCATTGTTAACGTATAATAATTTTTCTTTCATATTAAATGCTGTAATAAATTATTTTATACGTTTTATTTATTTTTTGTTAGAATTTTCTGTCTTCCTTTAGAACCGAGGATAGCGAAGGGGAATTTTCTTGTTCTAATTCTTGCTCAATAAATTCCACTAATTGAAAAGATAAACTTTAAAATATTATTTGGCTTGAAAATATATACAATTCATAGTGTCCAAAGTTGAGTGTTTACCATTTCTAACTTCCTTATTATTGGAACTAAGTATGTAGTTGCTTAGATTAGCAGGTGGAAAGCATTTTTTCTTGCCAAAAATAAACAAAGAATTGAGAGAAAAACAATTGAATGTCTCACTTCGTAGGTATTCACAAATATAGTTGTTTTAAATGAAATACCCTGTAAATTTTTACATATTATCTAAGTAAATGATATTCGAAATAAAAGTTATTAATGTAAAATTATAAATAAACAGCCCAAATAAGCACGTGGACTCTGGTAATTGTCAAAATAACATGGAAATGGGTAGTGATTTATTTAATTATACAATGTGTCCCAAAATTCGCGGAACAGCTCCACACTACGGTTTGAAGCAGCGATAAAGAATACAGAAAAAAAAATTAAAAAATTCCACATTGTTCATTTCGTTTTTTATAGTGTATAATACTAAACATTGAGAAACTTCTTTCCGTCGCACATGTTGTTGGTAGGCTGTTCAAAATTTCTATAGCGACTTTACTTAAAACTGTAGTACAACATGTGATTTCCACCATAATACAGAATTCAATTTGCCTGTCTCCAATGCTTGCCATATAAAATCTTTTGAAAACAATTTTATTCTTCTTTCGATTTGTAATAAGCAACCTCGGTCATAATTTTTGCTATATCAGATCCACTAACTAGATACCTTGATAGCTTGTTAATATATGTCAGTACTGTGATATATTCCTCGTTATTGAAATTTTTGCCTATAAATTTTGGATCTAGTAAATTGGCAACCAAATGCATAAGTGTTATAGCCATTTCTCGCCGTGATTTTAAATGTGATAAGACAGCATTTAGTTCTGAAACTGGGCATGCAGCAATCAGTCGATCATTCAGGTCTTCAAAATATTCAACAACATGAGATATGCATGGTTGAGAGAGGTTTGTAAAATAAAATTACGGAGAGAGGTTGTAAAATTTTAAGTAATGTATCAACTCTTTCCCAAAACAGATCATCTAAAATATTGTTTTTTATACTTTTGTTTAAAGTATTAGCTATAGTTTCTGTTATAGCCAATTCTTTTAATTTTTTTTTATTTATTCTTAAGCTTTCTAAAAAGAAAATATTAGAGCTCCATCTAGTTTGGCCAGGTAGTTTAAGAGGTGTTGGTGTGTTTGATTTTTGTTCATCTTGTATATTTTTTATAGTTTTTACTATGACTTTACAATCAGTAATTAAACATGCAAATACTTCTAATTTAAAAATATCTTGTGCGAATAAATTCAAAATATGAGCACAGCATTCATAACAAGTAAAATAATTGGACGGGTACATGTCACTAATTAATTTCCAAGTTGATTTCATATTGCTAGCGTTATCAGTTACTATGCTTATAACTTACCTAAGTCGTAAATAACAGAACTAAGCAAAGAACAAAGATATGCAGCATCGTGGCGATTTTCCTTGCAGTCAATTACTTTAAATAAAACTGGTTATGGACATGTAATTATTATATTTATAATGGATTTGTTTCTAATATTACTCCACCCATCAACTTGAATTCTAATTGTTTTAGACTTTGTTATTTTTTCATTAACTAACTGGTTTATTTGAGAGTGTTTCTTTTATCTAAAAGCGCATTGGATAACTGATATCTAGTGGGCAATCGTAAAGAAGGTTTAATTTTTTTAAACAATTTTTGCCGATGAACATTTTCCGTAAAATTTAAAGGAGTATTACTAGCAAAGCATGCTGTTTCTAAGAGATCGCAAATTTTCTCTTCTTCTGATTTATTCATTACATCCACAAAAAAACCAAATTTTCACTGTAAGCGGATTTTGTGGTGCTTGCAGCAGATTGTGGGCGAGAATCGCTTGAAATCGTCTCTCCATCGTCTTCTTCTAAATCTGTTTGCGGAGAGCTTTCTCTTTCCGGAATCTCTAAAATGTTAAATATTTTTCCATAAAACCCAATAGAAATCAATCAAAATTACTCACCTTTATTTATTGCTTTAATTTTCTTAACATTTAATGCTCTTGATTTTGTATTTCATTCTTTATTTTACGAGGACAACGAATGCACTTATTCTGTAAGTGACTGGACATTCTGGTTAC
The DNA here is from genome assembly GCA_963170755.1 of Amphimallon solstitiale. NCBI lineage: Eukaryota > Metazoa > Arthropoda > Insecta > Coleoptera > Scarabaeidae > Amphimallon > Amphimallon solstitiale. The sequence goes on along the minus strand of OY720681.1, from coordinate 47,953,695 downwards.
ATTTAAAACATAACTTTGCGAGCAGAAGTTACACGAATATAATTTCGAAGTTCTGTGGATTTTGAAAATGCTGTTAAAATAACTTTTTTTATTTTATCTTTACGCTCCATCCCAGCGCACAGTACTACGAGTAGTATATTCACAAACTTTATATAGTTTAACTTATACACCGAAATCTTTTGAAAGACTACTTCACTTGTTAAATAAACAGCTGATTCACGGGCTTTTACATCTGCTAGAAAGGGACTTTCCAAATCACCAAGTGTGCAATGTCATACGTGTATATAGATGATGTTTTACTTTGATGGTATTTTACGAACATTTTATGTGGTTATTTACCGTAAATGACGGTAATTAATTCGGTAATATATAGGGTAATTTACTGACTTACATCACTGTCCTCACATAATAACGTACCATTCAGGTATTCAATAAATTTTGGGACACGTCGTATAAACATAACACTAATTAATAAATTATTTTAAACTTATAAACAATTATCAATAATTAACCAAAAAAAACTACGATTATTATTGGTAACTGCGTAAAAATTTAAAATATGTGTTAATTATTTAGTAAATTATTACTTAAGCGAACGGTGTTTCCAGTTTCTTAAGGTCACATATAAGAGATAAATTTTTATCTAAATTTTCAGTAATTAATACTATATTTCTGTTATTTAAGTCATATACATGAATATGATACAATTATAATTTTAAATACGTTTTCAAGAAGTCGGATCAACATGTTCGCGACTTTTTGAAATTCCCGTATTTTAAATGGAAAACTAACACTGCTCCTTTCAACTACCATCTATCATTAAACTACTGTCAAAATTTGAGAAAGCTGCGTCAATAATTAGTTACAATTTAACCGCCATTGAAAGAAGATAACCTCGTGCATTTTTGTGAGATGGAAAAACATTTGAAGATAAATATTATGGGAACTCGGCACACTATCAGAATCAATGGTACTAAATATGCATTTTACTGAACTGTATTGTGGCCCCACAAGCACGATTAACGCCAAAGGTGCTGGACGCCCAGATGTCTTTGAGATAGTGTTGGCCGATCGGAAATTGAAATTTTGCGAGATTGTAAACTGAGAAAAATGGTTTTCTTCAATCAACCAATTGGTGCATGTATTTTTTTTTAAATTCAGTCAACTAATAATGAATTTAATAGATATAAAGTGATGATTTAGGGAGCGGAATCGAGCGAGCTAAACTACCACGGAGCCACAACCGTGAAAAGAAATAATGTAAACAACTGCGTGTTGTTTACATTCTATCTGAATAGCACTAATTCATAGGGCAAACTGCAACATCTTTTTACGCTCGACAAGAGACCGAGAATCAGAGAAAAAAGGGCAATAAAATAAGGAATTTATAAGGTAAAATTCTTTATACACGGGCGTAGATAACGGCGTCAGGAGTGTTTAAAATTTATTATATTTACGTTATGTTTCCAAGAGAAATAAAATTTTCATTTATACCTTACGTTAGTTTCCTTGTTTCATTGTTTTAACTGTTAATTACGTACTTCGTAATTTTTGTAATAGTTCCTGCCGGTTCATTGAATCTACTTCTTCCATTTATATCGACGTAAGTGTTAATTGGATTTTGTTAAGATTAAGATTAAAATTGTTAGTTATCGTTTATTTAGCTCTAGAACATTGTTTATGTTACTTTTTCAGATATGATATGGAAGAACGTCGAGAAATACATCGTGAAACAATGTCGAGTTGGATTGAGGGTCATACTGATTGTATGTCTATTGTCAGTGATTCCGATATTTATTGCAAAGTCTGTAAAATATCGTTACAGAATGCCAAAAAATCGAACGTACAACGTCACTTAGCATCGCTAAAACATACACAGAAATTGGACCCGTTGAAAGCTGACAATTTTAACGAAGAACTCTGTGAAGCTGTAATGGCGGCTAATATCCCATTAAAGAAACTTGACAATCCCACTTTCAAAACATTTCTCCAAAAATATACTGGTCGACATGTTCCTGATGAATCCATCTTACGCAAATGTTATGTTTCTAAGTGCTTCACGAAAACAGTAGAATGCATTAGAAGACATCTTTCAAATCAGTACCTATGGATAAGTGCCGACGAAACTGTCGATATATTAGGACGCTGAGTGGTAAATATTGTAGCTGGTGTACTACATCCAACTATTCCATATAACGCATATGTAATAGCATCTAAAGTTATAAATACAGTTGATGCGGAAACAGTTGCTAAAACCATTGACGAGAATTTGCACAAAATGCTTCATTCGGACGACAGGTACAGGGAAAAATACTTTTATGTGTTAGTGACAGTGCCGCATATATGTTAAAAACAGGCACACTATTAAAGGAAACAAATCCTTATATGTTTCATATTACTTGTGTAGCACATGCTCTCCACAGAATCTGTGAATATATCAGAGACAACTATCCGGATGTTGATAGACTTGTATCGGCTTTTAAAAAAGTTTTCAGAAAAGCACCATCGAGAGTGGCCCTTTACAGGGAAAAACTTCCATCTTTGTCACTGCCACCGGCGCCAGTAATAACTAGATGGGGAACATGGCTGGAAGCTACTAGTTTTTATTTTTTATGCAGAGAATTTCGATAGTTTACAAAATTTCGTTACATGTTTAAATGACGATGCTCGAAGTATTTCTGAGTGCAAGAAACTAACACAAATCCCAAATTTAAAAAATCAGCTGTTATTCCTTCAGGAACACTTTGGAAATTTGCCTAAACTAATCACATATTTTGAAAATCGAAATATCAAACTAAAAGATGGATTAACCACATTAGATGCGGCTATTAATAATTTCAAAAGTATTCGGATGTGGCCTTCGGCAAAAGTTAGATGCAGTTTTTAATAGAAATCCAGATTTAATAACATTGTGGCAATTGTTTATGGGGACAATGACACAAAATCAAACTGCTAAATACGCTGAAATAAAAGAATATTTCCAGTACGCACCTATAACCAGTTGCGACGTAGAAAGGACGTTTTCTATCTACAAGGATGTACTTCATTCAAAAAGAACAATCTTACAGAAGAGAACCTTGAGGAAGTATTGCTGGTGAATATTAATACTCCTTTACTCGACTTGAACAACAAAATCAACAAATAAGAATGTATTTTGTATTTTATGAGTTGTTATTCAATTATATAAATAAAATTAAAACCTCTTTCAAAATACAACATTTCAAGAGTGCGCCCATGAGCGATGAGTCATGGCTCGCTCGATTCCGCTCCCTAATTATAGTTCACCCAAATGCTTGTTTTGAGAACCTTCATAAATTTTATCTGTAAGGGATCAAAAAATTAGAGAAATGATAATAATATACGTTTATTTAGCAATTGCTATTATTTACAATTTTCTGACATAACGGTACTCTGTTGGAAGAGGTGTATTGAACTTAAATGGGAAGATGATGAATAATGAAATCTTACATTCAAAAGTTGCAGAGATAATGGATCCACCCTGTTATATATATTATTAGATATAATGTTATTCTTATCAATGTTGTTATTTCTAGTAATAATTGCGTTTCAAAATTATTAACAGCACATTTAATCACATCTTTTATGAACAATAAATGTATGAAACTACTTCCGAATAGACGACAATAAACCGTATTTACTACACACTACGTATGGAAAAATCCAAGCCTTGAAAGGGTGCATTGATGTGGTAAACACATGACAGGAAAAAGGGCTTTTAATATTACAGCAATCAACAAAACATTTTACCAAATAACTATAATCGGAAGTTCAACATTCTTTCCTTGACTTTCTAACTTAAACGATCTCCTTTCTTTGTAAGGTTAATTACTTCCTGAGAATTGTGTGAAATAAAGACCAAGTTGTCTGTGATACAACGCTATGCAGATAAAAGGAAACACAGCAAGAATCGAGTAGAATGTACTTTTGAAACTAAAAAACTTCTAATTAGGGTGTGTTCTGTACATTCTTTTGCAATAATTGTTGCTGTAGATAATAAATATGTGTGATAATATTACGCAAGTATGTATTGTACCATCTAAAAATAACTACAAATTTCGGATTATCAGAAAAAGTTTATAATAAATTTAACTAATTCAGTCAAAACATAGAAATTCATATTAATGTTGTTGTTTTGCTAACTTTATTTATTTAATGTTGTATAATTTCAAGTTATATAAGTTATATATGGGGTACCTATACTTCTACTGAATCTAGATTTTTTACATATATTTGTAATAAAATAATAAATAATATTGGGTAAAAGCATAAAAGAGATATACGAAATATTTAAAAATTAAAGCTTAAAATTCTGTAAAATGTGGATAAATAAACTAAAAACAACAAATTCACTTTGTACAGTTCTAAGGTATGCTGGCTAACCATAAAAATCCCAACGCTTTAACAGTTCTGACCAGAAGTGTTAAAGCTGTTCTCAAACGGTTTTTCAATTAATTATTAGTTGAATTAATAGTTTTTAGAACTTGTAGGTTCAGAACTGCATGGTTTGAAAAAATGATATGCGCACTATTGGTAGAACTGTTCAGAAATGGGGGTTCGAACAAACCTATTAACATTTGTAATCGTCAAAGAATCAAACACATGTCAATTCAAAATATAATACAAATTCTGATAATAAGAAACAACAACAAATAAATAAATTATCTCTAAGATTCAAAATTTATGTCATTATTATATTTTTTTTATTAAATAACCAGCTGGTCCGACAGTTGTTCTGCCCTTTCCAACAGGCGGCGCTATGAGTTTGATTTTATTACAGTGCATTTATAATAAAAGTTGTGACACGCATGGGATATGTTCTGAAAAGTTGACGCAACCCACGAGTCTTATGTCAAAATGTATTTCACAGTTACATTCTTATCTTTATTTATCACGTCTTTGGATATACATATCCATTTAATGTGCAAATTATAAGGTAATTTTATCAATCCATATTTAATAATTCTGATATCATTTGACAGTTTTGCCCTGCTTAGCGAAAGTGCCGTATGTGCAAACATGACTTAGATATTGCGATAATTGTTATACTACGAGCATGCTGCCCCCTTTTTTCCAAGCAAAAACACCGAACATGTAATCTTTTCTTTCTGTTTTTGCTTGGTAAAAAGGGCGCAGAGTATTTGTAGTATAACAATTATGGTCATACGTCACTTAAGACATTTTTGCACATACGGCACTTTCGCTAAGCAGGGCAGAGATACCCACAGGCTTCCCACATAATGGTCAATTTGGTTTCTATTGATTTCGTATCTCGTGTCATTTGTCGTTTTTTGGCAGTAAACCAACAAATATTGTGAACATGAGTTATTTCGGTATATATATAAAGAACTTGTTAATAACTTGAGTACAGCGCCACCTACCGGATCCTAGCAACCATCGTCTCGACAATACAAACATATTGTGTGAATATAACCTCAATCGGTCAAATCGCTCTAGATGTTCGTTTTTAATAATTTTGCAGTTGGGCAATTTTGTAGTCTTTCCAAAATTAGTATAAATATGATGATAGTGAGAACACGTGATTAGATATGTATTGTTAAAAACTAGAAACACGACGTTTAAAAGAATAAATGCAACGATCTTCCTTTAAGAAAACCATAAACATAATTGAATAAAGAATGACATCGTGAATTACGCTAATGAACTATTTATCACGAAAATTTAACGCAGTTTTCCTTACCATTTCCTGCGCGAAGCACTGTTTACACCTTAGCGAAACGTAATCTAAAATAATTTAAATAGAACATTTCATCGCGAGACGATGTGCGGACGCAATTATTTTGATTTATGGCGGCAAAGCCTTTGCATATACATACGTATTTAAAGAGAGAATTAAGAGGAAGAAAAAGATATCTATGCAGATATTGTCACGTCGCCCTTTTCTAAACTTATTACTTTATTTATTACTTTATGCCAGCGTTTTGTACTGCTCATGCACTTAAGAATTATTTTCAAAGCTATAAGGAAAAACAGATATTTGATATAAGATGACAATATATAATAATACATAATATATATATATAATAAAGAGGTAATATAGCGTTTGCGCGTATAATAATAGGAATAATAAAAATTTAGCATTGTTTTAATTAAAACATAAGTCACTGGTATTACAATTCATGACGTGTAGTTCTTAACGATGGAGTATAATTTGACTTATTATTTGTGCTATTTCCATTGTTTGGATTCTGAAGAACTGACGTTTCGGCGAACATTACGTCTGTCGTCTTCAGCATAGCCCTATAAAGGACTGTTTCTTGCCAAAAATAAAACCAAACTGCGTTTTTAAAATTAAATTCATTTAAAACACTTATGACAGTTCTAAGCGTCAATGTGACGAGTTAGTATACTGAATCAAGGCCAACTGTATCTGATATCGCTGCGCGATTTAAGGCCGGCACATAACGCGATTTTTATGATTCTAATAACCTCAAAATATTGATCCTTATGTGGCGCCATCTATCCAAAGCATAATAAACTGCTTGGTAATTGCTGAGCATTTTTAAAATCAAGTGCTAAAAATATACAATGTGATGATGGATTATATCAAATCTACTTTTACTGACGTTTGACTGATTTAACATTTGTTTTGTCTATTCCATATTCTTTTCTGCTTAAATTATTCTAATACAACTTCAGTCGTTTATTTATGTGTGCTACATATTTACTAGAATATATTTACGTAGTAAGTTACGTCGAGTACCAATAGAAAACCAAATATCCAGTTTTTTCAAGGAAAAAAACGTAGCTCACTTAATTCTTACCAAAATAGTCTGCGCAAAAAGACAAGTAATTCCCAGGGTACTTCGGAACATGAGAACCGATTATTCGAAATATAGTAAGTATAAAAAAATTCTTGGTAAATAACTATAATTTTTTGCATCTTTAGGTTAAATTTATATCATATTTGTACTACGAGGAAAGAATAGAACAGGAGAGATAATAAACTGGTGGAGGAATGGGTATTATTTAGACTGAAGTTACCACTTTAAGGCAGGTCAGTTATGGCAATATTGACCAATCATAATTTATAAAAGGAGTATTTTGAATAACTTGTCATATATCCGGTATGTTTGATTATGTGTTCAGTGGCCTAACATACATATTCTAGGCATATTTTTTTTTGTGTTTTCTTTAATACAGTTAGAATAAATGTTACTATATTAAAAAGAATAAGAGGATTGAAAAAAATTCACTCACGATATTACTTTAATTATTATTGGACTAAGAACCTATTTTAAATGATTTTCGAGAACATATTGCTGTGACTCTTGCAAATTTATATATAAATGAAATAAAAATAATTTATTCAATCAATGTGTAATTGAGAGTCGAGCACGCATCTTAGTGCTAGGCCTTATGCTAGACTAAAATACTATGAATTTTCTGCTGAAAAGTAGGTTAAGCAAGACTTTTACATACAACTAGCTCAGTTTAAAATAAATAATTCTCTCAGGGGCAGAAAATATAAGTAGATTCTCCAAACGATTCTCCTGCTCTTTGATTATCTCCAGGTCAGGTAAAGAAAATAAAATGCCAAATAAATCTTAATATCTAATTTATTAAAAATAAATTTAACCGAATTCAGAAATTTTAATATACAAATATTTACATATAAAGAATCAATAATTCAATCTTTATTCAGATTGATACATCATAATCAATAAAATATTATAAGAAATAAAAATAAATGAAGTCATAATGTCGTGAAAAGCTTATGTCTAGAAATGTGAACGTGATTATTATGAATTATATTTGTCATAGATACATGTAAACAATCAAAAATAAAATAAATTACCCGTGATGAATTGTACTGGAATATAAATAACCAAAATTTTGCGCGATCTACTATTTGCTAACAAAATATAAACATTAAGGATATGGCTTTGCCCTAATTAGTCCTGTCCGGCGCCTTTTCTCGCTCCCAACACAGTACCACCAGATAGCAAATTCACACAGATGAGTATCCCAAAGTTCCACCCTACGAGTATGTCTTTTTCAACTCGTCGGACGCAACCCGAACATACATCACAATGTGCTCACTCCTTAAGGAATATATATATATATGAAATTTATAGAAATAAAATAATGTTTTTGCATATTCAATAGACTAACTCAGCCCTGATTAGTTCTGCCTGGTGCCTTTTCTCGCTCCCAAACGCAGTACCACCAAGACCAATTCGTGTCTTTCAAATTCACCAGGACTCCATGCTATGAATTAGATAACGACATAATTCATTTCACACATTCCTGATATATTATTCAACACGTTAATATTGAACACCCAAATACAACAAAAATATACTTGATACACATATAAAAAAAAAAATATATACATTAAAGAAAATAAACTTTACCTTTCTCGTGAAATTCCAATACAAAAACACCACTACAAACAAAGAATTTGGTACGCCACTATACACACATTTATAACAAATACTATCTAATCACCTTAATTCTTCGTACATGGTTTCAAACTCATCCATAATGAAATTCAAAAATTTGTTCACTTATATAAATCCTATATACACATAAAACAAAATTATTAATTTCAAATCCCTTTTGAAGGATAAATAAATTTAAAAGAAAAGTAAATTATACGAAAATAAAATGATTATGCTATCCAAAGTAGTCATTTACAATTACTAGAAAAGTTTTGTCATAATGTATGGCATAGTACCCCTACATGCAAAACAAAACACTCTAGGAAAAAGAAAATAAAATGAAATTTGTAAATAAATTCAAAATCCGAAGTCATAAATAAAATTATCTCATACATAAATAATTATTCAAGTATAACTAAAAATCTCAATGTAATACACGTTGCATGTTAAAATAAAAATATTACAAGTGTTGAATCTTGTTAAAAATGTTATAAGTGTCGAAAATCTCAAAAATTATTCTAAGTCCGGATTTAAGAGTAATCCTTTTTAAAAGAGGAGGAAGTGGTTTGTCACCTACTTTTAGACTTGTTAAAGAGAGCGGTTTTCACCAAGCTCTTCCCGGAAATTTTATCCGTCCGCTCTTTTATGCCTAATTTTCTTTATAAAAACATACGGCAACTTTCGGCATACACGAATCCACCTCCAAAATTGTATATCGACGGTGCTGCTCTTATCGGTCACTTGGGGAAACAGCGTATTAATAATCCTTGAAAAAGGTAAACAAACATGTGAATATAAATTCGTCTATACGTTTATGACTCATACGTGCATCTGACGAATAATGTTGTTTTTCACCGGCCACACGGTCGAACTTCGCCGGTGTCAGTATTCTTCGGGCGAGAAACAGCTTTTTATTATTGAAACGTAACATTCAATGCGTAACTTAATATTATGACTTTATAAAAATTTTACTAAGATTCTTTTATTGTTTTACTTAAATAAAAATAAAGTTTTCGTAAATTATTGATATAGTGAATATTTATATACACATTATGGTAAAAATGAATAAAGTAAAAATTAATTTAAATAAAATCTTAAAGTGATCTTGATTATACTTATTTATTTACATATTATTATTTATTCAAGATCACTGCATAAATATCCCTATGGGAATATCTGCGATTTATAAGCGAGAATCGCTAATGCCAATGGTATAAATTCAAGATTTCCCATAAATACCAGTTAATATACTTATACATTATTTACAATATTATTGATATAAAGCATAGAGACATGAAAGTTCCCTATAATATGCTCATTCTATATTTATATACAAATCAGGAATAAATATGCAAAACTCTTGGAGTTTATTTTAAACTTTACTCCTTTCATGACGAGAAAGTTTAAACAAATAACATTTAAAACACTTAAAATAATGAAACTACTTATTACCATATATACAAAAGTGTACTTAAATTCTTTAAATTTTACACCTTTCATTGGTATTACAAATATTGTAATTGTATTGCTGAGTTCCCTTAAAATGAAGTGGCAATTGTAGTCCACTATTTTGGGAAGACTTCTTAACATTTTTAAATATCTGGGCTGTGGGTACTTTTCAACTGCATCCAAAGCCTCTATTCTCTCATGAATCCATTTAGATTTCACACTCATTCCTGAAATCATTTTATCATTCACATGATGTGACACATTTTCATCATGTGGGTTTAATATGTGCTGTACGGGCTTTACATACCCATAATGTAAAATATTTTGTTCCTTATGAACAATTTTATTTAAATTCACTAATAAATTTACCACTATTGGATATAATTTCACGACACATTTATATAGCTGTACCAACCAAAGAGAATTAACGTTTACAAACCACTTTGCATTAGTACTTATTAACAATAATGTTTCTATTAATTTGGGGAGTTGTAGCTGTTGTTTTATTGATTGAAATAAACATAAACTTAATTTATTATTCTCAATGTTTTCTAAATAATTTAAATATTCCTTAATTACTACTGTGATGGGGTTCATTAAATTATATACTAAATTTTCAATAATTTCATCTTTTAACAAACTTTTAATTTTAAATTGAACACTTAATTTCTGCTTATGGGAAGATGGATGAGTCGTTTCTGTTTTAAAACAATTATCATAGTCTACTGCTAAATCTACATTACCATTAAATAATTTAACATCTTTTGTCAAAGGATCACTCACATTATCATTATTAATCTGTTTGTTGCAAATCAAATTTTTGTCACCCATATTTATTTCCCGGTGTGAACATTTATTTATTATGTCACCCATATATTTCGTGGCGTCTTTCTTTTGAAGACCCTCCACATGGTGTGTACATTTATTATTTATGTCACCCGTGGCAAACATGGACTCTTCCCTTTGAAGATCATCCACATGGTGTGAGCCTTTATCCTTGTCAATCAAACTATCATTATTTATTTTTAAAGTGAGGTCCCTATCAAAATTATCAATGATTGAATTATTAACTAATATTTTATCATCTTGAGCGCCTTTGTCCCAAGACATGTTTACTTTACTATTGTGAAGGGTTCTATTTTCCCTTTCCAATTTCGATGTATATAGACTCAAAAAATCCATCCCAAGTACGCAGCAATATTTTAATCTTGGTGTAACAATAAATTGTGTTACAAGTTCTACATCACCCATCTCTATATTTATACAAAATACATTATCTTGCTTGTAAAAACCTAATTTTTCAAACCTTTTATCAAATAATCCCCCATCTAAAAGTGATAATTCTAATTCACTATCTATTACAGCTACCCCATATACATCCCCTACTTTAACATCTACCAGTGGAAATTCAGTGGTTATATTACTTAAATCTATGAAATTTCTCTTGCTTCGTTGTTTCTTCTTTCTCCCTTTGGTTGGACCTACCAAAAATCCAGGTCCCTAAATTCTTCAATTATAGGAACATTCCCTACTTCCTTCTTTATTGCTCCTCTTGACGCATCTTTCATTGCAGTTTCTCTTCTATCTTCTTTTCTTTCTATAATTACATTATTAAATCCTCGGGTATCTTCTGTTTCATTTTTTCCATATTTCCTTCCTACATGACCCTCCTGTCTCCAATTATTATTATTATCATTACTACTACTACTATTGTTCATATTCTTATTGTTACCATTTTCCACTTTTCCTCTCTGGTAACTATTATTCTGATATCGATTACCATTGTATCTTTGTTGGTTATTATGGTAATTACCATTATACCTTTGCTGAGTATTATATTGGTTACCATTGTTACCTGCTTTATATCCATTTCTATTTTGAGACACACTCCTATCTTCCACGTCGTCCAGACGCTTTACCAATTCCAAGAGTTGCTCAACGGTGTCTATACCCTGTAAAGCAACTGCTTGTACTACCTCATGCTCGAAATGATTAGCTAATTGTGTAACAATGTCACACTCCTGGATCACAGGTTGTATGTGCTTCAAGAAAGAATATTTCCGAATAACATAATTCTCCCTAGACGTGATGGAACGATATTTTCCAAAGGTAAGGTCATGTCTGATGCGCCTTTGCTGAGTTTGTCCCCAGTACTGTCTGATAAACATATTCTCTAATTCTTCGTACGTCTGTACCTCATCAATTACCATATCGTACCATAGTAATGCATAATCTCTAAGACACCCTCTCATGAAATGTAATTTTGACATATCATCGTTAATACCACGAATATATGTCTTAATGGTTTTGAGAAATGCCATTGGGTTGTCTTTGTTGTACCCAGAAAATTTTGGTATGTTTTCTGTACCAAGTGATATCTGCTGCGGTACAACACAAGGTGTAATTGTACCTTGTTCAACTCTTGTTTTCAAATTCTTAATCGTATCTTGACAATTTAATGTCATATCCTGTAATTTTAAAAGTGAATCTGTGCATGTTCCATATTTGATTCTACAGTCCTCAAACTTGCTTGTTAAATTTTGAACATCTTTCTGAACTGACATGGCACTACTGTCCACCTTCAGTTCCAAGAATTGTATTTTTTCATCTTGTCCTCCAATCTTTTCTTCTATCTGTTTAAAATTTTCTCTTGCTACACAGGCCCTCTGATTCATTTCATCTATTAAAAAATTACTGCTATCCCTGCACTTCTTTTCATTCGCTTCAATTTTCTCATTGATCTGTGTAACACTTTGTTTCACATCTTCTTTTAATTTCTCATTCATTGCTGACATCTCCATTCTACAGGCTTTAATCCTTTCATCAATCTTCTCATTCATCGACTTTACCACAGTTTGTATCTCTATTTTATTTCTATTCATCTCTTCTTTCATCTCAGCTTTGTTTTCGTCTAATTTCTTATCCATTTCCCTTTTGTTCCTTTTCATCTCTTCTTTATTTTCTTTAAACTTCTCATCAAACTTCTTATTCATTTCAGTTTTATTCTCATCAAACTTTTTATTCATCTCTATCTTGTCACATTCCAACTTACAGAAAAGTTTTTCAAATAGAAAATCAAATCTGTCTCCACCTGGCATTTCTTTCGTTTAAATTTTTACATTTTCAGTTATACCCTCATCCTCATCAAGAGGTAGCGTCTTTTCTGAATCTGTCACAGAGGAAATACCTTGTGGTTCCCTGTACGTTTCAAATAAATATTTGGTATCTGTACCACTTTCAGGATTTTCACCCTCACCTTTATTCTCAGACATATTTACTTTATCTGTCCTGGCACTTAAAGAGACTTATTTGTGGAGAAAAATAAATCAAAACAAAATTTACTTGTGAATTATACTTATTAATTATTCAAATGCACTTAAAGGTGAAAATACCTCCCTTTAATTACACAGCTATTTGAATATTAAATAATCAATTAAGTTTTTATCTAATCAGCATAAAAATGTAAAAGTTTTGCCCCACTACGTTGGTCGCCATATATATGAAATGGAACGGCAAATCTTTTACACCATGAACATTGGGCATTATATGAATAATATGGAAATGTGAAATTGCTAATAAATTGTAAATATATTTGAAATGTAAATGCAAAGTTTTGCCCCACTACGTTGGGTGCCATATATATGCTGTGACTCTTGCAAATTTATATATAAATGAAATAAAAATAATTTATTCAATCAATGTGTAATTGAGAGTCGAGCACGCATCTTAGTGCTAGGCCTTATGCTAGACTAAAATACTATGAATTTTCTGCTGAAAAGTAGGTTAAGCAAGACTTTTACATACAACTAGCTCAGTTTAAAATAAATAATTCTCTCAGGGGCAGAAAATATAAGTAGATTCTCCAAACGATTCTCCTGCTCTTTGATTATCTCCAGGTCAGGTAAAGAAAATAAAATGCCAAATAAATCTTAATATCTAATTTATTAAAAATAAATTTAAACGAATTCAGAAATTTTAATATACAAATATTTACATATAAAGAATCAATAATTCAATCTTTATTCAGATTGATACATCATAATCAATAAAATATTATAAGAAATAAAAATAAATGAAGTCATAATGTCGTGAAAAGCTTATGTCTAGAAATGTGAACGTGATTATTATGAATTATATTTGTCATAGATACATGTAAACAATCAAAAATAAAATAAATTACCCGTGATGAATTGTACTGGAATATAAATAACCAAAATTTTGCGCGATCTACTATTTGCTAACAAAATATAAACATTAAGGATATGGCTTTGCCCTAATTAGTCCTGTCCGGCGCCTTTTCTCGCTCCCAACACAGTACCACCAGATAGCAAATTCACACAGATGAGTATCCCAAAGTTCCACCCTACGAGTATGTCTTTTTCAACTCGTCGGACGCAACCCGAACATACATCACAATGTGCTCACTCCTTAAGGAATATATATATATATATGAAATTTATAGAAATAAAATAATGTTTTTGCATATTCAATAGACTAACTCAGCCCTGATTAGTTCTGCCTGGTGCCTTTTCTCGCTCCCAAACGCAGTACCACCAAGACCAATTCGTGTCTTTCAAATTCACCAGGACTCCATGCTATGAATTAGATAACGACATAATTCATTTCACACATTCCTGATATATTATTCAACACGTTAATATTGAACACCCAAATACAACAAAAATATACTTGATACACATATAAAAAAAAAATATATACATTAAAGAAAATAAACTTTACCTTTCTCGTGAAATTCCAATACAAAAACACCACTACAAACAAAGAATTTGGTACGCCACTATACACACATTTATAACAAATACTATCTAATCACCTTAATTCTTCGTACATGGTTTCAAACTCATCCATAATGAAATTCAAAAATTTGTTCACTTATATAAATCCTATATACACATAAAACAAAATTATTAATTTCAAATCCCTTTTGAAGGATAAATAAATTTAAAAGAAAAGTAAATTATACGAAAATAAAATGATTATGCTATCCAAAGTAGTCATTTACAATTACTAGAAAAGTTTTGTCATAATGTATGGCATAGTACCCCTACATGCAAAACAAAACACTCTAGGAAAAAGAAAATAAAATGAAATTAAATAAATTCAAAATCCGAAGTCATAAATAAAATTATCTCATACATAAATAATTATTCAAGTATAACTAAAAATCTCAATGTAATACACGTTGCATGTTAAAATAAAAATATTACAAGTGTTGAATCTTGTTAAAAATGTTATAAGTGTCGAAAATCTCAAAAATTATTCTAAGTCCGGATTTAAGAGTAATCCTTTTTAAAAGAGGAGGAAGTGGTTTGTCACCTACTTTTAGACTTGTTAAAGAGAGCGGTTTTCACCAAGCTCTTCCCGGAAATTTTATCCGTCCGCTCTTTTATGCCTAATTTTCTTTATAAAAACATACGGCAACTTTCGGCATACACGAATCCACCTCCAAAATTGTATATCGACGGTGCTGCTCTTATCGGGCACTTGGGGAAACAGCGTATTAATAATCCTTGAAAAAGGTAAACAAACATGTGAATATAAATTCGTCTATACGTTTATGACTCATACGTGCATCTGACGAATAATGTTGTTTTTCACCGGCCACACGGTCGAACTTCGCCGGTGTCAGTATTCTTCGGGCGAGAAACAGCTTTTTATTATTGAAACGTAACATTCAATGCGTAACTTAATATTATGACTTTATAAAAATTTTACTAAGATTCTTTTATTGTTTTACTTAAATAAAAATAAAGTTTTCGTAAATTATTGATATAGTGAATATTTATATACACATTATGGTAAAAATGAATAAAGTAAAAATTAATTTAAATAAAATCTTAAAGTGATCTTGATTATACTTATTTATTTACATATTATTATTTATTCAAGATCACTGCAATATGAAGTGTACATATACAATATACAAAATATTTATGCACGCCTATGCATTGCGGCGGCCATATTGAGTTACCACCTTGGACATATATTATTATTAAGGAGACTCTCTCCTGTTCTATTCTTTCCTCGTAGTATTTGTAGATGTATAAAAAAATTCTAATGGAAAAATTGCCAGGTTTGCTAAACGTTATTTGGTCACTAATATTAACAATAACTCCCAATATGTGAACTCTAAGGTATTTGAGAGCTGATTTAGTACAATTTTAAAAAGGATACAAGTGGCGTTATTATGAATATTTCAATATTGTCAATTTCTGTTCCGTAATTAGACTTGCACCTGTTGGATAAATAAAGATGCTACAGTGATTTTAAAATGCTCTAATTATTACCAATAATGCTCCTTGTATAATCGTAAGGTTGAGAAGTGTCAACAAGAAACTGATTAGTGTTATGAAGCAAATTTTGGTCTGTCTTGAAATGTGTTGCCTAGAAATACTAACGGATTTGGTATAGGCAGCACCAAAGAGTGCATCACTGTAAGTAACAAAAGCAGCAAATTGTAGTAGTGGCAAAATGGAAAAAATATATCAAATATGTACCAAAATACACAGAAAAAAGGGTTTTTCACTCGTGTTATTTTGAAATATTCTATGTTTCTTTTAATAAATTATATACATGCATGTATATCAGTTTATTGTAATATATGAGTATACTCTACAAGAAAGCCACAACAAAATAATTTAGTTGCGATTCTGTACACCACATGTTAGACTTAAAGGAAGTGCAAATTATACTACCGAATGGTTGAATATTTTATGAGCCAAATATTGCAATGTGGAAAAGCAATGCTTCAAAATCTTCCAATACAGTTGAAAGCGGCGATTACGTTAAACAAATACTTTACGACGTAATTGAATCCTAATTAGTGCTTCCTATAAAAAAATAAGAAACATAAGTAAAATTGTAATTCTTGACACTACCCAACAATTTTATTATCAGCAACACTTTTTTAATTATTTTAATATTATTAATATTAATTACCTATTGTAAAGTTAATGTTTAAAGATGGCGTTACATAAGGATCAATATTTTGAGGCTACCAGAATCAAATTCAACAATGTAAATCAAAGTTACGTGACGGCCTTATATCGCGCAGGCGTAGCAGATACAGCTGGACTTGTTTTAATCTCCAGGCTTGGTGTACTTATAGGATTAGTTACTGTAGCCATATATGTCGCTTCTTTTAACTTCCTTCTGATGCCATGTTTTTCTTTCGTCAGAATTGTCGCGTTACTTGTAATAGTGTGTATAAAATAATTTCTTCAACTGTTTGTAGTGAACACATTACTTTGTAAATTGAGCTTTATTATTTTTCGTGCACTAGGAAATAAAGTATTCTACACAAATTTAAAGCATTATTCATTAGCGTTGTTCTTTCTCAGTTTGGATTTTGGTTCGAATTTGAAGTAAATTTCTTTTTAGTGAGAAAATTACTTTTTAATATATAGGGTGCGTTATTAGGAGCCGCTTTTTCGATTGATTTTTTGTGCTTTAATTTCAATCCAGCCTTTATCGGATGAACGAATATTTGGGTGCATTACTTGTAGTTCTTTATTTGACTACTGAGTGCTCCTATAATGATTATCTCAGAAATTACAAAATATGGGTATAGGAGATTGTTAACATAAATCAAACTGAACAAAAGAAGGAACAAAATGCCACAATAACTTCCGGGTGTTCTATTTAAAAGAAGTACTTTTTTGGTATGTGAAAATTTCGGGAAGTAGGCTTTGAAAAAGCAACGCTTTTTGAAGTATTATCGAGTGCAACTTATACTAAATGATGCAAAATTTTCTTGACCACACGCACCATCGAAGTTAATAAAATTAATAGAATCTACGGTTGGTTCTTGGTGAAACATTATGAATATTAAACGAATAAAACACTTGGTTATATTGTTTCACTTAAGGACAGATTTATTGTACTCTGACACGTGTTTCGACCTCTCGGTCATTAACGAAGAGTTTACAGACTTAAACTAATTTATTAATCACCTTAATTCTTCGTACATGGTTTCAAACTCATCCATAATGAAATTCAAAAATTTGTTCACTTATATAAATCCTATATACACATAAAACAAAATTATTAATTTCAAATCCCTTTTGAAGGATAAATAAATTTAAAAGAAAAGTAAATTATACGAAAATAAAATGATTATGCTATCCAAAGTAGTCATTTACAATTACTAGAAAAGTTTTGTCATAATGTATGGCATAGTACCCCTACATGCAAAACAAAACACTCTAGGAAAAAGAAAATAAAATGAAATTAAATAAATTCAAAATCCGAAGTCATAAATAAAATTATCTCATACATAAATAATTATTCAAGTATAACTAAAAATCTCAATGTAATACACGTTGCATGTTAAAATAAAAATATTACAAGTGTTGAATCTTGTTAAAAATGTTATAAGTGTCGAAAATCTCAAAAATTATTCTAAGTCCGGATTTAAGAGTAATCCTTTTTAAAAGAGGAGGAAGTGGTTTGTCACCTACTTTTAGACTTGTTAAAGAGAGCGGTTTTCACCAAGCTCTTCCCGGAAATTTTATCCGTCCGCTCTTTTATGCCTAATTTTCTTTATAAAAACATACGGCAACTTTCGGCATACACGAATCCACCTCCAAAATTGTATATCGACGGTGCTGCTCTTATCGGGCACTTGGGGAAACAGCGTATTAATAATCCTTGAAAAAGGAAACGTAACATTCAATGCGTAACTTAATATTATGACTTTATAAAAATTTTACTAAGATTCTTTTATTGTTTTACTTAAATAAAAATAAAGTTTTCGTAAATTATTGATATAGTGAATATTTATATACACATTATGGTAAAAATGAATAAAGTAAAAATTAATTTAAATAAAATCTTAAAGTGATCTTGATTATACTTATTTATTTACATATTATTATTTATTCAAGATCACTGCAATATGAAGTGTACATATACAATATACAAAATATTTATGCACGCCTATGCATTGCGGCGGCCATATTGAGTTACCACCTTGGACATATATTATTATTAAGGAGACTCTCTCCTGTTCTATTCTTTCCTCGTAGTATTTGTAGATGTATAAAAAAATTCTAATGGAAAAATTGCCAGGTTTGCTAAACGTTATTTGGTCACTAATATTAACAATAACTCCCAATATGTGAACTCTAAGGTATTTGAGAGCTGATTTAGTACAATTTTAAAAAGGATACAAGTGGCGTTATTATGAATATTTCAATATTGTCAATTTCTGTTCCGTAATTAGACTTGCACCTGTTGGATAAATAAAGATGCTACAGTGATTTTAAAATGCTCTAATTATTACCAATAATGCTCCTTGTATAATCGTAAGGTTGAGAAGTGTCAACAAGAAACTGATTAGTGTTATGAAGCAAATTTTGGTCTGTCTTGAAATGTGTTGCCTAGAAATACTAACGGATTTGGTATAGGCAGCACCAAAGAGTGCATCACTGTAAGTAACAAAAGCAGCAAATTGTAGTAGTGGCAAAATGGAAAAAATATATCAAATATGTACCAAAATACACAGAAAAAAGGGTTTTTCACTCGTGTTATTTTGAAATATTCTATGTTTCTTTTAATAAATTATATACATGCATGTATATCAGTTTATTGTAATATATGAGTATACTCTACAAGAAAGCCACAACAAAATAATTTAGTTGCGATTCTGTACACCACATGTTAGACTTAAAGGAAGTGCAAATTATACTACCGAATGGTTGAATATTTTATGAGCCAAATATTGCAATGTGGAAAAGCAATGCTTCAAAATCTTCCAATACAGTTGAAAGCGGCGATTACGTTAAACAAATACTTTACGACGTAATTGAATCCTAATTAGTGCTTCCTATAAAAAAATAAGAAACATAAGTAAAATTGTAATTCTTGACACTACCCAACAATTTTATTATCAGCAACACTTTTTTAATTATTTTAATATTATTAATATTAATTACCTATTGTAAAGTTAATGTTTAAAGATGGCGTTACATAAGGATCAATATTTTGAGGCTACCAGAATCAAATTCAACAATGTAAATCAAAGTTACGTGACGGCCTTATATCGCGCAGGCGTAGCAGATACAGCTGGACTTGTTTTAATCTCCAGGCTTGGTGTACTTATAGGATTAGTTACTGTAGCCATATATGTCGCTTCTTTTAACTTCCTTCTGATGCCATGTTTTTCTTTCGTCAGAATTGTCGCGTTACTTGTAATAGTGTGTATAAAATAATTTCTTCAACTGTTTGTAGTGAACACATTACTTTGTAAATTGAGCTTTATTATTTTTCGTGCACTAGGAAATAAAGTATTCTACACAAATTTAAAGCATTATTCATTAGCGTTGTTCTTTCTCAGTTTGGATTTTGGTTCGAATTTGAAGTAAATTTCTTTTTAGTGAGAAAATTACTTTTTAATATATAGGGTGCGTTATTAGGAGCCGCTTTTTCGATTGATTTTTTGTGCTTTAATTTCAATCCAGCCTTTATCGGATGAACGAATATTTGGGTGCATTACTTGTAGTTCTTTATTTGACTACTGAGTGCTCCTATAATGATTATCTCAGAAATTACAAAATATGGGTATAGGAGATTGTTAACATAAATCAAACTGAACAAAAGAAGGAACAAAATGCCACAATAACTTCCGGGTGTTCTATTTAAAAGAAGTACTTTTTTGGTATGTAAAAATTTCGGGAAGTAGGCTTTGAAAAAGCAACGCTTTTTGAAGTATTATCGAGTGCAACTTATACTAAATGATGCAAAATTTTCTTGACCACACGCACCATCGAAGTTAATAAAATTAATAGAATCTACGGTTGGTTCTTGGTGAAACATTATGAATATTAAACGAATAAAACACTTGGTTATATTGTTTCACTTAAGGACAGATTTATTGTACTCTGACACGTGTTTCGACCTCTCGGTCATTAACGAAGAGTTTACAGACTTAAACTAAACTAAGAAAGTTACCAATACCTATTTATATGTGTGGGCTAGTGTCTTAAGTACAGTGTCAATAATGGGGGTGTTTATGAAGTCCAGTTGTGTGTTTGTGACATGTTTATTTGCTGTTGTAGCTTTTTTAATTTCTAGAATTTCTAATAAATCTAATTTCCTTCCTTTATAACTATTATGTAATAATGTATAATTATTGGTATCAAATACATGTACAAGGTCTATGCTTTGCTGAACATTGCATAGACCTTGTACATGTATTTGATACCAATAATTATACATTATTACATAATAGTTATAAAGGAAGGAAATTAGATTTATTAGAAATTCTAGAAATTAAAAAAGCTACAACAGCAAATAAACATGTCACAAACACACAACTGGACTTCATAAACACCCCCATTATTGACACTGTACTTAAGACACTAGCCCACACATATAAATAGGTATTGGTAACTTTCTTAGTTTAGTTTAAGTCTGTAAACTCTTCGTTAATGACCGAGAGGTCGAAACACGTGTCAGAGTAGAATAAATCTGTCCTTAAGTGAAACAATATAACCAAGTGTTTTATTCGTTTAATATCGAAGTTAATGTTTTTACTTTTAAAAACAATGCGAACATGATTTTTTTTCTGAACACCTGTTTCGTTTAAAATATTCCAAAAAAAATAATTCAAAATTTATTGGGAAAATTTTGAAAAAGAAAAAAACAGTTGAATGGACTATTCAAAACAGTAGTAGAAAATTCAAAAGTATATAGGGTGTCATTTGAAAATATTAAGTTTCATACATTTCCAGTGAAACCGGAAGTGCGTCAGAGTTTAAAGAATTATTAGAATATGCGCCCCAAAAAACCATGAATCTTCCACTAATTGTTTTTTTTTCTTATTTAAAACACAAAAGAGCAATCGAGGAAGTGGCTACTAATGACTGACCCTGTATATTAATATTATATATAATAATAATAAAGCCATATACATACATATCCACATGCATGTATGTACACACATGTACACCAATAACAATAATGCAAAAAATAAACATTGAGTAACCACTATCACGTATTAAGTTGCAAGAATCGGCAATGAACAAAGCTCAGATAGACAAATATAATTTAGAAAAGCATGACACCTAATGCCATAACAATTATAGCCGTACTAGGTGAAAGAAAAAAAAAGCTATTTAATGCATTGAAGATAACTCAACCGAACGCCACAATGAGATGAAATAAATACGTGAAGAAGGAAAAGAAATTAATTTAATTATAGAATGAGAGAATTATTTTTAACAGGAGATAATCTTACCAAGTAGCAACCAGTGCATTCACAGAAGTATTTAAAAAAAACTGTGGTTACACTAATAAAAACATATTCAATGCGTATGAGAAGTCATGTGTTTAGATACGTATATTCCTATTTCATCAATTTTTTTCGGAAAAAAGTATATATATATTCGACTTGTTACATCTTTAAGAAGCTCTGACACTTAAGTACAAAATAAAACTTGTTAAGTACCGCTATTGTAGAAGGTAAACATCTCCAATCGCGGTTATATCAAGTCATTTGTTACCTCCTAACCTTTTTAACATAAACAGGAAGCAGTACTTGTACGGTATTTGTTCGTTGTTTCTTATTTCTTTTCTTCCGTTTTCTGGTCTTTCTCCTCGTCCGACTTTATTTCTTCCGAACTTTTCAAATAAAAGTGTCACTTTTGTTCTCCAGAATACAAAGTACAAACGTATAGCACACCGGTTATAAATTCTAAATTACAGGACTTTTCAAGCATAACAAAAAGTTCAATTGAGTTTGAGAACTGAGATATTTCCTTTATGCCGGCTGTCACTGAAAAATCCCTCCAGGAATTTACCGTCTGGGTATGCGGTGAAGACAGAATTATTCCTTTTTAAATTTCATAGGAGTCCCCACCATTTCCTTGTGTGCTTTCAGTTCCATTGTCCTTCTTTTTTCAATGACTGCGTTGTGTGTAGGATCGAGCAAAAGCAGTCAAAACAAGTCGATTGTCACGGTCTATGTATGCAGTTATTCGGTCTAGTTTTGTTGCTTTTTTTCTGTATCTTTTATGAACGATCTCGGCTACCGCTATCGGAAAAGTTTTGAATTTTCTAGATGCAGATGACACATTTCCGGTATCCCAACGGGTAAAGAAAGTTTTGGTCATTTCGTTCTTTAAGTGAGAAAGACGAATTTTTTCATGTTTGTTTTACACTTTCTTAAATAATCTGTTTTACTTGGCAGTCGGAATACTAATTTCGGAAGTCTACCGGGAACTTTATAAATTGCTTAAAAGGGGAATTGTTTTTATGTTTCTATTTTAATATTATTTTTTGATAGGTGACAGTTTAATTACTTATTTTTTTTTATTTTTGCTTGGCATTAAAAGCAACGTATCATTCAAGAAAGGTATAATTTTATATACGCCTAGTTATTTCCATGTGAAGTTACATTATATATTTCTACAGTTCTATAGATATACAGCTTGTGTCAAATATCATTAGCCATAGGGATTCAATGTATATGTGCGATATATACGTATGTATTTAATACGTCGCAATGTGGTACCCCTACTGTCCGTCACCAATGCCGGCGACAACCGACACCACAACGATTTTCTCCCGACCCAGATTTTACATTCAATGTTTAGCTGCGGACACATTGCGGTGTGTAATAGAAGCATTCAATTAAATTAATTTAGAATGAGTCTGTATACCCATCCCACTGAAAAGCTTCAGATAGTAAAATGGTTTTATGGTAATAACTCTGCAATGAAGTGCATAAATATGTATGCGCTGTCTTTTGCAGATCGTCCTGTACCCTGCAGACAAACAATTTATAATATTATTAATACATATGAAAAATGTTTCTGTCTCAATAACTGCACGAAATGCAAACTAAGAGAGATATTCCCACAAAGAATTGGGGAAAGTGAACGGAGGGATGTATTAGCTTGTAGTATTGTGAAATTGACAGATATCAACTAGAAGTGCTGTTGAGGATTTGGGTATAAGAAACAAACATTTTTCACGTATTTGGAAACGTAATGGTTTGAAATGTTTTAAGATTCGAAAACCCAAGAAATATTTTCGAAGAATGGAGTTTTGTCAATCCGTTATGGATAAGATATATCGAGACGACAATTTCGTTAGAAGTATTTGCTTCACCGATAAGTCAACTTTTCCATTGCACTGAAAGCACACTCCCTCTGTTCGTCGATATTGGGTTACGGAAAATGAACACCGGCATTTTGCAAACCACACCAATATCCTCAAAAAGTAAACGTTTGGACAGGTATTTTAGGTGACCATTTGAAAGGACCGTTTTTTTTATTGATGGTATATTAAATGCCGACAAGTACCTCGATTTATTGCAAAAGCAAATACTTCCCGCCATTCAAAACACTGGAACAAATCAGGAAATCGTTTGGTTTCAACATGGTGGCTGTCCAGCACATAATGCAGTCAGGGTAAAAGAATTTCTAGGGAATACTTTTCTTGGCTGTCTTATTATTGGAGCAAGAAGCATCAAATGTCCTCCGAGATCGCATGATCTATCTCCAAATGATTTTTTTTAGTGAGGATATATAAAAATAGTGTTTATTCCCATGAAGTTGGTAGAGCAGAAAACATAGTTGCCTTGAGAGAAAAAATAATTTAGTCAGCTAATTCAGTAACTGCTCACATGTTAGCAAACGTAAGAGCAAATTTCGCCGACCGTCTAGAGCAATGAATTTCTGTACAGGGAGAAATTTTTTATCGCCCTGTATAGTTTATTATTAATTTCAGAATACTTTTTTATTTATTTTATTAGGGTTATTTTTTTATTTTATTACAGTTATTTTTTAATTTTATTAGAATTACCCCTTTGTTTGTGTCATGCAGCGTGAACGCAGTTTAAGAATTATCTGCATCTACTGAAAGGAAAAAGAAAAACAAATCCTTGCAACTTGTAAATATTATTTCTGAACACATTACAAACATCCAATTCGGTGGTCCAATAGTTACTGCTAACTTGTACTTGCAAGATAATCGTTGTGGTATCCAGTGGAGTTCCAAATTATTATAATTACTTATGAATTTTGTATCGTTGTATGGTCAATAACTATATATTATTATTATTATCTAGTTCTTGAATCCAGATATACGCGCCGGAATGGAGAAAACCGTAGCAAAACTAATACTTAGAGACAGGATAAGCAGAGTATGAGGCAAATCTAGTATAACCCTGGTATAATTAAGATTGCGATAGCTTCCATTGGTGTCCTAGCCTGTGATGTTCTTCGTAGTTTTGTATAATTTATATAATACAAGTTTGGGAGCAGCTTCTTGATATGCCTTAAGTGCTCTTGTTCTGTAAGTCGGTACTAAGAGTGGGTGTCTTCAGGCTTTTAGTAAGAACTATAAGTGAAATCCAACTTATGGGGTCAAATGATCACCTTTAGGAAAAAACAGGATAATCCATACATCTTCTTCATCAGAACTACTGCCGTTGCTGCTTGTCTTTTCTAAACCTCTTTTTGGATAAAGGGTTTTTCTTTTTTCTGAATTCCCTTTCACAACTTTCCCCTTTTTCTTCTTTTCTTTTACGGCATCAGCTTTTTGCTTCCCATCTTCTTCTAGAGTTCGCTCGTATGGGGTGTTTGTTAATACTCACAGATTTTCGTTTATTAATAGTGCATGTGAAGAGCATATCTTTTCTTCTCATGATGTTTATATTCGAACACAAAAAGGAAAACAGTTTTTAAAGTTGAATTAAGACTGTGTGATTGCAAACTAAGTATAAGTTGTGGGTTATCAAAATTATTGTAATTAACCCCTGTACCTTCTGAACTAGGCTCACGTTTATAAACATTAAAGTTTTTATCACTACCAAGTGTAGGATTTGAATGAGAAGTGTTCTCTATATGGTGGAACTCTCCCTACAGTTATGATGACGTTGCCCTCTTAAAATTGTTAAATATTAATTAATATTAACTAATTGCCAAATTGAATGGCCCCGGTGCTCTCATCTATACTAACAACGGATAACTAGATGTCTCTGAACACTCATAGGGATATTTAACATGAGAGTGGTATTGGTATTATTAAAACTGCAGTTGGTATTCGTTACCCTTCACTATCTATATTTGACAGTTAATTAGATTTCAAACTTAAAACAATACATGTTATAATAATATTAAGATGTTTTAAGTGTCTGGTCGATGTGAATTTTATCAACAGTAAATTCTCAATTACGGGTAGCCGGGTTAGGTACGGTATGTTTTAGCATCTTTTATTCTTTAATATTTTTCTTTTATAATTACCTCCTAGCATTAAGAGAAAACGAGGTTTTTTTTTATTATAAGGTATCAACCTTTTTATTTACATATAAAACAGATATTTAATTACACAAGTTTAATACATATATTGAAATGGGGAACAAATATGATTGACTGGCATTGTATATTATTGACAAAATTTGAAGGATTATTTAATTTTACTAATTTATTTATTGACTGTTAAAATAAAAATATCTAAACTAAAAAGAACAGTTGTGTATACTTAAAATAGTTGTTCATTATTGTAAAGTTGAGTACATTCATATGGTAGACAGTTCTTGAAGGAATAGTAGTGGATCAAGTTCTTTGTTGCCTCAATTTTCTTTAAATTCTGAAAATGGAGATTTAAAATTTATTATTTTTGTTAAAATGTGGTTTATAACTTTGTAAAACTTGTCTAATTTAAAATATTGCTTAGTAAAGTAAATTAATGCTGAATATTAAAATATGAAGGATATAAATTGGTAAATAATTACGCGGGTAAAGTTTGAATAAGCGGATCTGTCAAAATTGACATTTACATAAGATTTTGTTAGTAAAGCATTTTGAAGTGCTAAGTATTAGTAATTCATTATTATAAAATAATAGAGATTTAATACAGAAGGTTTACTGAAATTTGGAAGCTCTGAAACTAATCATTTAAATGTTTAAAAACTATTTTGAACAAGAAGTATGAGAAAAGGAATTTTATTGGAGGTAATTATAAAATAAAAAGGTTGTCTAGGAGATATAACAAAACGAGAGAATTGAAAAATAATTTTTCAAAAGAGGTGCGTGTAATTTTCCGAAAATTAAAGTTTTATTCCGAAAATTGTACATTAGAATCACGAAAACCGCGAAAGTTGGTGCGAAAAGTGTTTATTTCAGCATTGGATATAATAATTTGACGTTTGAAGAAAAAATATTTGTAGAGAAGCATAATATAATAAATCAATTGAATTACTATTGAAATTGAGTATATTCTATGGTATAAGAAGTAAATTTTAGAAGAAAAGGAAATAGCAAAATAAAATAAAAACTTACCAAACAAGTATAAAGTCCTAGCGGAGTATTTAACTTATCAGTTGTACGAGAGGTCTAAGCGGATTTCCAGTTCTCAAAAGTACAAAGTACCAGTACCAGAAGATATCCTGTATTTACGAGGACACCACAAGATACATCCAGTTTGTCGAACCCGTAGAAAAGGTCCAAATTATTTTATAATTACGAGGGATTCCTACCAGACAGAATCACACGTGCAGTACAAAGTTCCAGTTCCAGAAGATATCCTGTATGTACGAGGTCACCACAAGATACATCCTGTTTTGTCGAACCCGTAGAATAGAGAACCAGCGGATCATCCCAGGTATATAACTAGTCCAGGAAGGCTGTTCATCTGTACGAAGAAGATACACAAAATTTCCTACATCATATAACCAGAACCTGCAAGGAAAATGGATTGTATTATTTGAAAAACACCAAGAAAGAATAGCAATATTATTGGAAGGTTGTATATTTTCTTTATTTAAAAGAAACAGTGTAAATTTAAATGATTGTCTTCGAGCAAAATACATTAAAGTGATCAAGATATACTGAATACTATAAAGAGGATTTTATAAAGATTCTATGTAAAGGTTTTAAATCTCTTTTTAAATCAGATATATCAGTATATGTACATTTAGTAAATTTGCGTAATTTTGGAACTAAAATATACCTACTTAACATATTTGAATATTTGATCGTAAAGACTTTTTATAAATTATTGAATTTGTGTATGCATATGAATGCTAAATTGAAAGATTTATAATAAACAAATTCTCATACATACCTTATCGAGTAGATAAGCTTTTAATAATCCTTCATTTTGTCAATATTCGCACAAGTAAGATTAGACAGGTTTAATTGTTTATGTAACGTTTTGGAAATGTGTTGGATAATTATTTGAATCATATTTTACACAGTTTTTGCCATTAAACGATTATTATAGTGATATTTTTTTTTATTTGGTAAAGTAGAACTATGGTACAAGACACTTTCATATTATGAATAGAGATTTGTTGTGTCGATAACCTAAAAGAGAAACAAAACAATATAACATTTATAAGTTTAATGTTGATGGAAAAAGTGAACATACCTTACAATCGTATTCCAAGTAAAGGAATAATACTTTAGAAAAACTCATCACGTATTCACTAGGAATAATTTTAACAGTTTCATTTGATGAGATTTAGAGGTTATTGTTACTATCATTTTATAGCGGCAAATGCCATGCTTACATCGGTATAAAAATTAATGTATTGCAAGTACTGTGTAGTCAAAATCAATACTGGTTTCATTTGACGAAATTTTATTTACAGTAAAGAAGTGTATAATAAGTAATTATTTGAATTTGTTGGAGATAAATTATCATATCTAAAATTTCTTAAGAAGGAAAGAATTATAGTAAATTAATTGGATAAATATAAAAACTGAGAGAGTGTTTGGGCATATTAAAATAAAATACTGAGCTTTGAAAAATTGAAATCTCATATAATAGTGTGTAGATATAGTAAATTCTATATACTGAGTGTGACATAAATATTGGCATATAATTAACAGTTGTTCTATTTAGTAAATTTGAATGACTAGGTGAGAGAGGAGATATTATAAAAAAAATATATAACAAGATTTGAATTATTTTGGCTATATTCGATTATAAGTATTTACAGTTATGATATCTACCCTCCTTAGTGCATTTTATGGCGTGCCCAACGTGGAGCGATTAAAATAAGACTCGCAAATAGTATTTTGATTATTTTATTAATTTTGATTAGGTGTTTGTAATTTATATTACCCTCCTTAGCTCATGTTTATGATGTATTTAACGTGAAGCAATTAAAATAAGACTCGCAATAACATATTTCAAATATTTTATTTATTGTTTTAATAGCGGTAACATTGGTATACATTTTACAAAGGTAGTAAAGTCAGTTACAAACATATTAAGGTATAAGAAATTGTGTACTATAATTATTGAAAATGAATACCAGATCTAAGAGTAATTTTGGATTAAATAGATCTGAATCGTCTAGCGATAGTGAAGAGGAGGTAGGTCAGGATGTGAATGTACCAGAGGGAGGAGAATTTGGATTACAAGTTCAGGAAGGTATTGAACAGACAGGAGAAATACAGGATAGAGGTGATGAGGTGGAGATTAGTCAGAATGGAATTTCACAAGCAGATGTGTTGATAATTTATCAATTGTGTGTAGAATTAAAAAAAGAAATGGAAATAGACAGAGAGGAAAGAAGACGTATGAGAGAAGTCGACAGAGAAGAAAGAAGACGTATGAGAGAAGTAGACAGAGAAGAAAGAAGACAAATGTGGGGAAATTCTTGCGAAGATTTTAATAAGGAATTAAGTAATAAATTTGACAAGATGAGTGAAGAGAATAATAAGAAGTTAATGGAAAAATTTGACAAGATGATTGAAGAAAGTAGACGCCAAAGAGAGGAAGATAAAGAAGAAAGAAGACGACAAAGGGAGGAAGACAAATTAGAAAAGCAAATATGTGTGAAAGACAAACAAGATACAGCAGAGGTTAAGGAAATATTGAATATGGAAGAAGGAATTATTATGGGAAATCAGTTATTAGAAATAGAAAGAAATGAATCTAAAGAAGTAATGGGAAATGTTGAGAAGGATGTTATAAACTGCATTGACGTTAAACAAAAGACCGTAGAAATTAAGAAATCTTATACAATCGCACTATTACAAAAGAAAACAAAATACTTAGATTCTGATAGAAGAATTCTAAGATCGTATGTAGATACACTTGTAATAGGAGCAAAAGATGACAAAAAGTTAGTCTTACTTACTTCAAGGCAGGAAGAAGGGGTAGTTTCAGGGGACGATAAATTCACTGGAAACAAATTTAATGTTGGACATAATGTGATACCAACATATATGAAAAAGAATATAAGAAGTGTTATGGGAAATGCAGAAGGGAAAATTTGGAGTCAATTTAAAGGAACGGCAAATGGGAATGACTACGTTGAGAGAAAACGAGTGTATTTGGATATAGATGTCAGAAAATTTTTAGGACATGATTTTGAATTTCAGGACGGTACAGACATATTGATATTAAGCAATGCTGGTATTATGATATTTTTCAACAAGGTCGGAAGTATGATGAACGAGAGCACTTATGTTATAGAAGAAAATGATACATGGTATGAAGAAAATAGGGTGCAAGTTAAAACAGTGGACACTTTAAAGAATAGAGTCCGATTAAAATTAATAATGAGAAACATGACTCGGAAAATTATTGCTACAGATCAAAATAAATAAAGGGGCATACATATAATAGGTAAGACACAATATTGGGAGATTGTATTGTGTAAGTGAGTAACGCCACTTCCTAAATCTGAGTTAAATTAAATCATCCGAAGATAGGTAAGACACAATATTGGGAGATTGTATTGTGTAAGTGAGTAACGCCACTTCCTAAATCTGAGTTAAATTAAATCATCCGAAGATAGGTAAGACACAATATTGGGAGATTGTATTGTGTAAGTGAGTAACGACACTTCCTAAATCTGAGTTACGACAAATCATCCAATTTATTACGACAAATCATCCATAATGATTTATTACGACAAATCATCCACAATGATTTAATACGACAAATCATCCACAACAATGTAATAAGACAAATCATCCACAATGATATAACAGACAAATAATTCACGTTATTTTCATAAGTAAGAAAAATATTAGGAGATTAAACTGTAAAAGGAGAAATGACATTATTTCTCTGAATCATACTAATTCATACCTAGGAAATTTTAGTCAGGACAGAAGATAAGAAAGGAGATCGTCTTCTGAAGGTACTTACGATACCTGCTTATCCAAGTAACATGTAGATCTCAAAATTTTTAAAAGTTATTGACAAATAGAGACCTGTTGTTTATTAGAAAATAAATAATCATATAGTACTGAAGTATTAGGAGGACATAAATACCTTATAATAAGACAGGGGCATGACCAGATACGGTTAATAAAGTGATAAGAAAGGGGCATATTAAATTTCTCTTTTTATTAATGAATAAAAGAGATAATGATGAAACAAATATACATGGATACAGACAAGTTCTTGTTTATCGAGAAAATAATATGAATTTAGAGAGAGATTACCAGTTAGGGAATTTAGATATGGAACTCCGGAATTATATTAGTTTAATTTAGTTATAGAACTGTTATAAGTATTAGTTATTATTTATTTAAAAGAAAAAAGTTGAATATAAGTTATTTTCTCATTCCCATATTGTAAATAAATTTGTAAATAACCATAAGAGAAGGTAATATAAGTATGTACACCAGTAAATAGATTTGTCAAGTATAAATATGAAAAGAAATGGATAATGGGATAGTATAGAAGAAAATTAAACATGAGCCATATTTGAAAACAAAAAGAATGTTTCAGAATAATTAATGCACTTAATAAAGTTATAAAATAATTATCAAGATTTAACAAACAATTTAGGTGATGAAGGAATGGAAAAGGAAGAAGAAAGGAAGAGCCTTTGTAATGTAATATGTCAAATGAAAGTAAATGCTTACTATAAATAGAAAATATTAAGAGTACCATGAGAATATGGGATTATTATATAGAGAATATGTGTTAAAGGGTGAATAATACCCAAAATGATATAAAATATAGGACCAAAAGTGTCTAAAAAAGAATGATATAGGTAACGTAAGCCTTAAAAAACGATAAGTTAAAATAAAAATATGGACTTTCCATAAATGAAAGTATAGGGGATGACGAAAATGTCAGTTATAGGTATTGAGGGAATGTGTTCGTATGAGAACAGTAGATAAAGAAAATAATATATAATATGTAAGCATGGTTGAATTATAATATAAAAAGGCTAGGAATTAAATAGAGTATAAACAGATAAAAATGGTATGTTAATCACCTATTAGTGTAAAAGATAGTTACAGAGTGTAATGTTATTAAAATGATTATGAAGCTGAAAAGATAAACATAAAATACAATGAATATTAAATTTTTTTTTATGGCAAATAGAAGATAGTAATTTTTTTATTAGGTATTAGAACATCAGTAGGAAAATCTTATGAAATATGAGAAATATTAGAAAGGAAAATATTTATACAAAGCTTAGACATCCATTTAAATAAATAAGATCTCATTCTTTTTATTTAAAAAAAAAAATAGAAATACTTATATTACTATTGACTTAAAAAGAAGTTAGATGCATAAATATGAGTGTCAATAATAGTTAAAATTTATAACTTTGTAATGTACAGATAGTTATAAATAAAAGTTTAAATGATATTACCAAATAACAGAAGATTCATTTTTGGGTAGTTATAGGATGTAGATTGATTAAAATATTGTTTTGAACACATTGTTATACAGGTGATTTATCAGTAATTGTTTAATAAATATAAATTTTGATTCGAGTTTAAATTTACATTTATTAAAAGGGGCATATGAAATGGGGAACAAATATGATTGACTGGCATTGTATATTATTGACAAAATTTGAAGGATTATTTAATTTTACTAATTTATTTATTGACTGTTAAAATAAAAATATCTAAACTAAAAAGAACAGTTGTGTATACTTAAAATAGTTGTTCATTATTGTAAAGTTGAGTACATTCATATGGTAGACAGTTCTTGAAGGAATAGTAGTGGATCAAGTTCTTTGTTGCCTCAATTTTCTTTAAATTCTGAAAATGGAGATTTAAAATTTATTATTTTTGTTAAAATGTGGTTTATAACTTTGTAAAACTTGTCTAATTTAAAATATTGTTTAGTAAAGTAAATTAATGCTGAATATTAAAATATGAAGGATATAAATTGGTAAATAATTACGCGGGTAAAGTTTGAATAAGCGGATCTGTCAAAATTGACATTTACATAAGATTTTGTTAGTAAAGCATTTTGAAGTGCTAAGTATTAGTAATTCATTATTATAAAATAATAGAGATTTAATAGAGAAGGTTTACTGAAATTTGGAAGCTCTGAAACTAATCATTTAAATGTTTAAAAACTATTTTGAACAAGAAGTATGAGAAAAGGAATTTTATTGGAGGTAATTATAAAATAAAAAGGTTGTCTAGGAGATATAACAAAACGAGAGAATTGAAAAATAATTTTTCAAAAGAGGTGCGTGTAATTTTCGGAAAATTAAAGTTTTATTCCGAAAATTGTACATTAGAATCACGAAAACCGCGAAAGTTGGTGCGAAAAGTGTTTATTTCAGCATTGGATATAATAATTTGACGTTTGAAGAAAAAATATTTGTAGAGAAGCATAATATAATAAATCAATTGAATTACTATTGAAATTGAGTATATTCTATGGTATAAGAAGTAAATTTTAGAAGAAAAGGAAATAGCAAAATAAAATAAAAACTTACCAAACAAGTATAAAGTCCTAGCGGAGTATTTAACTTATCAGTTGTACGAGAGGTCTAAGCGGATTTCCAGTTCTCAAAAGTACAAAGTACCAGTACCAGAAGATATCCTGTATTTACGAGGACACCACAAGATACATCCAGTTTGTCGAACCCGTAGAAAAGGTCCAAATTATTTTATAATTACGAGGGATTCCTACCAGACAGAATCACACGTGCAGTACAAAGTTCCAGTTCCAGAAGATATCCTGTATGTACGAGGTCACCACAAGATACATCCTGTTTTGTCGAACCCGTAGAATAGAGAACCAGCGGATCATCCCAGGTATATAACTAGTCCAGGAAGGCTGTTCATCTGTACGAAGAAGATACACAAAATTTCCTACATCATATAACCAGAACCTGCAAGGAAAATGGATTGTATTATTTGAAAAACACCAAGAAAGAATAGCAATATTATTGGAAGGTTGTATATTTTCTTTATTTAAAAGAAACAGTGTAAATTTAAATGATTGTCTTCGAGCAAAATACATTAAAGTGATCAAGATATACTGAATACTATAAAGAGGATTTTATAAAGATTCTATGTAAAGGTTTTAAATCTCTTTTTAAATCAGAAATATCAGTATATGTACATTTAGTAAATTTGCGTAATTTTGGAACTAAAATATACCTACTTAACATATTTGAATATTTGATCGTAAAGACTTTTTATAAATTATTGAATTTGTGTATGCATATGAATGCTAAATTGAAAGATTTATAATAAACAAATTCTCATACATACCTTATCGAGTAGATAAGCTTTTAATAATCCTTCATTTTGTCAATATTCGCACAAGTAAGATTAGACAGGTTTAATTGTTTATGTAACGTTTTGGAAATGTGTTGGATAATTATTTGAATCATATTTTACACAGTTTTTGCCATTAAACGATTATTATAGTGATATTTTTTTTTATTTGGTAAAGTAGAACTATGGTACAAGACACTTTCATATTATGAATAGAGATTTGTTGTGTCGATAACCTAAAAGAGAAACAAAACAATATAACATTTATAAGTTTAATGTTGATGGAAAAAGTGAACATACCTTACAATCGTATTCCAAGTAAAGGAATAATACTTTAGAAAAACTCATCACGTATTCACAAGGAATAATTTTAACAGTTTCATTTGATGAGATTTAGAGGTTATTGTTACTATCATTTTATAGCGGCAAATGCCATGCTTACATCGGTATAAAAATTAATGTATTGCAAGTACTGTGTAGTCAAAATCAATACTGGTTTCATTTGACGAAATTTTATTTACAGTAAAGAAGTGTATAATAAGTAATTATTTGAATTTGTTGGAGATAAATTATCATATCTAAAATTTCTTAAGAAGGAAAGAATTCTAGTAAATTAATTGGATAAATATAAAAACTGAGAGAGTGTTTGGGCATATTAAAATAAAATACTGAGCTTTGAAAAATTGAAATCTCATATAATAGTGTGTAGATATAGTAAATTCTATATACTGAGTGTGACATAAATATTGGCATATAATTAACAGTTGTTCTATTTAGTAAATTTGAATGACTAGGTGAGAGAGGAGATATTATAAAAAAAATATATAACAAGATTTGAATTATTTTGGCTATATTCGATTATAAGTATTTACAGTTATAATATCTACACTCCCTAGTGCAATATATTTACAAGAAAATTATAAAATATTTGTTGTATACAAAAGCAAACAATAATCGTCGTGAATATTTAGTAAATTGAAATATTATATACATGTTATTTACTTCGAGAAAGATGGCATTTACACAAGTCCGGCAAAAAAATCCTGTCCTGTAATTGGAATATGTATGTTCTGTTGGGCAATAAAGTGAATTATTATTATTAAAAAAAGGTTAATGCATCATCTGGTACGTGCGTTCGTATTTTTTTGAAGAGATGTCCGACAAGAGTAATTTATTTAAAATCTTACCTGAAACTGAAATTTACTTTAGTGCATATACAATATAATTGTGTATAATTAACAGAAACCCATCTGACATGATTATTTAAAATGAACGGAATAACCATATAAAGATTTATTCGGGACTTACAGGTACGGAATTATTTTTTTTCCGTAGGCTGCCTCGAAACAAAACAATTTACGGGACTTCCTTTCTAGACTGCCAGAAAGACTAAGGGAAAGGTAAAGGTACTCTCCAGACTGCCAGAGAGTTTGGTGAAAATTCTCTCAGACTCCCAAGAGAATACTGTGAGAGGATCTCGTCAGAATGCCGAGGAGAACTCTGATTTTACTAACAAAATCGTCGCCTTATATAGAGGCCTGGACTCGCATAAATAATAGCTTAAAACAGTATTTTTGTCGTATCACGCGCAAAACGCATGCACTATACTTAAACGCACGATATTATAACGTGCAAAATGCATTTAGAAAATTAACAAAAATATCATCTTTCTCATTACTAATTGACATTAGTCAAATTAAACACATTTTAGGATATTTGTATTGAATTATCGAACCCGTTAATACTAAAATTAACTAAAAAGTCCGTTACACAGTGGTTGGTCGATTACGTCAGCAGCTACAAAATCCACGAACACATCTAGATCGAAGGAGCAAACTCCTGCGTTTTGAAATAAATTTAATAAATTTTGCGGAGTAACTGCATTCAAATAAGCTTTACAAAATACTTAGCTTATGTGGAATGAGGTAACGTCTCTACTGAGATGATTATCACTTCTTTAGCGCTTGATCAATGTAGGTGCTAACTGCAAACATTTCATCAACATCCAGAGACAACAATTTGTGTAAACAGTGAGACATAATATTGACAAAAAGTTTGCTCTTCCTTTTTATATTACGTTTAACTTTTTTGTATGGTTTAAGTACCCATCTATAAGTAAAATGGGATCGTAACAGACTGTGTTAAAAAGGTTCAAAACATGAGGAGAATATTGCCTATTTCATCCCACCGATATTATTATTAGCGAAAATCAGTTTTCACTCTTTTTCTACTGAAGATCATTTCTGGGGAATAAATGCTCCACCAACAGACGTGCATATAATTTTCACACCGGTTCACCATCTTATGCATTGCTTTATTACCTCACAGCGTTTGCTTATCGGAAGATGCCGTATACCACAAAAACTCTATAAACGTTTCACCCTACACTACTAATTGTTGTTCTCGTGTTCTCTATTCGTAGCAATATAAATCTATCTAGGGATATATAACAGTCAGAGTTTTGAGCATTGTCAATAGAAAATTTGTTTGACAACAGTATCATTCTATCATTAGACTATTTGAGTTTATTTACATTGTGTTTTCAAGGAGAACACGAGTAAGATTGTGTAGTTGTTTTGTACAGAATAACCTATATAACTTTTAGGAGACCGTAAATGTTTCATTTCACACCCCAGATCAACATTATCTATATCCACAGAATTTACGAGCATAATTTTAATTAGCTGTACTTAATTAGAATTTTGATTGTTTTCCACATTTTGCGCATATATTTTTTGCAAAAAACAGCAGACATTTTGAAAATGAACGACTTCAATACACATAAAGATTTTGTCATTACTTGGAGGAGGACCAGTAAATGCTGAAGAAGTGAGAAAAATTGCAATAGGAGGAGATTGCTCGTTAAGGAAATAGAACTTAGGCAATTTGAGGATTAGGTAGCAAGAGCAAAAATCACTAAGGCTCCAAAGAGAGGATGGTAAACACTGCAAAGAATATCTCATGCCCGAGTAAAATCATTTATTAAAGAAAATGTAACATAATTTTATGATCTTTATGAACCGCTAATAGAGAAAATCAACCACAATCCGGCACGTATTTTTAATTGTGACGAAACAGTCATTACCTTAGTGCTACATAAGCACCAAAAAGTGGTCGCTATGAAGAGAAAAATAAGTTGCAACTCTTTCATTTGCCGAAAAATAGTTATGTGTTTTAGCGCAACGGGTCTTTCTCATTAATAATTTTCCACATATTCTTACATCAGGCTAGATACAACAAGAAATATTTGTACAGTTAATAAGTGTTTTATCAGCAATGTAAAGCCCACGTCGCCATTCAAAACATTTTAATCTCAGGCAATTACAAGCTGGTTGAAGCAATATCCAAGTTTATCAAATAGGAGCACTATATAAACAAGTCTTTTTCCTGTCAGTCGTAACATTTTCAAAGAAGAAGAATTTGTAGATGAATCGTTAAATACATGTGAGTTGGTACATGAAGCCCTACTAATTTTAGAAATTGAAGAAATTTCATTATCAGTGGACGAAGCAGAAGTAACAAAATCCTGTCCTTTAACCTAAACAATGTAGGTGTTACTCTCTGACTTGATACCTATTCCAAAGTTAGGTAAGAATATAGCAAAAAAGAAAAAATCGAATGCTCGTAAATCTGATATTGTCAGTAGGTCCCCATACAAAAATGAGTTAGAAACAAGTTTAACAAGAAGAATAATGCTCCTACATCCAGAGTAATCATATCTGTTAGTAAGCCAAAAAAAAAAAAACAAAAACCAAATCCGTGCTTTTGAAAAGAAATAGAAGCAAACTAGAATGAGAAAACGGCGATTGTCTTCAACGTCATTATCACGATCTGAGGTTGAAATCACGTTAGATGATGGTGATGAGTCACTATTTACTGAAGATGAAGATGATGCACGCTGCATCGTGCCTGCATCTTTGGCAGCAATCTTTTTTCTGACGATTGTTCTCGCGAAGAATGGATTCGGTGTATTATGTGTATGAAATGGGCTCACAGTGAATGTGCAGGGTACTCAGGCAAAAAGTACATTTGTGATTTTTGTAAATAAGGTGTGTGTTCTGAATGAATAAAGTATTTTTCATCCTGTTATTTTTAAGACTTGTTTGGTCATTCCATATTAGGCTACAATAATACCTCATATTAGGAACACTATGTGCCTCATATGGGATTTGCAGTATTCAATAATTAAGCGATGTGTTTAGAGTTCGGTTAAAAGATTAGTTATGTGTTTTGTGACTCTTAAAAAAAGGGACCCCCTATTAGGCGACATTTCTGTATATATATATATATATTCGTATGAAACTACATGACAGGTACAAGAAAAGAAACATATATAAATTATATTACAAAAGTAGAAATATATTTAGAAGGGCCATAACTGCAGGGGGCCCTCTAAAACACTGCACCATTTGGTCTAGAATGTAGGAAAAACCTGCAGAATAAAAAACGTACATCACAGTGCCACAAAACTAAAGGTCTTTAGTTGTTAAGGTCCAAGCAACAGCCGCTGAGTTAAATTATGTAAGTTCGTGCATCCAAATTCAAACTTAGCTAGAGGACATTCTTCAACAATATGTATAACTGTTTCAATCTCAGCTCCGCAATGACAAGCTGGATTCCAATCATCATATTCCAATTGAAAAACATACTATTCTCCTCTTGAAAGCAGTCAATTCACTGATGCTGCATGAATTTCATTTGTCTTTGGATATACCTTCGATATTAAGTTGACAAATCTTAACAACTGGACCAATAAGCCTAAAAGAAACACAATATGAATTTAAACTTGAAAAATGACACCTGTCATATGACCTTGAGGATCTTAGGATCTTGTACGGTCTTACAAGTGATGGTTATTATGGACAACATTATATTTTCCATTTTGGACCATCGTAAAGATGGTTACCATCGACCAAAATCAAATTAAATTAAAGAAATACTTTTCTGTAATAGCCATATAAGGAGTTAACTCGTTTTTTTTCACTTTTTTCGGGGAAAGAGTTTTCAGAGGAAGAAGAGTGACCGTGTTTAAAGTGTTAATAATCCTCATTCTGACATACGGAAGTGAGGCATGGGTACTGAACAAGCAGCTTAAAAACAAATTACGGCAGCAAACGCAGCCTTGAACAGGTGGAATGGGGGAATTTGCACAGAGTTGCCTGAAAAATGCCAGGCTTCAGCACCCTAAAGGTTCAAAAAGTGAAGAGAAGTGTCAATATTCAAACAAGTCATTCGCATTGAGAAAAATGTTTCATTTTATGAAATTGTGCGTCACTAAGTGCAAATCAGATTGGTCACATATTGCTTAATTCATTTTAAGACGTTTATAAAATGTTATTTTGATTTTATACTTGTACAATGCCTTAGACATTACAAATTTGTTTTGACAAATATTATACTTAACTCCTAAAATTACATTGAATAACTGTTATATTTAATGTGTTTCTGTAATTTAAAATAACATAACTTTGATCCTATCTTGTCTTCAGTTTTTAAGAAAACATAAAAAAACGTACACCTTAGAAGGAAATAAAGTCAATAGACAAAAAGTGCTCAAAACACAGTCGTCTTAATACTACTATTATTATAACAAACAAAAATATTTAATATTCATGCTATAGAGTGTCTGTGACGATGAAAATACTAATTAAAAGATAATGATACATGTTATTCTTCCATCTTAAGAAAGACATATTATATTTACAGCAACAATACACTAAATTTTTAACTATCATATATTGTAAATACTTTTTGTTATACTTTAACATGAAAGAGGTAAATAAATGTTAAATGACATCATTCAATTAATATTTTTCTTATATATTAAGATTGTTAAAAGCTATATTCTTTATCTGCTTTGTAACGCATTTATTTTTATAAAGTGCTCATAGATGCCCGAAAAAATTAGATTATTCTTTCGAAGATTTCGTTTGGAAACTTTTCTCTATAAATCTTCCGCAGACTGAACGATGCATCACCCACAAGGGATATAAATCTTTAGGTAGATACTGGGCCGGCGGATTCGTCCCGAATATGCTATATACATTGTAAGAAATATATATATAGGTGTATATGTATATATGTAATATATACGAGTATAGGTGAGGCAATAATTAAATTAGGGAATATCTTTTTTCAATCCATTTTCTACAGATTCTCTTGGATTTCTAACGTCTAGGAAGATTGATTTGTACAAGCAACATAATTAAAGGGAACATACCAAGAAACTGTGTGTACGTTGCTACAAAAAATAAGGCAAAATTTCAGCTCCCAATTAAATTACAGCGGATTTTTGTGATAATCAACTAATTTGCTATAAATATATGTGTTTATTCGAAAATATTGAGAATATCTGCTTCAAAATAAAATATAAAATATACAATAGTTAAAACTATGCAAATGAGAACTCATCAGGAAGAAAAATAACAATATATTTTGCTAATAAAAGTAAATAGTAAGACTTTTCCACATTTAGTTGAGACTCTTGTTTCGTCGAATAATATGTCTGTTACCCCTAAAACAAATTAAAACGGTGTAACAAAAAACAAATTAATCAACAAAACTTAACCCATATGTTCAAAGTGCCTCCCTTCAACCATTTGGCATTGACCAGCACGATAGTAAACACTTTCTACACTGCGCTCAATAACATCTGGTCTAATTTGTTGCTTTCATAACTAATTCTCTGTTGTAAATCTTCCAAGTTGTTAGGATCTATTATGATAAAATTTTGATTTTATGTACGCCATAGATAAAATCTAAGAGCGTTAGGACGTGGGAAAGTGCTGGTTACTCAGTTGCTTCACGCCGCCCTATCAATTCACTTTCTGTTAATGTAGCATCAAGGTATTGATGGATCTCTATGCCGCATCCCATCTTGTTGAAACCAAATATTCTGATGAGGTACGTCGGCATCTTCATTATTAGGAAAAAGAGCTGCTAATGCCGGCATCAAATCTAATTGCAACAAATTTAATTATAGGGGAGCAGTCTGGCATCCTT
This sequence comes from Amphimallon solstitiale, assembly GCA_963170755.1. NCBI lineage: Eukaryota > Metazoa > Arthropoda > Insecta > Coleoptera > Scarabaeidae > Amphimallon > Amphimallon solstitiale. Next base: position 47,912,333 of record OY720681.1, on the reverse strand, counting down.
CAAAAAAGTAAGGTCCTAAAAACCGCCCTTATGTCATTCACACCCACACATTTATTTGTCTTGATGTTGATTGTGATTCCTGAATCCAGTGAGGATTTTCCAGTGACCAATATCAGTACTTCACCGTAACTGTAGTTGATGTACTGATCTGGTAAAAATACTGGCTTCATCAGAACAAATAATGTTGTTTACAAAATTGGGATTTTGATCACATCGGAACATTACTTCTTAATCGGCGGTCTGGTTCTTTTTCTTTTAACTCGTGAATTAGGTACATTTTGTACGGATGATGCACTTCTTTTTTAAATAATTTTACATGTATAGATAATCTATTTACGATAAGACACCTTGCAGAGAAAAAATTAAATAAAGGAAGAGAATTGCATGTTACGTTTATAGATCTGAAGAAATCATTTGATTCCGTTCCGCTTCAAAAGCTATGGGTTACTTTCGAAAAAGCGGACATAAATAAAAAATACATAAACGCAGTGAAGGCCCTGTACAATGACAGTCAAGCCGTCGTAAAAGTGGGAACCCAAGTCTCAGCGCCATTCATACCATAAAAGGGAGTAAAGCATGGATGCTGTCTGCCCCCCACCCTTTTTAAAATTTACCTGGATGCGGCCTTAAAACATTGGACCAAGAAGTGTAGCCCCATGGGAACATGGCTAAATGACAGCCCGATACATACGGTACTATTTGCAGATGACCAAATAGTAGTAGCGGAGGATCAGCAGGATATGACGTACATGTTGAACAAGCTCATAGAAGAATTATACTAAATGAGGCCAGCAGTTAAACATGGAGAAAACCCAGTATATGGTCATAGAACGGAAAGGACGGGATATAGAGTTAGACAGCGGAGCAATAAAAAATGTAAGCCAGTATGAATACCTGTAGGTCACAATAGACGAGGACGGAAGAGACGACAAGGACATAATGAAGAAAATAGGCAAAGAAAGAATATGACGAAAGCATTACATCCTACTCTGTGGAACAAGAACCTGACAAAAAAGACAAAGACGAACATATTTAAAGCAATCATTGAACCAGTTATGACATATGGGTCAGAGATATGGGTGATAGACAAAAACATGTATCAAAGGTTGCTTTCGACGGAAATGACATATTGGAGAAGATGCTGCGGAATAATTTTATACGACCTTGTCAGAAATGAGAATATCAGAGATAGAATGGGTGTGAAGGAGACTATTATAGATATATAAATGGGAGGCAGCTGAGATGGTATGGACATCTGCGTCGAATGGAGGAAGAAAGATTACTAAGAAGAGTGTGGAATTGGAATCCACCTCAAAGGAATAAACGAGGCAGACCAAGAAGGAGATGGATAGAAAATATAGAAGAAGAAATGAGGAAGAGAGATCTACGGGAGGAAGAGTGGAACGATAGAGATAAATGGCGCTTAGGATACGAGAAGCGGAAATAACTGCAAAAACTCGCTATATAAAAAAATAATTTTACATCAAAACTGTGGTCCACGTTGTTATCTAGGGCAAGTTGCCTTGTAGAAATATGATGATGTTTCTCTGCTTCAAGTAACACTTTTAATTTTGTTTCATTACTTTTTCGTGGTCGACCTTCTGCGGAGTTAAATCTTATACACTTCCAGTTTCCGTATGTTTGGCGACCAATTTACATACTGTAGATCTTGCAAGTGGAGGCCAATCAGGATGTGTTTCATTAAATAACTCACGAGCCTCCGCATGACTTCTTAGCCTATCGCCGCATCCCGCCATTGTAAAAACCTCTAATCTTTCCCGTTCAATTAAATGTACATTTTCTTGTTCTTAACTTCAAAATTTAGAATGGCTTTTTACAAGTTAGATAACTGTCAAACTTTTCCCAGTTGAGTTGATTTAAGATTTTCGATAAAATAATTTTTGCTTTGTAAATGTAATTTGTAAATTTATTCAAACAAATTGTTATAGTACAAGGTACCAATTTTACTACATCACCGTTTAAGAAGTAAGATCTATTACAAACTGAAGAAAATAGTAATGATTGTAATTTAAAGAAAAGGATGATGACGTCATTGTGTAAAAAACACAACACTGACCTATCTCTAGTTGTCCAAATTTTAATAAAATTTAAACGGTTACACAATCAAACAGAAATATATTTTTCAAATTTAATATGATTATTTTGTTGATTATTTTCTTACAACATCTGATTGTATTCTGAACATTTACGAATCCGATAGAAAATAAATGATTAATGACAATGAAATTGAATTAAATATATTAAGTGTAATTAGAAAATATATAGATTAATCTTAATGGATTTGTTTGCCTTACTAAAAGTATGTACTATTTGCAAAGTAAAATAGCACAATTAGTAGTAAATCTGTTCAGTAAAAATATAGGATATGTGTTCATGGTTGTTAAAAATGTGATTTATTCTACCAAATTCTCTAGAGAAATCAGTCTACAATACAGCTTTAATCTCTGTTTGGTTATTACTTATTAGTTATATAATATTAATCTGTTCTTGCTTATTACTGAGAACTTTGGGAGCTGTATTTAATCCCTAATGCCCTAATGTGGGGTATAACTGGCCCCGCTTCCACGTGGAGCCAAATGTGACGTCAGAAATGTCACAATTTGAATTTTCATCTAACACATACAGACTAGAAAATCCATAGAGCATAAATGGAAACTACATGATGTTTAAGTCAGTATGTTATTCAGTACAAAAATACCTATAATAACCTATATTAGGTAGATTTTTTTAACTATTATTAAATAAATAGAATGTTACTGATAATGTAAAATAAAAAATAGTTTTTGTACCAGTAGTAGAATATCATAGCATTTTTACACCTAATAAAACGCCATGAAATGTCATTTCTCCATCTGAACTAATAACAGGTAAATAATGAGCACATTATTGACCTAGGTGAATAATGACAATAAATAGAGCGCATGCCATAACCATGCAATCGCATTAATATGTCAACCGTATATGTCAATTTATACCATAAATCATACCTAAAATCTAAAACTTATAAATGCTCTACCTCTAAGATAAAATAAATATCTGTATATTAGGTTAACAATAGCATTATCTCGAGACAGGAATGAAACTTTTCACCGAGGTTTGTATACTATTTTATTTACAGCCATAATTATATTTATTTGTGATAAAAATTCCGGTAAAAGTTTTGACATATTGAGTTGTCAGATTTGTGATGATCTAGCGTAAACGTCAAATAAATATACGCCACTTTTTTTCGGTGAATAGATTATAAAAGAAATGTTGAATAGTAAAGCCTTCAAGGTCTGCACTCCACTTGAACTGAGGGAAGCTGTCCTCCCGTAGCAATCCAGATATCTTGGTTCGAATGGAGCAGGACATGAAATCACTATTTCATCATATCAGCAATAGCAGGGCGGCCTATCTATGTATTCAAGCTTCCAATAATTCTAATGTAACAATTAATTTTATTTACAACCATACAATTAATAATTATTTGTGATAAAAATTCCGATAAGGTTTTGACATATCGAGTTGACAGTTTTAAATTGTGATTGACATTGAGGTTAAGAAACGAGGGCATTAATAGAGGGCGGGAAGTAAATGAGGGCAGTAATAAGAGGGCGGGAAGTAAACGTGAACAAAGTCACACTTCCCAACTTTTAAAAAGTCAGAAATGCCAACATTACGGGTATGGTTGTAAATAAAATTATTTAATTTATTTATAAAAATTGATAGTGCAATTATGGCATGTCAAATTTATTGATGGTTCAATTCTATTTGAAAAACCAGGATTGTGCAGATCTGTAGGCTGATTAGTGAGAGTATTATTAATTGAGTTAATTCCATAAGTATTTACGATATCTTCAGCCGAAATAGATCCTGATTGTACAGCTGATGTTGAATTTTCTATATAACCCTCAGTTACACTAGAAGATTTCCAACCACCATGTTGTTTTAACTGAAGGATATTACCACCATTGACAGCTAAATGTGTAGCCGAGGTTCTACGGAAACTATGACTAGTATATAACTGTGGATTTTGTAAATTTAAGTAAACGGCATTTTTTTTGGCATCTGTCCTATTGTGTTATGTACAATGTTTTGTCTAGTACATTTACCATTACGTACACTAATAAAGAATTTTGCTATATCTGGAATTGTTCTAATTTTTAAGTAGTCTTTAATTAATTTGATCCAAAGTGGCTCCATTATTAAAAACTTTCAAGACGAACAATTTTTGCTATTGCGGATGTGAAAAATATTTCATCTTCTTCATGATGACATCAGAAATTAATAAATTACACAGCTCATCACTTCGGCATGCACCAGCAACACCAATTACAAGAGCAGTCTACAGGGTTATAAATTGTCAATAATTTCAAAGTATTAATATATAAACATACTACCTTAGCTGCAATCTAACATGCGTAGGGTAAGGAATGTTATAATTTCTTCTTGAGAAAATACTAATGATTTTTTGGGTTTATAATTTTCATTTTTGCTTTTTAAGAAGGCAACTAATTTAAAATATTTTGATGATGTTAATATCCTCTTTTAGGCCGAGTGTAGCTTTCTACATTGAATAATGCGCCCATAAAGTCGAGGCTTTTTTATCTTTTGAATGTTCTTTAAAATAAGCCAGAAGTTTTCTGAAATTGCTACTGTATTTTTGGGATTACACCATTTTTTAAATTCTGTATATGTTTTCATGTATGCCTGTTCTGCAATCTCGCGCATTTCAGGTGCTGTACATTTAAACTCTTCAGACATTATAAATGGAATGAAAAATAATAAATAATTGGCTTTCAGTTTCAGCATTTATGTCAAAACTTATTTGGCATCATCAAAATATAGTTTACTTATTTGTTTATATGAAGTTTTATTACAAGCACATTCTTACATATATTAGTAAATTTATTCATAATTATTAAGGTTTCAAGATCCAATTAGACTACTGGTACAAAAAATAGTATACATACTATGGTTGAGACGACTACGACTATTACTTACCAGGGTACGTATTAAAAATTATTACGAGAGTGGTTTAGTGGCTTCTCAGAACCTGGCAAAAGATGTGTCAAGTTCAACGGTTATATTATTTAGTAAAAAAGTCTTGCAGCCAAACCAAATTCTTAAATTTATAAATATCAAATGTCAGGAAAGGTCAAATGAAGCTGCTCAAGAAATTGAGTCGAATATTCGTGTCTTTCTTTTTATTAATGCGACAGTAGGTTTGTAGTATACTGCATTTATTTTTTGTATGCTAATATTAAGTTTGAATTTAGAATTTTGCATTATGTAGTTGAATTATTATTTATTTACCTTTTTGGAACTTATCAAGCCTCTTGATGTATAATGCAATGAAACTCCATTAATTCCTTGGTATCTATGTTTTTAGTTTGTAAATACTCTTTTAAAATAGTTATTATCCCAGATTTACATCCAAGCATTTAAGGTGCTCCGTCAGTCGTAATACCAGATAATTTCGTTAAATCCAAATCCATTATAGAACATTTTACCAGAAGAGCTTTGAGCATGTTACTCCCCTTGGTTTGACTTGTCAAAGCACTCATACCAAGCAGTTCTTCACTCACTTCGAAATTTTGCGTTACACCTCGTAAAAATACTAAGAGTTAAGCAGTGGAAGTTATATCTGTAGATTAGTCGAGTGCTATAGAAAAATACTCAAAACTTTTCGATTTCGTAGCTAATTGCTCTTCTATATTAGATGCTAATGTGGTAATTCTTCTTTGAACAGTCATCCGATTTAGTAATTACGCAAATGATATTTTTTAAAACAACATTGGCAAACAATTTACATATACTGAGATATTATCGTATCTAAGACAACTATTGAATATGTTTATTAATCTGAGATTAGTATATTACTTTGTCATGTCTCTACATTAAGACAAATTTGAATATTTAAGTTTATCTGGTAATTGCACAATAACAGTTTCCCTTCACCTTTCACATATTTTTCTTCCTTATGCATTGAAGATCTTCTTGTCGGTGTGCTTAGTTGGAGTCCTCCTTCGACGGTAGAGACATATGTAGCTTCTTTAACTGCTAGTCGCACAATAATAACTTTTTATAGGAAGATATGTTAAGCTTTACACATTTAACACTTAGTTGGCGGTCGACCTTTATGTGAACAAAGAACCTATTTTATTACTTTTGAAGTTCAAAGAACGACAATTTAATACATTACTACTTACTTATTAATTAGAGGACATTATACTACTTTTAATGGTCTACTTAAACCAGGCTAATACGCCGGTGACCGATATCTTCCAAGGTCGCCAATCTTTCTTTCTGCTTTCTAGAAGCCTAGTTGTCGACTACTTTCTTTCATCGGACTGCGCTTTCTCCACAGGCTCCCTTTTCTCCTCGGCCCATGTATCGTAGTTATTAAGGTTTCCGACGCCGATAACACAAAAATCGCGCCTCAAATCGTATAATTAATACAAACATTTGGTGCTATGACTTATATATATTTCCTATCTAAATAGTATTTAACTTATACATAGATATACATTTAGGATAAACAGTTCTAAGAAATTTGTCGTTGGTTTCTGATGCATAAACCTTGAAATAAAATTAATATTCGTATTTAAAATTAATAAAATTATCAAATTAGGCTGTACTGTTACACCAGTTTGCCATGAAAAAGGAATCGCAAAAGTAAATCTATTATCTAGTATCATCAACTATTGATTTTTAAAAAAATCGCTATCCCCTTAAAGGATTTTTCTGTAAATCTCTTATGTAAGTTATAAATAAATATATGCGTTACTTTTGACGGGCGTTGTATTTAGAAATTTAAAGCCAAATAAATGCTTGATTGGTTGTCAGGGCAGAACGATATAAATATGAATAAAATGGTTGAGGATTGATATGGTGGTGCGTATTTAGAAAAATAACTCCGCCTAAGTTATACTCGATGAACTTAAGAAAGTGTAAGAAAAGATTCGAACATTCCGTCACATTTGATGAATAAATGCAGTGTTTCAACGAGTAAGCACTAAGAGTACGTACTAGTTCAAGGGACATACACAAACATGCGACAACATTCCGTTTATTAAGCGCTGTCGGGTGTCAGGAAGGGATCGATTTCAATTGAACGGGTGAAGGCAGCACGTGCATTACGATTTTCACGAGTCGATATCAATCACGGGGAATGCAATTTACGTCATCCGTAAATAGTGGGACAAATTCACCGGAAATCAATCATGCACATAACACTCAAGTAGAATTCATTATGGTGATGAGAGGGAATTTTTGTCAACCTTCCCTGCGCTCTTCTGTTCCCTGGCTGACAGCGAAATCCTAAATCCAAACCGAAAACTAAATTTGATTATGAAATCAGATCGTCGTCGGACGGGATGTTTGGCGACCAATTTTCATTGACCAATAAATGGCAATATCGGAAATTATTTAATAATGGATTTGGTTTAATTGATCTGATTTGAATTAATTAAGAGACGTAATCACAAATTATGAATACGGAAAATATCAATGTTCTGCTTATGAATAAAATTCATCACAAAATTCCTAAATGCAATATCGAGGATACTCTTTAGCGAAAATAGTAAACAAGAAAACGACGATAACACAAAATGTATCCAGAAGAACAAAAAATATAGTTCGCGTAGTGACAAATACGATTTAATAATTTATAGCAAAAAAAAGTACGTCGAATGTTTATTTGCTTTCCTTTTTTTAATCTATTGCTGTGACCTTAGCAAATTAATTATACAATGAAACTATTAAAGCTCTATATTCTTAAAAATATGAAGGTTCACGCATGTATCTCAAGAAATAAGCCTTATGCTAACCTGAGATCTTATTACTTCTGCAAGAATATGGGTTAAGCAATGTCGTACTTCACTAGTGCAGCTAATAGTATCACTAATGATATCTTATCTCAGGGGCAAAAAGATCCTTACTCCAAAAGGTTGAACTCTTTAGCTATTCGACAGGTCAGATACATTAAATAAAATACAGAAAATATCTTACAATATCATTTATTGAACACACTAAGAAATTTTCACAAAAAAAAAACTATTCTAGATTATATATTTATAAACCACAACAACAGAAATTATCATTCAATATGTATATAGATTAAATGTATAAAAATTATAACTATATATCATGCACTTATACGTGTTAAATTTAATATTTCGTGTACAAAAATCGAAATGACTTATACTAGTTATGATTATAGCAAAAAAAATATTATTATGGTGAACACCTTAGAAGATAGACTTTGCCTTGACACTAATCATATCCAAATGCATTTTCTCGCTTCTTGACAACATTCCCAAAGCAAATTCACGCCAATAAGTCAGTAAAGGTGCCAATCTATGAGTTTATCTTTTAAAACTTATTAAATGCACCCTCGACTCATGTCACAACGTGTCCAATCTCCAATGTGTAAAGGAAAGAATGAAAAATTATTCAAAATTTAATTTAGAAGATTTTAATAAATGTGTTTAGATATGCATTAAAACGCTGACTCTGTGCTGATATTAATTTTATTCAAATGCTTCTTCTCGCTTCTGAATGACATTCTCAACACAAATTCATGTTGGAGAATCAATTAGGGCTCCATTCTATAAGTTCGTCATTGAATAACTTATTTAACACATGCGTAATTCATAGAAATCTCAACATGTCAAATTTCAATGAATAAACATAAAATTTCGATAAAATAATCATAAGCTTTAAGCAACAACAAAAAATTACCAACCTTGTTAACTATCAATATAAGTCACCACATAAAACAATAAAACACTCTATACACAAAAAATAACTATACAAACTACTTGAGCTCTTCATATAATACGCCAAACTCTTCCGTATTCATTTTGTATTGACTTATTTTACATAGACTCTACAATAAATAATTATTAAATGATAAAAATTGTATTAAATTGTATAACTAAAAAAACCATAACGTATCTGTATCCTCCAGAATCTTTTACCGTAACATGTTGCGTATGGTCATCACGTCTTAAAATAAAATATTCTGACCCCTAACTAACATACTGATATCTCCTAACGATAAATCAAATGTATTTATTTGTTTTTAAAACTATTCTAAGTTCGAAAAAATTACTTCTTAAAATTTTCCTACAAAAAAAAATATTAATCGAGAAATTATTCTAAGTCTCGTAAACTATTATTTACCAAATTTTCAAAGTCCCACAAAATTATTATGGTATTTTTAATACAGATACCGAATGTTTATTTGTATTCTAAAGCGATATTTCACCTGCTATAGAAAAATCTCCGAAAATTTCATTTCACCGCCTTTTATAAAGATAATTCTTAATAAAAAATCTAAGCATGCCTAGTGAGTTCCCACTCTAAAAGAAGTATACTACTAGTATCGCCACTAGCGGCGTGGAAATACATTAGTGCTTGAAAAATGTAAACAAACAAATGCATCTTTAAATCGATGTGATTGTGTCAATTTGATATACAAAATTTAAAGAAAAAGCCAGTAGGTATATAAGTATGAGAAAGTGCAAATTACTGCTATGTCTCCATTAGACAAGGTAAATACAATAATATTCTAACATCTATGATACCATTTACAGTATAAAATGTGAATGCATCACTGCCATTCATAAATAAGGTTATAAATTTCGTTATTACTATTATTATGATTTTTATACTACTTCCGCATGTTGTTTGGATACTTAATTCTAATTTTCCTTGTCTTTTTTCTCATAGGAAATAAAGGAAACGCATTCGTAATTGTAGGAATGTATTTTCTTATGAAGAATGGTTCTTACATGGTTTGTACAGCGTCTGGTGAAAAATATTGTTTACATCGACCCCATCATCGAGTGGTCTCGGGTACACCTGGGCGAGATAGGGGAATACCGTCCAGTTTCGCTCACACTAATTCGACTTGGTTTTGTCGGCTCTCGGGGAAACCTGTAGGCCAGCGGTTCTCAACCTTTTAGGTCCTAGGACCCCCTTTTTAGGTCAAATATTTAGGCGACCCCTATGAACTGCAAAGTTAAATTACCATGCTAATTATATCTACAATAGATAAATGTTTATATTTACTGAAAAAGCGAGTTACTTTTATTGATTTATAATTACAATAAATTTAACGCGTAACTATTTAAGACAATTATTGCTATTAACTGGATGTATGAAACCCTTAATTTGTTAAGCGACGTCAGCTGAAAGTAAGAAGTCTTCAAAAAAGAACCGGCAATTCACAAGGTTGATGGTCGCGGGTGCATGTGTGCGCGCGCACCCAGTGGCAGGCCTGAGCACTATAGGTAGCTGCCTGTCAGCTGATCACTCACATTCACATCACAGCCACACAGCGCCAGTCTGCCCGAGGGCGACATATTGAGGTGATCAGTCTTCTTTTTGTGCAGTTTTTTATTGATACCATGGATAAGTTTTTGAAAAGAGCATCTACAAGTAGTGAGAGTCGTGAAAATGTGAAAACAAAGGTTCGTAAGTACAACGAAACGTACATACAGTTCGGTTTTGCTGAATTGGGCAACAGACCTCAGTGCGTTATTTGTAGTGAAACGCTATCAGCGGAAAGCATGAGGCCCTCGAAAATGAAACGCCATCTTGAAACTAAACATTTCGCTTTGAAAGACAAACCAGTGGAGTTTTTCCAGAGAAAATTGGTTTCTTTCAGAAGTCAACAGGTAAATATTAAACACTTTTGAGATGTTAGTAAAAATGAACTCACGGCATCGTACGAGGTGGCGCTGAAGATAGCTAAGAAAGGAAAACCACACACAATCGCTGAGGAATTGATTCTTCCTGCCGCAATTAATTTGGTTACTAATATGATCGGCTCTCAAGAATCCGAAAAATTAAAGAAAATCCCTTTATCAAATGACACTATATCAAGACGCATTTCTGACATGTTTGAAGATGTCCTGAACCAGCTAAAAAACAATTAAAATAAAGTAGTTTTTTGTCCATCCAGTTTGATGAGTCAACTGACGTTGCCAACTGTGCCCAATTTTTGTGCTACGTTAGGTATGATTACAATGATTGTATTCATGAAAATATATTATTCTGTAAGCCCCTGCCAAATAACACAACCGGTGAAAGTCTTTTTAAGATTTTTGTAGAAGCGACTGAACCTTTTGAAATTGAATGGAACAAATGTGTTTCAATTTGCAGTGACGGGGCAAAGGCACTAACGGGAAAGAACAGTGGTTTGATAACTAGGCTGAAATCATTAATTCCACTCGCAAAATAGGTCCACTGCTTTTTACATAGGCAAGCTTTGGCAGCTAAGAAAATACCAGATGAATTCCGTCAAGTTTTGGCTGAGACAGTAAAGGTTGTCAACTTTATTAAGAGTCGTCCCTTGCAGAGTCGGTTACTAGAAAATTTGTGTGATGATATGGGAGCCTTACATAAACACTTGCTGTTTCACACCGAAGTAAGATGGCTATCTCGTGGCAATGTGCTAAGCAGGTTGTTTGAACTGAAGTCTGAAATGTTGTTGTTTTTGGTTGATAATAAACCTGAATTTTCGAGTTATTTCAGTGATGAGAAGTGGTTAATAAAGCTTGCTTATTTAGCTGACATCTTCTCTCATCTTAACAGTTTGAACGCGTCCCTACAAGGACCAGACAAAACAGTGTTGTTTGCACAAACCAAAGTGAATGCATTTGTAAATAAACTTACTGCATGGAACACACGAGTTGAGAGAGACAATTATGAGAACTTTCCACTTACTGAAGAATTCAGAGAGTATATTTTGAGTGCAGGCGACACATCCCTTGACATTTCTTCTCTCTCTCAGCTCATATCCTCACACCTCGCGTCCTTAATTCAACAACTGACGGATTACATTCCAAACAAAGATATGAGCGGTGACTTGTGGGTAGTAAATCCTTTCAACGAACAAGCAGTACAAAATGCCGAGCTAAGTGTCCGTCTTCATGAACAACTTATAGAGGTTTCGACTGATCAGGCGATTCAATTAAGTTTCAATAATGCTTGTGCCGATAGATTTTGGATGAGTATAAAAAAGGGAAATCCAGACCTGTCAATAGCAGCGTTGAACGTGTTAATGCCATTTGCAACATCTTACAATTGTGAACAAGGATTTTCCACTATGGTAAATTTGAAAACGAAATCAAGAAACCGTTTGACTTTGGAAAAAGTATTGTGTATTACTCAAATAAATCCAGACATTACAAATTTAGTAGAATGCAAACAAGCACAAGTTTCTCATTGATTTATCTAAAAGAGTTGTAAAAAGTATTGCAAAAACTATGTAATCTTGTTTTCAAATACATTGATCTTAAATTAACAATATTTGTTTTCATTTTTTCCTTCCAAATCTGCGACCCCCCCCCCCCAGACATGTTCCGCGACCCCCCAGGGGGTCGCGACCCACCGGTTGAGAAACCCTGCTGTAGGCAATACGGTGCCCGAGAGCCGACAAAACACGAGTCGGTCTAGTCTGAGTGAAACCGATCCGTATTCCCCTATCTCGCCCATGTATAGTCTCAGGCATCACATCTTTAAGCTAAAGTTACAGATAAACAATAAGTTATCAATATTTATCTGCTATACAGGGACCATTCAAATATAAATTTTATAAATAAGAATTTTAACAGCATTACTACATTGTTTTATTTAAGATAGTACTAATTGTTAAGCTAAAATAAATTTACTGAAATCTTAACCTACTGTAATTTTACAATAAATATCTTTATACATACAATTTATATTCTTTAATTTTAATCACAGACGATTATAAGAGAAATGAAATAAAATTAAATCAACTTAAATCTATGTATTTATTTATTTATTTCGTATATAGACAATACAGGACAAGCCCAATAAATGTCTGAAAGTACATAACAAGAAAATATACATATACACACACACATGCGTTAATAGACTAATGATAAGTAATATCAATAAATATAGATGCAATAGTATTGTAGACTAACTAAATTATAAAGAAAAACAATGGATTCAAGAAAGACCAAAATCGACATCGTACATTGAGAATTGCAATATAATTACACTTTACAAAACTTCTAATACAGGTGAAATCACCAAATGTTAATTTATATTAGCATCATATAATCAGTAGTTTTATTTGTTTACTGAACTCAGCGTAAGTCATGTTAAAAATATCCACATGGCGGGGAAGCAAGTTCAGTTCTCTCGCTACTAAGGTGACAATAGTACCCGTATGTGGTTTTATGATATTTTAAATAGAACAGATTATCATTCCTTGTACCAATCGACGGTACACGAAAGGTAAAGAATGACAACAGTTCCGAACAATCAAGCAAGCTATGCAGACACTTGTAGCCAAACTTAAGCAAAGCCTGTCTTCGTTGTGATGAGATGGACTGAAGACCCACCAATTCCAGCCTTTCAGCGTATGTATACAATTCCTTGTCTAATTTAAGTTTATAGAGAATGTAGTTTACAAATTTACGTTGTACACGCTCAATCCTATCTGACTGTATAGCTGTGTGCGGGTTCCAAATAGTGGAGCAATACTCAAGAATGGAGCGCACCAGAGACTGATACAAAGAAATTATTCCGATGACATTGGAAAAATCCCGAGTCTGCCTCCGAATAAAGCCACATAACTTATTCGCTCTGCATGTGATATCATCAACATGCAGACGGAATGTAAGGGAGAAATAAAATGTAACCCCCCAAATCTTTGATGTATCCTACACGCTCCAGAGCAATGCCATTGATAATATAGCATTCAGAGCATTCAGCATTCAGTTTTTTCCTACTGAAGGTAATGAATTTACATTTTTGGACATTTAATGACATATTGTTCTCCCTACACCAGGTGGTGACACCGTCAATGTCAGCCTGAAGCTTGAAGCAGTCGGATGGTGAAGAAATAACAGTGAACAACTTCAAGTCATCAGCAAAAAGGAGAAATCTAGTAATGCGAAGATTGATATCATTAATAAAGAGAAGGAATAGGATTGGGCCTAAGTGACTACCCTGGGGCACCGCAGAGGTTACAGGAACAGGACTTGATGTACTAGAACCAATGCGCACGACCTGAATACGGTCTAGCAAGTACGACCGGAACCAAGATAGAATCGATCCGGAAATGCTATACGCCTCGAGCTTCCAAAGAAAAAGGACGTGGTCAACGCGATCAAACGCTTTACTGAAATCCGTGTAAACGGAGTCGACCTGAGACCCATCCTCCAGGGCTTCACATATGAAGTGGTGGTATACAAGTAGATTACTCTCCGTACCCCGACCCTGAATAAAGCCATGCTGTTCAGGAATAATAATTCTCGAGAAGGTTGACATAATTTTGTCGGCGACAATCGATTCAAGCGCCTTTCCCAGAGCCGGCAAGGCACAGACCGGGCGATAATTACGAACATCTGAGCGATCGCCGGTTTAAATAGTGGCACAACAAAAGCTATTTTCTATTGTTGAGGAAATATACCTGAAGAAACAGATACATTGAAAAGAGTGGAAATTGGCGGCGACAAAGACGGACTAGAGTGCCTCAGGAATTATGGTGATTGTTCTCCGGGCCGGATCCCATCCGGCCCGGAGAACAACGAGTTAGGTAGGGAAGTCAACTTATGAAACACCAAATTCGAATCGATAGTCATATTACGGTCAGAGCTTGAGTTGTGGTAGTTTAAGAGGTTAAACTGAGGAAAAGAAGTAGAATATTTATTATACACTGATTGGAAGTATTCTGCAAACATGTTACTCATAGTGGCGAAATCATCAGTGTAATCGACGTTGAAAAACATTCGCTTAGGCAAACCACGGGTTTTCTGTTTGGAGTCTACATATTTCCAAAAAATTTTTGAGTTTCGATTTATGTTATCCTGTGTGAAGGATAAATACCGATCATAATCGTTAGCAATGCTAATCTTTGACAGTGATCGCAAATTCTTTTAGATATTGTGAGCCGATCTAGTTGTGATCCTGAGAATATTTATATAGAGCCTATTTTCTATCTCAATATCACAAAACTATGTAACTTGTAATACACAAAAGTCGCCTAATCCACTTAACGTAAATTCAAAAGAGAAGGATAAAAAAATATAAAAATCAAAAACATTTGTCTATTTTGCGTATGAAATAACGATGGAAATGAGATTTACGTGCCCTATAACAGTTAAAATAAGATATAAGGTATTTATCAATCAACTTTTGTATTTTTTGCCATAACTTTAATCATACTTTTAGCGGGTAAAACATATTTCATAAAAAACTGAGATAACGGAAACATATGAAAGACTTACTAGTTTACGTTAGTAAAGCGAATAGTGTTGTGTATAATTTAATTAAACTATTAACGCATTTATATTTTAATTATAGTTTTTCACATTAAAAATAGCGTAATTATCACTCTGGACTTTGATTATGTGGTTTCCTTATTAACAAACTATTAAAATTAACTTGTCTTAAAGCGTTTTAGGTAAGAATGCCTGAAAAATATAGATATAGTTCTATCCATCCACCTATAGGGACACGCTTCAATATCTCATCGCGTTAAACATACACTAAGTAAACTAAACCTTTATTTTATGTGTATGCAAGTAAGTGAAGGGCATACAAATGTTAAGTTGTGATAGTCTGACTTTTGTAACCCGCGAAAGAAGCAGGAGCAGAAGCATGTATCAAAATTCGAAGTCATACAGCTGGTATCCTTACCACTAGAACGAAGAACTTCGTAGTGGCGTTTCAGGTTTTTCTTTTTTATGTTTTGAAATGTAAGTCCAGGAAGGTTAGATAGGATATCTCGATTAATTTGTTTAAAAGCACACTTGTGTTTTTTTCTATATAAGCATTTTTTATTATTTATGGCTTTATTCAAGATATTTACCTCAATATTTACTCTCAGCCTTCTCTAATTTTTCAAAGTTTTACGATATTTACTCTAAAAAAATATTTTTATTTATCACTAATTTAGGGATTTTATGGTTTGAAAGTTTCTCAAGTATTTCAAAAGGGCGCTCAAGTAATAATTTTTTTTTTACATTCTCAGACGTAGTATAATGAAGTATGATGGTATATGTATACATAAATTTTCGACCTCACGATTTTTGCAGATATCCACGTTTTGAAGTCTTTTTAAAATTTTCTGATTGTTCCATGAGAAAGTCCAATCTCTTGATAAAGACGTTTCAAAGATTTTGTGGTTTCACTTTCTATACGTTGACGAATATCACTTTTAACTTCTTCCGAACGAACAGTTGGTCTACGGATTTATGGCCCTCAGAAGCAGTCTCACGAGAAACACCAACACAATTGGAGAGGCCACTATAAAAATTTTTGGGAATTACAGTTAACTCTGGGAAGTGCTCTCTGAAATCATCCAAACATGACATGCTGTCTGTACACCCAAATTCCGTTAATTCGTACTCGAAGATAGACTTCAATCATGTACGCTTCTTGCACTGCATTGTAAACCATATTTGAATTTATACAAAGTCGATGTTCAAACTTGCTTTCAGCAGTTGTAACACATTGATGACAGTCAATGTCACTATCAAAATAATTTTCAAAACCGTTAAGTTATAATACCTGGATTAAGTTCAGATATATATTTTCTATTAGAAAGCCATCTTCGCCTAGAAACTTTGCGGTATCACGGTATACTTAGATTTATTTTACACGGGTTTCACACGTCTTCCCTCGACCATAAGTATACATCCATATATTCAATAAGAAACTGAATGTTAATCTTTACCAAATAATAATAATAATAATAATATACGTTTATTTAGCAATTGCTATTATTTTACATTTTCTGACATAACAATACTTTGTTGTTTACGTGAAGCAATTTAACCTAATAAAGAAAATAACAGTGAGCAGACTTATGGACTAATAAACTTACATTACATATATTACACAATGTCAGCATTTGTCTATTAGTACATACAATAAATTCAATACAAATACCAATTGTGCAACGTTTACTAACTAACTACTACTTTAAATTATAGATACACAACTTCTAATTCCTATAGGTAACTTGTTATAACGTTTTTTTTTATCTGTACACATTTATATATAAAAATTACTTATTTTTCTAGAATGTATTATAATTATGAGTCTTGCATTAAATATACTTAATTTTAGACTTTTGTGTTTCTAGAATTCGTTGATAACTAGGACAGTTTCTGCCAAATGCACTATGGTTAACACCCAAATCAATTTTTAATTTTACACCCATCCTCATATAATTTACACACTTCTCGTCCTCACCAACACCATTAACACAATCAATTGTACAGTGTTCACCTGCACACCTACCGCATGCTTTAGTTAATGTGCAATCCCTCGCAAAATGATTATAACCTGCACAATTATAACACCTTATTGTATTTACGTATTCATATATATCGCATTTCTTCCATCCAACATTAATTTTTTCTTTCTGTAGCATTTTTCTAAATATATCCGATTTTACATCAATTATTATGTTATCATAGTTCATTTTCCGTTTGCTGAGATACTTCCTATTTATTTTTACTTTTTCCTTTATATCACTTCCTAGTATTTTTAAGTCATTCTGATTAACAATTGCGCACATAATATCCTCTGGCTGCAAGTCAATATATTCTTTTTCCACTCCTACTATAATAATCTGTGAATCTTTAAGCTTAGGATCTAACACATCATATTTATTTCCCAATTTTTTTTCATATGATTTTTCAATTTTTCTTTGGAAGTAGTATCACCGCAACTAACCAAAAGACCACCTTTTCTTATATTCTTTATTGTTTCTACACTTACAGACATTTTAATAGAGTCAATTTTATTTCTCAATTCTGTGTTTGTTTCCTGGCTTTTCTGTGTTTCATTTTTTGTCTTTATAATAATTTTATCATTATTATTTTTTACAGTATCACTGTATAAAATCCTTTTTTCTGTTTTGTTTCCGGCGATAGAAATAGACTTTAAAATTTCATGAATCAATATGTTTTGATCTGAAATTGTTTGAAGGCAATCATTAAGTTTTTTATCTATTTCATTCATTTTTTGACCAACTTTTAGTTTACGACAAATATCGCACACATATGTAATTATATCGGTTTCACTTAATTTTTTAGCTGTCTCATCGCTTACTTTCGCGCATTTACTATGTCTCTCTTCCTCACACATGAAACACTTTACCGTTCTTTCCGTCCTTCTGAATTCCAATTGGCAAACATAATATTTATTGGATGACATTTTATTTTATATATGTTGACCTACGCAAATGATTAATCATTAATTTTGTACATCGATGAAATTTACTAATAGTTTCATCATCACAATTTCATGTTTAACAACGTACAATATTTTACTTTTCGACACTGCACTTTTGCAGAGCCGATAGAAATACGTCCCCACTCTACAAATTCTAAACTACTACTAACTGTTAAAAGTTTTTAATCGATTTATATTCTAATACTGATATTTTGACAGTATTTTGAATCACATTTTTTCCAGTTCTAATTTAAACTCATAATTTAGGTCAACCATCATTAAAAAAATACGTTATTCAAATACCAGCAGCAATGAAAACTTTTGGCCAGTTTTTTTGGGATTTGGCTCTTCTATTACTAAACAGCACACCTGTGAATGAATAACTACAAGATAAAAAACAATTGTAAACATGCCAAACAAATACTCTTACAAACACATATTTACTTGAATTAGTAAAGGCACTTGTTAACGCGATAATCTCGGTAAGCCATATTTCTTTTGTCAACAGTTATTATTAATGACACTGCTTTGGAATGTTACATAAACTTTCATAACATAACGATTCTGCGGTATGCCCGCCCATATAAATTTTTTTTTCGCTAAAAATTCGCACGAAACCTAACAAGGAGGGAATACGAAAAAATAAAGGAAAATGCCAGGCGAGAAAAGTTATTATTACAACACCATCGCCAACAATGTCTAGGAGAAGGTTAATAAATTCTTCCTCTTTTCAAACGAGCGCGCCTCGTTATTTTTGATTAAGGTTATATATCAAACTTGTGCTAAGTTTCGCGTTATCTGGATTACTTATCTATGATAGCGGTTTCGGAAAATAAAACGTTCTTACGACCCCCGACCTTAAGTTCGGCCCCCTTTCTCAGAATGATTGATGATTCGTAAATGTTAGTGGCTGGTGCTAGCGGTGGTCAAGAAAACTCTTTTATTTACATATGAATGCAGACACACACATTCATGACTTTTGACCGGGCCTATCAATCCCGGGGCCTAAACCAAAAAAGAAACCCTTTTCGCCGAGTAGTGTGCTGTATAATGCGCTCTGCTGCTGTCTTGAGATTTTTCCTTGCTTCCTTGACAGCCGCCTTCTAACCTTAGCTTCGTGTCGACTTTATATATGCCCTGTGAAAAGACTGATGGCCGACAATTAAGGAAGCAAGAAAGAAGAAAAGACACAAATACATACACACAGTTCGTACAGCGGCGGTCAGCATGTATTGCATATAACATTCGCAGATAATTAATCACTTTCTGCAAATATACGTTTATCATTCAATTATACTGTCAGTTGCAAAGCCATGCTCATTTCTGAGGCTGCTTTCACTTTCTTTATATTAACGTTGCGGTAAACCAGTTGTAAGTAAACTACCTAGACGTGTTGGTGGTATGCGAAGGAACGTTTCATTGATCGTCTCAGAATAAGAATAATACGTTTAAAGTCATTAAGTTACGATCTTTAAGGTTGATGGTTGTTGTTATAAGTATATTTTTCATTTCTGAATACATATATAATATAATGTTTTCTAGCTGTTGGTAAATAGCAAAATGAGCTAAGTACATTAATTAGTTATAATAATGTTATGCTGATTATTCATGGAATAAGTTACAGTTTCTCGAACACGACATTCGTTTCTGCAAACTATTGCATACAAAATGTCTGTAATCTGTAATACAATCAGGAATTTAAATAACGAATTTTGGCATGGTCGAATGATTGGTTACAAGCCTTGATCTCAATATCTCCTTTTAAGACATTAGAAATAAATTTATAGAAGCAAAACACAAAACAATATGCATCAAAAATATTATTTTCTTAAAACACTTGTTAATTGATGTGAGAATCGTATATCTGTGATGTTACTTCGATAACACGAAAACATGTAATTTTACCTTTTTAAATGATAAATATACCTTTCTTACTGAAAATAGAAAGTTTTTACTGAACAAACCTGAAGTAAATTTTTTGTATGACAAAAGTGTTTGTTCATTCGTTGATATATTAAAAACAGTATGTGTATGTATGTCAAGTACTTCGATATCCGACAAAAAAAAAAATTTTTGATCGTGTTCACTTTTTTAAAGAAAGTTAACGTTTTTATGTTAGATAGTAGGTATTATGTTGGGGATTGAAAGTAATAAATCAAAAGAAATATATACACGCTAATAGTGTATTTCGCTTTATGTAAACACTTTCACTATGGAAAAAAATAGTTAGTCAGTTACTGTTGCGTGCTTTTGGCACTTCTGACTAAATTAATTTCAAAATGTTAAATAATATCTGTTTACTTAAATGAGCAATTACTAAATTACTTAAGAATTCCAAATTAATTATAATATCATTCTTTTGGCTCCTACTGTACACCATTATTAATCTTGATACGCAAAATATATTCAAAGTTTAAAAGAAATACATATGTCATAAATACCACAGCAAGCTTGTTCAATTTGGGATGAGATCATTCGTTATATTTTATTTTCAAATACTGATTGCTTAAAAATAACATTTGAATAACCAACATTATAAGTTAAAATAAAATTCTTTTATAAAATAAATATTAGAGACACATACAACAATTTTTTCTCAAATACCCCCTTTGTATGACACGATGAAGACTGGATTTCGGCGCCGCA
The DNA here is from genome assembly GCA_963170755.1 of Amphimallon solstitiale. Taxonomy (NCBI): domain Eukaryota; kingdom Metazoa; phylum Arthropoda; class Insecta; order Coleoptera; family Scarabaeidae; genus Amphimallon; species Amphimallon solstitiale. The sequence continues at coordinate 47,891,444 of OY720681.1, read as the reverse complement.
CATATGCTCGTGTTATCAATAGCCCTTTATTTAACCGTACCCTGGGAGCCGAGCCATTAAATTTCCTACATCGTACGTGTCGTATGCAAACATTCCTCCTTGAAGAATTTAAGAAGATTCTAGAATCCAGAAATGGGCGTTGACGCGTGTCTTAACCCCTCTCTAAAGGTACAAATAAAAAGGCTAGAACGCTTAAAAATTCAATAATTGTTATCCGCCAAGTGACAGTCGACACATCGAAGTAATTTTAAATATAGACCATTGACGGTCGGTGACTATCAGATGTTTGACGCATAATCCCGTAGTAATTTAAGTGTTAAGATTGTTATCACAGTGTACGTAATATAGCAGTGTCAAAAGCTAGTCAAGTGACGATTTAACGTGCCTAGTGATTTTAAAATTATCAAACGATCATTAGTCCAGTCTGAAAGAAGATTTGGCTGATCAAGCTGATGTACCTTATGGGGATTTAAAGCAATCTTAATACTGAACCGTTGCCGTCGGATTCCGATTTGCTGTCAAACTACGAAGAAACACATCCTATCTTCACGGAAAGTCATCGAGCCGTCGCATCCCAGTTAACCACGATTATCATCGTACCTGCACACTTCAAGGTAATTACAGTATTCCTTATGTCTCAGAGCGCTTAAAAAATTATTGTACCGTCGCTAGAATAAAAACATAGGCCATTCCCTCTGGCTTGGTAACAATAAAACTGTATTATATAGTTCCGTCGGATAACGTTAAAATAGCTTTGAGGGTTAATCTATATCTCTTTGTACACGTTGTCATTTGAGTAATTACACTACTGTAAATAATGATATTAGTCTGAAGTTTCGAATTCATTGTCAGAATCTTTGTACTATTGCTTGTAATGTCATAACCTTAAGTTAATCTTTTGAAAGCTACCATACTGATTAGTCACTTTGTCAAAATAATACATACATTAGTTGTTGCAGTTTGTTTTAAATTTAATATCCAATTTTTAATTTAATAATTGTACTTTTAACTAGAATTTTGTAATATTTTATATATGTTAATATTTGTGTAACAATAATTTATCCGCCTGGCCAGATTATAACGTAAGAATTGTGTAATCTAATGTAAACTGTGGAAATGAAACATCTGTTTATTAGTATTAAATGTTTATTGTACATTGCTTTCAATTATTTCATGTAATAAATATTGTTAAGTTTACGACACTTGTGTTCTAAATTAATTATCCTTCGTTTCTTGAGGTAATTTAATAAGCTCAGTGAATGTTTCTTACTTTCTTTCACTAACATATCTTGAGCCACGATATGCTAATTCTAGTGATATTAAAATTATTATCATATTTATCAAAGTGAGTGGCGTCCAATAATAACCTCTTAAAGAATCACAAGATCATTCAAGTAAGTGATTAGCTATCCAAAAGAATCAACACCAGTTACCTGAGGAACTCTTGTTTGGGGATTATAAAAAATAAGATTAAGGTAGGTGAGTTTTGTCATTTTATTAAATATACGCATTCATTCACTCTTTGTTCAATTATTAGTTATATATAGATTCATTGCTATAATAGATATTGAACGACCCTGAGATTACTGGATGCAGACTGCGCTACCGGGCTAATTAATCTGTTCTCGCATCCAGTACCGTTGCTGATTGGTAAATGTTTATATAACAAATTATTTAAATCTTTATTATATTAACCAATGTTCTGTACCAAATAATTAGCAACACTACTTTTTCAGATATTCGATAACAAAATAATAAATGAAATAGTTTATCTTTTAATTGCGACTCAATATGTTTTGTTGATCGTTTGTAATGCACAATTACAGCAAATGTTCAAAATTCTCATCATTCTTTTAAATACATACTCTAGCGCGTCGTATAAGTGACTCACGCACATTTTGAAACAAATTGTGGTCACGTACACGATCTGTTTCCACAATAATATGTTCCTTGAACAACCTGGTACAACCATCAGAATTTAGATTTCAGAAAAAAGGGGGGGTAACTTCACACTTTTGAATTTGTTTTTTTTTGCAATATCTTTTGATACGTAAGAGATACGGGTCTGATGTGTTAGAATAATGTTTAGAACAAATCTAGAACAACCTGGAACAACGCTCAGAATTTCAATTTTCGCAAAAAGGGCGGCCGCCGGCCGTGGGAAAATCGTTTTTTTCTATTATCTCGGCCAATTATTATTTTTTCTTTGAAATACTTTGGGACAATTTAAAACAGACTTAGAACAACCTAGAACAACCGTCAAATTTTCGATTTTCGAAAAAAGGTGCGACGGCAAATATTGTTTTTTGCCATTTTTCGATCAATTATAATTAATTTTTTGAAATATTTTGGAACAATTGAGAATAAACCTAGAGCAACTGTCAGAATTTAGATTTTCGATAAAAACTTTACACTTTTGGATTTGGGTTTTTGCAATATCTTTTGATATATATGAGATACGGTTTTGACGTATTCGGACAATGTTAGGAACAAACCTAGAACAACCGTCAAAATTTTAATTTTTCAAAAACTGTGTCCGACTTCATACTTTTGGCTTTCGTTTTTTCCCATTTTCTCGTCTGATTTTGATTTCTTCTGTTAAATACCTTGGAACAATTTAGAACAAACCTATAGCAACCTAGAACAATCGTCAGAATTACAATTTTCAAGAAAATTGGGCTGGCAAAAACTCGTTTTTTCCCGATTATCTCGGCCAATTTTGAATTTCTTTTCGAGATCCTTTGGAATAATGTTTAGAACAACTAGAATAACCTGGATCAACTTTCAGAATTTCAATTTTAGAAAAAAGGGGGCTGGGTGAAAAAGTCGTTTTTTTTCAATTATCTCGGCCAATTTTGATTTTTTTTTTAAATACTTTGGAACAATTTAGAACAAACCTAGAACAACCTGGAACAACGGTCAGATTTCCGATATTCGAAAAAAAAGGGGGGGGGTAACTTGACACACTCTGACTTTAGTCTTATAGACTCGCTCCTTCAAATATCCCCACAGAAAGAAATCAATTGGATTTAAGTCTGGCGAACGTGATAGCCCTTGCACTGGCCCACCGCGATCTTCAAATACATCATTCAAATGTTTACGCACCACACGGACAAAATGTACAGGTGACCCGTCATGCTGATACCACACCAACGCCCGAATATTCAAAGGAATATCTTCAAGTAATCCCGGCAGACTATTCTGTAGGAAATCCAAATAAATTTGTCCGTTCAAACGAGGCGGTTAGAAAAATGGCCCAACAATGTAATTATTAATTATACCGAGTCATACATTTAAGAAAAACGGCGTTGATGGTGACCACATCTAATCGCCCGGTGGTTTTGCATTTGCACTCATGGGCATTGTGACAATTAAATATACATTTCTGGTGAAGGTCGCTTTATCAGAAAATAAAATGTTACCAAGGAAAAGCGCATTATGTAAATGTTGCAGCTGTAACCACTCACAAAACTGCATCCGCGCAGGATAATCTGTCGGCGATAAATTTTTTGTACGCGACTATAATGATATGGATGCATTTAATCTTCCTGTAGCGTTTCCCAAACGGTATAATTGGATATATTAAACTGTCTAGGAAGTATTCTTGAAAGGAGACAACACAAAAAAATTAATTAAATAATACAATATTTGTCAGGTACAACTTCAGTGGTTCATACAAATATGAACACAAGACTATCAGCTGTTAAATAGCACACTCTTTCTGTTCGACAACAGAGTTTCTTGTTCGCAACAGGTCAGCATTCCTGATTTAAATAAGCAAGACTTACGTAGAATGCACACACATACACATTTACACTATGTGTGCAGACCGTCTTAACAACATTTTCTTCTTTTCTGTCGCGCTTATTTGAAAACTTTTTCTACGTGAATTTTTGGTAATTCATTCTACATTTTGGGAAATTTATACTATCCAAATTAGGCAACCGAGTAATCAAACACCTATATATACATATACTATATAAAATATATTAAAATTCTTTGCCAGACATACAAACGTATTGAAAAAATTAATATCTTCTTGGTAGTAGTGGCATATGATGAGCAAAAGTAATAACAATATGACAACTGGTTGTCATTTAGAAATACATTGACAATTGTAGAATGTGAATCAAATATGTATGAAGGAAAATGTAAACAATAAGCATAGGACAATCGGTATTTCTTATGCAGTTCCATTAAAAGTTTAAATCTGCCTTAAGCTGTTCAATTAATGTAATTATATAAATAATAACGATGCATCTATGTAATTAAAAGAATTACGAGTAGAGCTGTTGGTGTTATGACAATATATAATGTAAAATCAGTTGTGTATAAATGAAAATGTAAGCAAATAAGCATAAGACAACCGGTATTACTTATGCAGTCCCATCAAATGGTTTAGGTTTACCTAGACATGTAAATTTGATAGAAAATACACAAAATAATAAACGACGCAACTATGTATGTATAAGATGTGTTTGTAGCTACAAACATATATGTTTCTACCTTGTTTGGTTTCGTCAGTGCAGCATAACGAGGAAGGTGTATGTTAAAGCACTAAATATGTGTTGATTAAAAAATATAGTATTACCTTAAAATGTAAATCCAAAAATGTGCAAGTATTAAACAACAGTGCACTTACTTAATACTGTGAAATACCAAGAAGATATTCAGTTTTTCAATACATTTGTATATTTGACAAAGAATTTTAGTATATTTTATTAACTGCCTGGCTGAAATTAGGCATTACATAATAATAATAATAAATTTTTTTCAATCTACACAATATCTGCGTATTATAATTATATTCATTTATTATTTGCACTTCAAAATACCACTCGCTTTAATAATTTTTCAATACCCACGCATTCTTGCTAACTTAGCGTCGGTATTCTTATTATATTTAAATTATTCTCCCTGATTTGTTTTTATTCTCGGCGTCCTTTCTCATTGTCCAATCATATCTTCGTTATTTTATATCGTCGTTTTATATTCACTTATTACTTGTACCCCAAAATACCACTCGTTTTAATAATTTTTCAATGCTCCCGTTTTGCTAAATTAACGTCGGAATTTACTTTTTTATAAATCTTTAAATTATTCTTAATGACATTTCAAATTAATTTCCTGATTTAATTAATACTTATCACTTTCGAATTTTAAACATATGCTAAATCAGCTGTCACTTTTATATCCTTCCCGGGAATTCAATTAGAAATTTTAAAATTAATATGATATATAAATAATATGCTTCCGCTAAATTTACTAAGAGATGTAGATGCAAGAAGAAGGCGAACCCCACACACATTCTTTGCTAGAGACACAAAATGTTTTAATAAAATGCTTCCAACGAATTGGCTGCCCGTGAAGGCCTTATGACTAGGCTACTGGGTCTTCGGACATCACAAAATAAGTTTAGGGATCCGTAAAAGAGCAAATATACAGTATACCTGTAACCACAAAAAAAGTTATGAGGGAATATATACGACAAATTTTTAGAGATATAATTACTCAACCGTTATTAATGTCGATTTATCACTTCGGAAGCATGTTCAGAAATGTTTAAAAGTGAATTTGAACACTTTTAATTTTTACTTGTTTTAATGTTCACATTTATTGTTATTTTATAATTTCTGTTCCACTCATTACTCATCCATCCATGTAATAGTTCCTGTTTCCACACCTACTAAAATCAATCTTTTATTATTATTTTTTTTATTGCTGTATTGTAAAGAAGATATATTCAATTTTTTTATAATTACCTCATACATTCAAAAATCATCAATCTAAACTCATTTTTAGAAAAAATCATTCTAATATCAGGTTTGACAATTGAAAAGCGGCTTATTAAATATTAAATGTTTTTCATTCATTTGCCAATTTCGCGGCAAATAGCATGACGACCTATTATACCGTATGCAAATAAAAAACATAAGGTGTCAAAATTATGTATTAATAATTAATATATAATTATAAATATATATATTCAATTTTTTTGTAATTACCCCATACATTCAAAAATCATCAATCTAAACTCATTTTTAGACAAAATCATTCTAATATCAGGCTTGACAGCTGAAAAGCAGCTTATTAAATATTAAATGTTTTTCATTAATTTGTCATTTCCCAGCAAATAGCATGACCCACTATACCGTATTCAAATAAAAAGCATAAGATGTCAAAATTATATCAGAAAACGACAATAACTCAGTAATGGTCAGTTTTAAAATGATAACGTCATATATGTTTTTGGTGCGAAATTTAGTAAACAATCCAAAAATGAATCGACATGTCATGTAACTTTAATCCAGTTTTCTGCAAACACATTTAGTAATTGTAAAAAAATAAAATACGTTTGGATTAGGACCTTTTATTGTGAACAATTGTAGGAAAAATTGTGTCCATCTAATACGTCGATTTTGAGAAATATAATTTTATTTTTCAAAAAAACGGTAATAAGTCAAAAACTTTAAATTTTAGGCCTATATTATCTTATAACTTTTTGACTAAGAATTGTACGGGAAATAGGAAAATGAAATAATATGTAGGGTGTTATTTAAAAAAGTATAACTATGGTCACCCACCAAGTTATGGAACACTCTGTATAACACAAAATAATTTTAAACGTGGTCCTAATAGGTGACTCTCATAAAAAAAAACCGCTTAGAAATATCTTTTCTGATAATATCACATTCTGCCTTTCCGGCGGAAATGACTCACTCTGTATATTGAGCATTAACTATACTGGTAAATGTCATTCGTATCAGTGTACCTAATTTTTAATATTAGCCAACCTTAGTCAACAGAAACACTTTGATAAGTTGCTTGTGCTATTTCCATTGTTTGAATTTTGAAATAATACCGGCGTTTCGGCAAACATTCCGTCTCTCATTTTTGTCAAAAAATATAAATTTGTATTTTTGTAAAAATTCAATTTCTTTTTTCTTTGGTAAGAAAAGCCCTTTGTATTTGTGTACAAATTTAATTTAGTTCTTTTTTGGCAAGAAATAGTTCTTTACAGGGCTAACCTGGAGACGGCAGACAGAATGTCCGGTTTTATTTCAAAATTCAAAGGGTGGAAGTAGCATAAGCAACATATCAAATTGTACTCGATCGTTAACAACTACACGTCATGAATGAATCAGAAACACTAACTTCTACATTACTTTCATGTGAAACTAACATTTCATTAGACTGTAATTTGAAATAATATTTTGTCAGAAATATATTCCAAATTACTTATGCAAGCAGCCAAATGCAATTTTTAGTAGAAATTTTAAACCGGCTTTAGTTCAAAACAAAAATAACAAATCCACATTTTTCATGACAGAGATAATTTAGCAAGTTTAGGCCCATTGTGCATTGAGCTCACATTGCTCGCACCACCGACTGTTCCTAGTTTCTATTAGTTCGCCACGAGTAACTGTTTATACACAACCTAATGGTCGGACACTGGGGTGCAATATACAACATTACAGAAATACATTCTACTAACTTCTTGATTATAAAGTGGTGTTGTACTGCCAACAAGTATTAATTTTCATTTGTAAGTTATGAGAAACCCCGGTTCAACAACGGCAACCGACATTAATCAAAACCCAACGCATTCGTGCGGCAAATATACGTATGTAGTAGATAGATGGCTGAATTTATCTCTACATACAAACCGTAAAACAAAATTTCAGATCGTACTCCAGAAACAAATATTAATGATTAGGTATCGGTATGGGGTCATACGAAGCAACGACAAAGCAAATACACTAATGAAATGATACCCTTAATATTACCTACAAGAGGCACGAAACTATTGCCCTCTCCGGTTCAAACCCTTTTATTTATGAAAAGCGCAAAATCTCGAGAGAGTTCCATTTTGGACTGGGTAATAAGTATTTATTTTCAAAATTCTGTTAAAAGCGAATATAGTAATTTTCCTGCTTTCGTCGAGAATGAGAAAGATTAAATATCTTTTATACGGAATGTTCCAATGCATAAACGTAAACGTAAATACGCATGCTTGTATGTTTGTGTGTTTGTGTATCTTGTTTCAATTAAAACTAATTATATGTTTAAAATGTTGTGGCGGGTAATTATTTATAAATCTTATATTCTAATTACATCTTCAAAAATTCTCAAATACATTAGTGTAGTCAATTATTTATATTACATAAAATATTAACATTTTCATATGTATGTATTTGTGTAAGTGCTCGGTTTTTGCTTTCATAATAATAATAATACTAATAATATATTTTATTGCTATATAATTAGAAAGCAAAAACAAAGCAAACATCAAAGTCAAGAATAATGTATTGCAAGTAATGGTTACTTCAGAAAGTCTTCCATACTGTATGGTTCTATTTTACATAATAATATAAACTTTTTATTTTTAAATAAAGATAGAGTATTAATATACAGGCTGTATTTGAAATAAGGGGACAGAGTATGATAAATGGAAAAGTGCAATTATGTAGAATATAAATCTCAAAAATTGTGAGTCAATTACGACACGAACGCCAAAATTAAAAACCACCCGAAAAGTGTTTAAATGTGTCATGTGTCTATATGTCGTAGGTATCGCGCCAGACGTCGGCTGTCTGGCCCAACGGGACTGAGGTTCCACACAGGTTGAGGAGTAATAAATAATATTTTCATCGAACTAAATAAACACGCATAGATATACGCAATAACAGCTGTAGACGTTATAAAAACCCCATGATAGCATTGTTTACTATTTCTAAACAGTTGTTCATGCTAAGAGTTCAACAACCTTAATATGAAATATCAGCTGTGGAAAACTTATGAATAGATTTGGGCAAATTTCCAAATAAAGTTGATGCGTGTACTTTATTCGATTTCTTTGGTTCTCTTTTAAAATACCTTATTTTTCAACAACGAGAATTTTTTTTATTGAGATGCCGCCTGTATGTATTTTGTAATTATTTTAATATTTGCCAGGATTATTTAGATATTACGTTTTCTTCCGCTATTACTGTTATTATTATTAAATTCAACGACTTTTTACTTCTTATTTCTCACAAAAACAAATTTGTGTTGTAAAATTTGCCCAACTCTACTTGTGAGAAACTTTTCTTTTAATTGGACGCAAGTGAATTAAAAAAAAACATAATTTATTTCAGTTCGTGTGTTGTGTAAGCCATAGTTGAAACATCCTCACCGAAAAATCGAACAAGACTGACCTCGCACGCCTTCACACTCCTACTTAGTAACCCACCCTTCCGTACCCTACAGTCGTATTGAAGTGCAGTGGCGCGACGAATATTTTAAAAATGTCTTTGTAATTTTGGTTTTGAGTCTAATAAAATTACATCTTTCCATTAATCATACTCTGTCCCCTTATTTCAAATACACCATGTATAAAAATATAACGGGTGTCTATGTTCGGCCACCGGCCATATCTCTGCAACTGTTCATCGTAGAACTTGACGGAAAAAATCTTGATAGTAAAATGGACTACGAGAATTTCAACAAAAATATTTTTAAGTGCCCAAAATGCTCGCAAGGGGGCGCAATTCTCAAGATCAATTAAAACTACGATAATTTTTCATTTAATTCTTGATTAAGATAGATTAAAATTTTTACCAGGAACATTTTCAGACATTTATATACAATTTTCATTTGAAACTTTTTGATCAAACTCCCATACAAAGGGGAGGGTGCAGAGGGGTATGTCTGTTTACAAAAGCAGGTATAACTTCAGTATGGCTCTACAGATTTTAATGTTTCTGGGCTCATTAGATAGAGAATTTTACAAAGAATTGAAGGATATGTATTACGAAATTACATGGTTGTTAGAAAAATAACAGGGGGCGCTGTTCTCAATGTATGCATATTATTTGTTTTTTCTTTAAATTTTAAATGGAAGGGTATATTTTTAATATTGTAATATTAAAGCACATAAAAAACTGAAGAGAGGCATGAAAACCGGACGTTGCTACCTTTTTTCTTGACGAAGATATAGTCATACCAAGAAAATCCAGAAAAAAAAATTAAATAAGTATAAATTAATTCATTTATTGGGAGTAATCATTTTATTTTAATTTTAAGAGGGTCTCTAGATAGTGCATCGTTCGTTTTCACTTGAAATTTCATCATAGGGTGAAACCACCAATGAATGAACACTTAAGAGACGAAGCCAAGACATTTAAATAATTTTCGGTGTTCTGGTTGATCAAGTAAAGTTTTTTATGTGTTAGTAGGTTGCTTAATAGTTGTTATTTGCAATTATGCTTCAAAATTACGTTTTCACTAAAAATTTGGATAGAAATCACGAAAAATCTTCAAGAAGTGCAAAAAACCCACTAAATGAACACTTGCCACCAATAAATGAACATATTTTTCCAGTTAATGAACATACAGATTTCTACATATCCTCATGCAAATTGGACAGAAAAATAGGATATAACAAAGATTTTAAAAGAAAAAAAAAACAGGCCTAGGTATTTTATTCTTATCGTAAACAAAACTACAAAAATAAAAAAATAAATATTTTTTTTTTCACAAAAAGATGAAGTTTTAAAATGACATTACCTACCAAAATTTATTGCTCGCAATAGATAGGTCAACGGAAACTGTTTAGGTATTATTCATTAGCATATTTTTTCATTTCTGGTACAGAGAATAAATCGTTCGATGCCTGGGGAATGTTTATTTTTTCTTTGATAGATTTATATTTATACCAAAGCACATCCCTTTTCGATGGCCATTTAAATTTATCGTCTCCACAAGGCCACATAACTGAAACTTCGTATTCAGCTTTTCTTATATTTTTAATAGCACCCGGAAAATGTGAATTTTCATATTGCATAATAACATAGTCACCAGCGTTATATTTACTGTCACTTAATATTTCTTTTCTATTATCTGTTGGATTTTCTTGCCAACTTTCTCCTTCAATTTCGATGACATTTTTTTTTACTCGTACATGAGTTTTCATTTTCTTGTCCAAAGTAGGACCAATTTTATCATCAACAGAAACCTTTCTTTTTTGGGTCTTATCTTTTTTAGTATTCGGTTCTAGCTTCCTCTTTTTCCTAGCTTCACGTTTTTTCTCAATTAATCTTTGTTTCTCAAGACGCTCAGATTCTTTCTTTTCCTGAATTTCTTTCCATTTCTTGGACGTTATAGCATATGGCATTCTAACTTTGTTTTCTTTTGACTTCTTTTTTGTATTACTGTCATCAAGTCTGGGCCATGAGAGATGTTTAGTCCATAAATCATTTACTGAGGAACTTTCCGCATTCTCGTTTTCTTTTCCTAATTGATCTTTTTCCGGTGTTGTATTTGGTTTATCTATTTTTTTCTCGACCAAAAGTAAATTAAAGTTCACGTTGTTTTCTTCTTCTAGAAGTTCATCTGAAGATTCTTCCTCTTCAGTAACAACATTATTGTCTTCGTTTTCAGCGTTTTTATCAGTACTTTGTGTTTCTTGTATTACTTCTTTCTCTTCCACTTTTTTCATTTGACACTCTTCCTTCTCTAACTGGAAATAATGTGCTTCTCCCGGTAATTCTAGTTCTTCATTTTTTTCAATTTTATTTTCTTTTTCTTCTTGTTTGTCATCTTCAAGATTGCTGTTTGCTCCTCCAGCTTCCACTCTTTCCGCGTTATATCTTTCTCTTTCTGCTTTTACTGTTTCTTTTTCTTCTGAAGTTGTATTTTCTTTCATACAAGGAAGTTGAGTAGGAGTATTTGTATTATGGGGCTTTAGAATTATGTCTTGCAAAATATGAATTTTTTTCTGTTCACTTTGTACAGGATTAAAAAGATCAATATTTTCAAAAGTATCGGAAATGTCAAAATCATGTAGACTGTTATCATAATTGTTCTCACATGCATTGAATATATCAGATGGATGAAACAATACACCGTCTATTTCCATTGGCATACTCTTTGGGCAAGTTTGTACACCGGTTTCATCGCAGTTCATAATTCTGCTTGGATTTTCCATCATTTCGAAGCAGTTATTTTCTCTTAAAAATATTTCAAGCTCACTAAACCATTTCCTTATGCTCTCTTCATTCACTGTAGCTCTAGATTTTGAAATTACTTCGGCGTTTTTCAAAACAATATGCTTGTGACGTTTCAAGAATAAATTAAACCATTTTACTCCAGGTCTAGAATCAGTAAATGGATTTGGTCTCTTGCTGCTCTTTAAAATTTTTTGCACCGAATCTCTCACAGCATCAGGATGCAGAGGAAAACCAACTTTGGCATTTTGTAGAATCCATTCTTCAATCTTATTTTCCTCTTGCTCGGTCAGAACTGTCGGAGGACCCATTTTCCGTTGCCGTGGGACCTTTTCTTTTAATTTGTTGTGCAATGTGCCCTTTGGAATTCCATAATCTTTGTGAGCTTTATTTAGTGATATTTTACCCTCTCGGATTAAATTTAATGCCTCTTGTAATGTGGCTTCTGTGTAACAGAATCTTTGGTAACGTTTTGGCTCCATTGATTGCAGCAATTTTTATCTAGAGGTAGGAAACATAATAATTACAAAAATAGAAATACCTGTACACGTATTTAAGTGCCGAATTTAATTAAAAGTTATTAGATTACACAGTGTTCATTTACTGGTAACATAGAACTAGTCAATGAACAGCCTGTGCAGGCTTGTTTTATACCCCGTTCATTTACTGGAAATCGACATTTCTTACATATAAACAAGTTGAATAAGGATGAAGTAACTTTCACACTGTTGGGATTGCATGCTAAAATGAGACAAAAGTAATGGCGCGAAATACCAGTAAATGAACACCTGTTCATTCACTGGGTATAAGCAAAATCTATATACCAGTGAGGTGAACACGCATTTATTAATTTTGGAAACAATTCGAAGATAACATTTCTATTCAAATTACTCTGAAAAACTATAAGACACCTGTCAAAATCATAATCTTGTCGCTTCCGTTCAAAACTATTCAGATAAACCTTATTCTATAAACTCACCTTAGCGGCTTCTGTAAACAAAATTTCAACGCAGTCGTTACCACCACAACGCGCATGACCATTGATTTTTTTTTACGCAGAGGTTAAAAAAAAGGCGCCAAATGAAACAATACAATATGTAGTTCAAAGATGGCAGCATCATTATCGAAAAAGAAAACTGTAATTTGTTGGTAACAAAGCTTATTATAAGTCTTTTTGGTGTAACATGTTCATTTACTGGTGGGTGTTCATTCATTGGTGGTTTCACCCTACTCTTCTCTAACTGTATTTATTTCAATATTTTTATCGATTTTTTAATTCATTACATTTGTTAGGTTAGATTCTCATTTTAAATGTTTTTAAATTATCTATCATTTTTTATCCTTTCCAACATTAAAATAAAATAACAATAATAGTGATAAGTGTAGTTTGCTTTTTTTTTTTAATTTCCATCATCCAACATGCATGCACAGTGATACTAAATTACATTATGATGATATTTCAAGGTGGTACATAAGAATCGAAATGCAAAGATATTAGTGTCACTTGTAGTTAAACATTTTGTACGTATTTAGCAAATTAAGCCTTTTTGGACACCTGCACATAATTATTAAGTTTGTAAAATGTCGTATTTTAACGTTGAAGCTTATGACATGATCAGAATGTATTTTCAATGCTTTGAAAATAAATTCTTGCTTCTGGGCAATATTTCCTAAATTATCCCGTAAGAAGACATTATTGTGTTTTTATTCGCCTGTTCAGATGTTCTTGATGTTTATTTATGGGACTGAATAAAAGACATAGTTTATCACAAAAAGCCGAGTACCACAATTGCTACCTCCGAAATTGAAGTAACTCTGCTCTCTAGTAATCGACAAGTAAACATGTGTACTGAAAATGAGGGTGAACACTTTGAACATTTGTTAAGTTGAATTTTTTTTTGTTTTGTTTTTTGTACTTTCTGATTTAAATATATTTTCTTTTCCTTTATATTACCTACTTGGTCAACATATTTTCTTATTTATGTTTAGGTATTGTAATAGATTCTTTTATTTATTTTCATGTGATAGGCGGGGATGAATTAGATATCTATTTTTATACTCTTTCGTTACTAATGAGTAAATCGTTTGTTTATAACTAATGCATTATATTATATTGTTTTTTTCTCTCGTTATTGTCTACTTAGTTCATGAGTTATGGAAATTATTTTTGCAGTTTTCCTATCATTAGATCTACCTATATCTGTTGGGTAATAAAGATATATTATTATTATCATATTATTATTATTATTATTATTATTAACACTATTATTTTTTTATTTCATGAAATTTAGAAATAGCTAGAGAATTTGAAAACATTTAACACTAGAATCTAATGTAACATATATAATGAATTAAAAAAACGGCGATAAGATTGAAATAAATACATTTATGGAAGACTATGATGAAAATTCAAGAGAAAACGAACTATGATACCCTCTTAACATTAAAATAAAACTATTACTCCCAATAAATGAATAAATTTATATATATTTTTTATTTTTTTGGATTGTCTTCGTATGGCTGACTATATCTTCGTCACGAAAAAAGATAGCGACTTCCGGGTTTCATCATTCTCTTCAGTTTTTCTATGTACTTCAATATTACGATATTAAAGATATAACATTCCATTTAAAATTTTAAAGAAAAAACAAGTAATTTACATACACTGAGAACAGCGCCCCCTGTTATTTTCTTTGACAACCCCGTAATTTCGTACTACACATCCTTCAATTCTTTGTAAAATTTTCTATCTAATGAGTCCAAAAATATGAAAATCCGTTGGGGTAAACCGAAATTATACCTACTTTTGTACGTAGACATACCCCCCTCCAACCTCCCCTACGTGTGGGAGTTAGATCAAAAAGTTTCAAATGAAAGTCGTATAAGAACGTCTAAAAATTTTGCTAGTGAATTTTTTAATCTACCTTAATCTAGAATTTAATGAAAAATTATCGAATTTTTAATTCAACTTGAGAATGGCACCCCTTGCGATCATTTTGGAAACTTAAAAATATTTTTGTTGTAATTTCCGTGGTCCATTTTACTATCAAGATTTTATCCGCAAGGTTGTACGATAAACGGTTGTCGAGATATAGCCATTTGCTAAGCTTAAACAGACACCCGGTATAAATGTATAAATAAATAAGAAATATATAATAATAGATTGCATAGGTATGATATTCGTGGTATTGAGTCTTATCTTCGGGACAGAAGGCAGTTATGGAAAAATTTTAGTTGAGAGAGAGGTAACAATGGGGATCCCACAAGGATCAGTAATGGGTCTCATATTATTTATTCTTAATATACATTAATGATCTGCCAAAATTTATAAAACCATTGGTCTCTATGCGGACGATATTAATATAATCATTGATGCTAATGACTCATCAGATTTAAAATCTAAAGCTGACAGGATCTACGCACAGATAAAAGATTCGATGTCAATCATATTGATGTTTTGTGCAGAGAACTGAGCAGAGCTTGCTATGCAATATACAATCTGCGAAAATCTTGCAGTTTAGAAGTCTTGAAAACAAACTACTACTCGAATATATTTTCCAGAATTTGATATGGTATAATTCATTGGGGTCATTGCAGAGATGCCCAAAGGGTATTCTTGATACAAAAAAAAAGCTGTAAGGTACATGAATAACCTGAGATTGCAAGAATCCTGTAGATCTGCCTTTAGGAAAGAAAGACTTCTAATCTTTGATTGTTTTAGTTACCGATAAATAAATTGACGGTCTTCCAAATGTCTCTTATATATTGTGTCTATGTAAAATACTCTTCCATAGCAACTGAGGAGCAGATGTAATGTAAGAATATTTAAAGAAGGGATCAAAGATCTGTTTTTCAATTTTTATATGTTTATTGTTCGTATTATTTATTGTTTTTACTGTATGTGCCAAATTGTGTATGATCTTTTTTTTTGTACATTCTGAAGTAACCCATTTTACTATGTAATCGGACAGTTTAAATAAATTTCTTGTTATTATCATCGTAATTATTATCATTCTGTCCTCTGCACTCAAGTGTGTATGTGTTGTTGTATTGTATTGCTTGTTGTCGCTATTATAACTCATGTCTTGTAGGTTTAGAAAATTTAAGTAAGTTAAGTAATATTAATGTGAGATCTGACACATACAACAAGTTTTTGCTTTGAAATAAGTTAAAATTTAATTAAATTCACTTTTGCAAACAATTAATACTTTTACATCACTTACATATCGCTCTTCTGAACAGATGTCCGATGTTTTATCAACGATATTACAAATAATAATTCATTGCTGATCTATCAGAATATTTTCCTAAACTAGCGTTACATTCTTATAATGTAAACTACTTTGATTTCCAAAACTACTATTCCCATAAGAACAATGATAACACTGAGACACAGTAATGAACAATTCGACAACAATTTCGTATCAATGTCAAGGTTGACAGAGAACTGAATTGAAATTATTGTTAATTATTATTATTAAAACCTGGAAGTATCGGAGAACTAAGAATGCTTGACCCGCCAGCGCCAGTAGTCCAAAAAGTTTTTTCGTTATTCATTAAACTTAACTAAAAGACGAAGTTTGATAAATCATCTGACACTAAAATATTTAACAAATTATAATTCATTCTTGGGACTAGCGGCCAAATTTTAAGGAAAGAAAAAACCAAATTAACGTTTCGACATCTTTTTATTTTTCGATGTCTTCTTCAGAACAAAAAACTATCAGAAGAAAAACAAAGTTAGCATTATTAATACACTTACATATACATAGTTGTTTTTTGTTGATGAACATAAAACAAGTTTATGAAACAATGATAAATATAAATTTTTTTTGGTATATATACAGTTAAATAGTTTGTGATTAAGACAATTCAATGTGTGTACTTACATTAAAATTAAATTAATTATATAATACCCATATTGGGATTTTTTATTATTTGTCCGTCTACGACTACATTTTGTCAGTTTTGTTTAAAATAATGTAACGATAATTATTTGTCACTATTGTATTGATATTTCAATACTAGTCAAATACAAACTGATACATGGTTTTACTTCAACAAAGTGTACACATTCCAGATACAAACAAAAACATAGGCAAAAAACTCTTTTTTAATACATTGCACGCAGGTGTTCGTTTTGTATCAATAAAGCCAGCGAATATATGTTCTATTCTTTTGTATCGGTATGTCGAAACGTTAATTTGGTTTTTTCTTTCCTTAAAATTTGGCCGCTAGTCCCAAGAATGAATTATAATTTGTTAAATTATACGGCCAGGAACAAAGACATATTAAGTTGAAGTTATAAAATATTTAATTATAATGTTTAGATTAAATAGATAAATTGTCATAATTCATATAAAATGTTAATTGCTATTTTTGTTTATCAAAGGAATAATATTACGGTAAATTTAAAAAACAAGTTTTAAACTCATCATATCTATTAAAAAATGTTTTTTTCTATAAAAGAATTACATTTTAGCGACTACTTTGCGTAATTTAAACAAAAAAATCTCTTGATTTGCGAACGCTAAATTTACATAAGAAACTTACATAAAATTACCCACCTATTTAATGTAATCATTTTGCATATCGAATTGAATTATATTACATAAGTTTGAGGTTACGTGTAGTGTGGACTGATTGTGATCAAATTATAATTTGGTTGGTGAAATTTTTAAATTATTATTCCTAATGACACGCATTCAGTATAAAATACAGTTTTGTGATCACGATTTACCTTTATTTTTTTTTTTACTTGCGGTATGCTTCGGAAAAATTTCGTTTTTTCAACAAAGCACGTGCATTGAAAGCTTAGTTAACTAATTCGTTGGCAGTCATGAAAAACATTCGTAATTGTGGAGGGTTAGAAAGAAAAACAGAGCGCAATTAAGTATTCAATTTTTTCCCCTTGAAACACATGGCTTTATTTTAATGCAAATGAAGATAAGGAATCTGTATAACATAAATGGTTTGCTGGGACAATTTAACATTGAATGGTGATAACAAAGCAAGAAGTAGTTAAAGAGCTATAATTATGTACTACTCAATTATATATTCTCATCTTTTCAGAAAGAATTTCTTTATTTTCCCACAATTAAAACCTACTACTACTATACTAAATTATAACGTTTAGTAATTTCAATTATTAGTAACCTATATCAATAAGGTGAAACCAAATATATTACTAAGCAGCACAAACATGAATTAAAAGGAGAAGTATTGACGTTTAAATTCGCCTATCAGTGTTTGTATGTAATAAAAATTGGAATTAGTTTTCAGTACATAGGCCATATGTTTCAAGAGGAAATAAAATTATTTTTAATATTGCCCAATTTTAAAATTAACAGAAACTGGTCCTTAAAGAAGACGTGTTTATGATAGTTGTAAAGTCGTTATTCATTGTCAATTTAGTACTAGTTTTTTAAGTGGTCTAGGAAAGTCTACCGAAAACAATTCAACGAAAACCAATTCACATAAATAACAATTCACCGACTAGAAAAATCACAGAGGCACAATTCACAACAAAATATACTGAAGTGCAAGTTTTTTTTTATATTATGAACTTTATTCAAGGCTTAGTATTTAGATTTCCTATTTAATATGTAAGTCGTTCTATTCATTTATTGTTAAACATTACTGTGAAGTGGTTACACGAATTCGTCTCTGGTCTTGAATCAGTAAACGCGGTACCTATGTTGCTGACAGTTTTCTGATATGAAAATGTTCATGTAAGATATGACCGACACGTTCTTTTGATACGCCAAGAGTGTCGGCTATCACACGATTATATAAAACAAGATATAAACTTTGGTGATGATTTCGTCAGTGCTAGCCACTTTCGGACGTTCTGATCTTGACTCATCTTCGATGCTTTTACAACCACGTTTAAATTGATTCACCCAAAAATAAACTGTTTTAAATGATGGTACAGATTCGCCATAAAACACGATTGAACTTCTTTTTGATATTGTTTGGTATTTTCCCGTCAACATGAAAGTGTTTAATCACAGCACGAAATTCTTTTTTATCCATATTCACTAAATTATCAAACTAGTTTATTGTTTATAACTATACAATTCAAATGATGCATGTGGGGTGTCATATCTGTATTACTTACCACAATTCTCACATCACCCTCGTATATTGTTGTGTGTACAATAGTATTATTGGTATTATACAGGGTGAGTCGTCAGAAATCGACCAAACTCTCGGAGTGTATTCTACATGTGAAAATAATGAAAAAATACTGTAATGTTGTTATCCGAGTTTTATTTATTTTCGAGTTATAGCATAATTAAAAAAGTATATTTAGTATGCCATGTTTATGTATTATATGTTATGTATTCGTGAACACAGTGAAACCCCGGTAGCAAATCATCATAGGGAAGTCTTCCTAACTGAAACGCTATCTGTTCGTGGTTTTCCGAACTAGCGGTGGTGACATCTAAAGCAGTCGAGAAATAGTGTAGAGTGTTTTGTATGTCTAATGTGTCTAATGTCACTACCTCTTGTTCATTGTTGATATAGTGAGGGCGCTGCCATCATAAGAAACGTTCCCTATTCTACATACATACCTTGGAGTAAATTATTATAAAATTGTTGTTCGAGTTTTATGACATTGACTTGACGTTTGTACGACTAAAGTGTAGGAAACTAAAATGCCACACACTTATTCAAATTTAGAATATGCTAATATGGTGTTTGTTTATGGATTTTGTAATGGGAATGCTACTGCTGCTGCTAATGAATATCGTCAACGGTTTCCACATCACAGACATCCTAATAAAAATGTATTTATTAGTGTATTTAACAAATTGTGCGAGGGCGAAAGCTTCCCAGTGTAAGCATAATATCTAAACGAGGCAGTCGACAACAATTACAAGAAGTAGAAGATATTCTTGATATAGTACGCAACCAGCGGCCTTGGTAAACGATGTAGAAAATGTTTAGAAATGAATGGCGGTATTTTTGAAAATATATTATAAAGAACGATAATAACAATGGGATACCAAAACTTTAATGTCTGAAATTTTCTTTATTTAAAATTACGCTATAACTCGAAAACAAATAAAAATCGGATAACAACATTTGAGTTTTTTTTCATTATTTTCACCTGTCGAATATGCTTCTAGACTTTGGTCGATTCCTCACGACTCACCCTGTATGTAACGATTCACGTATCTTGTCGTTTGCATAATTTTGTTAGACAATAAAATGCATATTATTGCTATTATTATTATATATTTTCCAATGCCGTAATAAAGACTGTTATCTAGTACTCTACATCTGCGGCTAGCCACCGAAGGGAATTTGGTTGAAGATTAACACTGGATAAGTATATCATACCATCTAATACATTTCATATTTACCTTTCAAATTTTAGTATTAAATGGTCTTATTCCAAATCAATTCCACTATTTACGACGTATTAATATTCCTTTTTTGCGATTCTTATCAACTTATTTTCGACAATTTATTAACACTTTTCTATCATTAATTTAGTTAATAATTTATTTAGTTAACAAAAAGCTATACAAAATTACTTTGATGCCGAAAAAGTAGTTTTTCTAATAACTGCCAAACAACTACAGCTATTAATACCAAATATTATATTTACGACTATAATCTTTCTTTTGAGATCCGATTAGATTTTTAGTAAAATCGGTACCCTGGATGTAGTACTTCACTTCAGTAAAAAATCAAAATTTGCTAATATATCGTCGGCAACTGAGTTTAGACAAATTTCTAAAGAATACACAAGTACTAAAAAGTGAATTCGAGCAAGATCTTTGAAGACGTTTTGTCTTAGAGAAAAGCATTTTTTTTGAAAATATCTCGAAAATTATGTATTCTTCTATTCATATTTATGCAGAATATAAAAGTATTTAGAACCCAATTGGAATAATTTTTGTTTACAAAAAACTTAATATTCGGCCCGAATTTACTCTTTTCGAATAGCAGTTTTTACAAATGTCTTGCAAATTATGCATTTTCGGTAGATTTGTTTTAAGCAAAAACGTATTTAGAACTAGATTTGGAACACTTTATGTATAAAAGGAATTTTAAAATTCGGACAAGAAGTAATACTTCTACTCTTATCAAACGCAGTTTCTTGTCAATATCCAGCAAATTCTGCAGTCTGTAGAGATTTATTAAGAGATTAAAAATATTTTGAGCTGGATTTGGGATAATTTCTGTGTAAGAAAAATTTCAAAATTAGGAGCGGAAGTAACACTTTTACTCACAGGTGTATTATATTAAGAAGATACAGAATTTAAAACTTAATCAGGAACAACCTTTGTATACACATTTCGGATCGCACACATGTATTAGAAAGTCGTGTGGTTCCCACTCCTCTTTCTCTTATTCTAAGTATGGGAAGATAAAATCTACAAGGCCTTGTAGATAGAAAAGTTATTTTAGCCACATGTAGCTCCATTGATATTCATAATTAGGTATTATTCGATTCGTTAATTATGTTTTAACAAATTTCAAATTTTGAAAAATAAAAATAAGGAATATTAAAAATTGATCATTGAATAATGTTTTATAAACTAACATAAGCATTATGGATGACTGACTGAGTATCCGTTGTTTTATTTATGTAATATAATTCACAGACGCTTCCATATTTAAATAAGATACACACCGGGAGACACGAGAAGCGCACTTCAATCTGAAGTTACTGGAGTCAGTCGGGATAGTACACAGAGAGAATCATCGGATCGGCCTGTACGGAAGCTCAACCTTCGACATTCATAAAACCCCTTAATATTAAAATATACGTTCCAGGGAATCGTTAGGAGATTAGATAAAAGAGAATTATGCACGGTGCGATGCCAAAAAGGACCCTTTACATTCTATTGTGCACAGGTACATAATGATGAATCGATCGACCTAACGTCCATTCCTCCATTCACTCACGATGTTATTTCTTCTCTTTTCTGATACACTTCCTCATCCTGTACTTATCCAGTCGATGATATACTTTCCTTAACAGCTATGCCTGTCTTTAATGTTTGCCGAAAGTGACTTCGAAATTATGCAGATCAGATTGGAGGAACGGAGTACAAAGAATACGCACAGTGACAAAGGAAATTAAGTTTTTAATGTTAATTTTGGTACTTAGGATAAAGTGGCAGAAAATACCAATTTCATTTAAAATTTATTTTCTTATAGTATCATCATATTTATATGACTATTACCAAGCGAAATTAAATGAATTATCATCCAGAAAGTCAGAGATAAGGAAATATCCATTATTACGAGGGATTTTTTAAAATTATCTACCTAGTTATGAATGAAAACAGTTTGGAGAAAAGTAATAATTTTCTCATATAATAATAATGATAATAATAATAACAATAGTATATTCATTGTAATTAACATTATATGAAAGTCAAGAAATTTATCAAATTAATTAAAAATACACATTTACCTGTATAGGATAATAAAACAAACAACAACAACAAAACAATAATGTGTATACAGAGCGTTCATGATGAAAGGAACAAATTCGGTTAAAATTCAAGTAATTATTTTGCACAAAAACGCTCGGACAGGTGGATTAGTATTTTTAGTTGTGAATTTTTTGACATAATAAAATTATGTACAGGGTGTCTAAAGAAGAACATATGCAGCAATCATTGTTTTTTTTAAATGGTACATATATATGCCATATTTGAATTGTATGGTAAATTCTCAACACTTTTTGTGTAACATACCATATCCCCAAAATCAGCGGTTTTCGGAATAATGACGTTTGAAATGTGATAAATTAAAAAAAAATACATGAAAATCGATTAATTTGAAGTAGAGTTTTTTGTTGAAGATAAAATTTGCAATACCAGGTTGTTTTTGTTGGCTTTCAAAAAAATGTTCAAGATGTCCTTGTTCAATTTAAACATTTTATTTCATTACCTATGTGTATTTTAATTTATCACAAAACTCATTATTCCGAAAACCGCTGATTTTGGGGATATGGTATGTTACACAAAAATGTGTTTAATGTGTTTAGAATTTACCCTACAATTCAAAATTGGCATAATATACAGGGTGTTCCATTTAAAAAAACCAATGATTGCTGCATATGTTCTTCTTTAGACACCCTGTCTATAATTTTCTTATGTCAAAAAATTCTAAACTAAAAATACTAATCGACCCGTCCGAGCGTTTTCTGCAAAATACTTACCTGAATTTTAAACGAATTTGTTCCTTTCATCATGAACGCACTGTATAAGTCTGTATAATATACATTTCTAAGCATCTAAAAGTCATTAATGTTTTAAGTCACACTTTAAGAAATCGTCTATTGAATAAAAAATGTGATGACTTAAAATATCCTGCACTTTTTATATGCAAAACTAGTCACTATTTTTAAGATGGTTCTTGATTTTATTATACAGCTTGGGCCCCCAATTGTCTACATGGCGCGGGCGTGGCGTTGTTTGTAGGCGGTGATATGAAATGTGGAACTCTTCTCTGTAGCGGGTTTTGTAATTACGTATGATGCCCTCTATTCGATATATACTCTTCTTGGGTTTTCCTAACATATTTTTTATATATGTAAGTATAAGCAAGGCAAGGTCAGTATTCTTTCTTGTTTAAAATGTTTCCTACAACCATCCGTATATTTATTTCAAATTACAAAGAGCTCTAATCGCTTTTTTTTTGTAAGTAGAAAATTCTTGTTGCTGGAGGTGATGTGCCCCAAACCAAATTCCGTAACTTATTCTATTGTGAAAGTTTGCAAAATACCCAGATTTTATAGTGGCATGGGTAGCAATAGTCTTCAGTCTCCTTATGCTATATATAGATATCGTTAGCGAGATAGCTAATTCTGATATGTTCATGTCCCAGGTGAGTTTATTGTCAATCGTGAGCCCCAGATATAGAATGGCATGGGATGACTGTTAACTTCTTGCAGAAAAACAGAGGCGCTGAGTTTTTTCTTCATTTAATTTTAGTTCATTATCTTGGAACCATTTTGTTATTTCCTCCATTACCCGTTTGCTCTCTTTCTCAATTTCGTCAATCGACTTTCCAGTTACTACGTAAGATGTATCATTAGCATCGAGGAAACTTTGTTTAGGTGTTATATTTTTTGGGATATCATTAACATACATCAAAAATAATATTGGTCCCAAGATCGATCATTGTGGTACCCCATTATGAATTGGTTTTGTATTGCATATTTTTCCATTTAAGTCCACTCTCTGGCATCTTTCCCTCAAAGAAGATGCAAGTAAGTCACGTGCTGTAACTCTAATACCATAATGGTATAGTTTCTGTAGTAGAATTTGGTGATTTACCATATAGAAAGCTTTACTGAGGCCACAACATGTCAGTTCACATTGTTCTTTATTATCGTAGGCGTCTATTATAGTCTCCATCACCTCCAGAATTCCAGTCACGGTGGATTTGTTATTCCTATATGCATGCTGTTCATTAGATATATAGTTTTTTCGTTGAAATTATTCTAGTAGACGATCTACTATCGACCGTTCAGAAATTTTGAAAATTGCAGGCAGAATAGTGATGGCCCTGTAATTACTGCAATCACTCGGATCTCTTTTTTTATGAACTGCAACAACTCCTACTTTCAGTTGTTCTGGAAAAATACCTTCGCGTACACACTTGATATATACGATCTACTGATGTTCATAAATTATCGATCTACTAACGTTCATAAATTTTCACAGCCTTTTTCCAATAAGGTTTTCTAAAAAGAATTTTTTTAATACTAACTGAAGAAACTATTCCACAGCTTTCTTCAGGTATTTATCTCAGACTAAAATAGAGCCTCTCGCGTGTTGTTTTAATTGAGAGAGAAGATAAATGTTACTCTGTGCCAAATATAGGCCGTAGGTTGTTCCATCTCTACGAAACTGTACTCTTCGATTGCATAACGAAATGGTCGCGTTTTGTGAACTTTGCAATTGTTATGAAGCAGCATAATCTTTTGAACATAGTTGTGGAGCCTTTTTTGCCGTATGGTTCACTTGTCGTTTTCTTATGGACTTTTTCTCTTAGTGAATAGCTTTAAACAAGTATTGAATCAGTAAAATTCCAGCCATATCTAAAAAGGCATATCTATCAGTTTTTCTGATTAATTCAGTGTTCTTGCATTCTTTGGCTGTGGGGATTTTCGTTGATCGTTGCTACTACAGACTTGCCGCATCTTATGTCATTTTAAATTGATTTTGTATCCCATCGTCATTGCTCAAATTAATATTTTTCAGTAAAATATGACTGCACATCTTATGTCCAGACATTAATGGTTAGCATTCACTTCCATCCCTCGTCAAGAATTTGATTACGTTTCTATGCTTTAGCTGAATTTTGTTCATTCTTTGTCAGTTAAAGTTAAATGGATGCAATAAATTGTCTGGATGTGCACCACATTTGAACAGTAAATACCCATATGTCATAGTAATCTGACATTAAAAATTTACGACCGTCACTCTTCACTTTCTGATACGTGGTATAAGGTTGTATTGTGATGACGAAAATTGTTGACCTCGAGATATATGCAAATGTCTATGCTTTGAAGTTCCCTGATACCGAAAAACTGGTTCTTAAAAAAGTCAGTGTGTCTGTCAGTGTGTGTGACCACGATAGCGGTCAAATAGATATAGCTATAAATTCCAAATTTTTTAGTTACGAGTATAATCCCCTTTTGATATCTGATAAGATTTTCCTTAAAATCGGTAGACCGGAAGTAGTATCTTACTTCAGTGGGAAAAATCGAATTTTACCAAAAAAAACTTTAAACAGTATTCAAATGTACTGAAAAGTGAATTTGATGAAAATTTTATTGAAAAAGTTTTTAGAAATTCCTAGCGGAAGTAGGTCTTTTACTCTCATAAAAAATCCGGTTCTTGCGAACATCTCGCATGTCATGGTCCTTTTATGCAGATATATTATGATTATATATGATTTGTATAAAATTCATTTCAAAATTAGGACCGAAACTGACGGTTTTAGGTACTCTTATTGAATAGCGATTTTTTGCAAAATCTCGTTTATTATGCATTCTATATAGAATTATCAAAGTACAAAAGCATTTTGCTTCAATTCACCACGATAGCGGTCAAACCGCTGTAGCTATCAATTTCAAATTTTGTATTTACGAGTATAATCTCCTACTACGTAAGTAGTAGTAGTTTCCATCAGTGAATAAATCGAATTTTGACAATATTTCGTCAACTACTAATATGTACTGAAAATTAAATTTGAGAAGAATTTTATTATAAAAGTTTTTCGAAATTCCTAGCAGAAGTAGGTCTTTTACTCTTATCGAAAGTCAGTTATTCGCCAATATTTGGTGTCAAGTCATGCTTATTAGACAGGCACGTTATGAGTTTAAGAGTATTTAGAACTTAATTTTCAATAACTTTTGAATAAATAATATTTCAAAATTCGGACCGGAAGTAACACTTTTACTTTTAGCGAATAGCACTTTATTTCGAATACCTCGCAAAATATGCATCCTATAGAGATATATGAAGGGAAAAGAAGTACTTGGAATAAAATATTGAATAATTTTTATATAAAAAAATCTTAAACTTTGCCATGTTTTCCTAAAAAATTAAAAATTAAAAACAATTTTGTTTAATTTGAAACGCTCATACGTATGAACTGTACTGACATTGACAACAGAAGTTAACAGAATTGACAAAACCCCTTACTGTTGTTGGGGCTTATGATATTCATCATAATTTATTACAAAAAATTAAGCAATATAATAAATAAAGCACATTATTCATGATGCAACAAATCGTTACATATTCTAATTTACTTACATTTTATATTTGCTGACTAAGGATTTGCTTCGCTTTCAATTTGCAGATTTATGGGCAACGTTTGTATTTGTGGCCAACTTTATTATCAGCTAGATGCGGCTCAAAAAAGAAATTATTCCTACACAAACTAATTAATTGTGCTATCCCACAAGTTTGGTATAAAAGTATCATATGTATTTGTAATATTTTAATAAGGAAATGATAGTTATAGCTTTTCTTCTCCTTCCCACATTATTTTCTAT
This sequence comes from Amphimallon solstitiale, assembly GCA_963170755.1. Lineage (NCBI taxonomy): Eukaryota > Metazoa > Arthropoda > Insecta > Coleoptera > Scarabaeidae > Amphimallon > Amphimallon solstitiale. Next base: position 47,864,408 of record OY720681.1, on the reverse strand, counting down.
TTCAAGGCCAACTGTATCTGTTACACAGTTTGCCTTGTCTATTTTATCTTGTGGTGCTATCTATGGAACAATGTACAAACTTTCAGCGAGCAGCGTTTTGTAGAACCCCTATCTTTTTTTATCATATGTATTTCTTGCTTTTTAGGAAATTAAGAGCATATTTTTTATTTCTATGTGCACTCTTTTCGCATAACATGCGTATTTTATCCTAATGGCATTCTTATGCGCTTGGTTATATTTCTTTATTTTTAGAATTACTTAATTACGATTTATAACAATTAATTGCTTTAGACTAATCACTACTTAATTATAAATCATTCTACTTTTTAAATTTAATTATCCATATTTATATTTTCACAAAAAGCATGAAATAAGATTTTGGTACAAAATGGACTCGGTCGGTAATACTATAACTGGGCCTTAAGACAACTCTTTCGGGTACTCCGAACTGGAGATAGAATGTGTAAAACTGTAAGGTATCATAAGGGTTAAAACACATGATTACAGCTGCTCTCCACTTAGAAATTCGCAATTTCAATTTTAATTTACATATTTCTACATTAATAGTTCTATGTTTTATCACAGGGCAATTTAACAAATAGGTCGTGCATTGTCTGCCATCTCATTGATGCCCGCGATAAATCGACGATTTTCTGGTAGAAACCGCAAATGACAGCGTGTTTTTCTATGTTATTAATTTTCAATAAAGAAAAACTCGTTTGCCAACCTGACATAACTGAAATATTCTACATAAATAAAATCAACAAAATAATAACTTTTGCAGTTTTTAGGTTGTATTAATATGATTAGGCAGTATTAGCTGAAACTCAAAAGCTTTTATAAATTACACATGAAATTGGGGAAACTTTCTAACAAAATTCCACCATAGCTGAATAGGATAATGTATAGTGAGTGGCTGTATTATACATGCTTGACCTTATTTTCTCTGCCCCAGCAGAGGATACTCAACAATAACCATATCTATACAATATTCATACGAACGGTCGAAAAAATATACAGTACACGTCCTCTAAGTACTAAATTTAAATTCACATTGAAACAGTGTGAAGCTAAACCAGCGTATATTTTACAAAAGGGAAAGAATCGAGAGGGACAGATCGTTGTTTTCTTAACCGTTATAAATATCATAGACGCACAACTGTTATATTGAGGTTATTAGGGATTTTCATAGTACAATGCGAAACAAGTAAACATAAATATGGCGGACGCGAAACAGAACGAAGAATAGTAAAGATTAAATATTAAAAAGTTCCACCGCGCGTAATAGCGGAAGACGTGTTGTTACTGCTGTCGCGGTAGACTTCCGCCTGCCGCTTGCATTGTATATTTTTAATGAAAGCAATTTTATAGAGATCTATCTATATGATAGCCAAAGGAGGGAATGAAACTCGGAAACTTTTTCGTAGAATAGTATGAAATAGCATCGACCATTAACAATTTAGATAGTTACCATTCAGATAAAGAAAGAAGTACATTTATAGTAAAAGAAAACAGAAACTATTTACTGTAACAAATTTAATAATAATGATTTGATTTACATACCGTGCCTTCAAATACTTTCCTCATTAGAGACGGACTTTTTTTTTCAATGGTTGGTGACAGTGCATAATTTTGATAGTTTGGTTACATTGAGAAAGAATAGGCAGGGAGACGACGTCACGTGATCAAACCGGGTACAGGTCCGCCATATTGATACTACACTTACGTCAAACAGGTAGTGTTGGTAAAAAGTGGACTGTTTGTTAAGTGTATCGTGTATTAGAGTTATATAATAAGTTAAATATTAAAAGACATTATGGTTGCTTGTGCTCTACGCAGCTGCAACAGCAGAGACGGCGTTGATAAGAAGAATTCGTCTGGAATAACATTTCATAGGTTAGTGTAGGCTTGACAAGTGTGGGACGACAGATTATAATTTTGATTAGTTTGGATTAGGTGAAGCAGCCATATTGGTCCCACACTTAGCTCCGACCAATACTCCCGTTTTAAGAGTACAGCGAAGATACTTTACAGAATCTCCATAGTATTTTTCCTCAATGTTTGCTTATGTCATATTGGCGTCTATAATTTGAATTTAAGTATGACAACTATCAGAATTTCAAGTTTTCAAAAACTTCTCATGTACACCAACATTGATTACTTAAAATACTTAAAAAACAGCTTACACTAATGAGGAAGGTATTTGAAGGCACGGTAGATATTCTAAGAGAAAACTTTGAGCATTGACTTCTTACTTTTGATATTAAATTTTATCAATTTTGGTAATTATGAAGTTATGCATTGACTAAGTCATACCAAACGGGAAAATGGCCATCCACCGACAAATGTACTTGTCTAAAATGACTTGATTGCGCGTCGAACTAAAAATAATACCCTGCCTGTTCCCTACTATATACTGTGGCTCACTTTCAAGCGACAATACCCAGTTGATGTTGAAGACAGGACAACCTGATGCAGCTACGCCCTTAGTCAATTAGGGAATGGGTTCCAGATCACTATATAAATCTACAATTGTCAGTGACACCCTCATATTATAATGTAAATCAGACAGACTTCCTGAATATTCTGCCCAGCCATGAAGGAGGTTAAGCTTTGATCGAGGTACTGACAACAACATCAGATATACACTAATATCTGAGGATGACATAGTGACTATTATTTCACAGATTGGGTCCTCTGCGTGTGGTCATGAATATGTAAATATAAATATGATTCGTTATTGCTGTCCACTGTTATTACCTTTTATGACTCACATCGTCAACTCTTGTAATACTGAGTATGTTTGTCCTTCTTGTTGGAAAGAGGATTTTGTCACTCCATTGACTAAAGTCAACATACCTTCGGAATTGAACCATTTGTAGCCGATCTATCTGCTTCCCAAAATGTCCAAAATATTCGAAAGAGTTATTGCATCGCAGCTGCGGACATATTTATCAAAATATAATATTCCACCGGGAAATCAATCTGGTTTTAGAAGTGGATATTCTTGTGGAACACCTTTACTCTCAATTACTGATGACATATTTCACGCGAAAGACAACAAAAAAATTACAGATCTCATCTCTCTAGACTTCTCGAAAGCCTTCGATATGATTAACTATTCGTTATTAATTTCTATTTTCCATTATATAGAATTAAATGACCGCACTGTTGAGTTATTAAGCAATTACCTCCGCAACAGATGTCAGAGGGTAGAGTTAAATGATGAAGTATCGAATGTGCTACCAATTCACTATGGAGTACCACAAGGAAGTATCTGCGGGCCCTTGTTTTACGCTAGTTAGAGTCGATTGCATAATATGAAAAATAGGCGTGTACTTCACGTTTGTACCTTGTACATGAAGTTGTTATTGCTACATAAACCTCCCTATTTGGCCAGAAAAATAACTTATAGAACGGATGCGCACAATGTGAATATTCGCCGAAAGGATGCTCTTACTCCTGCTCTTCACAGTTTAGCTATATTCGAGAGGTCCTTCAGTTTTAAAATTTGCAGAGGCATGAACTCTTCGCCCCTACCTATCAAAAATCTGCCTTTGTCTGAATTCAGAAGGAGGATGCGTATTCATTTACTTTCTCTGCAGATAGAGCTAATTAAGTTTGCTATTGTTCATTACTTGTAGTAGTAGTGGTAAAGTGGTGAAATGAGCTGTTCAGGCTTGCTGTTCACCTAATTACTGATTAATATTGTCTTCACTTCATGCAGTTACTCTTCTTTTGTTGATATGCATATGTGGGATCTAGAAGAAGATCAGTACTTTATATTGACCTAGATCCATCTGACATGCACGATGATGTACATGGGGGATCTCGATCTAAGTCTAAATCGTAATCTTAATTTTAGTTTACGAGTTCCAAATTATTATAATTACCAATGAATTTTGTATCGTTGTATGGTCAATAAATATGTGTTATTATTATTATATATCAACAATAGTTATTTATTATACAAGGGAAAAAAGTATTAGATTTTAGCTCGAGGTAAGGTTTATCTCACGACGCGAAGCGGAGTGAGATAAATTACTGAGAGCTAAAATCTAATGTTTTTTCCCGTGTATAATACACTATTTTTTTCTGTGATGGGAAAAACGACGATTTAATATTGAAAAAATCACGTAAATACTATATATTGAAGTCAGAAAATCAATCGATGTGACATTTCAAGTGACATTACACCTGCGTTGCTAATGGAAACCTGTAAAATAATCAAATATCTGTCAATTTAAGCGGGCAAAAAGTGAGTACTTTTTCCCCGGGTTGATAAAGTGACATTTTATTACCTGTCAAGAAGGATAAAATGTCAACTTTTTTTCCCGTCACAGAAAAAAAATATTATTGGTAGAAAAGCATCTAATAATATCAAATATATAGTAATACTTCTTTAGTTGGAGGAGCCCCAGGAAAGAAAATCAAACAAAATATGGTAAGCAATTAAAAAAAAAAAAAAACTGACGCTCAAATTCTTAAGGAAGGCCGAGAATGATTCTAACATTTAAAAGAATAACAAATTGAAGCAAACAGCAGGGGACTTAGGGTACTATAATATTACAACAACAAAAAAACTAATTTAAACTCCAACCAAAATTCAAATATGGCGATGTGCACTTCACTTGGAAACCCTCAAAATACAAATTCCTAATTAAATTTATTAAAAAACTTTAATACGTCGACCATTATATGATGGCACCTTGTATAACACAAGTACCACAATATAAATGTATAGTAATATAATTAGATAGGGACTTTCTTCTAAACACACACATAAATTACGCCTAAAATATGCTGGTAAATTGAATTAAATATTAAAATTGTAATTTAGCGATGGAAAAATAACACAATTAATTAGTAATGTAATTAGTTAAGCTAATATTTAAACACACACACACTTTTACTTGTACAAATAAGTGGTAAATTATAATTTAAATTAACGAATGAGTATCATATTTCATGAAAGCCTTCTTTTAAATTTTTACAAGAAATTCACAAAATGCAACATATCAAAACGTACCAAAATAAAGAGGTACTGATGTCACATTTGGTTAGAGGAAGGAAGGGGCAGGAATCACTTGTAATACTACTTTTCATAACTATGGAACCACAAAACTTGATATATGTAACAATCGCGAGTTCGGAAATATTTGCGAACATAGTCAACCACCTATCTACTAATGTAGCATGTTTTTAAAATCGATCTGTGTAGGGCATATACACTGTATTTTTTTGCGTTATTCCTGTATGTTTTAGATATTATTTGAATGGTTTTTGATATGGAAATATTTACATCTTCATCTAAACCTCGTGTCGCTACCCTTAAACTAAATTTTGTTTGTTATACCTTGGGCATTTCTTATTCGACTGTTGAGAAATGCGCCATTCATAACATTATGGCATGTTCCACAATAGGGAAAATTATCTCAAAAGTTCTCTTGAATTATTTCCTAGGGAGTCTAAATTACCTTGGTCAACAAATATTAGTCGAAAGAAATAATCTCAGATAAAGAACACAATATATTTTTAACGAGGATCACAGGATCACAGTCTCTCTTAAGATTATTTCTAATATATCAAGTTAAGATGACATTCCGTTCATTTTAGATATAGAATCGACTTAAGCGTATATGTTTCATTATTAAATATATTCATTCCATACATTTCAGAAAAGATATTAATAATATAAATAACGTCCAACTTCATATTATTTCATAAATATGAATTCAAACTTGTGAGTAATTGACGTCTTTTTTGTCTTTGTAATACAATATAGGTACTATTCCTCTTTATTAATCATTACAGTCATTTTCTTTTGCTTTTCCGCTTTTGTCAATTGCGTTTCACTATTGTCAAATATCTTTCTTTTTATATCAATTGCTTTTTTTCTTTATATGTAAGTGTGTATACCTGTTCCATTTTATAAAAAAAATATAGCAATTTACACATTAAAATGACAAATTTATTTTGTATTTAGATACAAACACAGTGTAACATATATGTAATATGAAAGATCACTTAACTCAAAATTTCGTTTGGTTTTACCGGATACAGTTAGAAAAATTTATGCACCATACGAAAATCATTAAATGCTCAAAAAGAACAGATCTGTGATTGGGTTGACCTGGGTTGTTCTTTAACCCTCTGCCAATTGCAAGAAAAGTGCTTAAACTAGTGGTCACTTCTTCAACAAATATTACTATCTTCGATTAATAGAGCAGCTTTCATTATTCTGTTAAAAAAGTGTCATTTGCTCCTGAAAGAAGAAATACACCGGACATTATTCACGCTCGCTTTGATTACGCAGTGCAGTATAACAGAATGATCTTGGAAAGAGAAACAATGTTCTTCATTGACGAATACGGAATACAAATATATTTTCGCATTTCATACGGAAGATCTGTGAAAAATACCAGAGCATCAAAAATAAAAGCACAGTTAAGGGGGCGCAGTTATTCTATTGCCGCTGTAATGAACCTAAATTCCCTGTATTTGTTTCAAATTCAAGATGTACCGTTTAATGTAGGGGAGAGTGGGGACGGTTTGGACTACAGGAGGAAATGGACACGTTCATAATTCCCGCCGTTTTGTAATTTGTGACCGCACGTGAGCAGTATTTGTGGTAAAACAAACATTATAACCTCACATCCTAGTTCAATCGTTATCGCTCAACGGTTGCTTGAACAGGAAAAGTTTGTGTGTTTTGGTGTTGTTGAATGTAAGTTTGTTCAGTGCTTTGGTAAGTAATAATTTAATACTCGTAAATTTGATTTAATAATGCGTGAAACACCTTGAACTAGGAAATATCTTGTTACTTTAAAATTGAGTTCAACGTTGTATACAATGACTTCTGATCATTTTTATTTTGCCCCGCCTATTCAGGAGGATGTGGACACTGGTGTCCATATCCTCCCCAACCTGTCCAAATGCTCCCATAGTAATTTCATCATTTTAAAGTCTAATAATAATATTGTAATTTTTGTTTCAGTTTGTAATATGCCTCGTGTGTATGTAAGAAAAACAAATAGACAGTTTCCTCCAGGGAATTTGGCAGCTGCTATACAAGATGTTTTAGAGAACAACATGTCAATTAGGAATAGTGCAGAATTACATTATGTAAAGAAATCTCGTCTTTGCAACTATGTAAATAAAGTAAAAATGAATGGAATACTAAATGTTTCTTTCAAACGGCAATATGTAGCAACTCAAGTATTCACAAATGACATGGAAGAAAGACTTCAGGAATATTTATTAACCTGCTCAGACATGTTTCATGGGCTAACTCCTACGGCTACAAGACGTCTGGCTTATGAATACGCTGAAAAATACAAGTCAAGAACGACCACTTGTTAGTATGGAAAATGAGCCAAATCAAGATATTTCACACGCAAGCGAAGACGGGCCAACTGACATTGACGAAAATAGAGCAGATCGTAATGTTCCAATTACAGCTACGATAAATTTTGAAGATAGGTACAAAAGAAAAGGAAGCTTGCTTGCAAGTCCAGAATTTATAAGACCGTTTCTCAAAGCTGGTGAAAGAAAAAGAACTACAAACAGAAGAAAAGGCAGATGCAAAATTGCAACAGACACACCAGAAAAGAGGAGATTGAAGAGATGGTTCAAAAAAGAGATAGAATGAAGGTCAAAAAAAGTGACAAAAAAGGTTGTACAAGAGAGTTCTTCGTCTGCGGGAGAACTAGAATTAACCGACAGCTCTTCAGATGACCTCCATTACGAAGGAGATGAAGAAGAAAATGATGCAAAATTTTTAATTAAAGAAGGAAGACATGCAATTGTAAAAGTTTTTAGGGATAATTTCAAAAAGACATCTAGAAATTTTGTTGCTGAAAATATAAAGAAAACCGTTGATGGCTATGAAGTTAAATTTTTGAAGCCACAACTGGCTTCAAATAGATTTATTGTGTCGGATAAACTACCAGCATTAGTATTGTTTAATGACATTGTAATAGGTTTACCAAAGCCAACAAAAGACCAGCGAATTCGTTTTAAAGATATGGTTTACTTTAACATTGATCTCTCAAGTTATAATCTACATTAATAAGTTTATAAATATATTCATATAGAAAACTGATTCCTTTATTCTGTATTTTCATATTCCAGTTACTTTCTCTGTGTACTATTTATGTGTCCATATACTCCTAGAACTATATCCATTGCCTCCTGCAGTTAGGGAGGGTTTGGACGTTTTTAATTTTTACTTTGGACTTTTCTTTCTTGGATATTTTTGATCGGAAGACCAAATAATAAGCAAATTTCTTGAGTCGAATGTTCAATACACCGTATGCTCTAGTATGGGTGGTTCATTTTCATTTGGTTGTGTTTTATGAAAGTTTCAAAAAAAGTGTCCAAACCGTCCCCACTCTCCCCTACTGCGTTTTTCTGAATTTCTCACAACGTTAATTCAACATTTACATAATGACGGTGTAGAGGGAGGTCATATTGTTGTGGAAAATGTAAGATTCCATAGAAGTGAGGACGTCTTGGCCCTCATTAGAGGTTATGGTTCTTTTTCCAGTGTTTCCTCCTACTTATAACCCATTTTTCTAATTTAATAGAAAAGTTATTCAACTAGTGAACGCAAATAATAAAAATAACACTGCCAACGTGTGAAAATAATTATATGAGACAGTACACAATGTATCTGAGCGTATAAGTCCACAAAATTTTTTCAATTATGTTCAAACATGGAAACATATTTTTAGATTAAGCAACTGTTTAAACAGAAATGAAATTTTGAGTTTTGTATTACATTTTATATTACATAGATGTTACATTGTGTTTGTATCTAAATACAAAATAAATTTATCATTTTAATGTGTAAATTGCTATATTTTTTATAAAATGGTAGAAGTATACATACCTACATATAACAAAAAAAGCAATTGATATAAAGGGAAAGCAATTTGACAAAAAGGGAATTTCAGTTGACAAACTTAGCTGACATTTAAAACCATTGAAAGATAGTGAAACGTAATTGACAAAAGTGGAAAAGCAAAAGAAAATGACTGTATTTTATTTTAATTTTTTTTTACAATAAATTCTTTTGATATAAAAATATGTGTATGTGTGTATGATAAACTTTGAAATTACATATGAGAAAATTATAAAGGAGTTAAAGAATGTTCTTTTTTTTATAATTACCTTATACTTCTCAAGTTGGTGGAGTCAATATTGTGCTAATTTTATGATAAGTTAGGTTGTTCCTGTTACTTCAGCTGCATTTTATAATAACGTGTTGCCTGTGTGTAACTAACAGTAAGTCCTTATAAATTAATGGAAGGAAGCAAGTATCAATAGCTCCGCATAACTGGTGTGTATTAATCAGTATTAACGATTTTCATAATTCATTCTGTAAATGTTATGGTGAACATTTGATATCAGATTAGATGTGCGTACACGCGGCCAATGCACGTGCGCGTTTGTGTATATTGTACATTAGGTAGTCGTAGGAAGTTTGTGCTTACTGGATGGACGTAACGCTTCATTAGTGTAACGTTTAATGTTCGTTATAATTACATTTACGAATATATTGCAGCTCGTTTAACATGTAAATCCTTATTCCAAACATGCCCGCTAATGATTCATGTTAACGTGAGTAACTCAGTCTTCATGCTCATTTGTTCAGCTCTGGTCTATTTCAGTATTATTAAAGGTATTAAATGTAGTTTCTGGTTCCTTTGGACTTCGATATCATTACCTGTTATATGTACTGTTCCAAGTTTTCGCGAAGTGGATACTACCACAATAAATAAGACAAATACCGGAATTTCATTTTCTGTAGTTTCTTATTTATATATATGGTGCGGTGATAAAGTTTGGAGCAATAGTATATTAAAGTATAAGTGGATAATAAAGTCATTAACACACGCGCGATTTTTCAAGCACGACGGCGGGGTCGAAGTGCTTGAAATAGAGCAACTGTTTTAATGCCTAGTTATCCACGAATACTTTACATTATTTTTGAAGTGTAAACTTCTTTGGGCGCGGTGCGTTGATTGTGGTCACTGAACAAGACTGAGTCGTCACGCTCGGCTTTGTAACGCTCGTTCGGGTAAAGTCGGCTCGAGTCGACTAAGGGAACGAGAGAAATATATCATATAGAGGTATTTAATTTCAATTAAATTGAAATTTAAATAAATAAATAAATTCATGTCCCCGAGCAGATTCGATCCCGAGCCGCATGGGTGAGAAGCCGGATAGTTAGCATCAGACCAGCGCGAGACTCGTAAGCGAGTATTCATATTGTCTATTTATATATATATATATATTGTGACAATACTCTTAATTAATATAGAGTATCATGACATTCAGATAAATAAATTAACTTTAAATCTTTATTATATAATTTTATCCCAAAAACTAGCTCAGATATTATAACTTTCAAAATATTTACAAATTAATAAGCAAATATTTTGTACTAATTGAGTTGCTGACTATCAGTAATCTGTATGTTTAAGCAACCACTAAATGTGCTATATGGGTTGCTGACTTTCAGTGGCTTGTATAATTTAAGCAGTTCCCTATATCTTAATACGTTCAGTAACCTAATATGATAGCTTTTTTTTTTACCGATCTTTAAAATTAATAATTTATATCAATTACCAAACAATACCAAAACTATGTGTAATTGTGCAAGTACCTATTAGGATTAATTATATCAATTTTTAGCATATCTATAACAAGGTATGTATTTCAATAGCAATTTATATCATTTGCAATTACTGACATATATTTTCTCCTTTTAGGTTAATGTATAAACGTTTCTGTTTCTTTACCCACTCCACTCAAACTAATCATTTATTTTACTATGACAAATAAAAGAAAATATCAGTATAGATTTGTTTAATTCGTTGAAATTATATAGAAGTGATTATAGAAATTTTATAAACAATTATCAAAAATACACATATGGAAATTTTTCCTCAACACGTCTAATCAACAATATGAGAAGAATTTAATACGAGATTGTCACTTGACTACAATGGTTATAAATGCAATAACGTAAGTATTAACTTTTACTATTATTTAATTCACTATCTGAAACCTGTTTGTTTCTATTCTTTATAGAATTTTAATAAAGTATTTATAAGCAGAACCTTAATATTTCGGGTAAAACTAAATTTTGTCATTCAATTATGTAGTTTTATTTTAAAAAACCTCTTGCTTTCCAAACAAATTCTTATTTGATATTATGATTTTATATCGTAAAGTAAAGATTTAGATTTACTGTTAATAAAGATGAAATACAATAATTCACACGATCATTACACCGATTTATAATTTCTCTACAGAAAATATGCAATAAATATTACTTTAACTCCGAAATTAATTCCAATGTTTATACGACCTGATATAATTATTATAGAATTTCTTTCTTAATCTTCAATGTCTTTCCTTCTAGCGTTCTTTCTTCTCACTCTGGTGATGATGTTAGTATAACAAACTGGAATCCTCGGACCTCGAACAGTTATCCTGTCGTACCTGAATGAAATCTCTGCACTCTCGTACACGTTCTGGAATGCTCGAACTGGAACGGTTTATAATACGATTTCCTGTCGTACCTGGATGAAAACTTGGCACTCTCGTACACCTGTAATAAACACACACTATCTTGATGTTCTCTGGACTTCCACGTTCCTGGAATGCTCGAACTGGGACGGTTTATAATACTATTAGCCTCGGATTATTACACTCCTGGATTGACAAACTTGTGCACCATAAATTCTCACTCGTATATTAATTCTTCAATTCAACTGGTTCAATGATACATATGCAGGAACTCCTAAACGATTCTGACGGGATGGTTGTAGCTGTATTGGATTATACTTCTTAAATATCCGATTATAAGGTAAGTTCGAAATAAATCTCTCTCCTCTTTACTATATGTTCTAAATATTTATCCTTTCTTCCTTCTTTTATGTTATCCACCAGTAATATTAATGGAAAATTTCTAATTATTATATATTTTCCTGAAATAAAATCTCACTATCTTCTCCGTTAATTATTAAACACTTCTATTACTCTTTGAAGCGAAAATTAAAAACATTAACTGTATTTAATGATGAAATTCTTTCTCTTCTCGAGAAACACGTTCGCGTTTTCCCGAAAAAATTAGAATTGTTATTTTTTTCATCTTCCATTTCCTTGACGATTATAAATTAATTTTCTTTAACCAATTATATTGTTCCACACAGTTTATTTATTCAACAAAGTTTCTACATTATTATTGAATGTTTTAAATACCTATTTAGAATTTCAAAATCTTACTATATAAAATCTCAATTGAATATTTTAGTTTGTTTTCTACACTTCTACCTATTAATACCCATTTCTAGTAGTATGTTTTTATACATGTCAAAATCTGACATTTCCAAAATTTGAATTTTCATTATTTTATTGCATTTATATTTTTAAATTTCATTACTTATTACTATTCTCATATACTTTGTTAATTAAACAAGTTTTCACAAACATATCAAGTAATATTTAAATCTTTACTTTCAGGCTGAAGAAAACTAATCTTCAAAGTATCCTGCCACAACTATCTATGCAAATGCATGAAGAAAACAGAATAAACTACACATTTGATGACATTAACATCTTTATACATTTGGTATACTTTAAATATTTTATTAATATAAAAATTCTGCTATATAAAAAAAAACACTTTAAATTAAATTCCTCTAATTTATTTATAAACCATATTGTTGCCTAGTCATAGTAAACGGTAAACCATTACAATATATATATATATATATATATATATATATATATATATATATATATATATATATATATATTGTCATGAATAAATCAATCATTTATCTCAAGAACATTGTAGTAACTAAAACAAACTGAATATTAGCCTTAAGTTTGCACATTCCCAAGAGTACTTCCTTTAATAAACATACAGGTTATGTATTGGTTCGTGTGAATGCATGGTTTGATTGGAATCTTGTTGCTAGTCTTTGTGTATTCTGGGTTTCAGTATTCATCTTTGTATTAGGGCGCTGGATTTCTAAAAGAAGATAATAACAAGGGAAATATTCTTAATGTGAACGTAAAAAATATATCAAAAAACTTATATTATAGTTATGCATGTGAATACCATCTACTGTGGAATTGTTTCTAACAGAATTTATGCCTAATTAGAGTGAATATAGTGGATAGATATCATTGTAGTATTACAATAACAACTTATTTTTCTTCAAAGAATGGGTATTTTATAGGTAAGACAAATAGGATCTTTTTAAAATTATTAAATCACTTCTGACTTCAATCCTTGACTATGTTGTAAATATCTAAAAACCTAAAAGATTAATAATTAATATTGTTAATTGTTATAATCGACAAATTGACACATACCTGTTAGAATGTAAATAACTGTTTTATCTTTAATACACGTATTGTCATGAATAAGAAGGGCTCTCTCTGGTGATGAATATATAAGCACATACCTATGGGATGATTTAAATGCATTAGTACACAGCATCTGTAGGTGGTTAGGTGAAGGTCACGAAGGGGTATGGAATAATAAAAACAGATGTGAGGTTCATCATCTATACGTATAGATGTCTTATTGATAGGAATAGAACGATATTAGCATAGAACAGTTAATATAAAGAAAATTAAGCAGGTCGGGTGGATTATTTATAGAAGAATATAGTTTACTCTAGGGTATTAAGGATATATTAGGTAGATTCCTATTTGAATATAGAAAAAGTTGAATTTATTATCTGAATATCTTGACAGGTAATTTGTTTAAATGAAAGCATAGTGGACTCTTTCAGTTTATGAGTAGCTCAGTAATTTATATGCCATATTTGAATAAAAATGAAAACAAGGGGATATTAATCTTGAAACATGAAATTCTAATATGTAAATTAATGTAAGTCCAACGTTATTAATGGTCTAATATTCAAATGTGATATTGTTTTTCTTTTGTTATATTTATTTACTAATACATTGGAGGAATAATTAGAGTATGCTTAGAAGGACAAAGGAAAAAAAACAAGAGAGCAGAGATGATGCCATCGATAAAAATGGCTTGGTGCAGTTTTGAAGTAATAAGAAAGATTATATTCTTTATCCTTTAAATTATCAGTACCTGGGTTGAATAGTTAACCAAATTAAGTGTTTAACCATTAAGATTATATACAGCAATTATAATCTGGAAAATTTCAACTCGAAATACCATTTTTGTGGATATTTTCTACGACAATTCTGGAAGAACAGAGCTGCTACCAAACATCTTGAAGAAGTAACATCCTTCCAGGAACCATAGTGAAGTATCATCGAATGTGAATTGATTCAAGTACTAAAAGAGGAACGAAGGTAAATTAATATACCTACAAGTATTATCGAGATCTCAGATAAAGAAATATTATTGGTCCTCATATTGAAATAATCTTTTAAAAAAAGTATACTTACTCTAAATTAATAATGTACGAGTTAGAAGATGCACTTTTCTCCAAAAAAATTATAATTTAATTAAGATGACCGTTAAATCGTTGAGACATTTTTTTATGTTAATCACCATGTTGAACTTCAATAATTTCTGTGTAAATTTGAATATGTAATTTATATATCATCGATATCTTTCTAATACGTTGAATCAACTATACCTCTTGAGATTTAGTAATTAATATAGAATAACAATCATTATGAATTTAATATTTTGATTTGGAAATTTGGACTATAGAATAAGCGTAGTTGATATAAACGTGAAGGAAGAATCATGTATTTTTTTAAAAATCGTTACAACTTTGGAAAACTAAAGTTCTTGAAGCTTCAAGATAGGGTTTATTTATTATGTAAGATAGATGTTAGAGATTTTCATGTTTCAAGTTAACCTTATAAGTTTTTGACAAATAAATAACCTACAAATATTTCAATCAAAATATGTAGTTTAATTATTAAATAAGTTAATTCATTAAAGCAAATAGAGGAACATAAATAATGATGAATTCTAGGAACCAAACTACCACTCATTTAGTACATGTTATAAATTAAATATGAATCCACGACCCTGATTAAAATTACAGTGTGACATTATATCGCAAGACAAATTATCATAAGCTCAAAATTGCTATAATATATATACATGCGTCCGAACCGACGAAGAAAAACGTATAGGAAAATCTGTTGTGTGTGTATGAGACATTATTTCTATAATAATATAATATAATATTTCGCGCTCAGGTAAGTTTTAGCATGTTTATTAAAATGATACGGATGACTCGGAAGCTGATCAGTATATTCCGGGTGTTAAATAACGTCCACACGCATTTACTATAATTTGTATACCAATGCAAAACAGAAACGTTGAGAATAGAGCACAAAGTAAGAATTATATTAACAAAAATCTTATCTAAGAAAAATCAACTTTTTTTCAACTAAGTAAGAAAAGTTTGACAGCTGTCAAATGCCAACTTAAATATTGAAATTAAGAACAAAAATGAAACATTTAATGAAAGGGAAAAAAGTAGAGCTTGTAATAATGGTTGGATACAGCGATAGGTTAATAATTCATGCGGAAGCTTGTGTGTTATGCAATCGAGCACATTCTGATAGGCCTCCAATTGCAAAATGTACAGTTAGTAAATTGACTGTCAAATTTACGGAAACTAGAAGTGTAAAATATTTGTCTCAAGAAAGTCGACCATGAATAAGTGACAAAACAAAATTAAAACTGTTACTTGAAGCAGAGGAACCTCGTCATATTTCTAAAGGGTGATCCAGGTTGAACTTTAGGATTTGAATTGCGCGCCATTTTCGTTCTATGAATGTTGGAAGTTTGCATTTTTACAGTTGGTATTAAAACACATGGCAAATTCATCATGGCATCGTATACAGTGCAGCAACGCGTAACTATTGTGCAAGTTTATTATGAAAACAGGCCATCAGTTACGATTACGCGAATTAATCTTCGACCACGGTATGGACGCAATAATGTTCAAAGTGAGCGTGCAATTCGTGTCCTACTGCAAAAATTTGAAATAAGTGGTATGGTTATTAATATACGAAGGGTTCGATATCAACGCAGAGGTCGTTCAGATGAAAATATTGCTCGTATACGTGAACCAAGCACGTCAATCCGTCACCGTTCACAGCAATTAAACCTTTCATATGGCACTACTCAACAAATTTAAAAAAAAAGACCTGTGATTGAAGGTGTATAAAATTCAACTGATCCAAGAACTGAAACCAGCGGACCACCAGAAACGCCGTACATTTGTGAACTGGGTTTCACAAAACAAAGAAGTTGGTGCTAATTTTTACCAAAAAATCATATAGAGCGATGAGTCTCACTTTCATTTAAAAGGGTATGTGAATCGCCAAAATTGTCATAACTGGGGTAGTGAAAATCCACATGTTATACAGGAAGAACAAATGCATCTAGAAAAATGCACTGTTTGGTGTGCACTGTAGGCTCTAGGGATTATTGGTCTGTACTTTTTTGAGGACGAAGCCGGCAGTGCTGTCACAGACAACTGTGTAAGCTATCGGGATATGCTAAGCAACTTTTTCTTCCATTGTACCAATGGTTTGAAGATAAATGATATGTGGTTTCAACAAGATGGAACCACATGTCACACAGCACTTTACTTCAAACAAAATTACCTGGTGATGTTATTTCTCAGAGGGGCGACATCAATTGGCCAGCGGGGTCTTGCGATTTAACCCCACTAGGCTTTTTCTTCTAGGGCTATTTGAAGGAAAGGGTCTATGTCAACAAACCTGCTTCGATTTGAGAACTTAAGAACATCAGACGTGCAATTACTGAAATCGAACCGCATTTATTGGAACTTGTTACGGAAAACTTCGCTAAAAGAGTGGTATCATGTCAGCAGAGTCGTGGAGGGGATTATGCCGATATCATATTTCACACATAATTGCCAGGTCTATATTTTACACTATTAACAGTAAATTTCAAAATTTTCAAATATTTTGTGTATTATTCAAAGAACAAATCCTATCCAATCTGGATCACCCTTTACAAGGCAACTTGCCTTAAATAATAACGTGGACCACAATTTGCTTGTTAAATTATTTAAAAAAAAAGTATCATCATCACAAAGTGCAACTAATTCACAAGTTAAACGAAGATGATCCAGACCGCCGATTACAATTTTGTGAAGAATTAATGTTACAATGTGATCAAAATCTCAACTTTTTAAACATTATTTTTTCTGATAAAGCCACTTTTTTCCTCAATGTATCAGAACATCGTCATAACTGTAGGTATGGATTACGGGACAATCCTCACTGGATTCAGGAATCACACAGTCAACATCAAGACATATTAAATGTATGGGTGGGAATGATAGGACTGTGTTTTTTGAGGACCTTACTTTTTTGAAAGGAGCTTGATTGCTTGCGCAATATTTAATTTTTTTGGAGTTTCATTTGGTGCCAGTAGAAACTATATTTACTTTCAGCAACATAACATATGTGAGACTTATCACTATAAACGATAATACTGTCCCTTACGAGAACTCAGCCAAATATCTAAGTATGACGATTGCTAATTATTGGATGTTGGATCGAAATGCACAACTCTCGCAACATAATAAAGTTTTGGTGTATATCGAAGATCAATCTGCCAAATCAATCTGGGTGTATGGAATAAAACTAATTTGAAATTATGAAATTTAGAGTTCGATATATGTCACTTTTTATTCGAAACTTTTTAATATTGGAATGTTGATATATAACAATGACTTACTTAGTTAATCGATTATCAATGCACAGTAGCATAATTTTGTATTTCACTTTCACGTTTTTGTTTTTACTAAAATAGGACGAAATGTACGGAAGAAAAGTAAATTAACAAGCAGTGAAATGTGCATGTTTTACAAATGCTTATTCCCCCTTCTAATTTAATAAACTTAATTGAATATAAAAAGGCAACTCATGTTTTCCTTTGATGGTCCCTTTTCATTTCCAAGGAAATTGATTAACGATTTGGTGAATTAGTTCCAACACGGAATTTCGAAAGTTTTGTCAATATTCCACTGAATGCAAATACGCTTTATGAATTGGAAAAAGGCAACTTTTATTAGCTGAAGCTTTTAATGCAGTAATTCAATTAGTGAGTATCATCGGTGAAACAAAGAAATAATTGTAAAAACAGAACATAGGAAATAATTAATTTTTTTTTGTATTCTTGTATGATTAAGCGTTTGTTATGAAAACATTGTGAAGTTTAGAATACGCAGAGATTAAAAAGTATATCCATTTTTATAGAAAGAAACGATAGAAAAAAAAAAAACTGACGACAACATTAAAAACGAAAGGATTAGTACAAAGAGATAACAAGAAAAAAAAATAGTTCCAAAGTGGAAAAAACAAAAAGGAAAAAGAAAAATCCTAAGGGGTGGTTCAGACGGGCGACCTAAGTATGCCCCAAAAATATTTAATCGTAGAATTAGTAATAAACGCCTTAAAATAATCATAATACATAACTTGGTTTTGCATATTTACCCATCGCAAAGATTTGACCATGTGTGATATTCTAGTACTTGCGGATACCAAAAATGTCCCGCATATACGCGTTTCTCTGCACTCACTTCATGTCAACACCATCCAAACAGGGTCCATAAACAAGCATGCAACAGATAGATTTGAAAAGGTATAATGTCTTGAAGTTCAAGTAAGCACGACTTATAATTTTTGATATGTAAGACATATCTGAAGTGTTATCTATGGTTAAGCCTGATTTTTTTGGTTGCGTTACTACTAGTGTTACTATTTAAATTTTCAATTGATCCCTACATCTCTCAACGGCACTCACTTAATAAATATAGAATGTTTGCGGGAGTAAGAATTAATATTTGAGTCAGCATTAACATTAGATATGGCATCAGTCAGCTCGAAAGGAGGAAAAGACAAATCTTGAGGATTCTTTTTATTGTCACGAATGCTGCGCGTTCATCACTTCGTCACATTTCGGTAAATATGTTTTTCGGTGAATTGTGCTTCTGTATATTTTCTATTCTGTGGATTATTATTTTGGTGGATTAATTTTCTGTGAATTGTAGTCGTTGAATTTTTATCGGTTAAGTTTCCTAAACCGAGGTATAATTAATCTCATTTTGTCAAACGCATGCGTAAAAGCTTTTCATAAATTATGTTTTTTTTTATCGATTTGAGAAAACATTTTATGTCACACGATTAAATTAATTTGGGGTGTGTTTCTTTTTGGTTTTAACAAACACGAACTTAAGACATTTACATTCAATTATATGACGGCTGGAAGTCTCACAAATCACTAAGATAGTGACATGTATTTTAAAAGTAAAATTTTCATTAAAACCACTCATAGATCCATTTGTCTTGTCTGATACCGCGAGGGACATTGAGATCTATTCTTTTCGATAAAATATGAATCAAGTCAATAATAATAATAATAATAATAATAATAATAATAATAATAATAATAATAATAATAATATTGCTTTATTGCCGTAAATTTCTCTACAATAACGTTGGCAGTCAATAAACAAAACATAACAAAAGATAAAAAAAAGAATATACTGCAATAGCAGAATCATAAATAGCACAATACATATACTTACACTACAATGAATTCATATGATGCTGTGGGTGGAATAAAATAAAAAAGTAAAACAACAACTTAATAACAAAAGTATATTTTTATTTTAAGAGGGCCAATTACCAACTGTATCTAGGTGAATCCAAACTATGCAACTTGTTTTACTAGCGGGACGATAGACGCAAGGGGGTGCGAGTAGGTGGAGCTAGACGATGTTGCAGTTTCTATAGAGCGCTTCGGTTTTATTCACAGATTCTGTCGCAATGTAGAGCGGGAAAAATACGTTCCCGTTCTGTAAGGAACGCAACCCCCAAAGATTCCTTAATTTTCTAAGAAAATGATTCTAATCTAAACCGGTAATTTAATAGTAATAATAATTAAATACGGCTACCTTCAAGTAGGCTAACAGACAATTTTTATTTTTAAACGTTTTCAAAACAACTATTAAAAATTATGCGAAACAGCTACCGTGGATTGAAAATTTTAATACATAGATAAAATCAATAGTCAAATATTTAAATTCTGAAATCTACTCTCATATTGGTATTATTTACTTAGTTAAATTAAATTGAATTAAACAAATATCAAAATAATGTAAATAAAATTGTAGACTAAAAATTACTTACCTCGTATTTTGATTTTTCATACGATTTGCATGGTTATTTCCTTGTTTTGTTGATTTTTTATAATATGTCAATTTTCGCTTGCCCATAACTGTTATATTATTATACACTCTAATATTATAGGTATATATGGCATTTGTTTTTAATTACAAAACTGTCGTTCGGATTTAAGTCTGCAATAGCCGACCGATTCCGATAGATTTACGTCTTTGCTAGGCCCGGTAAACATACCGTAAAGTGGTGATATACGAAGCGATGGCCTCGAAAAACACATGTGTGAAATGTGTGTGACAATGTTTACTATTTAATTTTTTTTTATATCGTTCATCAAATGTGCAGCTGGCGCGAAGAGGTTGTTTTTTTCTTTTGTGTACCAGCCTTAGTTAGTAGACATTAATCAAATGTTATGCATTTTTGTGGTTATTTCTAAAACACATAACTTTTTTAAGAAAATAAATTAATACAAAAACTAACTTTGATATTTTAAATTTATGCCTTTTGCATCGCTAACCCAAATTTGAGATTCTAAAATTACAAAATAAATTTAAAAAAGGGCAAAACTGCGATGCCTTACGGGGCTATAGTTTTCGATAGGTACACGCTCCTCTTAATAAACTATTGTCCTATTATATATTTGTTATTATTATGTTAGTATGATTCATAACCATGAATTATGAATGTAATTTCTCCAAGTACAATCAAAGAAGCTTTTGTAAGTACTTGTTTTGTATAAAATTTATATAATTTTAATCCCTTTTGTGTTATGTTAATTTAATTGTAATGAATTTTATATTAATTTATTGCTAAACAGTAAATAGAAGATTTTTATATTTTAACATAATTTTCTGATAAAATTGCTAAATTATAGGATAGCAATTCGAGTATGGTTGGGTTTCCTGGCAAAATGACCACATCTCTCCTAAAAAACAAAAATTCCATATTTTTGGCATAGCTGTATACAGCTCACAGATTGAGAGCTGACCGGTGAGATGCCCTTCCCACAAGATGCGCAGTGAATTCTTATAATATTAGGATAAGCACGAGCGTCTGGAAAAATTGTCAAGCGTTACACATCGAAGTGCAATATGTTTCCGATATATGCATCTTTTTTCAGTATATTACAATTTCTTATTTGCATTTACTCCTTCGTTCGACTAATATATGCGATGATGAACAAATGTTATCATTTCCTTTTTCCGATTACTTTCTCTGTCTCACACTGACCTATAAGTCGCGCAGCGAGAACTCCGCCCAGCGTTCAGCACTCTGTCTGTGTACTGTACATGGATGTGAATCCTTAATTAGCAATATAGTGAAGTAAATGACAATTATTGTAGTTACCTTTTATAAAAAAAGTCCTGTTTATAAATTAAATGATTAAATTCATTCCTTTACTTTTTTTTATACAGCATAATATACTATTATAATTTACCTGATACAGTTGAATGTTAATTCATTTGTAATTTTAAAAGAAATATAATTAATAAATTTAAGGTTAGTAATATTGCCAATATGAATACAAATTCATTGCTTTATTAAAATCGTATAGTTTTGCATGAAGAAAATTCTATGCGAACATAAATTTAGTAAATAGGATTCCATGAGCGGTACTCATTTCTGTTTTCGGGTATTTTGCAGAAAGCACTTCACATATATGTACATAAGTCATATGGATATAACAGCGATACTTACATATGCTATGCTGTGACATATGTAGCTTGTTTCTCATTAAGAAGTCTGTATAAAGGATCTACTTCAAACAGTCCTATGTTCGCCTAATTATTTTTAAGATTCACTTAACCAATGTTCTTTGATGAATAATTAAGCTAATTTGTAAAATTCGTCTACAGGGGCAAATTAAAAGGGATAATATGACAAAATGTATTAATGTGTATGTATGCCTAATATAGTCAAAATATTTCATATTTAATTCATAAGGTCTTCTGTATATATGTTGTCTTCAGTTGTGAGACAAATATTTAAAACTAAAAATATATAAAAGTGGTCTGTTGTTGCTTTTATAGCAATATTACAAAATATCATGTGGTGCACTTGCTTTACGTTAAACTAATTGCTTTGCATCTAAAAACGCATTTGACAATATCGGCGAAAAATATCTTTTCTCTGTTTCGGTATTAGAAGAAAGTTATTCTAGCACCCATTTACGTGTTAGAATGGACTCCATTCTTAAACGATTTTTGGTAACTTTCTATTTTAGTAGAAGTAGGTTGGAGCTATAAATTTTTCATATTCTTTTTCATACTTCCTCTTCGATTTACCTGGTAGTAGTAAATTATTTATGGCGTTGGAGGCCACGTCCCGCAATTCTAGTGGCGTAGATTGAAGCTCTTCGTCTGATATTCCGCCCACAGATAATATGATTTTTTTTTCTAAATTAAGCAAACTTTTCAATTCAAATAAGTCTTACAAAAGTCAACTGTCAAATATAAATCAGTGCTACCAAGCGAC
Source organism: Amphimallon solstitiale (assembly GCA_963170755.1). Taxonomy (NCBI): domain Eukaryota; kingdom Metazoa; phylum Arthropoda; class Insecta; order Coleoptera; family Scarabaeidae; genus Amphimallon; species Amphimallon solstitiale. The sequence goes on along the minus strand of OY720681.1, from coordinate 47,841,725 downwards.
TACGTCACGTTATCAAAATTTCCCATAATGTATATTTTTCAGAATTTTTCTATAAATAAATAATATAAATACAATCCGGAACAGAAAATAGTGTAAAATACTCGTAACAGAAGGCCATTCCAGCATTCTTTTCTTCAGCCACTCACGCTGCGCGCTCGTGTTCGAATTTGGAAATCATGCTGGAATGAAAGGCCTTCTGTTACTTGTATTTTAATATACTATTCTACTTCTATACTTTAATTTATTATTAGATATGCTGAACATGTACTTTAATGATGTCCATTACGATACAGATTTTCATTAATATACAAGTTTATATTCAATTGGAATGCGACATTCCAATATTCATCAATATTCAATATGGCCACTTCATATCTGACAGATATAAAAATTAATTAAACTTGACAGTTCTCTGCAATTTACTAGTAAGTAGTTAAAATTTGTGCTTTTTTGAAAATATAAACTGTAAAAATGAAAGATAATGACAGTGAAATGTAAAATTTGACTCAACCAGAAATTATGGAACAAGCCTTAGTAGCCACGAACAATTTATTATCAACTAAATTCGCAAAAACGAACGGAACATTTTACGCTCCATTTATGAAATGGAATGTTCAAAAAATATGTTTTATTATGGGGTCGTAGAAAAAATAGTGTATGCAACTCGCATTTAATGGCTATTAAGACACTCGTATTCATTATGATACGAGCCGAAGGCGAGTAATTTTCATTCTCGTATCTTAATAGCCATCATTAAATGCTCATTGCATAATATACTATTTTAAGTACATATTAATCTGGTTGAATAAGTTGGAGGTTTCTTTTTCCTTTTCCTTTTTTTTCTTCGTCTTCATCTGCAAATTAGTATATTTTACAAAATCCACAAAAGATTTGTACCTGACAAATATAGGAAAATATAGAATGTAGATGAAATTCTAATGTATGATACTGGGTATAATGACAAAAGAATATTAATTTTATGCACTACAAAAAATCTTCAGCTTTTAGCTAGATCCCCCCAGATGGTACGTTTAAAATTGTATCGGATTTTTTCATCAACTATGCACATTCATGGTATAAAACAACAATAATATTTCCTTACTAGTTGCATTGCTACCAAATAGAACAAAAGCCACGTACGCTCCTTCAAAAAGTGAAAGAGCAACCTGGAGTTTTGCAGCACTACTAACCAACTTTAAACTTGCAATAAAAAGTACGATTGCAAAAGTATACATACACTATACATCGAGAATGCTTTTTCCAGTTTCCCAAAATGTATTTCGCCAAATTCAGGAAGAAGGGCTTAAAAACAAATAAGAAAATGATGTTGATTTTGCTTTAAATCTTCGTTTCCTATCAATTAGTTTTCCTTCTTTTGGAAAACATGAAAGACGCATTTGAAAGACTGTGTGAGAAAACAGTTTGTCTCTAAAAGAGCAGGGTGTAGTGGATTATTTTGAGAATAAGTGGGTTGGATGTCCCCAAAGGCATCAGTTTCTGTATGTGACAGCGATTTTTGCATGAAATGTTTTTATGACGAACAAAAATGTCGACTAAAGCCAAACAACTCTATTGAAGAAATAAGAAAAGAAGAATATGACCACTTACTTTTCATTCAAAACAACTCGTCCATCAAAATATTTCTGTAAATATTATGAAAAGTATTTATGTGATCAACATAGTAATATTAACAGTAATGATTATTTTAAGAATCCATTAGCCGAGAATTTTCGGTAATTTATATTAAACAGAATTAAAGCTATATATTTTCATAAAAATAAATATTTTCCGTACTTGCTGCTTTTATTTAAAATTTTAAATGACCGTTTTTGCCAGATACACCAAGACCTCATATGAAATTTTCAAGACCATGAAAGCCACTTTTGTGATATGCAATTATTTATTATGTTTTAGAAAATTAAAATTTATTTGTCGTCTACATATTTATTTATTACATTAAATACCCGTTTATTTTATTTAAATTATGTCGGTGGTTTCATCAACAGAGATCCAAATATCTTGTTTATTCAAGTCCTTTCTAATACCATCGGTTACATCTTCATAAATTTCGTAGACGTATTTTTTGCGTAGATTTGAGGAACTGGGTGCATAAAAGAGTTTATCATTTGCAGAGTTTTCAGATATTTTTAAAATATCGGATTGTCCAATTTATATAAAGGAATATTACAACCAAAAAATGATTACACAAATCTTTATAAAATGCTTCTTGTGAATTCTTCGAATTATTGAGAAAACTTTCCTCCAAAAGTTGCCGCCCCAGTTATTTAAACTATAATTTAGTTATTTTCGTGTTCATGACGAAGAAATTACAAAGATGTATTTGTTTTAAAGAACATAAAATTAAACGTATCTAATAATAATTTATTATGAAATTGTTGGACACGCAAAAATTCTCAAAACTATAGAGCGTCTTATTGACAAAATATGTCAAAATTAAATTTATCCCTTTAATAATAAAAATAATAATATTACATTTATTACCAAATGGAGTTACAAACTCCATTTACAGGATAAAATCAATATACAAGTTTAGGTAGTATATGTGAGCAGTCTTACAAACTAATAATAAACTGAAATTGAAATTACAAAACATAAACAATATAGAAAATGAAAATAACATGATTTACTGCACCAGGGATCATCAGCCTACATGAAACATTCAGGGAACATATTCATCACATTTGCCATCATATGGGAGAGAGGAGCCCCTAAAAGCATGTTAGTTCTCGGTCTGGGCATCGAAAAGGTGTCAGTGGAACGCGTGGTCATAGATGGCACGACGAAGTTGCCTTGGGACAACAGTACCGGGGAGTCCACCATATTGTTAATCAAGTTATATAAAAAAATGCGCTGTTTTATCCTCTTCTGCCTGATAATGACTCAAAGGAATGCCTATCAAGCAACACAAAGTAGTCCGTGTTCCGAGTCGTCACTTTTGTAACTAACGTGAAAAAACAGTTTTGCACTCTCTCCAATGCCAACTGCTGATATAAATAGTAGGGATACCAAATAGTGTCTCCATACCCTTATCTACTCCTAACAAGGAAAAATAAATTGATATAAGAGCCAAGTGATTAGTGAAACCTCTGCAGGAACGGATTAGGCAGCCCAAAAATCTTATGGCGATATTACATCCCATATACATATATGGTCCGAGAATTGCAGATCAAAGTCAAATAAAACACCCAAGTCTTTAAATTGCTTTTTACTAGAAAGTGTTACTTTGTTTACATTGGACGAGAAGAGTGTGGGGTTAGGATCTGAGCAAAAGTAACCAAGGAACATTTACTAATGTTCAAAAGTATTCTATTATCAAAAGACCACTAATTGACTATCATCAAGTTGTTTTGAAGTATATAGCTATCATTCAAACTGTTAATAGGCCAGAATATTTTAAGGTCATCAGCATATCGCCAAAACACCACAGGTTAGCGAATTCATCAAATTATTTAAAAATATATGAAAGATAAACGGGCCTACTTTGGATCCCTGTGGCACACCAAATGTTGTGGTGAAATATCCAGACTGATATCCGTTGTAGAATACATAACTAGATCGATTTGCTAATATGACGAGACCAGTTTAAGTAGACAAACAGATAAACCGAAGCTATCCAATTTATTTATCAATAAGGAATGGTGAATACTTTCAAATGCTCTTTGAAAGTCAGTGTATATCACATCCATTTGAGAGTGATTTTCCAAGGCTTCATATACATATTGCGTTACTTCAATAAAGTTTGTATTGGTGGATCGACCTGGTGTAAATCCATGCTGATGTGGAGAAAGATAGGTTACAGATTCACCAATAATCTGCTGATAAATAACAGACTCGAGCAATTTAGCAAAATTACTTAATAAATTAATTGGTCTATAATTCTCGAGATCTGAACGCTCACCCTTCTTAAACACAGGATTAATTCTACTAAACTTCCAAACATCAGGATAAGTTAAAGTTCTGATGAGTAAATTAAAAATCAAAGATAAAGGTTGGCAAAGTACTGGAATGCAATTCTTAACCAAGAAGCTTGTTAGATCATAATGAATCGCAGTGAAGTTGGGGTTAAGTTTCTTAGCACAACGCATTACTCGATGACACAGTGCAGATGTTAATATTATTTGGCCCACAGTTTGTTGCTGAAGTAAAACTTGGCTGGAATGCGTTCAAAAGAACATTAGACAATTTTGTCGCAGAGTGTGCATAACACATTTTTTTTTTCAAAAATTTTTAGTGCACTGTAATCATTTATCCATTTCTTTCTATTAGAGACGACTTTGTTTTGGTTATCTTCGGCATTTTCAAAAATCAAAGTTCCCTTTTGTTTCACCAAATACCAGACATGTTAACACGTTTATGAATTTATCTAAGTTCTAATTACCCTGTAATCCAATTATCACTGATAATCGAATTAGAGGGCAATTACTCGTAGATATAATACATAATATTTTTTTAGTACAGTAAATTAAATGTGGAGAATACAATCCCGGGATCCCGAATCCCGGTCGTTTCTTGATCCCGAGCGAGAACACATACCAGAGTTAACAAAAGATGAAAACACTAATGAGCTGATAAAGAAAATCCGCAAAGTTGTAGTGTATTTCAAAAGATCACCATTGAAAAATGAAAAAGTACTTCAAAATTATGTGAAGACTGAACATGAGAAAGAGCATTTAACCATACTGGAAGGATTTTCTCTTTTAAAAACTTGCATTCAAAAACCCCTTATAGATCTCAATCATCCAATCAGTTTAGAAGATGCTGATTTTGACTTGGTAAATAAAATTGTTGATTAACCAATTAAATTAACAGTAGATGCAATCTGTCGGCGACATGCTAATTTATGCACAGCTGATGACGCTTTGAAATTTCTTATAATAAAACAATAGTCTAGCAAAAACTCAGCACTCGCCATTAAAATTGAAACATCCTTAGTGGAACGTATAAAGCAACGACGAAGTGATGATTTAATTGGTGTGTTAAATTATTTAGGAAATCCACGAAAAGATGACGAAAATCAGTTATTATCGGATTTGGAATGGCTTGACTTATTTACAGTTCCTACACAGGCTTTACTGAGGAAGTAAATAAAGAGTATTGTTAAAAGACTAAATAGTCGAGATGACACGGAAGAGGAAGAAAGGTCAGGATCACAAACAGATGATGAGCCAAAACAACAAATTCCCAAAACCCAATTGACACTAAAGGAAAAGTTACAGCTGGAAATTAATAAGAGCATGGAATCCCCAGATCCTGAAGTACAAAATGAATCGGGGTTGATAAATAGTATTAGACGCGAAATGAGCCTGTTCGAAAATTTTCTTGTCTACTCCTGCTTATGTTGGCAACAAACTAAAAAGCAGGCTTGGAAGTCAAACATTGGATGCTTTGATATTTCTGCTATTGTATTTTCGAAATTCTAAATAGTTTTTTTGTATTGTTTTTTGTTCCTTATTTTGTGTATTGTGGTGTGCAACAATATTAATAAATCATGTTTAAGAAATTACTTAATTTTTTTTCATTTGAGTCCAATTAAAAACCACATAGTTTAATCCTGGGATCCCGGGATTGTATTCTCTAATTAAATGATAATCCCTTAAGGTTTACAGGAACAAATTGAATATCATTATGAAAATAGATAGTTTTTCAGGTTTTATTATAATTCTTATGAAAATGGCGAATATAGGAATAAATGTGCAGTGCTAAATAATGATGAAATATTCACGTGCACATGCACTTGTAGTAAAGTATCCAAATATGCACTATATGCTCTACAAAAAATGGTAAAAAACGTTAGGATGGGTTATGGATAAGCTTCGGATAAATATGCATTTGCATAACTGCATATTCTAATGCATAATTAAGTCATTTTTGAGTTGAAGTGCATATTTTAGTCATTTTCAGTTTTATTTGCATATTTCCCAGTTAATTTTTTTTAAACATAATGTAATGGTTTTTATGGGTCCAAAAAATAATAAACAATTCACTCACTATTTATTTTTAAAAGTCTATATGTAAAACACCAAATAAAAATATAATTGAAAATGAAATTAAAGAACACTCTTGAAACAAACGATCTATATATTAACAAAATTCAATAAAACTATAATTATTGAATCAGAGTAACACAAAATACCATTTACACGTACGTAACGTACAAGTTTATCTAAGAATATTTATGGGACAGATTTATGTAAGAGTATTTATTTGGTGCACACGTATTTACATAACCGACTCTGAATGAATGAATGAATGAATGAATGAATGAATGAATGAATGCTTTTTCTGTCCGGCTGCCTTTTTATAGCGGTCCTATTATTTTCGAATTACATTACATAAAAAATCTAATAGAACCGTCACCGTCCTTCGAAAATATATTTGGTAAATCCCAAACAGCTTTTATGACCGATTATCAGGTACCCAACCCGCAAGGAGTGGAATATTCCATAACTTTGTTGTTTGATTTTGAGAAGCGAACATCCCAGTGTTAAAAATTCCGAAAGAAAAACGATCAGTTAGCGCAATTTTAAACCAATTTGTCAAAAACTTCAGTGATTTTACCACTGATGGAAGTGTGCTGTTTTGTAAATACTTTGAAGTGAGTGTAACAGCGATCAACAAAAAAGTGCCAAGTGACGCAGCATTTATAAACAAGTAAGCACCAAAAAAAGAAGAACCCCAGCTTTGGAAGTAAACAGCAGATGTTAGTACCATCTATATTAAAACCTGGTCCCAGTCGTTCACCATTGAACGAGGAATTGTGTGAAGCTCTAATTTCTGCGGACATACCGTTGGCGAAATTAAAAAATGAAGCATTTAAAATCTTTTTGGAAAAACATACAAAGCAAAATATTCCAGAGGAATCTACACTACGAAAAAACTAAGTTCTGCCATTATATAACGCCACAATACAAAAGCTGCGGGAAAATGCTAAAGATAAAAATATTTGGGTATCTCTAGATGAAACAACGGATGTAGAACAAAGAAGCATAGCAAATTTTGTTTTTGGTATTTTGGGAGTTGAAGAAGAAAGAACTAAATCGTATCTGTTAACAATGAAAGTGTTGAAAAAAGTGAACCATTCAACAATTGCCACATTTTTCAATGATGCGCTATATTTTTTGTGACTAACAGGCATTTGCTACGAAAAAGTGCTCCATACATGTGTAAAGCAATGAGTGGTTTGAAAATACTTTATTCAAAAATGACTCACGTTATAACTTGTGTGGCGCATGGCTTACATCGAGTGGCCGAAATAGTGCGTTCCGTTTATACAAATGTAAATTTGTTAATATCATCGACCAAGAAAGTGTTTTTAAAAGCACCTTTTCGCGTTGCCAAGTTCAAAGAAATTGCTGGTGGTGGAATTCCACTTCCGGCGTCGCCGATTCTTACAAGATGGGGCACCTGGATTGAGGCTGCAAGCTATTACGTTCAACATTTTGAGCTTATTGCCCGTATTGTGAACGATTTCGATCCTGAAGAAGCGAAAAGCATAGAGGATGCTCAAAACACCCTTAACACAAAAAGGATTGCGCGAAGATTTGATTTTCATTATATTAAATTTTACTTGTGTTTCCGAGTCTATTTTGAAATTGAAAACCAAGGGACTTCCTTTAGAAAACAGCATACAAATTGTTGAAAATGTTTTTGATAAGTTAAGTAAATTAAAAAATTGTAGTTTTGCAAAAAAAAATGTCGTCAGTTTTAGATAAAAATACTGGATATCAAATTTTGAAAAATAAGATTTTACAAAATGAGGAAACTGCTGTTGATCCTAGTAATTTGAATCTCACTGACATAGTGGATTTATCATTCACTCCTATTGTATTATGGGACGTGGAACGATATTTTTTAGAATTTAAAAATATTTTAGGTGGTAATAGGCGTAAATTTATATTTGACAATTTATTACATCATGTCATAGTGAAGTGCAATAGTAAAAATCTGTAAATTTATTGTAAATAGACCAATATAACCTTTAAAAAATGTTTTATTTAAAACTAATAAACGATTTTTTAATGCATATTTAAATGCATATTTTTAATATTTTAGATGCATATTTGCATGCATATTCTGCACTTTTTTAATGCATATTTATCCGAAGCCTAGTTATGGATAAGTAGAAAATATTGAAGAAATGTACCAAAAAACAAAAACATGCATTTTGCATAAAATTCGGTTTATAGTCATGGCTAACCTTCAGCAGAAGGCTTTAAAATACTTTAATTAATTTAATTAATAGACAATATAAATGTAAACGGTATTATATGGAAATAAAGTAAATATTTCTTATGTTGAAATTCAGCCATTTATCAACGAGCTTGGTTGGCTTCTAATGGACCTAATTACCTAGTACAATATAATCCATTGTCTTTTTAAGAACAGGTGTTGTTTTCGCTTCTTGTCTTAATTACCTATGTTGCACAAAATTTTATTTTCCCTCCGTCTAGATAGCAGAATGACTAACATTAATCTTGCAGCGATCTGCCAACCCACGCGACCGAAAATAAAACTCCCCTGATATGTAGGAAAAAGAAGCACTTTCATTTTTTTTTAAAACAGTTCAGGAATAAGTGGAACAAGTGTCAGATAAAAATGTCCGTGAACGTCGGACGAAATATTTTTTCCTGCCTTCTTTTCGGGTGAATCGTGGCAGTGATACGTCAAATTAAATCCGGCAACGATTTATCCGGGCCAGAGAATTGGATCTCGCAGCAGTGGCAGCAAACGAAGGAGGCAGCGGTGGCGCTACCCAACAAAAGTGGCGCACGAGAAACGACGGAAGACACGAAACGAAAACGGACGAGCTTGCAGGAACAAAGAGAAAAGAGTGGGGGGGGGGCTACGAAAAAAATAAATCTTAGATACAGGTGGAATTTCAAAATGCTTTTCGTGTTGCTCAAGAAAATATCTCCTCTGTGGGTGATACATTTGTCATTCGCTGCCTGGATACAAATAAAAGTTTGGGATATCTGACACAGCGGGTTAATGCATCCCCCACATTCGTTCCCACTTAAAACTGCTTAGACTACGGTCCTCACCATTCAGGAAGTCTCCACCCGCTAAATTACCAACATGTTTTCACTTTAATATTTACATGCCATGTAATTTGTACTGTTGTGATGTTTCGAGGCAGATATAAAGAGGAGCATATTCATAATTCCTCCCCTTTTCTCGCATTTTCCTTAGAGGTTTATCTCGAATATTCTACAATGTTTTACTCGTAGAAATTCAGAGTTCCGTTATAGTTCCATATACAAGTTTATTATTTCTAAAATTAACCGTAATATATCAGCCAGGGAATATAGCAAATAATGAAGGATAAAGTATCGCTTCAAGTCCATTTTCGTTTATTTTTAATATTATTCAGCAAAATATCCATTATACAGGGCTTTTCACCTAACCCGTCCGTTAGAACTTTTCTATGTTCACGCCTTAGGACAGTTTTGAAAATTTGTAGCATGTAATGTTGATACTTGATCTGTTAATATAAAATATTTACACTCATTAACCACTTTTGGTTATACAGGAAGTCATAGCCAACTTTGATTTTTTAAATGAAATGTTATGTTTTTTATTGTTTTTCTAGATTCCTTGTAGAGTGCTGTAACACATTTAATTAGGTTTTATTTTGTGAATAATTAACCGTTTTTGAATTATTTTGATTTTTGTCAAATTTTTTGTTTTTTCAATGCACTTTTTAAAACCACATATCTAAGGCGTATTGGAATAGAATTACGTCATATTTCTACTGCAAACAAGGAAATGTATAAGATTATGAGTAGTGTCTAAATATTTAATAAATTTCATACAGGATGTTCGAAATTTATCGATTATTTATGTAATCTTAAATTTAAGAAAAATCGTTTTTTACTTTCTTATAATAAGGAAGTATTGTGATGATGAAAATTTTCGACCTCGAGATTTTTGCAGATGTCCACGTTTTGAGGTCCCCTGATACCAAAAAAGTGGTTTTTAAAAATGTCTGTGTGTGTCTGTGTGTGTGTCTGTCTGTCTGTGTGTGTGTGACCACGATAGCGGTCAAACCGCTACAGATGTCAATTCCAAATTTTGTATTTACGAATATAATCTTCCTCTTGAGAACTGATTAGATTTTGAGCAAAATCGGCAGACCGGAAGTAGTAGTTTACTTCAGTGAAAAAATCGAATTTTGCAAATATTTCGTCAATTACTAAGTTTAAACAAATTTATAAGGAATTCAAATGTACTCAAAATTAAATTTGAGAAAAATTGTATCATTAAAGTTTTACTCTTATCGAAAATCAGTTTTTTGCGAATATCTCGCAAGTCATGCTTTCTAGGCAGGCACATTATCAGTATAAAAGTATTTAGAATGTACTTTTAAATATCTTTTGTATAAAAAAAAATTCAGAATTCGGACCGGAAGTAACACTTTTACCGAATAACGATTTTTTGCAAATATGTCGTAAATTATGCATTCTATATATATTTATGAAGAGTACAAAAGTATTTAGAGTTGGATTTGGAATATTTTTTGTATAAATGAAATTTCAAAACTCGGACCGGAAGTAACACTTTCATACGTATAAGAAAGTCGTGTGGTGGCCACACCTCATTTTTTTTTAATGGAATAGCCTGTAGATGAGCACGCCCTAGTAAGTAGATGAATGTCTTGCATCATACAGATATAGGTTTCCCTATGCCTATCTCTCACAGTTTTAGAGACATTAATCATTATTTTCTAAATTGAGCATTATTAGCAGTAAACTGTGAAAAAAAATCTAAATAATTTTGGAATGTCAATAAAATCAACTTATTAAAGACAAATAATGCGTTCAGAATGATATTCACAAATGTTCAAAATGTTCTCCGTTCCGTTCTAAACAAATCATAATTTTTCTTCTTAACTCTGTCATAGTTGCTTTTCTTACTTGCTCAGCGTTCAAGTTTCGAAAACCGTCTCTTATTCTAGCTATAAGCTGTTCTTTGTTTTGCACGGGAGACGCATAAACCTCATTTTTTATTTGACCCCATAAATAAAATCAAGGGGAGTCAGATCGGGGGATCTAGGTGGCCATAACGAGGGTCCATTGCGGCCAATCCACCTATCCTCAAAGATATTTGTTAATTCCTGATATACCTCATGTGAAGAGTGAGCGTGTGGTCCATCCATTTGAAACCAACATTGCCGTATGAGATTGTGTGGTAGGTTATTCAAAAATTGCAGTGCTACTTCTCTTAACAACTGTAGATACCTGACGCTCCTTAAATTCTCATTATAAATTTCGCGGTTATTTACAAACATTGCAAAAATGTTAAAGCTAAAAGTGTCTTGAAAATTTGCTTCTCTAATGGCATGTGGATTTTGTTGTGCCCAATGATGACAATTTCTTCTATTAACTATTCCTTCACGATTAAATTTCGATTCATCTGTCCAGATAATTTTTAATAAAAAATCAGCATCTTCTTGTGTTTTAGTTATAATAAACTCGCAAAACTGAATTCTTCTATCTTGGTCTCCCGGACGAAAAGCCTGAACAGTTTGAAATGAATAAGGGTGCATCTTATTTTTCTTTAAAATCCTATGTATAGATGTACATGAAATTCCTACATCTGCAGATGTCGCCGGTATAGAACTGGTTGGATGTGCATGAAAATATCCCAAAACAACGATTTCATTACCATCGTCGACCGTAATCAGTTTTGGAACTGTCTTCTTGACTTGCATACCAAAACGAACGAAACTTGACTCTATTCGTTTAAATTTAGTTTTATTCATTGCTGGTAAATGTGGGTATCTTTCATTAAAAAGTCGGCATGTTCTATCAATTATTTGAAGACATTCACCATGAATGTAGAATAAATTTAAAATATCTCTATTAGAATACTTATTGAATTCTAAATTATTGAACTTAAAATCAGTTAGAAACGAAATGAACTACCTTTCAATTTTGACAGATCAAATTTACTTTTCAAGGCTTACTACTATACGATTTTTCTTGAAAATGCTCAATTTAGAAAATAATCATTAATGTCTCTAAAACTGTGAGAGATAGGCATAGGGAAACCTATATCTGTACGATGCAAGATATTCATCTACTTACTAGGGCGTGCTCATCTACAAGCTATTCCATTTAAAAACCCGATTTTTCTTAAATTTAAGATTACATAAATAATCGATAAATTTCGAACGCCCTGTATGAGATTTATTAAATATTTGGACATTACTCATAATCTTATACTTTTCCCTGTTTGCAGTAGAAATAATGCGCATTAGATATGTGGTTTTAAAAAGTGCATTGAAAAAACAAAAAAATTGACAAAAATCAAAATAATTCAAAAACGGTTAAATATTCACAAATTAAAACCTAATTAAATGTGTTACAGCACTCTACAAGGAATCTAAAAAAGCAATAAAAAATATACCATTCCATTTAAATAATCAAAGTTGGCTATGATTTCCTGTATAACCAAAAGTGGTTAATGAGTGTAAATATTTTATATTAACAGACCAATTATCAACATTACGTGCTACAAATTTTCAAAACTGTCCTAAGGCGTGAACATAGAACGGTTCTAACGAACGGGTTAGGTGAAAAACCCTGTATACGATGAGCTATTTCGTAAAGCACATGAGTTGTAGTGTTTAAAAATTCTTATTAGATTATCGATACCTAGCTTATTGTTAATAAGAATAAAACCACATCTGCATTATTTTATATCTGTAAACTTAATTCTGTTAATAAATTTGTGCAAAATTAAAATTACGCACATAAATTATTCAAAACAATTATAAGTAAAGGGCGGAATATATGCACGTCAATTCAGTTAAAATATGCGCATATATATGCATCGTTTTTCTCTGAAATATGCAACAATATGCATTTATTTGTCAAAATATGCAATTATATGCCTTGAATATAACATGGAAAAATGGAAACAAAGAAACGCCGACTCTTACAAAAATTATTTATTTTAAGTAAAATTAAAAGAAAAACATAATAGGTACAATTTTCAACCTGAAATAGTATAAAATGCATTTATAACGATATATTTTTCAAAATTTTCCAATAAAAATGTTTGCCTTCTGTCTGTAAAAATATGTTTGTACAAAGAAAAAGTTCTTTCAACATCTACCGATGTGATCTGGCAATATTTTAATTTGGGCAGTAAGTTATAAGGCCAAGGTATTACTTCGTTGGATGGTTTACTATCAAAAATATTTTTGACTTCCATTAAATACTTAAAGCCTTCATTCTTTCCCACAATAACTTCGAGTTTCCTTCTTACTTGATTTCCTACATCACCGGGAACTTTTTTGCATTTGTCGGAAAAAGTTTCAACAATATTAATTGATTCTCTTAAACTTATATTCCTACTTTCTAACGAAGTTATTATATCTGGTACAAAACTAAAATTAACCTTAATAAAAACAAGTTCCTTAGCTAAATTTACATTTTTGAATAATGCTTGACTTTGCACTACACACTGCGAATTGTCTTCTAAATCTAAAACTATGTCTTTAATGGCTTCAAAATGGTTTGCGTAGAATATCGCGGCCTTAATCCATGTTCCCCATCGAGTAATTACAGGCTCTGGAGGTAAACAATCTCCTGGCAATTTCTCTCTATAGATCTGCACTCTTAGAGGTGCTTTCAAAAACACTTTCTTTACATTTGAAATTAATTTGTTCACCAAGGGATATGCTGTTCTAATAATTTCTGCAACTCTGTTTATCCTGTGTAAAAGACAAGTGACATGTACCATATTGGGATAAAATATTTTTAAGTTTTGGCCTACTTTAACCATATACGGCGCTGCGTCAGACAAAAACACTAAAAACTTCTCTACTGGAACTGGATTTGGTAAAAAAAAATTTGATAGAGACTGCTGAATAAATCGAGTTACGGTCTCATTATTTGTTTTGTCTAACTGTTTAGAAGATATTAAATATGATTTCCCTGGCTCATTTTCTTGAAGCCCTCCAATCATAAGATGTGCGATATATCGACCACATGAGTCTGTGCTTTCATCAACAATAATATAAAAATGTTCATCGCCCAGTGTAACTTTAATTTCTCCCATTACGGTTTCGTATACTGTTTGCACATTCTTCTTTCTAAGTGTGGATTCGTCAGGGATGTTTTGATTACAATATTTTTGCAAAAAATCTTTGAATTGTGTATTTTGCAGTTTCTTCAAAGGTATATTTGCTGCGACTAAAGCTTTGCATAAGTCTTGATGAAACACCTCCTTTTCAGTCTTTGGTTTGACATTTTGAAATGCGGTTTGCACACACTGCTGAACAGGCACTGATTTATTTTTCTGCAACTTAGCTTTATGCATAGCTGTTTTCAAGTGTTGATCAATTTGGAACTTCTTTTCACAAACAATGATTTTGACACAAACTTTGCAAAACACTTTATCCCCACTAAACTCCAACTCAGGAAAATTTTTAATCCACAAAGCGGCTTTCGGCATTTTAGGCGTTTGAAATAAAATATTTTCGAAATCACTCTTTTCACACTGGAATCTATCGACAAACTAAACTATACAATATAAATATAAAAGAATAGACCATATAATAATAAAAACTCTACAATATAAATATAAAAGAATAGACCACATCTGCTCTCCATTAGGCAAGCTGATTACTTGGAAATTCCTAAACACCCAATAAATGCCGGCAATAAACCATATAATAATAAAAACTGTACAATATAAATATAAAAGAATAGACCACATCTGCTCTCCATTAGGCAAGCTGATTACTTGGAAATTCCTAAACAGGGTCGCACTTAATCTTTTCATAAAACGAAAAACATAAAAATATGCACACAAATTTTATTTTTGCCGAAATATGCAATTTTTTGTGAAATTTGTTAAAATATGCAAAATATGCAAATATATGCACTTTGCATATATTCCGCCCTTTAGATAAGTATATGAAATGTATATCAAATAATTAACAAAAATATATAATTCAGCGAAAAATATGTTATACATGACAAGGTGTGTCTACAAGCGGATGGGATGTACTGTCAACTTTTTATTGTTGTCTATTGACAATAAAAATAGAACAGTATGTGTATTGTTTTATAGATGTAGATGCAGCTCTTCTAAAAAAATTAAAGAAAATATATTTCACAGCACACTGTGACGAAACTTACTTGGTGTTAACAATTACTGAGAGCAAAATTAATATTAATTATTATTAACAATCTGTCATTGCGTAGATACCTTTCGTCTTTAGTTTTTAGTTTTAGTTTCTTAACTTTTCACATTTTCTTGTGCGGTACGGCGTTTATAACCATCCCCATGAACGGAAATTCCGGTCGATTTATTGTCTCGAAGATGAATCGCAAGTAGAGTGTTGAATAATATTTGTTTAATTAGCTGCAGAGATTGTTTTTTTTAATTTTTTTCTTGAAAATTGCAAGTGACACTACTATCTATCTCGGTCAGAGTATTACGATCGACAAAATGCTTCCAGCATTCCGCGAAAGCTCCTGTAAACTACAAAAGCTAAATATCTTTCAAGGACACTATTTTAAGAGGTCCTTACTAGTGTCCATCACATTAAATTTTTATTAAATTATATTAATTACTTTAAAAGAAATTCATTAGAACCCGATTTCCAGCGGCGTCCTTCAGGGACGCATATCTCCGTAGGAGGGGTCTGTAGAAATTTTTTTAATAGGAACTTGTCATCTTATTTGTTCATGTTCTATCTGCATCCAAGAGATTTCCCACACTTTCCCGGACACTCTGTATTATTATTATTATTATTATTATTATTGTTGTTATTTTACTTCACTGTCTGAAAAGACAAGACATGAAATTAAAGAATAGCTAGAGAATTTGAAAATATTTAAAAGGAAAATCTAACGTAATATATGCAATAAATTAAAAAAATCGGTGATAAGATTGAAATGAATACATTTATGGAAGAGTATGATGAAAATTCAAGTGAAAGCGAACTATACACTGTCTAGTAACCCTTTTAAAATTAAAATAAATTATTACCGGCAATAAATAAATAAAGTATATTAAGAAAATATATTTTTCTGGATTGTCTTTGTATGACTATAACTTCGTCAAGACAAAAGGTAGAAACTTCCGGTTTTCATCATTCTATTCAGTTTTTTATGTGCTTCAATATTACGATATCAAAAATATACCGTTCCTTTTAAAATTTTAAATAAAAAACAAGTAATATACATAAATTGAGAACAGCACGCCCTGTTATTTTCTTGACAACCAAGTAATTTCTTACTACATACCTTTCAATTCTTTGGAAAATTGTCTATCTAATGAGCCCAGAGACATTAAAATCCGTTGAGGCAAACCGAAATTATACTTACTTTTGTACACAGACATGCCCCCCTCTGCCCACACCTTCGTATGCGAATTAGATCAAAAAGTTTCAAATGAAAATTGTATAAAAACGTATGGAAATGTTGCTAGTAAAATTTTTAATGTATCTTAATCTGTGGGTTATAATTTAATGAAAAATTATAACCCACAGATATGTTATGATAGATAGAAATATTTGTACTATTCCAACTTTTGTACTTTTCATTTCAAAAAAAAAAATTGAATTATCTGTAGCGTATTTATAGGATTTGCGTAGTATTTGTTTTATGATAACAGGACTTGCAATTGTCGCTGCAGAGTATGCATCGGCGAATTGTTTGGCGTGTTTGTAGTGTGATTAGCTATTCGCATTTCAATTTAAAACATGCACCACTTTAATTTTTAATATCCTACAGGCCTCTTTATTATCAAAGGGTTGTACGTTTAATATGGTAATTTAAGTGGATAGCGCTACAAACTAGTAGATTGTACATTTTACATAATCGATTACCCCGCCAATGGAAAAATTATAAAACGTAATAAGCTAATAATCAGGAATAATTTATATTTTAATTTCATTATTATCCAATTTCATTTGAAGGTAGGGTGAATAAATAAATTATTGAAAAATTAATTATCGGTATTGCTCCACTGTGAAACTTCAAGGGTCAATTATCTCGCGCTCAGGTAGCGATTACAAGCGAAAAACGATTTCTTTTGTTCAAGTAGAATTCGGATCCACCGTGAAATCCAATTATATTGTGTTGAATACAATTTGCAGAGCTTCCATTCTTTTCTCTCGCTTAAATCAACATTATTCTGTCTATTCGTGGTAACCGAAGTATTATGAAAATATCGTTTGCTTTAACACCGCGAACTTGTTAAGAGTTTTTGAAATTCAGTCCCGATATGGAAAGTTGAAATTTGATTTTGTCATTTCGTAATTTAGGTACTTTCCACAAAGTCCGTAACAAAAGATAATATCGATTCATTCCTTTGGTCTTAATGCAAAAACATAAATGAGTTTAACCGGGTTTGTATCTAAAATATGTGCCTCATAGAATTTGAAATTAATTTAATTAAATACATAATCTTTAATTAAAAAGCACTTTCTGTGCAGTTACTGTCCTATATGTTTATTATAGAGGTATGTGCATATAGGTATATTCAGTATTAACAGAGTGGAAAAGCCGAAAATAAGCAGCAACTCCCGCCTTTTCCCCGCCAATAAGGATATTCTGAGTACCGCATACACTGCTCTCGACAGTTTTTTCCATAGATGAACAGTCTGTGTTATCTAAGAGAGTGTCGAGTCAAAAGACACTCCTTAGACGCTGAACGCCTGTCACCGAAAAGGAGCACGCATTTAGATGCAACTCATTGTACGAGAACCAGTCCCTCGCTCAATCCATGATTTTCCTGACAACCCACTCCCTGTTGTTAACGTCCCTATTGCCCAAGTGAGCAGTAAAGGTCGTGTCGTCAGCATACTTTATAACGTCGCAAAAACTTCTCCAACCAATCAGGACCTGGCAAATTCTTCTTAAATCGTACAATTTGTACGCTCCTTTTGATTAAATAATCTCGTTCGATTACTCTAATGTCATATTTAGTGAGAGGAAATCCGCAGTGCGCAGCACAAATAATTTCTTCTGTTAATTTGGTTTCCTCAGTTTCAGCCAGCACTTGGGGACGATTTCTTTAAGTGTTTACTTTTTAGTTTCGTGTGGATCGTGGATTTCGGAATACCAAATCTCTCCTCCACCATCCTCAACGTTAATTTTCCTTCTCTAACTGCACAGACTGTTTTCTCCAGGTTATTGTCATTATAAATTTAGTAGGGTTTAGTCCCCAATATTTCTTTATAGCGCCGTGGCATAATTCTCGCTGTCCAAAGTTAGACCCGGTATATAGTTTTCAAATAAATTATCGGATAAAACTTAGACAAAGAGTAGTAAAGGTCATGTCGTCAGCGTACATTGTAGTAATAATTTGCTGTACATCATCAACAAAAACAATAAATAAGAACGGCCCCAGTTTGATCCCTGCGGAACGCTTCTCACCACGTCTTGTAAACGGCTCCTATCGCCACCGACATAAACCATCTGAGTTCGGTTACTTAAATAGGACCTCACAGGATCGCCAGCAGTTCCCCGTATACCATAAACCTCCAGTTTTCTCAAATGCAAGCCATAAATAACATCAAATCAAAAGCCCGTGGCAACTCCGTAAAAATTTCTACGTATTTTTGCTCTTAAATGCTTCCTGAATGAGCGTAATTATAGTTACAGCTGTTTTCTTATCCATCCTGTGACCAAACTGACTCTCAGCAAGAACGTACTGGTTTTCTATATAATCCGCAAAACGGTGCATGATCGCGAACTCGATTATCTTTGAAAAACTGGGCAGTATATGAATCTACCTACAACTTTCCGGGAGAGACTGATTACCCTTCTCGTAGAAGGGCAGAACATTCCCTGGCTTAAAAATATTAGGAAACGTACCCTCCGTAGAACAAGTATTAATTTTATTAGTGACTGGTTCTACTATATGTTCCGCGCAACCCTTTACAACTAAAGTATTAATATAATATATATCTGCTTTCTTTTGTTTTTTAAGCGTTTGATTAAACGTGACACCTCAACGTGAGTATCTGCTTTCATAAAAATGGTAGAATGCGAATTGATCATTTTCGCCTGAATATTAAATTTTGACAATTCATTGACAATACTCTCTGCACAGCTAACATAGAAGTCATTTAACATATTCACCTCTATCTCAATTTTATTGCGTTTTTAAATCTGCCTGTCTCGCTGTTTATCACTTCCCAAACAGTTTTTGACCTATTCTCGCGTTTATTATTCTATTACGATTGTACAGACGTCTGTTTTTTAATAACATTGAATTATAATGGTCCCTACATTGATTGTATAATTCTCTATTGACTTGGATAGGGTTATTTCTAAAATGACTATGTAAAAGAAGGAGTTAGTTATATCTGGACCAACAAAAATTTTGTTTTGTTATTACCTTGTGGTTTAGGCCTGTAGGAAAATAAATTTTTGAAGTGATATATACACGTTCCGTGAAACAGCTCGGCCTTGTCAACTGCACAGATTGCCGTAACCACCTCACCCCACACCACGAGTTGCGTCTTAAGTAAGTATTGAAAGTATGAATGTTCTCGATGGAAAAATTACGAGATTTGCTTAATTCCACAACAAGTAAAAGTTACATAATATGTTGTCTAGGCAAATCCTTCAGTTTTCCACGTGTCTAGTGTAACCTACTAACCCCTTCGATAAATTAACTTGCAAAAGTAGGTCCATCACCCGTCTTGTCTCAGTATCTGGGTTAGTAATGTTTAGATTAAAGTGTCTACAAACAACCAATCTAGCACTAGGAAAGTACTCATCTATGTCAAGCAGAATATCATGTATTGTATCATAAAATGTACGAAAATCTGAATCGCACACGGTGACCGATACAATACGACCACGACCAAATTCAATTATCCAACATAGAGGCTCGTTATTTCATAGTGTATTTTACGCAACATACTCTTTATATTAGTTATTTCATCCGCTCTTATTAAATTGTGCAAATATACGCTGACACCACCATGAATATGTAATGTCCGACAGAAAGTCAAAATTAAATTAAATTTTTTTAGACAAAACAAAAATGACTCATCGAAGAGCAACCAGTGCTTAGTAAAACATTGGATTCTAAGACTAGACATCATTTTTACAAAATTATCAATTTCAATACTTTGTTACTAATACACTGCGTGTTTAATCCATAAGTAGTTTTTCTAGCCTGGTTGTCGTTCGGTAATATATAACTATTGTAAAATAAAATTAGTAACTATATAGGGGAGTTTAATATAAATGAATCAATAATACTTCCTAATATTTTAAGGTTGTATGAAATTATCAACTGGCAAACGAGGCAGTGGCGGGTTCTTTGTAGGAGCACATGAGCACGTGAACTCCCTAAACAAATTCTTGATTACAAACTAATAAAATAAACAAATCCTCGATTACAAACTAATAAAATGTATTACTCGATCTTAATATATTCGTGAAATATAACGCATACAATTGAAACGACGTTCGTTTATATACATAGCATTGATGGACCACGTGCACCGAATAGGCGGAACTAAGTTGATTTTGTGAGGGTTTAGCGGCATAAAGGACGTAGCGGAGGTGGAGCGGGATACGGCAGATTCTATATGAGCTGGCGCACAAATTTAGTATGCTCCTGTCTGTGCTCGATTCGTTGCAGTTAAAGTTTTGTTGGTATCAGTCGACATCGACGTTCAGATATCGTGTTTTACGGATAAACTATATTATATCTGAACGAGAATTATGAATGCAAACAGTTTTACTGTGCAATATTTGAAAGACAAATTTAATTCGTTTAGTTATGAACAAAAAATTGAAGTTAAAAATGTGGGAAGACCAAAACCAGAACTTAATTTGACGCAAACTACAAAGGGCAAATCTAGAGACTTCACAAGAAAATGTAAGAAGGACATGTACGAAAAAAATGAGTCGATTTGTAGGTGCAGTATTAGTAACAGTCTGTTTTGTTTCCCTTGCTTGTTATTTTGTAGCGGTGCTGCAGAACTGTGTTGGTTAAAAACTGGAGTGACGGATCTGAGTCATTTGGCCCAAAAATAAAAAAAACATGAGAATGCCCAAGCTCACATTAATGCTCAATTAGAGATGAAGCTGCTGAGAAAAGTAGATATACGACAACAACTCGACAGTGCATACAGACGAAATATTCAACAACAAAATGAACAAGTAAGAAAAAATAGATATGTTCTTTCAAAAATTATTGATTGCATAAAGTTCTGCGGGGCTTTTGGACTGGCACTTCGAGACCGCGATGAAACGAAAGATTCCTCTAATCCCGGATTTTTCAGAGGTCTGAAATTTCAGTTCAGAATTATATATAGCACAAAAGAATTAATTTTGAAAATCTGTTGTTTTTAAAGGTACTTCAAAAATTATTCAAAATGAGTTGTTGGATTTCATGTTGGCCGTTGCTCAGGACCGTAATAAAAAAGAAATTTTGAAAGCGGAAGATGTTGCCGTTATAGTTGATGAAACTACAGATGTAGCAAATCAATATTAAATGACTGTGGTATTTAGATATATTCTAGCAGATGATACACCAGTTGATAGATTTTGGTGTTTTACTAATCCTTCTGATCATGATGTGTTCAATTTATCAGAATGCATAAGAACTATTTTCAAACAAGTGATAGATAAACCGGAAAAATCAATTTCACAAAGTTATGATGGCGCAAGTATAATGAGTGGATGTCATTCAAGTGTGAAAACTCTTATTAAAAATGATTATAAGTATGCGTTTTATGTTCACTGTTATGCCCATCAACTCAACTTGATTTTGTCTCAAGCAACCAGTCAGAATCAAGAAGTGCGAGTCTTTTTTTCTAATTTAAGTGACATCGCAAACTTTTTTTCTCATTCGCCGCAAAGAGTAGCAATTTTACATGAAATAGGCGGTCGAAGAGTTCCTCGTTTCTCTGCCACTCGATGGAATTTTAAAAGCAGAACTGTAAGTACGGTGTATGAACATCGTGAATCGTTGATAGAATGTATGGAAAAGATAGAAGTCACTTCAAGACAAACTATAAAGATTAATCAAGCAACTGCCATTTGTCGTATGTTGCAGGATTCAAAGTTTGTGTTTTGATTATTGCAGCATGCTGATATTTTGTATAATCAACTACAAAAAACATTAACCAACCTGGTACAAATACACGCAACAATAACATGTTTTGAGAATGCTATTTACAAAGAAAGAAATAAAAACATTCAAAACATTCTTCACGGCTTAAGCCACGTTTGTATTGTTAAAAATAACCGCTCGATAATGTTCCTTGTTCAATTTCTTAATTTATTGGTGAAAGGGGTACTTTAAATGAATGTAACTTACCAACAATCAGGTATATTTGACAACTGTCACTATAACTAAACTTGTAAACATCTATGCAAAGTAATATAAAATACTGGACGCAAACACATCCAAGTGAGTATATACCACACAAATATACATTTATACGTAAACGTATATGCAATGCAATGGGACACACAACAGACACCTAGGTGTCATTGCTAGCAATCGAAGCATAGACACTTGTTTCGGCCTTAAAGGCCTCGTCAGTGTACGTAAACAACTGATTGAAATTGTCATACAAAATTTGTCGCAAAATATCATCGCCTACTAGATAGGCTCACCGGAAAGAGAACATGCCTCGTATAAGTTGTTCAACATTGAAAGTATGAAGACTAAAATATGTAATATAAAAAACTAAAAACCTATTTGGTAAAATTTGACAATTTACGTTTTTCTTTTCCTAAAGTTCATTTAGTGTAATATTTAATCGCGAATTTAACATTAAAAGTACTTTTAAGGAAGAATCACAATAATGAATAGAGTGACTTTTAATATTATCATTTTACTTTTTAATTATTTTACATTAATTTACTTTTATTGCACTAAAACATATGAGAAACTTCTGTTCGGGTTTAATTTCAACTAACATTTTCCAAGAGCTTCGCAAAAGTAATATATTTCTGATTTTATCCGTGATAACAAACACAAAAACGCTTACCTTTGAAAACAACCTAGCATTTCTCAGAAATGTAGTAACAAACAACAAGAGAATGATAATAATACTTCATAATTACTATTTCTTCTTATGCTTTTACAACTTTTAAACGGAGAAAAGAGAAGTTTCTTGTTGGTATATGTAAATTGCAGTTCTAAAACAAATAACATAACTTCTGTTTAAATATACTTTCAACTTTTTCGCGTATTTACGTTACCTAGAATGGATTCCGCTGCTTAAAATGTGTTTGTTTACCTTTAGTATTTCATTATGTATGTATGTAAATGTAATATTTAAAAATAAATAATGATAATATAGTCAGAGAATGGGTTTGATGTTTTCCAAGCAAATAGCATCATTTATGAACGAAATACTTCATTTTAAAATTATATGTACTATTAGTAAATATTGCTTCCAAAATATTGCCTTTGAACAGAAGTATAAACTACCAATAAGTGAAAATAAAAATATTATTGTAAAAGTATCAACGCGAAATAACAAAATGCAATAAAACTGAATTTTAAATATTTAAGGTAATTAAAACTTATTTGCCAGATTAACTTAAAATCCGAATAAACCTCAATCTGCACTTGTAACTCAACGGCTTCTTTGAATTATTTTTAATGGTTTCTACTAACTTGATACCTAGTTTCTTAATTAAACTGCAAATGCAATTAGGATGGAAAAACTTCGTAAATTCTATGTGTTTTGGAATCTGCTTCGCTAATATCAAACAAACGACTTTATTTCACGAGGACTTATAATTGAATAATTAATTGATATTAAAAATAGGTAAAATAAAATTTAATAATGTCTTGAATTTCTCGCGTAATTCTATACTCTTCTAATACACCTATATGGTAACCGGCCTTAAATTAATAATGGTACGCGTCATAAAATTTTCTTCGACTACTTAACTCAGGCTCGTGTATTAAGGTTTGGTGCTGAAACCAAGTTCTAATTTGTACTGCTTTTATAATACTCTTTGTCGCGATAAATTATAATTTATGTGTTAAATTATTTGTCGGAAAAATAAAACTCGGATATACGTAATAATAGTTAGACAGGAAGGGCAGTGTACAATGGGCACCTTGAGAGAATCAAAAATACTTTAGACGCTTTTGCAAATATAGCGAAAAGTACCAAAAGCGATGCCTGGTATAAAGCAGAAGGAGGTTTACATGAAAACAATACAAATATATTAGAAGGCGAAAAACAGAGATATATTAAGAAATAGTGACAATAAAATATTAGCAACATGGAAACTAATGAATTTTCATCGAAAAAACATTTGAAAAATGATTCAATTCTGACAGGCGATGAATTGAATGATTACTTTAGTAGAGTAGGGCCTGAGACTGCAAATAGTATTGTTAGCAATACATCTCCACTAACATACAAAAATCTCTGCGCCTGAATAACTCCAATTCGTGCTATTTCAAGCCTGTAACACAGGAAGAAGTACGACAAATAATCATAGAACTTAAAAATAAGAAAAGTCAGGATATATATGGTGTAACTGTTGAAATAATTAAATATGCCAAAGACAAACTGTATCAGCCCCTGTCTATAAACGTAAACTACCGCATCGAAGAGGGATACTTTCCAGGTTAATTGAAGATCGGAAGGGTGATGCCAATCCACAAGAATGATGACGAAAATGATTGCAAGAATTACAGGTCGATAAGTGTATTACCCATTGTATTGAAAATCTTTGAAGAAGTGATTGCCACCAGATTGACAGAATACCTAGAAAGGAACCATTGCTTTACAAAAGCAGAGCACGGTTACAGGAGAAATAGGTTAATTACGACAGCAATGGTTGAAGTAATAAAATATATTCACAAAGCCCAACATGTCTTCTCCACCTCAGTAAGGCATTTGATACAGTTGACCACGTTATGCTTTTAAACAAGCTGCATTATTATGGAGTAAAGGGAGTTTCGCTACTATTAATAAAATCCTACCTAATTGATAGAAAGCAAATATTAGAATGGAATGGAAAAAGATCGCAAATGATTACAAACACATGTGGCGTACCACTGGGAACTGTACTTGGACCATTATTGTTCATTATATATGTCAACGATGTGTACAGTTACGTATCAGACAATATACCGGGTATCGAAATGTGTCTCTATGCTGATGACACTACTATTCTGGTGAAAGGTGAATGCGAGAGTGAGCTCGCTATACAATCAAACAGAGCTTTAGAAAAAGCAAATGGTTGGTTCGTCGTCAACAAACTTAATCTAAACGAAGACAAAACAAAACACCTAATACAGAAGACAAGACCCGGTAAAAGGATGGTGGCAAAATTTCTGGGATTACATGTAGATGAAGGATTAAAGTGGAACAATCACGTGGATCAGCTAGCAAGAAAAATAACATCAGGAATTTACTGCATTAAGAGAATAGCAACCATAGCTACGCAAGAATCTGCTATACTTACTTACCATTCCTTCGTTCACTGCCATCTCTCCTATGGTATACTTTTGTGGGACATATCAATAACTGCAGAACATGTCTTTGTCCTACAAAAGCGAGCAATAAGAGTACTATGTGAATTAAAGTGTCGTGACTCGTGTATGGGCCATTTTCAGCCGAATGGAATACTTATCTTAGTGTCTGTGTATACAGGGTGTAGATAAAGTTTGGAACAAAATTAATATTTCTGTTATCTTCGGTTTGATGGAAAAACCCTGAAACAGGTCGATTTTGTTTTTATCCCGTGCACTTTATAACATCGTGAATTTAATTCTGTCGTCATCTGGTTGCGCGCGGGCGTGACGTCATTAGTTTTTTCAAATGGTAACCTGCCACATTTATTACCCCTTGTCGTTAGGTATTCCATTGTGCATGCAACGGTATAAAAAGTTTGGTACCTTACATAACAATTTTTGGGAGAAAAATGCTTTCGAATTTCAAAAAATTAAAATTTTATTTCTAATGAAAAACTAATCAAAAATTATTTAAAAAAATCAGATAAATTATAATCCCAGGTTTATCTTGGATTGTCGTCAAACAAGACACCAAAAAAATGTCAACGGAAGTGTTCAAATTGTCTGCCATTGGCCATTTGACACTGGCCGAGACAGACGTACACGCTTTCTACGACACGTCGTATTGTCTCTGCACCAATATTTCGCTTTTCCTCGCGGATACGATGTTTCAGATCATCCAAGTTATTTGGCTTATTGGTGTACACCTTTGATTTCACATGACACCATAGAAAAAAATCAAGTGGTGTGAGATCTGGCGAACGGGCAGGCCAATCAATTGTTCCCCTTCGTCCGATCCATCTCCCGGGGAAAATTTCGTCGAGGTAACTCCGAACACGCCAGCCAAAATGTGGAGGTGCTCCATCTTGTTGAAACCAGATTCTGGGGTGAGGCTTGTCGGGGGTGTTTTCATCCGGAAATAATTCTACCAATGTTGGCACTAGCGTAAATCTTAGGAAATGTAAGTATGTTTCAGCGTTTAAATTTCTGTCCAGAAAGAAAGGCCCCACAATGCGATCTCCCACTATTCCCGCCCATACATTAACTTTTTGCCGGTGTTGGGTGTGCTCCTCTCGAACCCATCGAGGATTTTCGCCCGACCAGTACCTACAATTGTGGCGATTCACTTCACCGTTCAAGGTAAAAGTTGCTTCGTCACTAAAAACCACATTGTCGACAAATCCGGGATTCTCATCGCACCGTAGCATGATTTGTTCACAGAACTCGAGTCGGCGGTCGAAGTCATCTTCATTCAGTTCCTGAACCCGATTGATTTTGTACGGATGAAGTTTTTCCTTCTTCAGCAATTTGGCTACTGTGGTAAAATCGACTGCATGATCCCTGGCAATGTTCCTTGTTGAAGTGTGGGGGTTGTCCTGAAGTTCCAAGAGAATATTGACCCTTCTATCTTCCTCAATTCTTGGTCGACCTTGACGAGCCCTGTCTTTTACACTACCAGTTTCAGCAAATTTTGCGACAATTTTGCTCACCGTTGACCGCGAAATCGGTGCGCGGTTTGGATTTTCTGCATTGAAAAACTGACAGGCTTCTTCATGGCTACGTATTTTATCACCACACACGGAAAAAAATGGTATGTGAAAATTTCACACAATGTTGTATCAATGGTAATTGTAGAAACGGTTTACATAAATTGTTAAACTCGTTGATAGTCTTCCTATTAAAATACGAAATAAAATTGTGTCAAATATTTTATCCTCTCAGTCAGAAATATTGTCCACATTGGTACTAAAAAATGTGTGAAGTAAAAATAAACATAACCGTGTTACAAATTTAGGTAATTTGTTTTAGCCTGCTGTGCATTTTCTGTCATAAAATTAGGAAATGTTGAATATTTATTTTAACAAAAAATGTCTCCAGACATTGCGGCGTGGTGGCAGACAATGGTGGGGTTGTATAGTGTTAGCAGAAGCCTTAAATACGTAACATATTTTGCAGCGTCATTTTGCCTTGATTAGGTACGTAAGTTTGGTGATTTTTTAGTGCCCTTTGTTTATTATCGCACACACACACGTACTGAACATATTGGTAAGTACTTCTATATATTACTATTTCTGTATGCAAGCGTTCTTGTTGTTTTACAATGCCAGTCATGGACGAATTCGTCAAGAATCAATTAACAGACTGGAATATGCATAACCTTATACCAATTTTTCAAGATAAATAATCTTTTGTGATAACTATAGGTTGTTGTTAATGTTAGCATTATTATGCAGGTACATATATAGCAATGAATAAGAACTTAACATCATAGATTATGCCGTAATGGCGTACTATGCATTATTTGTTACATGAGACTATTTTTTAAACGGCACAATTTATGCGTACTGTGTATGTATGAGTTACAGGCGACTCTGTTGTTAGACATATAAATACAATACTTTACTATCCTACATTTGTATAATAAGAAATCAGAAAACTTCTAAGACGCTCTTAAATAACAGTAATCTCCTTGTTTTTTTTTCTAGTTTCGACGAACAGTACAAAAAACATCCTAAAATGTTCAAGACAGCTGCGGGAAATAGATATATTGTATGGATTTTTAAAATATGTATCTTCTTTTTTTGCATTATTTCCATGAGGTAATAGAAATGGAAGTTACGATTTTATAATGCAATGCGAAGGTAACTCTGACGTCTGACGTGATGGTGTTTGGTAAGCAATGGAGGAACAATATATGGGAAAGGGCGACTGTACCTATTTGTGGGGGTTACAAAATATAAGAAGTATTTGGAAGGAGTACGTATTATAAAAATACATATAAACAAAATATATTCTCACATCTAAATGGGTTCTCTGGATTGCCAATTAATCTGCAGTCGTTTATACTAATTATTACTCCTTGATTATTTATCAACAAATTAACAAATTAATGTAAAAAAAAAATAAACACTTCGAACATAGTGATTATTTTTGCTACTTTTAATTATTAGTCGAAAAAGATATTTATCTTATTATCTTTGAATGACGTATTGAATAATTTGATTTTAGAACAGTGTATAGACGAAGAAGCGTTTATGTTATTAAACGCAGCCGACATACGTGAGCTTCTTCCAATAATTGGTATGAGACGTAAGTTTCTCAAAAAATACAACGAGTTAAAGGACTTAGAGGTAAGCGTTGCTTGACTACGTCGATATTCTAGGCTGCAAATACGAATATATTGTTATAGTATAAAGGTATACGTTAACAATATAATATGGAAAGTTATTAAAGTTACCAAATTTAATTAAATAAACGTAGAAAAATTTATTATGATGTGTTTAAAATAAGATTTATTGAGTTAATTATAAAAGAGGTTTATAGCATGTAACAAGTATTCGAATTTTATAAATAACCACCTGTATATGGAAAGGTTGACCATGTTCATTGTTCTTAGAAGTTCAAAATATTCTGGAAAGAAGAGAGTTGAATATTAGTTGATATTTTGTAAAATGTATTATAAATTTGTAAAAACTTGGGTAATTGACGTTTATGAGGTGATAAAAATATTTAGAATCTTATTTTGAAAGGTGTATAGATTGTATTGTAGAACAGTTCCCGGGAATAATTTGAAATACAGGAACTGTCATTATTTGACATTTGTTCAGAAATATAGATGTAGAGAGGTATTGGGATATGAATATGAAAAGAAGGGTTGATAAAATTATGAAAAGAATTTAGATATTCAGATAATACAATTTTAAGAAGTATTCTAGGTATATTAGAGAATTTAAAAGCTATGTTGTTGATGGTTATTGCTGTTGTAAAACTTTGATTGGAGAATACAAAATGAGAAAGGATTACTAGGGAAATGAATAAATAAACGAGAGAATTTTTCGAATTCTAAAAAGCGGTAGACGTGTTTTTGGAAAAGAGAATATCTTTTCTGATATTAACGCGATAATAGATATTTATAAATGAGAAAAGTGTGTCTTGAGTGAACTTCGTTAACTACAAATAAATTAATATAAAAAAAGTAATTGTACTTACAAATTTGTACAAGATCCAGGTATATCCGAAATAGGGTTGATATCTCCGGGATCATATAAGTTTTCAGAAGGCTATTTAGTACCAGAGTTTTGAAATTCCATAAAAGGTGAAGAAATCTTCAAGATTATTAGGTAGCAGATTCCAGAAGTACTGGTGTTTTAAAGAGGCAGGTTATCACAAGAGATCCATAAAGGGTGAAGAAATCTTCAAGATCCGGTTATTATAAAAGGTAGCAGATTCCAGAAGTACTGGTGTTCAAAAGAGGCAGGTTATCACAAGAGATCCATAAAGGTTGGTGAATTTCACAAGTTTCCGGGTGAATAGGAGAATTTGCTGTGCACGAAGAGATTTGGCTTAATATCGTAAGGACAATTTATTCCCACATCGAGCAAGTTCTTGTACAGGATAGTTGGTATTTTTCCTTCAAGAATTTGAACTAGATTGTAGTTTATCAACATCAGAGAAGTGGTATCCGTCCAAAAACGTCATCAAGAAGTGGATAGTACTCATCTAAAAGAAGAAAGCAATTAAGTATTACCATTTTAGTAATTTTTTTTGTGTCAGTATTAAAGAAAGATAACATTTTGTGAATGTTGGAGAAGATTTAATTATATGCAATATAATTCAGTATAAAAATAGATTGAACTAATTGTTAGTACAACAAGTACATTTGTTATAAACAACATAAGTTATTTTAATTCTCTACTATCCAGTAATATGTCAAGATATGAATAATTTTCATTTGAATACAAATTTATGGAGTTATCAAGCCAGTAAATAGTTTTGAACACATTATAATAATAGTATAAATTAACTTGAGAAGAAAGTATTAGAAAGAATTACTTAATTTTGTATATCAATAATTAATAATATCAGAGTACGTACCTGCATTATTTAGTTGGGTTTGGAACTAAACACTTTGAGTAAATATTTTATAAACGTCAAATATCAAGTTTCCATGTTATAGTTATTGTTAGCAAATGTCCCATATTTTTTAAAAAACACACGAATTTTGAATATAAACATATTATTTATTAGTAGATTATCGTTTTATTTTATCATAGTCAAATTTTCATCTAAAGGAAATATTTTGGTTTATTTATAACCTCAATGAAATAAATGTCATTTGATATATTGAAATGGAATGAGTAGTGGTGACATCTAGGTGTTTTATTGAACACTTGTTAGTAAACTGGATTATGTAAAGTATGGAATGTATAAAAATAATACAGAAATCGGTAATTTATAAAATGTTAGTTTAGAGAAAAAAATAAGTAATTCAAAAAGGATTATTGAGATTTATTAAAGCATATCATTAAAGGCAAAGTTAAATACTGTAAATTAAATTAAGAGTTAGGAGAGAGTAAAATAATTTAAGTAAGCTAGTCGGGCATATAAATAAAATACCTTCGTATTATGAGTGAAATAGTAGATGATATATAAAGAGATTATAAAACTAGTACATACGAGGGTTGTTCATTAAATGATAACAATTTTTCAAAATATGTCTAGAGTGTTATTTCATTGCATATTCAGTTCAATTTATGACATTTAAACTGTAATCGGATTTAATAATTATTTGGAGGATTGAACTGATATGTATGAGATATTACCTAGTACATTATATGGCGCCCAACGTGGGGCTACGTAAAATAAGACTCGCAATATAGTATTTTCAATATTTTATTTACATTATTATATGTGTAAACATAAATAAACATTTTACGAAGTGGATTACCATAGTAAAACTTATATTGATAATTTTGGAAAGTATATTTGTATTGTTGTCACATAATAGTTATTAAAAATGGATACTAGGTCTAAAAGTAGTTCAAGAATGAATAGAGTAGAATCATCTAGCGATGATGAGGTGGAGGTTAGACAGGAAGGTATTTCACAAGAGGGAGGAGATGTTACATTACAGGTCCAGGAAGAAAATCAACAGTTGGAAGAGATACAGGACAAAGGAGAGACGACTAAGACATCAGTAGAGATGATGGCATTACAAAATATGTTGGCAAAATTTATCGATGAATCTAAGAAAAATAGGGAAGAAGATATTAAGAGAAGCGAAAAAAATACTGAAGAGAATAATAAGAAATTAATGGATAAATTGGACAAGGCGAGTGAAGATAATAAGAAAAATAGGGATGAGGATAAAATAGAAGCTAAGAAAAATAGGGAAGAAGATATTAAGAGAAGCGAGAAAAATAGGGAAGAAGATAAAAAAGAATTAAGAGAAAAACTGGATAAATTGGAAAAGGCGAGCATTGATATTAGAGAAGAGAATAGAAGGAATCTCGAAGAATTAAAGAAAACATTATTAAGAAATACAGAAGAAAATGTTAAAAAAATTACTATTGACATGGATAGTCGGGAACTTAAATTGCGGAAAGATATGGATAATAAGATACAAATTAAAGATACAGAAGTTAAAACACTTATTACTAATAAAGTACAAGAGGTTGATAGTAAAGTAAAGAGTATACAAGTAAATGTGAAACAAATAGAGAAAGATAGTAATGAAAAATATAAGGAATTGGCTAAAAGGATACGAGAGGAAGTAGATATAGTGAATAAAGATGTTTCAGAGAAAACAGGAAAACTGGAAGAGAACTTTAATAAGAAAATAGAAATTACAGAGGAAAAATGTTTAAAAGATATTAGAGTTTTATCTGTGTCCACAAATGTACAGAAATTAGGAAGGGAAGAGATTTTGAAAGAACTGTTGTCCCAAAATAAGAAGAAAACAAAATACATGGATTCAGGCAGAAGTATTTTAAGAACTCAATTAGATTCAATTTTATTAGAAGAAGAAGATGACAAAAAGTTATACGTATTCACCTCAAGGCAGATAAAATGGATATTTATAGGAGACGGAAAGTTTACTGGAAATATATTTAATGTTGGACGTAATATGTTACTAACATATATGAGAAATAGCTTAAGAAGTGAAAAAATTAATATGGACAGTAAATTTGAAGGAATTGTAAATGGTAATAATTTTATTGAGAAGAGAAGAGTTTATTTAAAAAAATATGTGTCACGTAATGTTTATCAGGAGACATTGATCTTGGATATAAATAGTAAAGTGTTATTAGAATGTGATATTGAATGTCAGAAAGTTTCAAACACATTCACATTAAATCATATTCATTTTGGAAGAGTATTTAATAAGATTAGGAAAATGATTAATAAGATTACTTATGTAATGGAACTAGAGGATACATGGTATTTAGAAAATGTGGTACCAGTAGAAAAATTGGGTACATGGAAGAATAGAGTTAAATTAAAAATAGAATTATAAACAGAAAGTAATAGTCAGGACAGAAGAAAAAAAGAGGTCGTCTTCTGAAGGTATTTACGACACCTGCTTTCCGAGTATAAATTAGATCTCAAGTTATAGGCAGGACATTACATTAGAATTGATTGTGTTATATAAGTGGGAAACGTCACTTCCGTATCCAAATATTGTTAATTCATTCACATGTTGTTTTTGAAGAATCATCAAACCATACAAGAAATGTTTTTATATTCAAGAGTTCAAATTTTTATATGGTATAGAAGTTAGGGGCATAGTAGGAGTATTCTTTATAACATGAACATATAAAAAAAAATGTTAACTTATTTGATTTGTTGAAAAAGGGGCATGTTAAAGTTCATAAGTAGGGTTGAATAAAGCCTAGTATAAATATGGATATATAGAAAGAGGTTCAGATTCGAAATATAGAGTATAGAGTTTAGAATATTAGAAATATTTGAAGAATGTTGTTTAAGAGTTGTATCAAATGTTACTCTCATTCCTACATATTTTATATATAAAAAA
The DNA here is from genome assembly GCA_963170755.1 of Amphimallon solstitiale. Taxonomy (NCBI): domain Eukaryota; kingdom Metazoa; phylum Arthropoda; class Insecta; order Coleoptera; family Scarabaeidae; genus Amphimallon; species Amphimallon solstitiale. The sequence goes on along the minus strand of OY720681.1, from coordinate 47,808,397 downwards.
AAAAAAAAATATACCAAAGTACTATAAGAAAATTTATTTGGAATTAAATGTATAATAATATACCCAAATATAAAACTTAGAAGGAATATATTTAGTAGTTGAGGAAAAGAAAGAATTATCTAAAGCCTTAAAATTGTAAAATAATTGAAGCAGTAAAAGTGATTTGCAGATTAATAAAGTAGGTGATGTTATAAAGCTAATTATAAAAAGATAGTAAAAGCCTTTATGATATAATATTTTAATTGAAGGAAAAATGCTTGCAATAATAAATAAATATAAAATGTACCATTAAAATATGGAATTATGATATAAAAGATAGAGAATGGGTTAAAAGTAACCTAATATAATGATTTATATAGGACTAAAATGTCTAATGAGAGATTAAGGTAACGTACGCCAATAAAACGTAAATATAAGTAGAAAGTATGGGGAAGACGGATATGTCTATAGGAATATTATGGGATACATGCGCAAAGGGAATAGAAATAATAAATATAATATAAATGTATAAGTGAGCATAAGTAAAATATTTTATAGAGGCAATAATCTTTACGAGAAAGAGTTGAATAAAAAAAATTGAAACTATCACCTAAAAGAAATGTTAAGAGTAATACTGTTACTATGATATTATAAAAATTGTATAGAGGCTAAATATTTATATGTAGAGAACACTTGCTAAATAGTAATAGAATGTACAGGGCATAGTTATTATGTATGTAAAATTTTCTTATGATGAATTAAAATAATTGGTACTTATATTACTTTGGATAAACTATATATAAAAAAAAAAATTTGCTTAAACATATTTGGTAATTGTTGAGAATTGTGAAATGTTTGTACATTGGATTTGAAAATGAATAGTTTATAGTAATAACATTGTTTACAAGATAGGAATTACTGAAAGTGTAATTATTGAAGTTATATTAGTTTAATAAATGAAAATTTGTTTATTTGAGGTTTAAATTTACATTTATTAAAAGGGGCATATGTTATAGTATAAAGGTATACGTTAACAATATAATATGGAAAGTTATTAAAGTTACCAAATTTAATTAAATAAACGTAGAAAAATTTATTATGATGTGTTTAAAATAAGATTTATTGAGTTAATTATAAAAGAGGTTTATAGCATGTAACAAGTATTCGAATTTTATAAATAACCACCTGTATATGGAAAGGTTGACCATGTTCATTGTTCTTAGAAGTTCAAAATATTCTGGAAAGAAGAGAGTTGAATATTAGTTGATATTTTGTAAAATGTATTATAAATTTGTAAAAACTTGGGTAATTGACGTTTATGAGGTGATAAAAATATTTAGAATCTTATTTTGAAAGGTGTATAGATTGTATTGTAGAACAGTTCCCGGGAATAATTTGAAATACAGGAACTGTCATTATTTGACATTTGTTCAGAAATATAGATGTAGAGAGGTATTGGGATATGAATATGAAAAGAAGGGTTGATAAAATTATGAAAAGAATTTAGATATTCAGATAATACAATTTTAAGAAGTATTCTAGGTATATTAGAGAATTTAAAAGCTATGTTGTTGATGGTTATTGCTGTTGTAAAACTTTGATTGGAGAATACAAAATGAGAAAGGATTACTAGGGAAATGAATAAATAAACGAGAGAATTTTTCGAATTCTAAAAAGCGGTAGACGTGTTTTTGGAAAAGAGAATATCTTTTCTGATATTAACGCGATAATAGATATTTATAAATGAGAAAAGTGTGTCTTGAGTGAACTTCGTTAACTACAAATAAATTAATATAAAAAAAGTAATTGTACTTACAAATTTGTACAAGATCCAGGTATATCCGAAATAGGGTTGATATCTCCGGGATCATATAAGTTTTCAGAAGGCTATTTAGTACCAGAGTTTTGAAATTCCATAAAAGGTGAAGAAATCTTCAAGATTATTAGGTAGCAGATTCCAGAAGTACTGGTGTTTTAAAGAGGCAGGTTATCACAAGAGATCCATAAAGGGTGAAGAAATCTTCAAGATCCGGTTATTATAAAAGGTAGCAGATTCCAGAAGTACTGGTGTTCAAAAGAGGCAGGTTATCACAAGAGATCCATAAAGGTTGGTGAATTTCACAAGTTTCCGGGTGAATAGGAGAATTTGCTGTGCACGAAGAGATTTGGTTTAATATCGTAAGGACAATTTATTCCCACATCGAGCAAGTTCTTGTACAGGATAGTTGGTATTTTTCCTTCAAGAATTTGAACTAGATTGTAGTTTATCAACATCAGAGAAGTGGTATCCGTCCAAAAACGTCATCAAGAAGTGGATAGTACTCATCTAAAAGAAGAAAGCAATTAAGTATTACCATTTTAGTAATTTTTTTTGTGTCAGTATTAAAGAAAGATAACATTTTGTGAATGTTGGAGAAGATTTAATTATATGCAATATAATTCAGTATAAAAATAGATTGAACTAATTGTTAGTACAACAAGTACATTTGTTATAAACAACATAAGTTATTTTAATTCTCTACTATCCAGTAATATGTCAAGATATGAATAATTTTCATTTGAATACAAATTTATGGAGTTATCAAGCCAGTAAATAGTTTTGAACACATTATAATAATAGTATAAATTAACTTGAGAAGAAAGTATTAGAAAGAATTGCTTAATTTTGTATATCAATAATTAATAATATCAGAGTACGTACCTGCATTATTTAGTTGGGTTTGGAACTAAACACTTTGAGTAAATATTTTATAAACGTCAAATATCAAGTTTCCATGTTATAGTTATTGTTAGCAAATGTCCCATATTTTTTAAAAAACACACGAATTTTGAATATAAACATATTATTTATTAGTAGATTATCGTTTTATTTTATCATAGTCAAATTTTCATCTAAAGGAAATATTTTGGTTTATTTATAACCTCAATGAAATAAATGTCATTTGATATATTGAAATGGAATGAGTAGTGGTGACATCTAGGTGTTTTATTGAACACTTGTTAGTAAACTGGATTATGTAAAGTATGGAATGTATAAAAATAATACAGAAATCGGTAATTTATAAAATGTTAGTTTAGAGAAAAAAATAAGTAATTCAAAAAGGATTATTGAGATTTATTAAAGCATATCATTAAAGGCAAAGTTAAATACTGTAAATTAAATTAAGAGTTAGGAGAGAGTAAAATAATTTAAGTAAGCTAGTCGGGCATATAAATAAAATACCTTCGTATTATGAGTGAAATAGTAGATGATATATAAAGAGATTATAAAACTAGTACATACGAGGGTTGTTCATTAAATGATAACAATTTTTCAAAATATGTCTAGAGTGTTATTTCATTGCATATTCAGTTCAATTTATGACATTTAAACTGTAATCGGATTTAATAATTATTTGGAGGATTGAACTGATATGTATGAGATATTACCTAGTACAATATATACTTTTATTCCCATCTTATTTTCAGCATGTAAACGAAGTTCCATTGGAGACAGCTGGAAGATTTATACAGTTAGTAAACGAAATCACTGAGGTCTTTCCACACGAAATTCCAGACATATATTATGTTTCATACGTAAATAACAAAGGCAAACCAAAGGCGGCAATGGGTAAGCTATAGAGCTGTTATATTCATTTGAGGAATAACTATAGAAAACTGGGACTAATAGGTACAATTACAGGTAATATATAATGACTTTTCTGATGTCATTATTGTTATTTATGTAAATAAATTATTTGAGGTACGCCAACTGAAACCACAAACGTTAATTGTGTTGATGAAAAGGTGTACATGCAACGGTAGAACAATAATACAGAACCGCTCACTACTGTGCAAGAATACTGGAAAATACAAGGAAAAGTAGATTTAAATTGTTAAAAAATAGTGGCCCTGTTCACAATTATTTTAAAAAAATTCCTTGTTTAAGCGAACAGTTGGGTTTTACACTGGTATTTCATTTCACATAAATAAATTAATTCTTTTTGTTGAAACTTTATTTTAGATTGAAGCGGACTTCAATACTATTTATCCTCTACAGGAAAATTGATTGTTTGCAAAATTGCCCCTGATGTGTGACTCAATTTTAAACATTGCTAGAGCAAAAAAGGATTCCTATTTAACAGAAGTTCTTGGGCAATATAAAAATATATATACTGACCCAGAAATTACAAGCTGTAAGTATTTTTACCACACATTTATCTTATATAAAATATTCCCATTGCAATCATTTCGGGTGTTAGGGTAGTATTTACATTAACGAGTTTGCCCTTATTCTTTCCATGCGTGAATGTGAACAAGAAACCAGGATTACACTGGAGACCATCAAAATTAGAAATGCGTCAAGGCTAGAATCTATTATAGTGTTAAATTTATAAGACTTTCCTAAATTTGTCATAAACATATTTGTTTACTTAATGAAACGGATGTTAATTTTATATGTTTAGTTCTTGATACTATAAAATTTAATAAACATAATTTCGCATTTGAGGTGTCAATACCAGCTAATATACTATCAAACCATTTTGTTGTAAAGCAGACCGAACTGCATGCTGTTCATCCATGTTTAATGTCAAAAAATAGCAATCTTTTTGTCTCTGTGCGACATGCTCTTTAAACCCATTAACTCGTTGTTCACACTTTTATTTAGAAAACGTTGCTGCTGCACAGAAACTTACCTATATTTTATTTTATATTATTATGTTTATATAAGTATATTAATAAATAAGTATCAAGTTATACCTGTTTTATTTCTATACACATCCCTAATTACATCATTATTTAAAATAATTTTCCTTTAACAGCGTTTTCATTATCAAACTTCTTAATCATAATATAAATCAAAGTAATACCGCATTTCTCAAAGTAAACATTCAATTGTGTGAAAGTAGGTATATGTATATATCGGTTACAGAAATTGCGAATTGTTTGACAATGTGACAATTGTTCTTGAAATGCATTTGTATATTCATTAGCTTTGTTTAGGCAATATACTTTATGAAATAGCGATTCTTAGCACTATTTAATTTAGATATTATGTTGTATGTAGTAGGTATACATACAACATAATATCTAAATTAAATAGTGCTAAGAATCGCTATTTCATAAAGTATATTGCCTAAACAAAGGTAATGAATAACAAAATTATTCATTATTGTTTTGAAAAGAATGCTACAAATACAACATATAATGCTAGTGGATTGGATATGCAAATAGTACGAATTAATGAATATCGTACAAGTTTTAGATATAATTTGTCTTTATTTCTGAAACACTAATTATACAGCAAATAGCGACAAGGTTGTGGAACATCCCTATACAAACAACATAGAACTCAACAGCACAAGAATAGCAAAATTGTCAAACATTTTGTGCTAGGGAATATATAACATTCTTCTCTATAGATAATCACAATTTTTCAAAATATGTTAAACAATTGCTATAAAATTTATACACAAAAAATACGAAAAATCACTATTCTCTTTATAAAATTTTTATACAAAGTATTACTATATCGAATACAAAAGCTTCAAAATATAACATTGTTTGTGTAAAAAAAAAATACAAATTATATGACATGGTTACAGTTCATTATACTAAGAAGTACTACATTATGTAGCATATCTTAACACATTTTGTTTTACGAATTTTCACACAATTTTTTGTAACTTTTTAATACAATTTATCGTTGTCCCAAATCACGGGACAAATTGTATGACGAAGAGCCACAATTGTAGAACATTTTCACACAATTTTTTTTCCGTGCAACCAACAATAATGAGAATTTGAATCCGCTCTTTTTCGCTCAAATTCGCCATTTTCGCAATGCACGTTCAACACTACCAATGGAGCAAGTATTGTGAATGGATAAGTTCAAACACCAAGTAATGAACTGTCAATATGACGTGTCGTAGAAAGCGTGTACGTCCGTCTCGGCCAGTGTCAAATGCCAATGGCGGACAATTTGAACACTTCCGTTGACATTTTTTTGGTGTCTTGTTTGACGACAATCCAAGATAAGCCTGGGATTATAATTTATCTGATTTTTTAAAATAATTTTTGATTAGTTTTTCATTAGAAATAAAATTTTTTTTTTGAAATTCGAAAGCATTTTTCTCCCAAAAATTGTTATGTAAGGTACCAAACTTTTTATACCGTTGCATGCACAATGGAATACCTAACGACAAGGGGTAATAAATGTGGCGGGTTACTATTTGAAAAAACTAATGACGTCACGCCCGCGCGCAACCAGATGACGACAGAATTAAATTCACGATGTTATAAAGTGCACGGGATAAAAACAAAATCGACCTGTTTCAGGGTTTTTCCATCAAACCGAAGATAACAGAAATATTAATTTTGTTCCATATATATATCATGCCCTGAAATATATACATGAACACAATCGGGATTATGATTCGAATGGCGACAGACATGATTGCTACAAAGAATTGAAGGATATGTAGACGAACTTACGTGGGTTGTCAAATAAGATAACAGGGGGCGCTGTTACCTATTTATGTATATTAATTGTTTTTTCTTTAAAATTTTAAATAGAACGGTATATTTTTAATATCGTAATATTGAAACACATAAAAAATTGAAGAGAATAATGAAAACCGGAAGTTGTTGCCTTTTTTCTTGACGAAGATATAGTCCTACGAGGACAATCCAGATAAATAAAAAAAATTAAATATAAATTTAGTTATTTATTCCGAGTAATTGTATTTTAATTTTAGGAGGGTCACTAGACAGTGTATAGTTCGCTTTCACTTTAAATCTTTTTATCGATTTTTTAATTCATTGCATATGTTACGTTAGATTCTGCTTTTTGGAGACCTGAACATATTGCTGTGACATTTAATTCTTTTTAATTAGTGAATTTAATGAATTATTTTTTAGAGAAATGATCACAGATTTATTGTGAAACTACATGTACGTGGGTTTACAGCGATTTACACACTTATTTTGTCTTTCTTACCTTTCGAAGAACGCTTCCCAAAAACCGGTTCTCTTTCTCTCAGGGTGTAGTTTTTTTATTTATATATATATATTTATTTAAAAACAATTATAATATTCTAATTTTGATATGGTATGGCAAGGATTAATTTTAAAACAAGCCATACATCTTAGAACAAATATATTTATATATAGTTTTATCAAAAATGACGTTTTTCGCGGTTATGTGATGACAAATTGATATTTTGGGTTATTTGCCGCGTTAATTCAAATCAAGTATGCATATACGAAATAATTCGTATATGCATAAGTGATATGAAATGTAATGTACATCTACACCACCAATAGCTGACATTGCAAATATCAACGTGTAGACAGCTGTTTCGATCTAACCTGGATCTCGTCAGTACACGAAGGTGATATTTGCAATGTCAGACAAAGTTGGATTTCCTGCCTATATACTTGATTGGGTACCAAATGCCTATGAGAAGACTCCCAGCGGCATCTGTGATCCAATATCAAGAACGCAAGGAAATGTTAACCCTTAGTAGAACATCTACTTTATCGGGCAACTGTAGATATGCATTATGTAGGTGACTTTACCTACTTAATAAACTACCTCCCCAGAAAGGTTATGTCAAAAATGACGTTTTTCGCGGTTATGTGATGACAAATTGATATTTTGGGTTATTTGCCGCGTTAATTCAAATCAAGTATGCATATACGAAATAATTCGTATATGCATAAGTGATATGAAATGTAATGCACATCTACACCACCAATAGCTGACATTGCAAATATCAACGTGTAGACAGCTGTTTCGATCTAACCTGGATCTCGTCAGTACACGAAGGTGATATTTGCAATGTCAGACAAAGTTGGATTTCCTGCCTATATACTTGATTGGGTACCAAATGCCTATGAGAAGACTCCCAGCGGCATCTGTGATCCAATATCAAGAATATATCGTGTACTGACGAGATCCAGGTTAGATCGAAACAGCTGTCTACACGTTGATATTTGCAATGTCAGCTATTGGTGGTGTAGATGTGCATTACATTTCATATCACTTATGCATATACGAATTATTTCGTATATGCATACTTGATTTGAATTAACGCGGCAAATAACCCAAAATATCAATTTGTCATATAGTTTTATCTGTATACATAAGAAAACTATTATTTTACTGAATATCTAAAATAAACTAATATACTCTCTAGTATCTCTTTCTCAAGTATTAACAAAAAACACGTTTTGAGTTTTATGTTAAAGTATTATTTTTTTTAAAAAAAATAAAAGATAAACCTTGTATATATTAAAGGTGTTTTCATCAAATTAAATGTAAAGAGGTCACTTTGTTGACAGCTACATGTCCATGTCTTATTATATGTTATATCGCAAATATCTTACTATCTAAATAAAACATCTTGTACCTTTAATATTTTTAGGATGCTCAATCGGTGTCAAACTTACTGAAGCACAATTTTTTACACAATAAATTAGCAATGTTCATCATTTCTGTGTCACAATTACATAGTATGCACTTTACAGAACTGTTTTCTCTTTTATATCTATATATATTAAACAATTCTAACTCGTTTAAATTTTATTTTAAACTTTTGTTCTTTGACAACACACCAGCAAAAATTAACAATTATTTTATATAATAATCATAAAGTTAAGATATCAAAAATATCTTGATTTTGAAATTATACTAAATATACAAAACATAAATTTTATAATGTTGCGAACCACAGCAATACTTATTCAGTTTACAAAATGTCATATTCTAACGTTGAAGCTTATGATATGATCAGAATGTATTTTCATTCAATGCTTTGAAAATGCAGTCTTGCTTCCCGACAATATTCCCTAAATTATTCCGAAAGAACACATTATTGAGTTTTTATTCGCCTTGCGAGATGTTCTTGATTTTTATAAATGGGGCAGAATAAAAGACATAGTTTATCACAAATAGCCGATTACAACAATTGCTGCCTCCGACATTGAAGTACTAATCGACAAGTAAACATGTGTATTGAAAATAACGATGAACACTTTGAACATTAGTTAAGTTGAAGTTCTTTTTGTGTTATTTTTTATACTTTCTTATATAAATATATTTGTTTGTTTCGTTTGTATTACTAGGTCAATATATTTTCTTATTTATGTTTAGGTATAATAATAGGTTCTTTCACTTATTTTCATGTTATGGGCGGGGATGAATTAGATATCAATTTATATATTTCGTTACTAATGAGTAAATGATTTGGTTATAACTAATGCATTATACTATATTGTTCTTTTTCTCGTTATTGTATACTTAATTCATGAGCTATGGAAATTATTTTTGCTGTTTTCTTATAATTAGATGAATATCTGTTGGGTAATAAAGATATATTATTAATATTATTATTATTGTTTTTATTTTAATTCAATGTCTGAAAAGACAAGACATGAAATTCAAAAACCTTTAAAAAGAGAATCTATGCAATGAATTAAAATATCGATGAGAAGATTGAAATGAATACAGTTATGAACAATATAATAAAAATTCAAGTGAAAGCGAACTACACACTGTTAGTAACCCTTTAAAATTAAAATTAAATTATTACTCCCAATAAATAAATGAATTTACATTTAAAATTTTGTATTTTTCTGGATTGTCTTCGTATGACTTCCGGTTTTCATCATTCTCTTCAGTTTTTATTTCAATATTACAATCTTAAAAATATACCGTTTCATTTAAAATTTTAAAGAAAAAACAAGTAATGCACATAAATTGAGACAAGCGCCCCCTATTATTTTTTTGACAACCACGTAATTTCGTACTACATATCCTTCAATTCTTTGTAGATTCCCGATCTAATGAGTCTAGAAAAATTAAAGTCCGCTGAGGCAAACCGAAATTATGCCTACTTGCACCCCTCCCCTTTGTATGCGATTTAGATCAAAAAGTTTCAGATGAAAATTGTACAAAAACGTCTGAAAATGTTGCTAATAAAAAATTTAATCTATCTTAATCTAGAATTTAATGAAAAATTATAGAATTTTTAATCCATCTAGAAAATTGCGCCCCCTTGCGATCACTTTGTCACTTTGGCAACGGAATAATATTTTTGTTAAAATTCCCGTGATCCATTTTACTATCAAGATTTTTTCCGCCAGGTTGTACGATAAACGGTTGCCGAGATATGGCCTGTGGCTGAGCTTAAACAGACACCCTGTATATATGTATGTGATGCAAATTATTTTTATTTGGACTACGTTTTGGATAATCAGTTCTCATTTCCTTATGTGTCATGCGTATTACTTGCTTCTCAGTAGGAACTAACTTCAAAACCTCAACTTTTCTGCATTTCACTACTTAGTGTATTCGATGTTAGTTCTACAATATATTGTGGTTAATATAGAATAAACGCTAAATAAAGACTGTGAGTTCTGAAATGCCAAATATTATATAGAATATTTGTAATATCAGAAGAAATAAAGTAAAAAAAGCAAGCATTAAAATATAAGTGTCAACTCAAATCGACAATTGGTCGTACTTGAGCTCGATATAATTCAATAATACATAGTTTTAGTACTTGATTTTGATGGTGGATACTCTACAATTATGCCGATTATCATTAATAAATTTACAATATTATTTGGCTCTGTTATTTTCGATTCATGTGATCTGATGCGTATCATAAGTAACTTTCCATTTGTTCGCAGAAAGATCACTTGCTCGTGACGTAAGTGATCTGATCCTGAGCTCATCATGCCGGCAAATAAAACAAAGCATTCTCTTTAAAAAACTGTGATCAGCTACCAACTTATAAAACACTCTGTATTTCTCAGTATGAATTTAAAATATACTAATAAGCGTTTTAATTAAAAAAAAAAAACTGCTTGATTCATAAACGCACAATCTGCCTGAATATATAATCTGTTATTTTTGAATTTTTCAACGAATTATAGTGAATATATTATTGAATTACTTTCGTGATCTTTTTTAATTAGAATATTAACTGTATATACATATAATAGATCAATTTATAAGATAAAGTTTCAATAAGTTTTTAACTATTAATAAGTAAGAAACCTCTCTTCTGGTTATAAATTTATAAAGTATTTTATCTCTCTGAAAAACGCTGCGTCTGCAAATTATATAGTTTGCGGCAACATATTTGCCTCGTTGCTTTTTTGTCGAAGCAACGTTCAATATAAATTTAGATTTTAAAATCCAATTTCAGATAAAACTATCGAGACGAAGGACACACATAGAGAGAAAAAAAAGGTTAACTCTCCTATCGCTCACCCTTCTTACACCAGTGTTGGGACCCGCAAAGCGACCTCTAACGTGAAATTCCAGTTTAGCGTTTACACAGCACGCTCGATTCATCAACGCTTATCACTGAAATCTGACGTCACTTTGCAATCCAACAACACCTAAGCGAATGATTTATATCGTATAATTACGGTTTCGATAATTATTGTCAAAAAGGAGCGAGCACAGGTGATTTTTGCGTGTATGGCACATTTTTCGCTGGTTGTTGTTCTGCATTCTTTATAAATGGCGCACCAGGGTTTGCGTAAAAAATGTGATGTGATATTATCAGTGCCGTACGTTTTTGTTTTTGATATTTTGTAAATTGGGTATTTTTTCTTCTCTGAAATACTGTTTAACATAGCGCTAAGGTGTTCATTAGGAATGTCAGTAAAATTAGTCTATTAATTCAGAACGAATAAGCGAAATAAACTTACCTAATTTTCAATCATACATCAATATTCCAATCAAGCTTTCGTAGTTAGTAGTCTTTTTGGTATTTGAAGATTACAATAAACGTCATTATGAGTACTGTTTCAAGAGAGAAATAACTCAATTTTAAAAAAAAATCATATTAACTTATACTATGTGTTCTTCAAAATCTGAAAGCTTTTATATCATTGCGTGTGACCTGTTGATAGTCACCATATTGTATACTATTACAAAACCAATCACCCATTTTTATTGGACTACAGGAGGTGGAAATTTCACTCAATCAAATTGCTAGGGGTATGCAAAGAATTATTCCTACAATGGTTGCTTGTTAGAGAGGTTGGTCTTAGAAGAGGTTTTGGGCGACTTAGCAGAAAACTCAAACAGGAAGTTGGGAGATCAAGATTGTTCTCCCTTCAGGATCGGCCTATTACCATAAGGTGTGTGGAGAATGCTTTTTGGTAGAAATAAGCCATATTATATCTTGGCTCGCTAGTTACATGGCAGAAAAATAGTTATGGAAGTGAACCAAAAACTCAGTGACCATAAATATATAAACTGTGGTGTCCCCCAGGGCAATATTTTGGGGCTTTTCCTATATTTGGTTTACGTAAATGACAGCCGGTGTTTTCGTGGATGTAATCATTACCTGTACGCTGATGACACGCTGATCTTGTCTGCACATGAAGGCCTACCATATGCAATTAATAAGTCAAAAGTAGACTTATGGGCACATGATAAAAACTGTCTATTGATACAAAAAAAAAACAAAGTTATATACATTGCATCGCCACATAGAAGATCTAAACATTGCATTCGGATAGCGGTCCACACTAGCGAATGCCTTCATCAGAACCGGGAAAACAATATTATGCAAATTGTAACTGAGAGATCTTAATAGAGATGGTACATCAAAAATGCCTAATTGATCAGTTCTTCATATGGGACAAACATATTGCTGAGATTCAAAGGAACATTAAATGTTTTGCATGTTCGTTCTACTATTTGGCTGGTGTTTTACCCTAGAGAATTTTGCTACTGATTTATCATGGTTTGTTGAGTCAATCGTATCCTATGCTATCACTATTTGGGGTCATTCGTCTGTCTGCCACCTTCAAAGATTGCATCTGACACTAAACAGAAACAGTTATAAGCATTGGGGGAAACACAAGTGAGCATGTTAGTGTAACATGCAAAAACTACAATTATTAAATGTGGAAAATCCCCTTCTTTCACATTTATACTAAACTGTTTAGATCGCGATATGGTGGAATTACGACAACATAATTACAACATTAGGGCTATTGAAAGGTGCGATATGGAGGTTCAGTGTGTCACAAAAACAAAGCAGCAATACTTTCAATTGCCTACCTACTGACAAATATGCAAAATGACATAAGTTCAGTGTAATCTCGTTCAAAGCTGAACGTGCGTTTATTGAGTTATAACTAGAGTTAATGACCTAATTTATATCTTGACGTGCTATTGTACGAAAATGTTGAACCTGATAGATTCGGTTTGAGGATAAAACGAGTAATACTTGCTATTGTCAAGCTTCTAGCTTAGTCGCAGCAAAGGAATATGTATGTGCTTTTCCTTATAAATTAATTAGGAATTGCTGAAGGAATGGAAAATATTCTGAATGTTCATTTTGTACATTCATTGCTATACTGCATTTAAACGATTGCAGTTATTAATGAGAAATTATTTGTATAGCTATTTTATAGAGGTTACTAACTTACTATGATTTCAAATTCTATTCATTTAGTCAAATTAATACATATTTATTTGTAATTTTGATTTTTATAATTTGTTTCCTACCTATTTTTACTGAGAATTTCTTATTTTTGTTTAAACAAAATTTTGAGAGCGCATTGTTGGATAACAAAATTCTGACTGCTTCTGTTGAGGAAGACCCGGGGCATACTGACATCTACTGCTTTGGATGTCCTGGATTAAGGTGATGCGTGTGGAGGAAATAATTAATTGTAAATATAAAAAAAATAAACAAACAAAGCAGTCCATATTTATCGACGTGTTTGTACGTTTTAGTTGATCTGTTATTTTTCAACTTAGAATAGTGTATCCTATGGGAATTTTGGGACTATGTCGTTTTCGTTTGCTGGTTTTTGACTGCTGAACACAGGGGTCCAACATCGACGTAGCGACAGGCAGCATATGAATTTTTTCATAAAACTTAAAACTACACTTACTAGAAGACTGATTATTTGGCGTGGTAGTTTTCGAAGCATTTTAAATGCAAAATGGCACATATTGGAAGCAGCTATGGCATTATAATTTCTGCAAGAAGACAATATTTACAAGTGGCCTCTCATTTAGTACAGATATGTAGTAACAGATAACCTATTCTACAGCAGTGAAGCTAGTTTTTAAAAAAGAGAACGATGAAGTATGAACGTACAAAATCAAGTCGCATGGAATATGTGCAATACACGTTAATAATAATAATAAGTAATAGAAATAAAAAAAGTTGTTTAAAATATATCTTTATGTTGAATGACATGGTCCCAATTCTCGACGATGCTGCTCAAATGGTTTCCAAAATAATATGACTACAAAGTTTGGCCTCATTTAAAAGTCTTAATTGTATTTGAAATTTGTTAGCTCATTCCAGATTATATATCTTATTATAGTTTTACATAAAAAAGTTCTTACAAATTGTATTACTAATTGTAATGTACAATGTAATTCAATGAAATACAATTAGATATAATTATTTATATTTTGGTGGCTACATATAATTTGTAAGCATAATGTCAAAAAGTCATAATGGTAGCTATATTTTCAATGTACAATATGCAAAATATCTTTGAAAACGAAACGAAGTAAAATATTTTATAACTATAATAATCTGTGCGGACAATGTTCATAGAACATTTTTCAAGTTTTAGAAATACAGCGCTATCGGCAAAATAAATAAATAAAATGAAGTTGGAACGATCCATTGTTCAACAAATATTTTATTTTTAACTATGTTTTTGAATTGTACAGTTAGTGTATAGGTTAATAGATACATGAGATGTATCTTGGGCATTTATACTAACACCAGGCAAACCACTCGTGCTTGTTGATAGAATATTTTGACGAAAACTATTATTGCTGTCTACTGTGGTGGTTTCGTTTGAACATCCTGGAATGTTTGTATTATTTTGAGAGCCAAGCATATGAGATATTTTAATCTTTTTGTAACCCTCGGCTACAGCTGAGGACTTCCAACCCCCATGATTTTTTAAGGTCTACAAATCACCACCATGATTTGCCAAATGTGTTGCACTAGATCTTCTTAAACAGTGCCCTGTTAACAATTCTGGATTTGGCAATTTCAAAAAACTTGCAATCTCTTTAGGAGTTTTGCCTATAATATTAATACCCATTGGACTATTAATACACTGACCATTGCGATAGATCAAGAAAAATCGCTTATGACTAGTATTAATAGGCCGTAAGTTATAATATTTCTTAATTAAATCGATCCATATTGTATCTGTAATTACGAAGAATCTTGGAATATTATTTTTTGTTTTAGGTACAGAAATAGTGATGATGTCAGACTTGTAGTCAATGTCATCTACAGACATATTGGTCAGTTTTTCTCTTCTACAAGCTCCGTTGTAACCTATTATCAAGACTACCTACAAATTGATACTATTATATGCAAAGCTGCGATAGTTGTGAAAATTGTATTTACTTTCATCGCCAAATATATTTTATTATCTGCTTCTTGTATAAATTTAATAATGTCTATTTCTTCTAAAATTTTAGATTTTTTAGGTAGGTAACCTTGAGATACACGACTGAGGAAAGCTTCTAATTTCTTGTACTGTGATATATCTACATTTTTATATATCGTTAAACAAGACCTCAGCATAGAATAAGTAGTCCATAGCGTAGATGGTTTATATTTTGTATGTAGTAATTGTAAATAAGCAATTAATCCGTTTTCTGATATAACATAAACTTCTTTTTGTTTACACCATTCTTCAAACTTGACGTACTGCTTCTCATAATTGCTGCGGGATTTAGTGGGAAGTAAATTATTAACAACGTTTTCAGCAATTTCTCTGATTTTGGGTGGTGAACATGAAATATTAGTACTCATTTTAGATTAAATTTAAGTATGAAATACTGAATATAAAAATCTCTTATAATACAAATTTTCTATTTATGTCATGTGTGTAACATATTGCCAACCACCACAAAAATTACTATATTTTGAAATTTCTAAATTCCTATAATTTTTATTTAAAAAACGATAAAAAGTGGCAAATTATAAAAAATAACATAATGAACTCGTGTCATAAGACACTTATTGCACTCGCCCATTAGAACACTCCTCGCTGCACTCGTCGTGTCCTAAACTTGGGCTCGTGCAATAAGACGTGTCTTATGACACTTGTTCTTTAATATACTATATAATTTATAAAGTGCGTCTGTTTATGAGCTATAAATGTATTTACGTACTATAAGCTACATGTTTTTACTCCTATGCATACTATGTCAAAAATATATTTACAAAGAATTACGTAAACTAAAGTAATGATAGGTAAAATGTTTCCAAAAAAAACAGTTTAAATTTCAGGGGTGCAACTTAATTACGTGGTAAATATTGCTGATAATCTTTCAAATCTAAGAGCAGTGTCGCTATTATTTACTCGTTTTATGCGGAGCTGGCCGCACAACAAATTATTGCATCACGTATCTATAGTATTATTAGTTTCGGTCTAAAACTCGATAACGTACAACATAAACTTGGAATATTTTTGTAATACTGAAATCAATTAGGCTGCCTACAAAGATGTTCCTAACGTTTTTATATGCAAGAATCTGAACCATATTTCAATAACATTAACAGTAAAGTAAATATTATTTTTATAGATTGTGGTTTACTTAGATGTCGTAAATAAAAATGCTTTAAGCTATTTTGTTTCTTTCATAAGTGTGTTATTCTTAGAAAATATGTATACAACGTACTGTGTTATAGATTGAGTATATCGTAGTAAATGCGATGTTGTTCATTGTTTTGAAGTATGTAGTGGACTGAATTTTCCATATAAAGTAATTTTAAATAAACTTTCAAAAAAACAAACGGTTATAGAAATATTTGACGGGTAAGGCCTTTTATTCAACTAATGATTTTTTTTAACTCTAATTATGTATCATGATTTTATTTATTTATTGTTTGTTTGTTTGACTCTAAATGTTTTTTAAACTTTGTGCATCTACTATGTTGATATTGTAATTTTGACGTGTTCTATGCTCAGCAATATGGAATAAACTATATATTATTATATATTATTATTATAAATAGAGACAAGCACAAATTAAAACTACCAAAACTCATTTTTTTAAAAAAATAGAAAAACTGACCTAATGATTTCCATAATTTACTGCTATATAAGACAAAATACAAGATAACAACGATTGCCTGTAGATAATGTTGCACCACGAGGAAAGAAAAAATTAATACAATTCTATTTTCTCAACGTCTACAATTATGGATGAATGCTTACAAAACATAAAATAGATATTCAAATATTTTGTCAACCACCGATTCCTCATTTAAATATAAGCAATGACATGCAATAATAAGTTTTAAAATGTATCTATTTCTGACTTCTTCTCAAACTCCTACTCTAAGCTCATAGCTTTATTTTATGATGGAGTAAACAACTACATTGAATGTACCATGGTCATTGATTAAATTACTTTGAGAGGAAAGGACTACATGTAACACTAAAATATTATTTCATTAAAAAGTAATTCATGCATAGCTCTTGAATAAAAGTAAGAAGAATATTTTGGTTTAATATACATGTCTGGTAAGACGCATAACGCGTCCTTTAGAGATAAGTAGTCATTAAAAAGGTAATATCAAATCAATTAAAAGAGTTCATTGTTAATAACAATATTTTACCTCCTACAAAATCGGCCTTTCGAGCAGGATCCAGTGCGGAACGTGTTGTTATCGATGAATGATGACTTGCTAACTGCGGTTCACATAGGTCCTATTTCCTGCCTTGTGTTCCTTGACTACACTAGGGCATTTGATTCAATCATTAATGGTATTTTTTTCTCATTTGCATAGGCTGGTTTTTGCCAGAGGTCATTCACTTTACATGATTCATCAATATTAAAACGGAATTCCTTCGGAATTGAAGTTGTTTGCGCTACATGGTTTTAAATGTCAACTTAAGGTTTACCTTCTATCTAAGTAGATAATTAATGCATGCTATATGCATTCTCACATTTGTTATATTCTTTCGCAAATATGCACATTTTTTGATTATTCTTTTTCTATTTGACTTCTTGCTGTCATTTGGCGTCTTGGCGCTCTGGACGCCGCTAGTGAGGTCGGCAGTAATTTATAATTACTTTATTACCGAATATAACAATTGTCCGATAGGCTGAACACTTGCGATCACAAGGTGTGAGCAGAGCGTTCTGAACCGGTGAACGTCCCCTAAATAGTGACCGTGCTTAGCTTATCGGTTGCTAGTACGTCGGCGCTGAACCCACTGCGATAACTGTCAAGACACCAATACTTAATTAACCTGATTCCACCGCGATTGTTAATCAATGAAATGGTGATAGAAGTGTTGTTTTAAATACCATCGGCTAGTGCAATCGTGATCTGCGGAATTCCTCAATCAGTAATTACCTTTTCTTCGTTTAATTACTGTATTCTAAAAGGGTGTTGAAAGAAAATAAACACGTGCATTTGGATAAAATTCACATACGTTTATTTACACATTTGTATGCATATTTTTTTGTCCCACATGTATATGTAAATTTAATTGAAATAAAATGGATTATAATATAAAAATGTAACGGTAAATTTGCATGAAGAAATATAAATCAATAATATCGAGATTTTATTTACACATATTACATTTTTATCGTTGTACGTGTGCGCACGCATTAGGCATATTCTTCGACAATTTAAATCGGTACGTCGCGCGTCGTTCTAAAACATAAAATATATTTGTTTATTTATTAACGTGATTTCATTTGTATGATCGTCCTATTAGCATTTAAGGTTATTGATGAATGTGTTTCGTGATTAACTTATGCGGTAAATTAAAACTTGTCAAGATTTTTTATACATCTCACGTCGGTAGGAAAAATTTGATATCTGATGTTTAATTTATTAACAAACAATTATTTACGGTGATGTACTTTTAAATGAATATGACTTATCCTTTTCTTCGTAATTAAGATAACCAATTTCCTAACTAAAATGACCGGCGGAAATTGTGTGTTCTTTTACTTGCTCGGAAAATTAATGCATACAATCGGAGATGTATATTTAAATAAATAATTGAATCATAAATGCTGTGATCTTTGAATATCTAGAATCTGAAATTAGGTTAAGCAAATTTGAAGTATGGGAATATTTAATTACTCAGAATCTATAATTAGAGTAATTAAAACTAGAAATCGATCAGAATCTGACATTAGATCGGTTTAATTCATCAGAACCTACAGTTAGATGAAATTACGGGATTGGGTTTTCGGTAAGGAGTCCTTATTCCACCAGAGCATGTAGCTAGATAAAGTTTGGCGAAGAAGTCTCTATTCCATCAGAGCATGTAGCTAGATGAAACCCGGCGGGAAAGTATCTGTTCCATCAGAGCATGTAGCTAGATGAAAACTCTGTGAAGCACTCTTTTAATACAAAATTTCTCGATTTATATATGCTCGGTGCAGGTACGTCAGAGGATAAAAGTCCATGTATCATGTTAAGATCACGTGAACCTGCTATACTTGCTTGCGTATACCCTGCACTTGTCACGTATACACTTTGTGACGTACCGTTTTCTGAAATTTTCCTTAAAATATAAACGGATTTTAAGTGTAAATGTTAAGGCAAATTGCTAAATCTACGAAACTATTTATAGATAAAAATGAATTCAAATTATTTACAAATTTACAAAAAATTAAACATGTCACTGGAAAGAAAATGCCTTGTTAAATAATGAAAATATTCACATTAGAAATTAATTAGCCCAAATTTAGGCGTTTTCTTTTGTATTAACGACGCAGGTTCGTTACATTGCATTATCCTCGAATTTTAGGTTAAGATTAAGTTTAGGCGTTATCTAATTAATGAATCTGCAATTTCTTTTGCAAGTTAATTAAGCACTTTAACTGAGATTCGCCTTGAGTTTAGGTTATATATGCTCTGTAGTTGATGTTACTGACATTATATTATTATTATTATTTATACGACTTTTGTATAGTATTGAGGGACGTTAAAAGTTGTTGATTACAAAGTATTTTACAATCATAGAATAAATATAATTATAAATAAAAAATATTTATATATTGTAATACTTTGTTACGAACCTTACTTAGCATATTTATTATTAATACACACTTATATCTTAGACTCTATAGAATAGAGGTCGATATTTCAGTTTTATTACTCAGGAAAATATATCTACGGACAAATAAATTAATTGCCTGTAAAATATAAATGTGTACGTGTACCTTCTTTATTAACTCTGTATTATCTGATCATACCACAGTATGTGGTAATATATATGTGACTTACTTTTTTGTAAAGATATATATATTCTGTTGACTATTAAGTAATTAATCAAGTGATAACTGACTTGTTTCCCCCACGTATACTACAAATATGGTTAATGTGTGTTAAACTCAGAAATATTAATTATATAACTTACCGTTACTAATAACACTTGATATAGATTTTGAATTGTTAAAAATAAACTAATGCTATTAAATTCTAAATATCACTTTCATATTAAACGCGAAAAATAGTTTGATTATTGGAATATTGTATTGTACTATGACTAATAAATAAATAAAGAGGCTAACGAAGCATTAGTTTCTGGCAATGGCAATTATGGCGTTTCGCAATACAATTGTTTTATATTACTTAAGCTTTTGTTTCACTGTCAGTATATACCGTACCGGTGTGTTCGTACTGCTCTAATCCCACTCTAGTTGAAATACTCTTGTTAATCTAAAATACAAGATAGCTCGCCGCCGCTATGCCCGTTGCGGAGAGGGAGTAGTACGAAGGTATTTCTTAGAATGATGATCGAAAATGCGGCCACCTCTCGTTCACTTAAATGATGAGCAGCCTGATAATATTCTTACCGAAGAGGCTAGTAAAGAAGTCTTCAAAAGTGTTTATCGACAAGTCAGAATGAATGCAATAGTTCGAGACGTGAATTGATTTTCCAATATAATTATTAACTAATATATAAACAATTAACTGAAATTAAATGACGCTATATTAATAAGTTCAATATTATAAGATCTCCTAAATATTGACTATAAAAATTTTATAATAAAACTATTTAGGGTTTAATTAAAACTTTAAAATTTTAGAGTTTCTCCTGTATATTATATGAAATTAAATAAAAGAGAAGATGAATATTACGATTACAGAACGTCTTAAATATTTATAAAGCCAAGAGCAACTATAAGTAAGATAAACAAAATTATAACCATTGCTTAACTGATATTAGCACAAAAAAAAGTAAATTTTGAAAGCTTGCCTGTACATCAAATGTTACAAAAATATCAGTCGGCAGAGTTGTTCAAACAAACCTCTCAAGAATTTGTTTTTATACTAAAAAGAAGTATTTAAGCAACAAAGTGTGAAGTTTTACTGTGTGTGTATCTCAAGCAAGAATTTAGGAGCACAAAATAAACTAGAATTTGCAGAATATAACAAATAAATTTAAAATTGGTCTCTAAAAGATTACAGAGGTACATCTATAGTATCCCAAATTTCTGGCCACCTACAAACATACAACATAATACACACAAAACAATATACCTTTTTAAATAACTCTGGAACAATATCAGGAACTAACGCCTTTTTAAACAGTATAAAAGACAAATTAGAAACAGGAAACATAGTTATCGCAATATTTATAGACATGAAAAAGGCGTTGGATACAATATCCAAAGAGAAACTAACAGAGAAAATTGAAAAAATGGGAATCAAAAGTAAAGACCTAATAGATGAGATACATGTCTATTAGGTCTTTACTTTTGATTCCCATTTTTTCAAGGAAGAAAAAAAATAGTAAATAACACCCAAAGTACTTATCTCCATATGGAATATCACAAGGAGGAGATCTGTCATCATTTTGTATATAATTTACACAAACGACATTTGCCAACTAAGTATAAAAGAAGGAATATACTCATACGCTGAGGATACTTATATGGTGTTCTGGGGAAACATATAGCAAAACGAACATGAAGCAGAATACATCGTATTCACGAAGAAAATAAATAATAAATCTAAATTAGATTTAAAAATAAAAACCCAATCCATTAACAAATAGACCAAATAAAATACTTAATAAGTATATGGGGAAACACAATCAATACAAATTAGCAAATTACAAAGACAACAAAACAATATCTTAAAATTAATTCATAAACTAGAAAGAACACCTACTGAAGAAGTATACAAAACGGCAAAAGAACTGAACATTAAACGAACAATGCTACTAAAAAATTTAATACTGATTTACAAAATGAAAAATAAACTCATAAAAACAGAAGTTTAAATATCCACAATAGAGATGAGCAATATTTCACTACCGGTGATTTAATCACAGTGATCAAAAAATCACTGGTCACTAAATTCACGGTGACCGGTGACCTCACTGGATGCAGCTTACAATATAGTACTTAGCCTCATCAGTGCCATGTGAACAGATTTTTTCTAAAGCTGGTCAGGTCTTGACTGAACGTAGAAATAGATTATGTGATGCGAAAGCCAAAATGATTTTATTTTTAATTTTTAAATGTGAATTACAAATATTTGTGAATTCTGAATAGATCTGTTTTTTTATATTTAGTAAATTATATATTGTTTTTTTTTATTTTAATACGTTTGTTTAATAAACAACAAATTTCTCAACCATTGTTTTTTTTTCAAAACAGTAATAATTCTGAAAGGTAAACTAACCCATTCTTTTTGTATATAAATTTAAATATATGTAGTTAAAAGGACACTACATCACTGCTGACTATATTGCAATATGCCATGCTAAGTGACAGAAAGTCAAGTAGAGTGGAAGTGAACATCCTATCGTATTGGTAGTTAAGTAGTTATGGTTATTTTGGTTTGAATTCACTAGGTGTGAAATCGGGATTTGTACTACAATAACGTGATCACGGTCAACGTTTAAAATCACCGTGATTCAAAAGTGGCAGTCACTGATTACGACGATATCAGCAAATCACCATTACGCTCATCACTAATCCACAAGCACACATATACATTCACATGTAACAAGAAGAAAATCAAACATACGAACAAATATTTGCAAGCAATTACAACATGAAAAAGAATGTACACCACGCGCTGTAACACAATATAATAAATTACTTAAAGAATAAAAGACTTAAAAATATCTTCAATTTAGAAAAACAATGAAGAACAAGCTTGTAAACAAAGACATATAAGCTAACATGAAAGGTGGCAAGAAAAGATAGGAATCCCCGATTTTATTAGTGCTGGGTGGATGAATGATCCAGTAAACAATCCGGGACGAGGATGTGGGACAGTAGCAAATACATCTGTATGTGCATAATTATATATTGTAAGATTTAGTTTTGTTTTTATGTATGTGTATGTATAAATAAATAAATATTACTTTTAAAAAATCGTCTACCAATCATAACACACTAAAAAAAAAAAATGTTAATGGTGTGCTCGTGGCTAATCAACACTAAATGGAAGAAAAATAAACCAACGTCTAATAAAGAACATCCCATTTCATATATTCTGTAAATTCAATTAATAAGGAAACCCCAACAGAAATTTTTCACAGATCCCGTTATGCAATTCACAACAACAACAAAAAGAGAATTACTCAACTTTCAAATTGCTAAAAAACGGAAACGTCCTTATAATTAAGAAGGTGCGTGCAGCAAATACAATTAAGTTACGTCTAACGTGCTCACAAAAACTAATTAAAACAGCAGTTTACCCAATTTAACGTTAACCGAATTCGACCTAATTAATGACGTGGAACACACATCCGCAATTTCTTCCAACAAAACCAAATCTAACAAAATAAATACTTAGTTCTTGCTTTTTATACCATTTATTAAGCTATTGCAACAGAAAAAAAAATCAAATATTCAAGTATCTATAAGTGTTAACGGTAAGTGGAATCGGCTTCTCGACGATAGCAACTTAAGAGGGCAAATGAATCTTATCGGTTACGTACTCGATTTAAGGAGTCGTGTGCAATTGTCCATGCTCGGAATACAAGCTGATAAACAAAAATAAAAATAGAATAACACAAAAGAATTGAAGATAAAGGAACGTATAACATGTAAACATAACTCAATAAAATTAGATACCGAATCGAGCAGTAAGAAAACAA
The DNA here is from genome assembly GCA_963170755.1 of Amphimallon solstitiale. Taxonomy (NCBI): domain Eukaryota; kingdom Metazoa; phylum Arthropoda; class Insecta; order Coleoptera; family Scarabaeidae; genus Amphimallon; species Amphimallon solstitiale. The sequence goes on along the minus strand of OY720681.1, from coordinate 47,784,301 downwards.
ATAGAGGAAATATAAATACAACACATTTATAAGTCAATAACTGAGGACAACAACTAAGGATATCACCAGAAGACGTGGTAAGTTCAGAAAGTAAAATTCCAAAAATAAAATAACAAAAGACTGCTCTCTAAAAATAACAAATCAAAATTTAAAACGTAACACATTCCCATGAATGTTACTCTATCTGCTTTTGCCTAACGCGGACAAAGTGGACTACACGACATCGTGAAAACCTACGACTTAAACAAGTAATGAGCTGAATATGAATAAATTCCAGTATTTATTGTACAAGAGAACAATTGAATGGCAATACACTAATCATCCACATTGCACTTCCCGTATGAACTAGCAATATTTCTTGCTATATAGTCTCTTATACATGAATAATTTTATTTATAAGGCAACAAGACTCTAAATATTCAAATGAATTTTAAATGCTTACTATTCCTAATAGTTCATTTTAGCATGAAAGAAATTGTAACACAACTAGAAAATACGACACATCCGGCAATATATATTAAAGAGTGAATTGAGTGTAATGGTACAACCCCACTATTAATTAAAATGAATAAAATTGTCCAAAGTTGGGCGCCATAATGTAAAGCTTTGCCGGCTAAACTCAAATCAGATTATCTCAGGGCGATTTGGATTAATAAGAAATGATTAAGAAAACGGTGTTCCTAAACATTAATTATATTTAAATAAAAAAAATACCATTGTAAAACTTTAAACAATTCGTATATTCAAAATCAATGAATTATATATATGTATAACTATTTTTTACATATAACAAAAGAAATAAAATATATTTAAAGACAATTTTAATACATTTTTACAAATAATTAATGGCCATAGATTTTTATGTATATTATTCGACGTAGTCTAACATAAACAACGGATGCCAGAATTTACTACGTAGGCTGGTTTTGTGTACTTATTATATAAATACACAACAATATTAATACAGATCAAATTATATTCTCCTTCATAGAACGGAGATGATATGTATTTATCAACTTTATTATGTTCATTTCAATTTAAAATTTATTTCATAATTATTTCATAATCTTTAACTCGTCATTATCTACAATATTTTTATTTACAATAATCTTTTAAAAATACCTTATAATAAAGTTTCTTTCTTCGCTCTTCAGCGATGTCTATCTTCAGTAAAATCTTCTTTTTCTTGCGATGTTTTCATCGGCATCATTTGTTTAGTGGTCAAGATCCTGTGGTGACGAAGCTACTTGCTCTGCTTACTGGAGCACAATATATTTTTTATAAACTTTTAACACTGTGCACATTTACTCTTTAAGTGCTACTTTAATCACTATTTTTTAAATAACAATTCTTATGATTGTTATCGAATTTATTCTAGAAGTTTTAGGTTCTCCTTTTTATAGAACATTTAATGTATATCACTTGATTTTCTGCTAGTCGGGGTTCGACGACTGCTTTATGAAGCCGGCCAGTCGAATCCCTTCGACTTTGGAGTTAACTTTCCGACTCGAATGAAGTCTAGCAGTTGACTCTCTCGTTTTTAGCGCGTGTTTCTATTTTATATAAAAGTGTCTGTGGTTCCCCTTTCTCTATATAGTTCGGTTATTTCCACTTAAGTTTCCCATACACACTCTTTTACGTAGATGAATGTTTATCACAACTGTAGCGTTTATTTCACTGTTGTAAACATTCGGCGCCACGGTTCTTAGAACCAAATACACACTAAGCTTATGACTAATATTTACTTAATAATACCATAACATATTCATTGATTTTAAATATTATTTCTCTTCAAAATATTAATAACAGAATATACTTAATTAAATTCTAAAAAATTAAAAATTATAAAATTAATAAATGGATTGGTATGTACCGTTATATGAGGAAGCTAATGCTCGGAGGTGTGTTTTACAGCATCGAGGAGTTGGCATCTCACATTTGTGCGATTAATAAATTGCCATTAAATAATTGTCAAATAATTGTATCTGTATAGTAATTCATGAATTTGACATTTGTATTATGCGTGTTTGTGTGTAAGTAATTTTAATGTTGTTATTATTTAATGTGACTTATCTATTTTAAATATGACCTATCCAATTTTTGTTTTCCAAGGCTGAAAGGATTACTAAATATAATAAAATATAAATAGTGGAAAAAAATATTTAAGTAAATATATTCTATTAATAAAAAGTTCAACTGCTACGCCAATGAACTTCACAATTAAGGAGTCCATTATTGGCCTTCTCACTCCGTTTCCTGTAAAGTAGACGCAGGACAATTTCGGTAATGGCAATTGTGATTGATAAAAGTCGTACATAAAGAGGCAAATTTATGGATGGAGGAACACAATGGCGTACGTGAGAAGTGGCACTAAGAGTGCACGCAATAAGATATAAATGACAGGTAATTGGTCGCGTGCTGCCCAGAAGAAATTTACTGCGGTATCGGCGTTGGTTCTGACGGCGGTATACAAGGCAAGCGGAGGTGTTTTGAGGGCAGACAACATTTTTTTCTTTCTCATTCCTTTCTCCCCATTGCGTTCCCATCACCATACACACCGTGTTCTCCCGACGAACTACCTTCCGTAATTGTCAGGGTAATTTGATAAATCACCGAGTGCTACATGTATTTCACTTCGGAATAAAGATATCTAACTTGCTTTCTGTGCGTAAATATTAGAGACCACTGATGAGAAACTTGTTTATCAAGCAGTTAATGTTTAGTGGGATCGTGTGGGATGTTGTGTCATCAATCGGATTATATCAGACAGATAATAAAACGTATCTATTTGACTAGTCAGACAAGTGGAATAACATATAGGAAATTATTCTCTACAACATTAAATCGATGAAATACGGTTTATTTCATGGGCCAAAATATTGATTTTGACATTTAGGTGCGAGTGTTTACTAAATTGCTGCAATAACCTGATATTATTTTAAATGAAAGCCATGCAAAATCTTTAATTAAAACCTATACTTATTTTATGACAAGCTAACTATTACATCGTGCTATTGAGAAATACATACAGTGTGATTTTTAATATATGAGCTACGTTTGAATTTACCGCAACAAAAAATTCTTAAGGGCCTAGTGACACCTGACATCTGATTGTGTTAATTTTCTTTAGTGGCGTGTGATATATACTGATTTATTATGTAATGATACATACCATTTCAATTATTAATTTTATAATTTTTATTTTTTAAGGATTCAATTAAGTATATTTTGTTATTAATATTTTGAAGATAAATAATCTTTAAAATCAATGAATATGTTATGGTATTATTAAGTAGATATTAGTCATAGGTTTTGTATATGTTTATGTATAAGAAAGGTGACGCCGTAAGTTTATGTGAACATAATAAACGCTGCAGTAGCAATATATAATCCCACCGCTAACAAAACGTGTATGTGTGTATAAATATGAGTGGGAACTCCTGGACTGGATGTAAAGCGGGGAACCCCAGACATTCCAATATAAAACCAAAATACATGTTTGAAATAGGACAGTCGACTTGAGTCGAGCAGCGGGCTTCAAAAAGAAGTCGTCGACCCACGACGGGCATATAGTCGCCCCTATAATCGCGATATAGTTAACAAGAGATATTCGGCAAAGAGTCGAAAGTAACTGTACGTTAAATGTTATATCAAAAGGAGAACCTAAAACTCCTATAATAAATTAGATAACAATCAGAAGAATTGTTACTATTATTTGAAAAGTAATGGTTAAAGTAGTACATTTAATGTAAAGGTGCCAAGTGTGAAAGTTTGTAAAAAGTATATTACGCACCATTAGGCAGAGCAAGTAGAGTTCGTCAAGTCAGGATCTTGATCACAAAGGAAATTCTGGTGAAGACAACATAAGACAAAGAAGTTCCTGCTCAAAACCATATAGAAGAGAAAAGAATTAAAAATCTTCATTATAAGGTATTTCTTTTAAATAATTATTGTAAAAGATTGTATTTATTTGTAATAACAAATTAAAAAATTTGTAAAATTAATTTTAAAAAGAAACAAATATAACAAAGTTACTGAATAAATTTAGTCTACGTAGTACATGTATATGTAACTTGATCTGATTCAGCGTCGTTGTCAGTTTATATAATCATACACAAAATGTAAATTCTGGTATCCGTTGTTTATGTTTGACTATATTGAATAATATACATAAAGATTTGTATCCGTTTATTATTTATAAAATTGTATTCAAATTGTCTTTTAAATAGGTTTTATCTCTTTTGTTGTTTGTATGAGATTGTTCTTCATATGTTAAAAATATATATGTGATTCATTGAATTTTAATATAAGTATTATTTAAAGTGTACAATGGTATTTTTCTTTTTATTAATACTAAGTAATATTTAGGAACCTTTTTAATTTAAGCATTTCTTATTAATCCGAATCGCCCTGAGAAATTTCGATTTGAGTTTAGCTGGCAAAACAATTTAAATTTTATTGTAGAATTGAACTTTACATTAAAAATATATTAAATTAAATATAAGGGGTTCCTTTACATTATGTCGCCCAACTTTGGGGCAGTTTTGGTATTTTAATTGCATTGTACTGCTTATACCATCACAATTAATAGATAAGAAAAAATAATAATTTTATTTTTTATATAACTAGGTACTAACTTAATTCTATTATTATTATTAGTTATTAAATCTTTAAATAATTCGAAGATGTTAAAATTCATTAAATATAAATATAAATAATTTATTGACGAAAAATTATTTTTAGAATACCTAAAAAAATAGAATAATGTTGGCACACTGCAGGAGTATAAAATATTCATTAAATTTTTTTTACGTTATTTTTGATATTTTAAAATATACGTTGGAGTTTTTGTTCATATATACTATTTATTTACAATAGTTATGTGCATTTTTTAAAAACTAAAATCTATATTAAAAAATGTATTTTACTAGAAGCTACCAGATAAAGAAGATCAATTTCGCTGAATTGCATATGGAAGTTTGGTACTTTATGGTATATCTTAAAAAAACATAAAATTAGACAAAAAATAGAGTAGCGTAGACCGGGGCAAGTTGGCCCGACAGAGTTAATTCACGCACTAATCGCTTGAGTGTGCTGGGAATCAGGGCGAAGGTTGGCAATACTTGCCCCGTCCTTCCACAGAAGTGTCTCACGCGTCAAAGCATAGAACGCCTGGACGTGAGTTCTAAAAAATCATTAAGGCGACTATCAGCACATACAGATGAAATATTTCTTTGTTTGCTATACAGAAAATTTATTAATTCTGATTTTATATTTATATAGGACTACCTTATGGAACATGCCATAAAGCCACTAAAAAATTACACTTACATCCATATAAAGTATCTGTTGTACAGAAATTGTTTCCAATAGACATTGAGAAGCGCATACAATTTTGTACGCGGCTTAATAATAATCTTACGGATGATAATTTGTTGGACATCACATTTTTCTCAGACGAAGCCTGGCTTAATTTAAGTGGATATTTCAATTCCCAAAATTATCGACACTGGTCTTCCGTAAACCCAATGTTTTTATTGAAACTTACATGCATCCTATTAAAACATGTGTGTAGTGTGCAATATCACGAAGAAAAATAATAAGGCCAATTTTCTTCCATGATACAATAAATGGCGAATGATATAGGACACTTCTTTTAGAACCATTTATTAGACATCTTGACGACGACGAAAGACAATTTGGCTATTTTCAGCAGGATGGTGCTATCGCTCACAGTGCACATGCTACAATTGAATTTCTCCAATGATATTTTAATAATAACCGACTGATTATCAGACACAGATGGCCTCCTAGATCACCAGATTTGACTCCTCCGGATTTGTTCCTATTTGGGTATTTAAAGAACAGACGTATAAATGTGTGTCTAGAAAATGAAGGATCTCATTTTGAACATATTGCTGTGACTCCTGCAGATTGGTAATTTTGTAATATTATTAAAATGCTTTATTATCAAATTAGGGCAGAATCAAGCATACATCCTAGTACTATGCCTTATTCTAAACTAGGATCTTATAAATTCTGCAGAAATGAAGGTTAAGCAATTTCGCACTTCACTAGTTCAGATTGGGATTATACTAATTATACTTTCTCTCAGGGGCAGAAACTAGAAAAATGTTCTTTCTCCAAAGTGATTGCACTCAAGTTTTTTCCAGGTCAGATAAAGTAAATAAAAATACAGCAAAATCTTATAACATAATTTATTAAAATATTAAATAAGAACAACACAGATGTATTTACAAACAAAAGAAAAATTAAAATACAAAATCAAACTGTTGCATGTTATGATAATATGTAAAGAAAATTAATTATATTAATTATAATCCAAACAATAATAATAATTAAATCAAAAATATTCTACTAAACATTTATCACATCTTTATTCATGAATATCTATACTTAAAACAATCAACAAGTCAAAGTTTTGTTAAATGTCGTGACTTATACTGGATAGTAAATAAATAAAATATAATGAATTCCCACGGTGCAAATAATATACATATTAACACATGGACTCTGTTTTGACGTTAATACTGCCCAGCGCCTTTTCTCGCTCCCGAACAGTATCTCCAAAACAAATGCACGCAATTGGTAAGCCGGGCTCTGTTCTACGAGCTCATCTTTCAACCCGTAGCATACATCCCTATCGTTACACAACCACGTGTCCAGTCTTAATGTAATATATTTATTAAATTATTATTACGTGCTTAAATTGTGTTTTAAAATATTGACTTTGTTCTGGTTAGTACTGCCCAGCGCTGTTTCTCGCTCCCAAACAGTACCACCAAAACCAATTCATGTTCCTAGAATTTATCAATGCTCCGTACTATGAATTAATCACTTACTTAATTCATTGTACACATCCCTGACCGATTACCCAACACGTCAAATCTTAATACACAAGCACAATAAAACAAAATGAATTGTGAAAGTATATTCATAAATAAAAAAAAATTACCAACCTCGTTTAAACTCCAGCATAAACCACCACATAAAATTCTGTTCAACACTATATACAAATTAAATAATAAAAAAAATCACCCTACCTCAACTTTTCATAGAGTTGATTAAAATCGTTCATATTAAGAAAAATTTAAATAACGTGAACTTTTAGAAAATAAGATCTACAAAAAAAAGAAATTTCAATAACTTAATACTCTTGACCTTCTACAGATTTGCAAACGTAAAGTGTCTATACTTATATCCAAATTTAAAATAAATCCTTTTATTTAATATAAAACAAAATTATTACAACTACCAAAATGTTTCATCGTAACGCATAGTGTTAGACCATCGCGTGTTAGAATAAAAGCATTCTGGTTTCCCAATAATATTTGTTTCGCTTAAAATATTTATAAGTTACATTTTATGGAAAAATTATTCTAAGTTCCTATTTAAAAAAAATGAGGTGTGGCCACCACACGACTTTCTTATACGTATGAAAGTGTTACTTCCGGTCCGAATTTTGAAATTTCATTTATACAAAAAATATTCCAAATTCAACTCTAAATACTTTTGTACTCTTCATAAATATATATAGAATGCATAATTTACGACATATTTGCAAAAAATCGCTATTCGATAAGAGTAAAAGTGGTACTTCCGGTCTGAATTTTGAAATTTTTTTTATACAAAAGATATTTAAAAGCATGTTCTAAATACTTTTATACTCGTAATGTACCTGCCTAGAAAGCATGACTTGCGAGATATTCGCAAAAAACTGATTTTCGATAAGAGTAATAGACCTACTTCCGGTAGGAATTTCGAAAAACTTTATTAGAACAATTTTTCTCAAATTTAATTTTGAGTACATTTGAATTCTTTATAAATTTGTTTAAACTTAGTAATTGACGAAATATTTGCAAAATTCGATTTTTTCACTGAAGTAAACTACTACTTCCGGTCTGCCGATTTTGCTCAAAATCTAATCAGTTCTCAAGAGAGAGATTATATTCGTAAATACAAAATTTGGAATTGATATCTACAGCGGTTTGACCGCTATCGTGGTCACACACTCACAGACAGACACACAGACACACACACACACACACACAGACAGACAGACATTTTTTTAAAAACCACTTTTTTGGTATCAGGGGACCTCAAAACGTGGACATCTGCAAAAATCTCGAGGTCGAAAATTTTCATCATCACAATACTTCCTTATACTACGTATAAGAAAGTAATAATTCATAAAATTTTATAGGTCAAAATTCAACGAAAATTATTCTATGTTTCGATCAAATATTTCGTAAAATTTTACAATTCTAGACTTATGGAAAATTATTCTAAGTTTCGACAAAATATTTCCTAAAATTTCACAAGTCCCGATTTATTGAAAATTAAAGTTTCAATCAAATATAATTCTTGATAATTTATAAGTATAAGCACGGGTGTTTATTAATAAGGGCGGTTTTCACCTGCTTCATAAGATCTGCCTCTAAATTGCCATGTTTCACTCTTATTCCAATAAAAAACTGAGACATGCTCTGTGTACTTAACTGCCTCTTGCGACTAAACGATACATCTCTCGCTTGACGTGTAAACAAATATTGATTTAAATGTTGACGTGTTTACGTCAATTATAATGAACAATTTTTTTTTAAAGACATCAATATGTAAATGTTACAAATAATTATTACGTTATATACAATATAAAATCTAAGTATTTACTGTCATTGATGTGTTACACGTTCGTAATTGTTGATAGCATATATCGAATATACTTCGGGTCAATCCATTGAACGGTCTTCGACATCATATCTTTTTCCCGCTGAAGTTACGTAAAACACTTTGTCATGAATATTTACTTGATATATACGTCTTATTCTAATTATTAATTTCATGGATAAAAACTATAATTACATTCTTACACTATTTCAATTAATTTAATTGAGATTTTCTGAAATCTTAACGTAAATAAATATCTATATACAAAAGAGATAGTTTGATTTTGTTTAGGACTTTTATAAATTAAATAAAACTAAATTTAATTATATTTAATCTAAAAGTGATCTGGAGAAAACTTGTTTACGATTGAATTCCAGACTCAAGATCACTGCAATATGTTATAATATTTCTAAATATGTAATGTTACCTATATGCAATGTATTAAATTATTTTTAATAAAGATATTTTCAATTATTGAATGTATTTCTTGAGTTATTAACACGAGTAAGTTTAACAAAAATTCTTGAAAATAGTTCATACGTAAATTAATAGATGTCGCACGGACGAAATACAATTCAGAATATGATATATACGACAATTACACCATGCCTATGGAGCGGCATGGTCAACCATTTACGATCTCTCTGTATAATTTGTGTGAACTTTTTAAAGCTGTTCCTAACTTCTTTATTACTGTTATTAAAAAAATATATATAAATATGGAGTACTTATAAAAGTTAAACCACTATAAGAAAATGAACACCCGGTAAACATAGATATATTTTAATGAAATTTACAGGAAATACGTATTTTATTCATATTAAGAAACGATGAAAATTTCAAAAATATGCAATTCTAACAATTAAATGATAAAACTAATAATGTGTAGGACATCCTCTACTTCTTACACATTCAGTTACTCGACTAGGCATACTCCAAATAAACGCATCTATGGCAGCCTGTGGTATGCTGTCCCAAACTTCTAAAATTTGTCGCCGTAGAATTTCTATACTGTTTGGGGGTGGCTGTAAATTATTCATCCTTCGTCCTACCATATCCCATACGTGTTCTATATGGGATAACTCTGGCGACCGCGACGGCAATAGAAGCAGATCAATATAAGCATTATTTATAAACTCCATAGTGACCCTTGCGGTATGTGGCCGCACATTATGCTGTTGAAAAATGGAATTTACCAGCTCTTGCAAATATGGGATTAACACTATTCTAAACACAAGATTTATGAATCGATTCACATTTAATGTTCCTGGAATAAGTACTGAAGGCGATCTACTCTTTGGCAGATAGCGCCCCACACCATTACGCCTTGAGTTAGAGCCGTACGTCGTTGTTGAAAAAACTGAAAATTTCTTCTTTTTCCAGGACGTCTTCTGACTATTCTGCGATCATCAGGAGACCATAAACAAAATCAGTCGTGCAGTTCGATGACGTGGAGTTAGAGGTAAACGTAAACAAAGAAATGGTTTGTACGATCTAAGCCCAAAAGATCGAATTCTTGGATACACAGATCGTATGGAGATCTGTTGATGAACTGAGCCTCTCTATCTATCTCCAATTTCTCTTGTTGACGAAAAACGGTCTCTGAAATCCATAAGCCTAAGAGCACGGTTTGCACAACTAGTGGTGAGTCTGGATCGTCCAGGCCTCGTGGACGTCGTCGCTTCTCATTATTTTCTCTTCATCTTCGCCAACATAGAGCAATTGTAGCGGCTCATACGATTAGCGACACCACGAACTAATAAACCGGCCTCTCGTAAGCCGACTATTGTACAACGTTCAACTGCCGTTAATTAATGAAAATTTGCGCGTCGTCGAATAGGAGGCATTTTTTCCCACTATGGCACTAATTAATCTCACACGTATGCTTCATAGTTACACTCAAGTAAACTACGCCAAATAAATGTCAAAAGAAAACACTAGCTATTGTTTATTATTATTTCTATGGTAACTTGATTTTTCTGTTGTATATTGTTGAAACTTTCATCGTTTCTAAATACGAATAAAATTAGTATTTCCAGTAAAATTCATTAAAATATATCTACGTTTACTGGGTGTTCATTTACTTATGGCGGCCAGTATATTACATATTACATACAAGTAATTGGAAATAATAATACCACATACTTATAAGTTGAAACAAGGTTATAATTTGTAAATGTACAATGTCAGTGTAAATTACTAAGTTCTTTCTAGATGACAAAAAAGCGTATGTAAATTAAATATGTATTATGTATAATGAAACAACGAGTATGTAAATTATAAAATGCTGCTCCTTTAGTGTGGTAAATGTTCAACTTTGTTTTAATTAAAAAGTACTTTGTAAATGGCAGAATGTGCGAAAGGACATGCCTTAATATAATTTACAAATGCAATTTAAATATAGTTTATAAACTTATATTTAAGTTAATTACCGCGAATTACTTATTCTAAATTATATATTTTAAAAAAGTAACTGTTCATAATAGTGTATTAAAGAACAAGTGTCATAAGACACATCTTATTGCACAAGCTCATGTTTAGGACACGACGAGCACCGGCGTGTCCTAATGGACGAGTGCAATAAGTGTCTTACGACATGAATTCTTTATGTTATTTTTTCTATTCTGTCTCCTTTTATCATTTCTTTTTTATAAAAATAATAGGAATTTCAAGATGTAGTAATTTTTGTGGTGGTTGGCAGTATGTTGTGATTTTCTTGAACGATAGAAAAATGAAAAAAAAGTATTCGTGAAGTTCATTTCATGCTGAACACACTGGTTCTTGAATTATTATATATCTTTTAAAATAGCTTGGAAATTGAACTTTCCGCAAACCACGTTTTCTTAAAAATTTGCCCAACCGCCATTTTAAAAATTGATGCCAGAGAAAAACTATAGCTTATAAAGAAATTTCAAACAGTGTTTTGTGATTGTCTACCTATAGGGAACTCAAATTTTATTTATATTGGGTGATTTGAAATGGATTGACCCGTATACGAAATTTGAAAAACGGTGTAAAGAAATAGAACTTGATGTTATATCAGAAAACGCTTTAATTACCTATTTTCAATTACAACATACTAAATATAAACTATCTACTTTATGGACAATTTATTCTATGCTGAGGTCTTGCTTAATTATATATAAGGATGTAGATATATCACAGTATAAGAAATTACAGGCTTTCCTGAACCATTTATCTCAAGGTCACCTAAAAAAAAATCTAAAATCTTAGAAGAAATAGATATTTTTAAATTTATACAAGAAGCAGATAATAAAATATATTTGGCAATGAAACTATAAGTACAGTTTCCACATCTATCGCAGCTTTGCATATAATTGTTTTAATTTGTAGGTGGTCATGATAATAGATTACAGAGATTGTAGATGAGAAGAGCTGACCAGTATGTCTGCAGACGACATCATGGTATGGTTTGTGACCTTAAAAATCATGAGGTTGGAAGTCCTTAGCTGTGCTGAGGGTTATATTAATTCCTCATTAAACAAAAAGATTACAATATTTTATATGCTCGGATCTCAAACTAATACAAACATTCCAGGATGTTCATACCAAACCACTAGAATTGATGGAAATAACAGTTTTCATCACAATATTCGATCAACAAGTACGAGTAGTTTGCCTGGTGTTTCTATAAATGCACAAGATATATCTCATGTATATAGTAACAGTATAGTTCAAGAACATAATTCAAAATAAAATATTTGAATAGATTCTTGTTGAAGAAAGGATCATTGCAACTTCATTTTATTTTGCCCATAGTGATATAATATATTTCTAAAACATGAAAAATTTTAGACGAACACTGTTCGCACGAATTATTATTCTTCTAGAATGTTTTACTTCCTTTTATTTTTGTACATATTGTACACATCGTACATTGAAAATATATACTTCAGTTTCATTTTTTGATATTAGAATTACAAATTACAAGTAGCCATCCTCGAAAAACTAAATTGAACTAGATAATCTATAAACGCATCATTATCGATAAATTTCACCGTTATTATGGCATCAGACGAGTAAAATGTTATTTCATTACAGAATTACATAATGCTTCTTCATATACTATCGAACAAAATTCTAAATAAATGGATCAATTACACAAATCAAAGCGAGTGTCGTAAATCTAAACGCAATTGAAACAGAATTAGTTCAAACGCCATCTGCTGGCCGAGTACGAAATTATCCTTAATGATATACTCATAGCTGGGGACTACCATACCAGCATCTAACTTTCAAGAGCAAATTTGTAGGCGTATTTCCATCTCTTTTCACCGAAAGAATGATACCGAAATGCCATCTTTATTGCACGTTTCTGTAAATAGAGTACGAGGGTATTACTGATTTCAAAGTATATCGGATTACTCTGCGCCACTGCATGTGTATAATACGATTCCTGCTAACGTTGTGTTTTTAAATTGCACAAGTTATATTTTGATGATTTGTGCTTTCCGCATTAAATAGATAATGCGAAATTATATTCTATTACGATTCTGTGAGGGAACGCGAAATTGCAAATATTAACGATGTCGTAATTTTAAGCGTGACAAGTAATATTGGTTTAAAATGGTTATTTTTACATTTTGAATTTATCACATTGTGCCTACTTTTCCATATTATATGTATATGCTAATTCTAATAAACTACAAATAATTACTTAGCATTTAGAAATTACTTATGTAGACTTTAATTTAGACAACAGGCAATAAGCACACAATGATAATAAAACTAAATTTCCTTTTTACTATTATTGATTTTTAATTACAAAAGGGGTTTCAATTTAGTCATTTTTACAAAATCAAATACAATTATATATCCATTTAGTGTTACACCATAATTAACCAAGTAAATCATGTGAACATTGGACATCTCTATATAAATTAATCGATCATACTATGATGATAAGCTGCTAACTTATGTTTAGAAGGTTGGTTTGACTTGTTGTTTATAGTAGTGACTGTGTGTGACTCTTTGTAGTAGATTGAGAAACATACCTTGTTATTTACACGTTTTAGTGTAAGACCTAAAAAATTAATACTATTATTAATTGCTTTCTCTATAGTAAATGTAATATTAGGGTCAATAGAGTGAACAAAGTCAAAAAGTGTATCAACTGTCTATCTATTCCTGTATAACCTATCGAAATGTCGCCCACGTGTCTACATCAAAACAAAATATTCTTAGTGCTTTTTTTGTTAATAAAAATAGTTTTTTCTGGATTGTCCATGAAAATTTCCGCCAATAAAGTCGAAAGAGGATTTTCCATGGTTAGACCTTCTTTACATAAATCGTATTTATTCTTAAATGAAAAATAGTTTTGTTCTAACCAAACCTTAGGTGAGTGTAAGATTTCTTCTTTTATTATAGGATTTGTTCTATTCTGTAATAACATTTTTTCAATTAAGTCAATAGCTGCTTTAGGGGGGATACTGATAAACAAGTTTTTAACAGCAGAAGATATGAATTTTGAATTATACGGGAATTTTATGTCTTTATTAAAATTTAGTGTGTTTGAAGATCTTCAAACACACTAAATTGAAACCCAAATTCAGTATTAAAAATAGTTAGAGTTAGATAACCACATTAAAGAAATTTTCGGATAATTCAAAATTCATATTATATATATATTCGAAACAGCTGTATATAGTGTGTTTTCTCAACAATAGTGGGAGATAATTGTGTTAAGCAAACTTTTAACGAATTATGATAGAGAACCCTTTTAGTGTTATAATCCACAATATTTCTTACTAAAGACAGTAAATAAATAATTCGAAAAGAAAAAGTAAAACAAAATGAAAAATCAAATACATCGAACTAACTTGTTCGCTACAGCCTAGATATTGTGTTTAGCGAAGTTTGGACTTTTACATATCTCCTGGAATTTGCCATTCGGAGAAAATTTGTTGGGGAATATTCCTAGACTTCTTCAGGAAACCCCTACATTGTAATTAATGAAGGAAGTACCAAAAAACTCACGTACTGAGTGGACACCAGTACACCAAATGTATTTGGAGAGCAAGTATATTCATCCCTTATATCGTTTATCATATTTATAATATTATATTGTTTAATATTGCTATCAGTTCTGTCATTTGACTTTTCGCGGGCTTTTGACCCAGTAGGAAGTACCTTCGTGTCATATAAACAAACATATTTTATGGGCTCAATTAACCGATGGATATGTTCCTTGAAAACAAAAGAATTAGCGAGAAGATTCTTGAGAACAGATCTGAGAAACTCAACATTAATTTGGGAACACCACAGGGAGGTGTTTTTGACATAATAATATTTTTAAATTCTACCAACGATTTGCCGGAACATATGTTCTGGGATAGAGTGTTTGTGTACGTGGATCATACCAATAGATAGATAAATAGATTTTATTTGTCACAAGGTACAATTGAAAAAAAAATATTCATATATAAATCACAAAGCCAGTGTAAAAACAACAATAATAACATAAAAAAAACACAGAGTGGATAAATAAAATCAAAGGAACGAAAACGTAACATCCAGAAATTAAAATTTAAAGTTTAAAAATTCTTCTATGGAGTAAAAGGAATTTTCCATCAATATCAGCTTAATATGGTACTTGAAAAGTTTATAATTTTTACATCTTATTTCGTCATGAAGCTTATTATAGAACTTGACAGCGTGATAGTAGATAGCCAGCTGACTACTTTTCAAACGATGAAAAGAGATAACGTAGTCGCCATGGTGTCGAGTCTGGTAATTGTGTATATCGGCGTGTTTCTGTACACAATCACTTCGATGAACATGCAGAAAGTAGCTCAAAATGACACTCGGCAACGTTGGAATATTATGTTTTTCAAACAAAGTTCTGCATGAGGATCTCGCAGGTATTTTGGCCAGTGCCCGTACCGCCTGCTTCTGTAAACGTAATATCTCAGACAAGGGCGACGCACCCTACGCAAGAATTCCGTATACGGCTCCGGAGTGAATATTTGCAAAATATGCTAGTCTGGCCGTATCATACGTTGCATTATGCATTACTCGCCGCACGGAATACACGGCCGACGCCAATTGTTTTCTTTGTATGCCAATATGGCAGTCCCAGCCCAGGTGAGAAGTAATACTAAGGCCCAGAAAGCGAGCCTCTTGTTCTTGATTTATATCTCTCTTGGTAGTAAGACATAGTTGAGGAGTTTTACCACTGTTTAAATGTAGACCATTACTTCTAAACCACTCTTCAGCTTCCGCAATAGCGTCTACCATCTCCAACTCCAGGTTGTCGCGTTCTTTATCTTTCAGCAGGAGAGTCATGTCATCCGCATACATGATCACTCTTGCCTCAGAAGTGTTGTATGCAAGATCATTCACATATACCAGAAAAAGCAAGGGGCCCAAAATAGAACCGTGTGGCACTCTTCTAGCGACATGGACCGATCCTGAAACCTGGCCCCTCCACGACAAGATTTGCCCGCGATCTATAAGATAGGATTCTAATAACTTATTGGCTGGTCTCCTGATGCCATATGACTCCAGTTTTCTTAATAGCGTCGCATGTTCCATATAGTCAAGTGGTTTTTCCAGGTCCAAACAAGACATCATCACCTCATCTCCATCATCAAAAGCATCCGCCACATATTCCAACACCTCGACAATAGCTGTTGAAGTGGACCTATTTTCCATAAAGCCATGTTGGTGTAACAGAATGATATTAAACTTCCGGAAATATTCCATAAGTCGGGTTTTAATCATTGTCTGTAGGATGTTCAAAATTGCAAGTAGTATAGAGATAGGTTTCTAGTTGTTCATCATCTCCGCGTCACTACCATTAAATATCGGAATGACCCTTCCCATCTTCAACTCAACAGGAAAACATCCAGACTCTAAGCATTTGTTAAACAATAGAGTAAACGGAGTCACTAAGTTTCGACTTACGTCTTTCAAAAGTTGTACTAACATATCATATACATCTTTAGTGTTCCTCTTGTGCAGGTTCTGTATGATGGCCTGGACATCCCCCTCCGTTGTTGGAGAAAGAAAAAAATGAGGTGTGGCCACCACACGACTTTCTTATACGTATGAAAGTGTTACTTCCGGTCCGAATTTTGAAATTTCATTTATACAAAAAATATTCCAAATCCAACTCTAAATACTTTTGTACTCTTCATAAATATATATAGAATGCATAATTTACGGCATATTTGAAAAAATCGTTATTCGGTAAGAGTAAAAGTGATACTTCCGGTCCGAATTTTGATTCTTTTTTATACAAAAGATATTGGAAATTAAGTTCTAAATACTTATGAATTCTTTATAAATTAGTCTAAACTTAGTAATTAACGAAATATTTGCAAAATTCGATTTTTTCACTGAAGTAAACTACTACTTCCGGTCTGCCGATTTTACTCAAAATCTAATCAGTTCTCAAGAGGGAGATTATATTCGTAAATACAAAATTTGGAATTGATATCTATGGCGGTTTGACCGTTATCGTGGTCACAGACAGACAGACACACAGGCAGAGAGACACACACACAGACATTTTTTAAAAACCACTTTTTAGGTATCAGGGGACCTCAAAACGTGGACATCTGCAAAAATCTCGAGGTCGAAAATTTTCATCGTCACAATACTTCCTTATACTACGTATAAGAAAGTAGAAGTCAATCCATCTATTACATATCTATATTATTAATTGCTGTGTCTCAATATTTTTAACCTAAAAGATAATGTATGTTCTGTACGTACCTATAATCTTCAGTATATTTGATAATAAATATTATTCTACCGTCTCTATGGTGTCAATTTCTACCTTGTAGTATAATGCTACAACCAGGACAAATTAATAAATAAAGTAACTAAGGATAAGAAGAAAGGTAAATGCAATGACTACCCTGTATAATTGAAATATAAGTAATTTTACTTCCTCCTCCAACAGAATTTGCAGACACTTCTTGAGAATCTTTACTTGTTGACGCAAACATTTTCTCAGCCAAATTAGCTTGAAGAGATCCTCCACATATCGCTCTGCCACAGAAGAAGAGTTGCACCCTTCAAGTCGCTTAACAGATAACACCCGAGTTGAACTTCCACGAAAGCAGTGACCTGTATGGCTTAATGGAGGATCTAATTTTCAAAATTCGTTATTTTTTGGTAGACTTTTCCCTACTATGTGTATTCCTAGAGTCATATTTACACATTTACAACTGCGATAAGTTAAAAAAATGAGGTGTGGCCACCACACGACTTTCTTATACGTATGAACATTTCAAACTATACCATTTTAAGAATTTTTTTACACAAAAATTATTCAAAATCCTATTCAAAGTACTTCTATTCTCTTAATAAATCGCTATAGAATACATACTTTGCAAGATATTCGAAAAAAAGTGATACTCCCTAAGAGTAAAATTGTTACTTCCGGTCCGAATTTTAAAATTTCAAATATACAAAAAATATTGCAAATCTAGAATTAAATACTTTTGTACTCTTGATAAATATATATAGAATGCATAGCTTACGACATATTTGCAACAAATCGCTAATCGATAAGAGTAAAAGTGGTACTTCCGGTCTGAATTTTGAAATTTTTTTTATACAAAAGGTATTGAAAATTATATTCTAAATACTTTTATACTCGTAACGTACCTGTCTAAAAAGCATGATTTGCGAAAAATTCGCAAAAAACTGATTTTCGATAGGAGTAAAAGACTACTTCCGGGAAGAATTTTGAAAAACTTTTTAAATAAAATTGTTCTCAATTTTAATTTTAAGTACATATTAATTCTTTATAAATTTGTTTAAACTTAGTTGTTGACGAAATATTGGCAAAATTCTATTTTTTCGCTGAAGTAAACTGCTACTTCCGGTCTACCGATTTTACTGAAAAACTAATCAGATCTCAAGTGGGAGATTATACACGTAAATACAAAATTTGGAATTGATATCTACAGCGGTTTGACCGCTATCGTGGTCACACACACACACACAGAGAGAGAGAGACATTTTTTAAAAACCACTTTTTCGGTATCAGGGGACTTCAAAACGTGGACATCTGCAAAAATCTCGAGGTCAAAAATTTTCATCATCACAATACTTCTTTATACTACGTATAAGAAAGTAAAAACGACTGCTTAGACAATTTAAATTGCTGCTGCAGTAAGTCTTGAGCATCACGATTTGGATCTTCGAGATTCTCTGCTGTCCTCTCTCCAATCGTCGCGAAGAATTGATGAATCTGGTTCGCATGGTAGGGGCAAATGCCCTCTTAGATCCGATAGTTTATTCGTGTGTTGTGGAATAATATTCCATATTGCTTTAGTTTTATTATGGGCAATCTGTATCTGATCTGCATTAGCTTTTATCTTCTGCTGAATTACCCTCACTGCATACTCTTTTTTTAGTCGCTGATATAAATCTGCAGTATCAGTATCATTGCGCACGTCTTTTATTACTGATAGGGCATACAGTGTTCTCTTATTTTTTGTAGATCGCATGTTAACCAAGTTAACTTAAAGCGCTAATGGCGATAATATGAAATTATCGCCATTAGCGCTTTAAGTTCTTTCTCAGGGATTGTGTCATCAAGAATTGCCATAATTTTTTCATGAAAAGCTGAAAAAGCTTCCTGAGAACTGTCGAAATTGTAAATAAAGTTCCAGTTTGTCTCATTCAATCTCTGTGCAAATAGGTATATATTCAACTTGTTTATCTCTCCGTTTTTCTTACTTGTTTGATGTCATTCTCGTTTCTAAAAATTTTTATTTTTACCACTTGTCCATGATGGTCAGACATGTGTGGGTTGACTGTTAATTGATCAACTGCTTTTCCATTAATAAACACATTATCAATGCAGGTCTCTGTCAATGTGATCTTAATCGATAGCTCGGAGAACACGGCATTCATTCCATAGGATAGAAATAAATTCAGCTCTGAAATCAGCTAGAAAGTTTATATTATAATCCCTCGCAATATTGTTATATTAAATAGAAAGAAATGTTAATGGTGGCACACAACATCCTCATTTAATGATACTACTTTTATTTCACATTTTTTTTTCTGTAAAATATCGTGATACAGCGATAGAGTTAATATATACATAGTTGATAAGTTATGTAAATTTGCACAGGAGAAATTAAGCATACACGGGCTTCGATAAATATGCTATTTTGATGTTAGATTACCCTTAGAGTATTTTAATATTTATACAAGAGCTCGATTAAATATCTAATTTAATCCCATGTGAGAAATTCATAATGAATACATGTGTAATGTACGTACATTCCGTGTTATAACTACCTATTTTTGAGCATGTTACAAGCTTCCATGCAGGAACGTACATATATAATTATTATCTACATATTGTACTGGTGTCGCCAATTTAATATTTTATGGTTTATTATTATTTATATATACGTTCATTAAAATTGATATTTGAAGACCATTTGAATCAATTAGTTATCTTTGTGGATAATCAATTATCTAGAAATAAATAAATAAAAATCTCATACTAGAAATCTACTTATCTATAGTGCCTTTATAATAGGAGTGGTGACAAGAAATACGAAATTAATCGAAGCCAAATCGGCCATTATACGGGTATCTGTCAAATGGCATAATATAACATATATAGTTCAGTATTATTAAATATGGATTGAGGTAATAACTTTATAATTGGCGTGTTAGATTTATAGGTATTTAAAAAATGTGATAAGTAAACACACAAGACTTCATTATGTAGGTAAAATTAGTGACAATCAATCAGGGCAAATCTCATCATGTCACCACTTTGATTATATAGGCATTATATACTTAGAAGCGTATTTATAGTGATAGTGATGACACGATATAGGAAATCAATAGAAACCAAATCGTAAATTATGTGGGTATCCTGTGGATATCTGTCTAAAGGTGAAATAACAAATATTCAGTATTATTAAATATGAACTGTTATGGTAACCTATAATGTGTCTTTTAAATAGATGTTTTCAAAAAAAAAAACGTAATAAATACTAATCAACTAATCTCGTCAGTGTCACCACCCTGACTAAAAAGACATTTCATAAATATAGCTTACCTAGTTTGAGACCTCATCTGTTGGGTTAATAGTTATACACAATATGCCGTAAATTATTATCAAATTATATTTATTGTTTTTTAAATTTTGAGGCAAGAATAGTTAGACATCTATTCCTTAAGTATGTGTAGAAAATTCAATGTACACCATATCGGTGCGAATTAATATTAAGATCGATGTACGATCCTATATTCTTCAATATTTGATATAAATAAATGTAAAAATATTTAGATTGAACTCCAATCTACCCCTTTCACAACTTTTCAGGCGATCCGCAAGGTTCAAATCTTGACCCGCTCTGTTTCAATGTTTATATTGACTATCTACCGTCTATTCTCAGCTGTCGCGTACTAGTTATGTTGATGATTTAGATTTTTGTAAGGATTTCGTCAATGTGACATTGTGAAGCTCTACAGATGGATCTACGTCTTATCAATGAAGAGGTTTATGAACTACCTATTCTGCAGAGTACGTGGCACATATTTTCCTAGAACTGGATTGAAGTTAATTGTGACACTATAACCATTCAACCATTCTTGTCCAATGAGGTGCTGCAGAGTATTGCAAAGCTTAAATCAAACTTCACATCTGGTGATGGTGATTTACCGGCCTTTTTCGTGAGGGATTGGGTAGTTTTATTCTGTAAGCAACTTACGGTGTTATTTAATTTAATACTTAAAACATTAGTGTTTCCTGAGTTATGTAAAATCACTCGACTAATACCTGTTTTTAAGAAAGGAGATAAATCCGATGTACTGACTATCGGCCCATTTGCATTATTAGCAACTTTGCTAAGATATTTGAAAGTACTCTCAAGGCTTGCATTTCAACAGCATGGTTTCATCTCGGGTAGATCCACAGCAACCAACTTGGCAGAACTAACTCAATTCATAAGTGTCACCCTGGACAATTGCAAACAAGTGGATGTTATCTACACCGACTTTGCGAAGGCCTTTGATTCCATTAACCATTCGATACTCTCGTCGAAGCTTGACCGATTCGGTTTTTCAAAAAATCTACTGCAACTTATGTCTTCGTACGTGACCTGTCGCTACAATTATGTGTGCTGGAATGGTTTTTATTCTAAAAAATTCACCCCAACTTTTTGGGTTCTTCAGGGTTCCAATCTGCGCCCCTTCTCTTTATCGTCTTCATTACCGACCTGTTGCCGTCATTAGAATGTGAAGTATTAGCCTACGCTAATGATCTTAAAATTTATTCTCGAGTATCTTCGTTGAGAGACTGTGAACACCTACAATGGTACCTTCAATATGTTGTTGACTGATGTGATCGAAACGGTTTCACTTTAAATGTCAATAAGTGCGCGGTTGTTACTTATACTAGAAATTCAAATCCGTTTCAATTCCGCTATGGTGTAACTCACATTCCAGTGCCTAGAAAGGATAGATTGGTGGATCTGGGTATTATCTTCGACTCTTCGCTACGTATCACTGATCATATACTTGAAACTTGTGACTCTGAAATTAAATCATTTGGTTTTTTTATAAGATCTTCTAGACAATTTAATAATTCCCTTGCATTTAAATCTGTTTACTATGCACTTGTAAGGTCTAAGTTAGAATACGGTTCTATAACATGGTATCCGTATTATCTATACCTGCAATTGGCTCTTGAAAGAATTCAGAGATGCTTCTTAAAATATCTTTCATTAAAAGCGATGGTTAGTGTCCGGAAAGGGGAGTGTATTATGGAGCTCTCCTTGACAGACATTCCGTCGATGCTTTAGGCAGCAGAAGGGAGCTGAATAGTGCCAAGTTCCTAGTCAAAATACTTCAGAACAAAATAACCTCCCCCGTACTACTAGATTTTACTGCGAGAGAAATATTAATCGATTTTAATGTGTATTATGAGGCCTTGCAAAAACTCTGTTGTGCTGTAGAAAGCAAGCGACTTGGTCTACTGTCTTCTGGTGTGATGTTGTTCCATGACAATGCAAAGCCAACAGTTTCTGCACAAACACAAGGCCTAATCAGGTCTTTTGGAAGTAAACAACTGGAACGTTCGTCTTACAGTTCATATCTTGCACCCAGTGATTTTCACATGTTTCAGTAATTAAAGGAGTTCCTTGGTTTCCAAGTGTTTGACGACGACGAAGGAATGAAAACCTGCAGACGTGGATTCGACATCTTCACTGAAGGCAGATTTCTTTGATATCGGAATTATAAATCTTGTTGAACGGTACGCTGAATGTTTGAAGAAAAAGGGAAATTATGTATGAGAGTAGATGAAAGTTTGTAGAATATGAAAGTAAATATATTTTAATGATATTTACATTACTTTTCTTTTATTCAAAAACTTCTTATTTAAAAGTATCCGTCGTACAAACACAAATATTGAAATTTGATGAGCTTTATTTTGTTATTTTAATGTGTGGCACTAATTATTTTACTGTATTTTGTATAGTAAAATTCTCAACACAAGAAAAGCTTGTTTTAGCTACATTGGTCAACCGACACTTTAAAAAAATTTCCCAAGAATTCATTTTTTTAAATTATTTGCTTTGCTTTCAGTATGATAAAGCGCATGCAATATATCATTGCATGCAAGGTGAACGAGGGTAAATACAATTGCAGCACGACACTGATATTTTAACAAATTTCTTTGAAGTTGCGTAAATTATTAACTTCATTTTATGAGCACGAAGGTATTAAGATGAAAATGTATTCCGTTATAGATAAATACCTTTTTTTTTTATCTAAGATCAACTTTTTTCCCAAAGCCTTATACATAATGGCATGCCGATATTAATTAAGTGAAACACGTAGAAACATACACGTACATTCAGGTGGACACCATTTTTGTCTCAGTTACTACTGAATTTATAAATTTAGTAAATTGTGATTATGTCTTGTGTTAGATTAGGATAATATTAGGGAAATTAATATATAGATTATTATATTATTATATTGCTATTTTATTTGACATTATTTTTGTATAATGTATGTTTACATAAGTTTTAATTATTCAAGAATGTTATAATTATTGTTTGCAATAAATAATTCAAAAAATTCCGGCACCTCCACCAAAATTTTTAATAGTATAACACAAGTTTGAGAATGTAATCTTATTATATATTACCTAAATGTTTGCCAAATGCAATCACGTTTCGTGGAATTTGGTAAGCTTCTTTGTCTATAACTTAAAAGGATGAGAATTCATTGCTTTGTCGATGCTCCAACAGCTAACATCCATTTTAAAATAAATCATCGGGTGAAATGTCGAGTATAGAAGCTGTCATAATTTCAATTTTCATGCTATATTGCCCCTTATTCTTTTTCAGTAATAACAATAATGATTTATTATTGGGTGTTAGGTACAGGGATTTCTTCCGTTTGTAAACTGCCAAAATTAATATAGAAATGATCGTCTGAAATGGCGTCATGAAACATAACAAATGACCAACTTTCGCGTGATACAGGGGCGGTAGCCGTATGCATAAATTACCAACACGAAGACCCCAGTCACTCCATCAGCAACGGATTCATTTGAACACGGTGGCTTCGCACAATGGTTAATGTCTTCATTTTGTTTGTAGCCGCCGACTGTGGTTTATAGGAGAACCGTTGAAAGATATTTTTGTTCGCCTTTAGGTTAATAACATAATATGCATTTTGTTGGAACGAGTAAATTGAACATTAAAAGTAATAAGCAATATTAGAATGGGTTTTTAAAGATCGCACGGCTGCAATTTATATGCATGTGTATGTACGTATTCGCAAGCTACTATTCTTTAGAATATTATTCAAATATACATATGCAGAATATATTTAAATGAGCTCGTGCGATGTTGGAAGTTTTAATAACATTTCTGGTAGCAGATGTTGAGTTTTTTATGCGTTTTTAATGTAAAATGTGTTTTAATATGTACAAGTATGGATAATGCCTTATAGTGTGGCAGCAGCTTATGAAGTTAGACGAAATATTGCATTTGCAGTCGTTCCAAATATGGTTTGTTCTTTTAGAATATATTTCATAATCTAATGTCTATGTTTCATGCCCAAAATCATATTTATTTTTTGGCTGATTGAATGATTTGAATGATAGTTTAACATTCTGTCTGAGTTGCTGGGTTTTCTATACCAATCTATCAGTAGATGGTTATTATTTCTAATGATTCTAGTGTCAAGGAAAGGCACACCTCCCTCATTCTCGCGTTCAATGGTAAATGAGTTTTTCAACGGCAAAGACCTTCTCTTTTAATTATATATATATATATATATATATATATATATATATATATATATAATATATATATATATATATGTGTGTAAATTTGAATTTTAATTATTTTTAAAATTCTGTTTTCCTCAGCGGAGAAATACCTAAATTAATTTACTCAGCGCGAAGCAGAAAAATCAATTTAGGTATTTCTCCGCTGAGGAAAACAGAATTTTAAAAATAATTAAAATTCAAACTTACACATTCATTTCCGAACTGCCGGATAAAAATGTATTATTTCAATCTGTCACTTGATGATATCAAGACGTTTAAGTAGATATGAACTCAAGCCCTCGTGGCGCAGTTGGTAGCGCATCTTGACGGCATTAAGAAGGTCATGAGTTCAAATCTCATCGTGGGCAAATTTTTGTGATAAAATTTCCTAATTAATTTACTCAGCGCGAAGCAGAAAAATCAATTTAGATATATATATATATATATATATATATATATATATATATATAATTATAATTAAACCTAACCTCATAAAAGAATATATATGTACTTGATATTTTGTATACTTAACACAACTTTTCTTTTTTTGACTTTAAATTCATATATCTAAATATTAATAAAACGTATTTTTATGCATGTTGCTTGAATTTCTTAATTTTTTAGATCGGCAAATTTATGACAGTATGTAACTACATATATCTTCGTTCAAAAGTGTTAAAAATTAAACAGAACTCTGAACTAACTGGAAACCTAATAATATACGTCAGCATACATAATATAAGCGTGTGTGTCATTCATCAAAATGAGATTTTTCCCCTGAAAAAAAAACTCGTTAATGAAAAGGAAATGGAATTCAGTTGTTAGGTGGAAATGACATGGAAATTCATTAACAGTGTGCCTGGTGTGTCGGGCCGCTCGTGCGTTATATGTTTGAGTGTCTCTGTATTTAAAAGCCTAAACCGTGTGTCGATGTCGGAATGATATTTCTGCAATTCTATTTTCATTACCCTTTTATTGCGGCGTCAAAATAATGACCGGGCATGTGCTGGTTTATCCAATAGGCTGTTACGTTTTCCAGGTGTTCCGCTAATGAACTGTTGTTCATATTTGTAGCGATATTACTATTACTGGCAGCCGTGGGAGAAGTAATTTTAAAGTGTAAATACATGAACGTACATTCATTTATTTACGCATTGTTAAGCAAGCAAATGCTTTGAACATCCGGTAAACATTTATGGCAATAGTATTTGCATGAGTTTCATAAGATTAAAAATTAAATTAATTAATTCATCGATTAGTTAATATACACCTTTTCCAAAATATATTTTGGGACTCATATAAATGTACTATAAGGCATTCCACAGCTTAACGGAAGTAGGCAAGAAGTTTTTTATGTTTTTAATTTAGTTTTATGAAAATGCACCTAACGGAGTGACAGTATCAATGAGGGAATTAATATATATCATGGTAGGCAACTTGAATATAGACGAAATTAATGTTGTCTAATTCGCTTAAAAGTCTTCAGCTTGTTAGAACATACAGTATCTTTATTTGATGTATAGAATGTTTGACAGATTAATTACCGACAGCTAAATAAAACTGAATCGGAAGCGATCTACATACTAATAGATTTCATTTAATTATATTTGGCTGCATGAAGAACTAAACATGAAAATGCTCAAAAGTTTATGAAAAGATCATGGTGCTTGCTCTTCCTCTTTGTTCATTCTTTACTATTCTCCGTAGTTTGGTCAATGTAGCCGTGAATTAGTAATAATTCACTGAAGGTTTCGCATAAATTCAAGATTTACCATAAGTGTAGTGGTTGTATAAAAAAAGTTCGAATTTCTGGACAGAGTACCTTTATTTAAGAACAAAAAATATTAGTGGTATACATCGTAATGGGAATTTATTAAACTTAATCGCTATAATTTTTGATAGATGCAGTTTGAATAGTATAGCAACTTACTGAAAAATAAGTATTTATATTATAACTATATGCATATAATATAATGTTTAAAATGTTTAGTATATAAAGACAAACATATTTAAAAATAAATAGGATATGAAATACTTGAATGTGTAACGTACATTAACGGATAATAATTATCACAAATATACATATATCCATTTATACGTAAACGTATATGAATATATGTACGTGTAGAGATACAGCCGAAACACCGGTGTCTGTGCGTTCGCTGTTGGTAATGACACCTAAGTGTATGCTGTGTATCTCTACACGTACATATATTCATATACGTTTACGTATAAATGGATATATGTATATTTGTGATAATTATTATCCGTTAATGTACGTTACACATTCAAGTATTTCATATCCTATTTATTTGTGATATGGCGGTGCCACCTATTGGCCTTATATGCAGAGATACACATTTAGCGTACAGGTTTTGTCTTTAGCACAGTGTGCAAGATGAAACTGTCGTGTTCGGTGTCGCGCTTGGATGGCAGATGTCGCTGAGATATTCTCATAGGCACTTCTGCGATTCAACGGACATAAGACACGGTCTTAGTTGTGGATCATTGCCAGCAGCACCACGTACACTGAAGAGGCCTCAAAGGCCGAAACACCGGTGTCTGTGCGTTCGCTGTTGGTAATGACACCTAAGTGTATGCTGTGTATCTCTACACGTACATATATTCATATACGTTTACGTATAAATGGATATATGTATATTTGTGATAATTATTATCCGTTAATGTACGTTACACATTCAAGTATTTCATATCCTATTTATTTGTGATATGGCGGTGCCACCTATTGGCCTTATATGCAGAGATACACATTTAGCGTACAGGTTTTGTCTTTAGCACAGTGTGCAAGATGAAACTGTCGTGTTCGGTGTCGCGCTTGGATGGCAGATGTCGCTGAGATATTCTCATAGGCACTTCTGCGATTCAACGGACATAAGACACGGTCTTAGTTGTGGATCATTGCCAGCAGCACCACGTACACTGAAGAGGCCTCAAAGGCCGAAACACCGGTGTCTGTGCGTTCGCTGTTGGTAATGACACCTAAGTGTATGCTGTGTATCTCTACACGTACATATATTCATATACGTTTACGTATAAATGGATATATGTATATTTGTGATAATTATTATCCGTTAATGTACGTTACACATTCAAGTATTTCATATCCTATTTATTTGTGATATGGCGGTGCCACCTATTGGCCTTATATGCAGAGATACACATTTAGCGTACAGGTTTTGTCTTTAGCACAGTGTGCAAGATGAAACTGTCGTGTTCGGTGTCGCGCTTGGATGGCAGATGTCGCTGAGATATTCTCATAGGCACTTCTGCGATTCAACGGACATAAGACACGGTCTTAGTTGTGGATCATTGCCAGCAGCACCACGTACACTGAAGAGGCCTCAAAGGCCGAAACACCGGTGTCTGTGCGTTCGCTGTTGGTAATGACACCTAAGTGTATGCTGTGTATCTCTACACGTACATATATTCATATACGTTTACGTATAAATGGATATATGTATATTTGTGATAAACATATTTAAAGTAAACAAGAATAAACAAAGCTATTAAATATTCAAAAGTATTGTCTGCATACATTAATGTCGAGTTTTAAATGACCTATACACATTTACAATAATTTTTTGATTAAGAGTAGAAACATGTTTGTATATTCTTTATGCCAGTAAATAATTCCAACCCTTTTCCGCCAAACATACCTAAATCATATTTATCAATTCGAATTTTAAAGACTTCGTTTCTGTCGTATAATAAATTCGTGGAATTGTATTGATGATTTTTACTTTCAAATAATTATAAATGTAAATTTGAGGTTTTATCAATTTTTTTAGGTATTTTTAAATAGTATTTTTTAATACTTTTCAATAGCATGCAAATGTATATTCTGTTCATTAGAATTTTAATTCAAGCGAATGGTATGTAATTCTAGAGAACATGCGTTGACATATCGAAATAAACATTAAATTCACGTACTGAATGATATCTCTAGTAATCAAAACATCATTAATCGTTACTCTAAAGAGTTGTAAAATTTTTGATTATAAATCGCCGTATCTCAGAAACAGGTGAAATTAGACTAATACTAAATAATGTCAGTTTAATCAGCTCTTAAAATGTCGTCATAAAATGTAAAAGAAATATATTGTATTTAAACAAAAATAAATGTGTTAGTTCGGCATTATCCAATACTCTGTATTCTGTTAATTACATTAAATAGACAACTAGAATATATTTGCCTTTTTTTACGAATTTAATAAAATTTGACACTTATTGAAACACGTTCGCCTGGCAATACATGTTATCGAAGTTGTAGGTAATTTGTGTTCCTAAAAGTAGTCTTCCAGAATGATTAACCAGAAGTAGCAAAAACTAATTTAAAAACAAGATAAAAGATATCGTAGTGAATTAGGTTTAATTATACAGAATCCTCATCATAAGGGTAAGTAATTCAAAAAGGAATTACGGAAATGCTTCTTTTTGCCATCAATACTAGTTCCACTATCTAGAAATATAGCTAGAGTGTATAATATGTCACATTGTTTGAAATTCTTCCAACAATTTTCTAATCTTTTAATTGTGAAAAAAGAAATTGTAACCTTCCATGACGAATTCTTCAAATTCTCTAAACAATTGTTATTTACTAAGAAATAATGTAATGTGTTGCATGTTCATGTATAAGACAAATATTTTTTTAATGAATATTTTTCGCAGTTATTCTATTCTGATATGGAAATATATCCAATATTTTCGATATTAGGTATGCAATTATACTCCAAATACTGTATGCACTGCCTCTCTTTGCCTTTTTTCTAATTCATATAAATATATACATAAAATAATAATTTCATAAACTGGCTTTGTTCCCGAACTAGTACAATTTTTTGAATCATATCTCACGGATCTTAGGAGCTTTATTTTTTGTTTGGACCATGTCTCGGATATATTTGTGTCGTCGTCGGGTGTCCCTTAGGGTAGTTATCTGGTGCCCTTGCTTTTCTTAATTTTTATTAATGATTCATATGATCAGTTGCAGTATGAAAAGTTGCCCTTTGCAGACGATTTAAAATTTTTCTTAAGAATAGATTCCGTGGAAGACAGCCGATTTCTTCAGTCACAGATTCATATAATAGAACGTATCTTTACTTACATGGTTGTTACCGGCCATTGCTACATTTGCCCCGTTGTATGGGGCAAATGTCTCACAATGTGCCAAATTTTCAAAAAAAATTAAAACAAAAAAATGCATAAACGTATTCCTTTTTAAATTCGGTCATTGATACAAAATACCACAACGCTCTTGTATACAAAAAAGTATTCTAATTTGACAATCGATGTCCTCAAAAAAAATTTTCAAAGTGACACTACTAAAAAACTGTAACACAATTACCCCCCTTTACCTTATAAAAATAAATACCTAATGTTTACCATGTGTAAGAATATAATAACTTAATTTTAGGGAAGGTGAGTAATAGTTACGTACACGAAATGCTTAAATTAATTAGGTAATCTCTTTCAGGTTAGGTATGATACTAATGACATTAATCAATAATATTTTTTTAATCTAATGTTCGTACAAAAAATATTGTACAAACCACTTGCGTGAAGACATCTTCCACGCATTCGCGCAATTAAAAGCACTCGCTCCTTGCGGTCGCTCATGCTTACAATGTGCGCTCATGCGGGAAAACAGTCTTACCGCACTTGGTTCGTAAATAACTATTATGTACTTATTCCTCTTTTGAGTTTTGTGTGTGTAAACACTGTAGATGGGCTTTTTAGAATTACGTTTAACCTATGCTTCCGCACATTATGTCTTATATGTTTTGTATACATATTAAAAGAGGAAGCTCATTATTTAAAAGTAAGGTAAGTTTGCCTGTAACCAGCCACCATCCAATTATAGTCGGCCACTGGGGACTTTTTTCAAGAATAACTTAAAATTGGGGAAAATATTAAGCTACTTCACTACACACCTGAAATCTTACGTCTTCGAACAGTGCGAAATCTATTACTCATTTCTGTATATAAATATTTTATTCCTGTAATTCGCTCGCAAAATACATATATATCTGTCGTGTGCTGATTGGAGCAACGAGATATTTAAAAGGTAGTAAACTTAGGTAGCTGGAAATATATAAGTACGTCAAATTTTAATTATTATTATTAAACCCGTTTTGGTGGGTTTCGGGGATGAACTGAGTTCGAAATAACTTCTATCAGGTCAAAAAGACCTGATTTATTAACTTTGAAGTTAAAAAAGGCACGGTCGCTCACTGGTAAAAAGATTTATTCCCGTATTTAGTAGTCGGGCCCCCAGGGCGACCACTAGCACATAATTTAAAATTTATTTACATCTTTTTCGTACTTACCTATTCAGATACATGTTCGTCTCAGTTTCAGAAACTGATTCTCAGCACCAGTAATCGGCTGTGGGTATAGCCAATAATAAAACTGTTTTGCAACATTGAAATCAAACGGCCGACCACTAGCATAGACGTCAAATGCTGGTTTTGCTATTTGTCGACCATAAGATTATAACTTGTTTTCACTGCTATTTTCGGACCAAAAATTTGAAATTACTCATCTTCAGAAGATGTCAAATCCCCAAAAATGAAAATTCTTTGCATATTCTGAAGATAATATGCAAAAGGCGTTAGAAGCAGTACGAAATGATTAAAAACTGCGAATATCTTGATGACATTTCGATATTCCTCGAGGAACATTACAGGACCGGTTCAAGGAACGAGCTGTGAACAAGTCACCAAAGTCGACAAAAGTGAAGAAAATGTAGCCGAATAGATAATTAGACGAAGAAAACCTTAATAAAGAAGGATTGAAACTAGAAAAACTAACTGAGAAAAATTGGAGGAAGAAAATTTAACAGAGGAAAATTAGAGAAAGAGAATTTGGAAAACGAACAATTATATGAAGAAAAACTGGATCAAAGCATCCGCAGATTTGATGTATCCCAAAATACTAGAACAATATAAGAAACCCAAGTCGGGACCATTTACGAGAGAACTTATTATACTGACAGCGACAGATAGAAAGAGGAGAAAAAAAATGAAAAAAACGGAAATGAAATGAATCTGAAACCATAAAAAACACAACATTGAAGAAAACTTCTTACCAAAATAAAAAGAAACCAAGAACCAAACGTACAATTAGCAGTAGTGCGGTGTCTGCAAAGAAAAATTATACAGTGATGCCGAAGAAAGTGACAAAAATGTTGCATATCAAGTATCATATCCAACATTTTTGTCACCTTTTTCCCAAGTTGTTTTAATTTAAATTGTATGAAGCTTGTAGGACAGTCATATGAAGATGTTAAAAATCAAGATTTCTCCTGCTATTTCTACTGACGATGAATAATTTAAAAAGCATTAAGTATTGAATTTTACTTTCTCATACGTATTATAAGGAAGTATTGTGATGAAGAAAATGTTCAACCTCGAGATTTTTGCAGATTTCCATGTTTTGAAGTCCCCTGATACCAAAAAAATGGCTTTTAAAAAATGTCTGTGGGTCTGTGTTCCTGTGTGTGTGTGTGTGACTACGATAGCGGTCACACCGCTATAGATATCAATTCCAAATTTTGTATTTACCTGTATAATCTCCCTCTTGAGATCTGATTAGTGTTTCAGTGAAATCGCTAGACCGGAAGTAGTGGCTTTCTTTAGTGAAAAAATTGAATTTTGACAATATTTCGTCAATTACTAAGTTTAAACAAAGTTATATAGAATTTAAATATACTCAAAATTAAATTTGAGAAGAATTTTAATAAGAAAAGTTTTTCGAAATTCCTACCGGAAATAGGTAGGTACTCTTATCGAAAATCAGTTTTTTACGAATATTTTGCAAGTTATGCTTTTTAGACACGTACGTTACAAATGTTAACGTATTTAGAACTTAATTTTCAATACCTTTTGTATAAAAGAAATGTCAAAATTCGAACCGGAAGTAACACTTTTATTCTTATCGAGTAACGATTTTTTTGCAAATATGTCGTAAATTATACATTTTATATATATTTATCAAGAGTACAAAAGTATTTAGAGCTGAACCTGCAATTTTCTTGTATACATGAAATTTAAAAATTCGGACCGGAAGTATCGCTTTTACTCTTTGCGAGTAGCACTTTTTTTTTTGAATATCTTGCAAAGTATGCATTCTATAGAAATTTATTAAGAGAATAGGATTTTGAATAATTTTGTATAAGAGAAATCTGAAAATTCTATAATTTGAAACGCTAATACGTATAAAAAAGTACTGTGGTGACCTCATTTTTTGTATTTAGAATTACCATGACAGACTTAGATATCTAGTTATTTATTTTTTCCTCAAGAGTTCATTTCTGTTTCTTGTGAATCAGAAAATATGACTATTACATATTTAGTGTTTTTGAAGTGAAAACTTCTATGGGCGCGTTGATTGTGGGCACTGAACGTGACTGAGCCGTCACGCTCGGCTATGTAACGCTCGTTCGGGTAAAGTCGGCTCGAGTCGACTAAGGGAGCGAGAGAAATATAGTCAACGCGTCACTGCTATACTCGTTCATTTTTAGAGTTTGATACAAATCATAATCAGACCAAGCGAAATGTACTAGAACAATGTATACACAATAATAATAAATATATATTTTTTAAATGTAATATAGAACGAAAATGGAAAATGTAAATGTAAATGAATATAGAACGAAAAAATAGTTGTGCTTCGTATTATTAACCTCGCCTTGATGAAGTTTTCACTTCTGCCGTGTGGTCTTAAGCACACCCATTTTTTTTGTTACCTTATTTATTTATCGGAAAATATGCATTTATTTTTTATTTACTGATTTCACCCTTTTACTTATTCACTTTCATTGAAAGGACAAAAAGAACAAAACAAAACGGAACGATTAATATGAGGACACAAAAAGTTTATACGGAACTGGTGAAAATTGACTAGACCGACAACTGATGTACCAATGGCCGACTTGCGACGTGTAAGTGGCCGACTACTGCCAAATGTTCTTTTTGAAAAGAATCAATAAAGAGAAAAGTATAGTTCATCGTAAATATTCTGTCTTACTGATACCGTAATTAAATATATTTGTTTCACTCTCAAGAATAAATTTTTAATATAATATGGAACGCATCAATGTTATTAAAGGTGAAAGTTGACGTTCATCAAAAAAGACCGAGTACTGGAGAATTCACCCTATGAAATAATTTTTTTTTAGTCTAAAAGAATTGTATTGTAAACAGGAACAGGAACTAAATTTCCAGTAATGGTTTCAATGTATTTTGAAATGGGAACGACGCGACGCTTATTAGGCTGGGTAAGACTCCGTAGAAATTACTGGCTTATGCAAAACATATTGTCAAACATTCGGAAACTAATAAATGAATATTACCGTGGCAAAAAGGAATACAATAGTCAATAGAAAATTTTATTACTTTACTGTCGTGTAATATAACCGTAATACAACCTTGGGGCGCCGTTATTCTAATGTAACATGCACGTGGCGTGCTTATAATACACATACACATGTCAATAACGGGAATTCCGGTATACAGTTTAATTCTCGAAATAGTATACGAATATCGAACTCAATTTGGTTTCGGTTGGCGGAATGTGCATAAAAGGACATTACAACGTCGATATTTCTATAAAAATGATCGGCATACTTGCATTATAGTTCTAGCGGAATTACCGTGGCCCATGGATGAAAGATCGGATGTCGAGTGCATAGTCCATGGGATATGTGCATTACCTAGACGAAATAAACTGGTAATTTTATCCGGATCGCTCACATAAATAACACGAGAAATGGAAATGTCATGCTTTGTATGTGTCATGAATAAAGTTGTATAATCTATATTTGCAAATGTATTCTTTATGTAGTGTTTAATTGCCTATTACATTTCAAATATGAATTACAATTAAAGCAAAAAGTAAAATACTTTTATAGAAGAGGTAAAAATAAATATAGGTACGCTTCCTGACATTTAGAAAATTTTGATACCGGATTAAATTGATTGAGGTATGCATTTTCGCGAAATATAGTATAAGCAAGGAAAGTCTTCAACATTTTTTCTGAATCTATAAATGCTTGGGTATATGACAACAGTCTAGAAGATTATCGTATTTGGATAAAAACAAGGGATTTTGCTTTGCCATTTGTATCGTAGTCAACTACATATTGATGGAGTACAATCAATATAGCTAAACAGACCATTTGAAGTAAGCTTTGCAGAGAGACTTGAATGGGAAAATGCTATGCAGGTCATCAACAGGTGGTACCAGACCTGGTACACAGACGGACCGAAAATCGCAGCTGCATTGAGACAGGGATATTTTCTTTCAGTCAAAGTCGTACTATGTACTGGGGAGGTTTCAGGCAGAGCTATATGCTATAGTCCAATGTGCTATAGAAAACAATAGGGATGCCTTTGTCCACTGGCTGATTGCAATATTATCTGACAGTAAAGTGACACCGTGGTCAATATTGAGACAAGAGTGTCGTCGAGACTGGGTTGAGAATGCCTCGATCAGTACTATACTATATTAATTAAAACCAAAATTATATCAAAAAGCGACAATACCTCAGTAATAGTCACTTGTAAAGTATTAATGTCTTACATGTTTTTGATGTGAAATGTAATAAGAAATTTAAAAATGAACTGGTATACAGAGTGTTCCATTTGAAAAAATTGACTTTTATACAAAAACTAACAAACTTATTTCAAAAACGACAGTAGCTGAGTAATAGGCACTTTTAAAGTATTAACGTCTTACATGTTTTTGATGTGAAATTTAATAAGAAATTCAAAAATGTACTGATATACAGACTGTTCTATTTTAAAAAAAATCACTTTGATACAAAAACGTGTCATGTAATTTTAATCCAGTTTTCTGCGCATGCAGTTAGTAACTGTAAAAAAAATAAAACATGCTTCTATTAGGACCTCTAATTGTAAACAATACTGCAAAAAATTTTGTCCATCTAATGCGTCGTTTTCAAGAAATATAATTTTATACAAACATTGAATTTTTTAGAAAAGTGGGAATAAGTCAAAAACTTTACATTTTAGGCCTATACTATCTTTTTACTTTTTGACTAAAAATTATACGGGCAATACAAAAATGCAATAATATATAAAACATTCATTTAAAAAACTATAACTATGGTAAGCCACCAAGTTATGGAACAAAATATTTTTAAAATGTGCTCCTAATAAGCAGCTAAGCAGCTATCACAAGAAAAAAACCGCTTCAAAATATCTTTACTCATAAAGGCATAATCGGCCTTACTCGCAGAGATGACTCACGCTGTATACAGGGTGTGCCGGAATATGTGGGAAATCTCTTGGGTGCAGATAAAACATGAACAAATAAGATGACAAGTTCCTATAAAAAGAAATTCTATAGGCCCCTCCTACGAAGCAGAGCTGGGCAACTACTTTACAAAAAGGAATTAGCAATTACAAATTACTTTAGAAATCAGTAATTGTAATTAGTAATTAATTCCTTTGCCTTTTCAAGTAGTTCGTAATTGTAATTGCTTGAAAAATCGTGAAGTATTTGTAATTTGTATTTAAATACTTTTAGTTTTTTAAAAGTTCAATTACAAATTACTTTTCCTATTAACTCATATTTAGGGCATACCCTTTGGTCCCCTGGAATCACTAAGTGGAACTCAATATATGACAGTATCAAACAAATACTGGACGTGAAAGAAAAACTTTCCATCCTCTTTTTAAAATTAGAAATACCGTACCTTTCTGAATAAGAGTTCCTTACTCTGCAATAATATTGTAAAGTCACTGCACTTTTAGCACAGATCCTAAATATTTTATAAGGTTTTTATGGCGTTCTTCTTCCTAGTCTAGTGTCACTTAATAATAGTCTAAATAAATTAAGTAAAAAGAAGTTTAAAAGTGGCGGAGATATAATACTTCAAAGTGCCATTAAACGTTTAGATAATAGATTTAAACATCTTTTAACTTTAGAGGATACCTATGCACTTTTAGGAGCAATTACACATCCTGAGTTTAAACTTCGTTGGTTTTCGTTAGTCGAGTCAACGTCTGTGTTATCTAAACATGATATTAAACATCATATTTCAGAGTGTGAATTATTTTCTGAAAATAAAAATAAGATTCATCTTGAAATTTTACAGTATCTGGATGATATAAAACAAAACTTTTCCATGCTAGAAAGTTGCCCTCTCATTAAGCAAGGGTTTTTTAAATACAATACTGCACTACCATCTTCAGCACCCGTCGAACGATTATTTTCATGCAGCCAAAAGACATGCTTTCTCAGACACAAATTTTGAAAAGTTAGTTGTACTGAAAAGCAACAAAATAAACAGTTAAATGATCATTTTAAATCATCCAACCAACAATACCAAATGTTTTAGTATTTTATATTGAATGTAACAATAAAAGGTACTTATTTCAATACTTTCCGAAGGTGAAAATAAGTTGATTTAAGGTATATGTTACCTTTACAGCGCTCTTTTTAAAAACTAGCCACTGATTTTTACGGAAAATTTCAATTTCTAGTCATTTTTTTTTGGTCTTCTTCAATAAGAATAATATTATCACCCCAGGGTAAGTAATGTACCCTAAATTACCTTATTCTCATCCCTAGCTTTATGGTGCAATTTTTTGTTTCTAATTATTGTAATCACATATTTTATGTTATACTTGGATAGTTGCTTAATTTGTTTTGTTTTTTATATAATAAATTACGTTATTTTTCCTACAGGTCGGTTGGAATATATTTCGGATTTCTTTCCCATTTCCTATTTTAAGTTCCGATTTGTATATTATATACAACAAAAGACTAAAAACAGAAAAAAAGTGTTTCCACGGATTTTATAAACAAATGTAATTGTAATTGTAATTAGAAAAGTAATTGTCAATTACATTTTATTTGTAATTGTAGTTAGAAGAAAAATTCCTTTCTTAATCTCTTGTACTTTGTAATTGTAATTAATTCCTTTTAAGAAAAAGTATTTTGTAATTGTAATTAATTACTCTTTGAAAGTAATTGCCCAGCTCTGCTACGAAGATATGCCTCCCTGAAGGACGCCGCTGGAAATCGGTTTTTATTGAATTTCTTTTAAAATAATTAATATAATTTAATAAAAATTTAATGTGATGGATACTAGTAAGGACCTCTTAAAATAGTGTCCTTCAAACATATTTAGCTTTTGTAGTTTACCAGGGGCGGGCTAATCTTTATAACTCAATACCTAAATTTTTAACGCCATGTATGACAAA
Organism: Amphimallon solstitiale; assembly: GCA_963170755.1. Lineage (NCBI taxonomy): Eukaryota > Metazoa > Arthropoda > Insecta > Coleoptera > Scarabaeidae > Amphimallon > Amphimallon solstitiale. The sequence goes on along the minus strand of OY720681.1, from coordinate 47,746,060 downwards.
TACTTTAAAAATATTAAACTGGATAGCATAGCAACCATAGATTTTAAAAAAGGTACTCTTGCTTATTGTAGTTAAAATGAACCGTTTACGAGAAAAAGTTTGCAAAAAATGTGCGTTTTAGTTTTTATCAGCACAAAAAAAAAATATTGCTGTTGCAAACGTTACTATGGTACGAAATAAATAAAATATCCGGCATTTTAGAATTTGTCATCACATGGTTGACACATTGAATTTATTCGAAGTATGGAATACACGTTTATTGAGTATGCAGATATGCATCTGATGTATGGTCTTGCGTCTTGCAATGCTTTAGAAGCCAGAAGATTATATCACGAAAGATTTCCTAATCGTGCTCTACCAAACCATAAGACTTTTCAACATATTGACCAACGTCTAAGGGAGAATGGTGGGCGATTCCAGTTAGTAAGATAATAACATATTATTGACTATCTTCATAATTTTAGTAAAGTTTAGAAAAAGTAGTACTGATGCTGGTGTGAGAAGAACCGTATGTATGCTGCGACTAGAGGAACATATTTTAAATGCTGTAGATGACAATCCATCAACGAGCACTCGACAATTATCAGCACAGTTTAATACATCGAAAACAATAGTATTTGAAATTCTTCATGAACAACTGTTATATCCATATCATTTGCAAAAAATACATGAAGTGATTCCTGAAGATTTACCTCGTAGAATGCAGTTTGCAAACTGGGTATTGGATCAACAATGTTATAATGTTAACTTCATGAGCATTATTGTTTTCACGGATGAAGCAAGGTTTACCAAAAATGGTATCACCAATTTACACAATACGCATGTATGGGCTGATGGAAATCCTCATGCCACTATTGTTTTGCATTATCAACATCAGTTCCAATCACTTAATATTTGGGCAGGAATCATTGACAGTTTTTGGTTGGACCATTCGTTTTGCCAGAACGATTGAAGAGACAACTTTATTTGGAGTTCCTTCATAATGCTTTTCGAGATTTAATAGAGCACTTACCACTTGAAACCCGCCGAAACATGTACTTCATGCACGATGGGGCACCACTTCATTTCAGCGTTCGTGTGCGTGAGCAGCGGAATAACGTTTATCCAAACCGTTTGATAGGTAGAGGAGGGCCAATTGCCTGGCCTCCTCGATCTCCTGACTTAACGCCGTTGGATTTTTACCTGTGGGGGCACCTCAAAAAAATGATGTATTCCACTCCGGTCGACACTAGGGAGCAACTTCTACAGAGAATCACGTTTCATTGTGATGTGATAAGGAACACGGCTGGATTATTGTTGCGGGTACAACAATTCTTAAATCGTCGTGCCCGCGAGTGTATCAGACTTGACGGAGCCCATGTTGAACCCTCTTATGAAATTTCTCATTAATTCCGTTAAGGTACCTCCGGAGGACACCACTGCGTTTATATTTATATTAATTACTTTAAAAAAAATTCAATAAAAACCGATTTCCAGCGGCGTCCTTCAGGGACGCATATCTCTGAAGGAGAGGAGGGGCGTGTGGGAAATTTTTTTATAGGAACTTGTCATCCTATTTGTTCATGCTCTATCTGCATCCAAAAGATTTCCCACATTTTCCCGGACACCCTGTATAATAGGCTGTACACTTCTGGGCTCTCCGATCCTTTTTTTGTGGGGTATCACTCCACATTTCCACCTATTCCCTCTATAAGTTTTTGTGTGACGTTGCCTTTTCTACTATTAGCCTCCATTCTTTTCTGTTATTTGTTTTCACTCTCCAGTTTGTTCCCATTTTGTTCAAGTCCTCTATCACTTGTTGTTCCCATCTGATTCTTGGTCATCCTCTCGTTCTCTTGCCCGCTGGTGTCCACTGGGCAATGCTGGGCACTGTTGCTCATATGCCTGCTCTGTTCACAATATAATGTATGTATATATGAAAAGGTTCTTATGATTGACTAGACATTAAGCATAATCATTATATGTATCATAGATATATAAAACATATGATTCATAGTCTATCGAATAGTTCATCTAATCTAATATAAGTCGCATCTAAAACTGGAGCCTTAAAAAATAACGGATTAAATCTAAATTTATTTAGCAAGTGATGTAAAGGCGTTCATCCTCTGCGCCATGACCTCAACATGAATTCTCTGGCAATGATAACAAAATTTTAGTAAAGAATTAACTATTTATGGGCACATGATTTAAAACTACTTTATGCGAGGAAGCAATTTCTTGAAAAGGTAACGAGATCTGGTAAAGATTAGGCTATTGCCAATGTAAGGTATATATTGAAATCAGGAATCTATTCATTTATTACCAGGTAAATGTGTCCTTTATTTCGAAAATCACCTATTTTCATTAACATTATTAAAGTATTACCTTAATGTGATATAAAACTTTTTTTAGTTAATAAGCTTTTTTACTACTTTGCATAGAAACTGACGTGTATGGTCTTTCTTTAAAATCTGATATTACGTTTTTAGAATTCGAGAATTCCAATTGCTTTTCTTTACCATATAAGAGCTGTTCTAATATAAGTCCATGTCGGTGATGTAAATAATAAATAGTAATGGTCCAAACAAAGTACATTGAGGCATAATACCATTGAAGACGGTATCCATAATTAGAAAATAACACATTTAATATACACCGTTTGTTTTTATTAGTCATGTCAATTATAGAACCAGTTATGAAAGACGAGTAAATTTAAGTGTAAAAACATTTTGTAAATAGTCAGTTTTAAACTTGACTGTAATTTCGAATATTAAAGGAAAAACCTTATTTATCTTTTTAGAAGTGAGAAACGTTGGTTCATATAAACACTGTTATTCGAAAATGTCAAGTAACGAAGAAATATACAGACACCCAAATATGGTGTGTGTGCAGGATTTATGATAGGCCCCGCGTGAAATTTTATTGATGGCTGATGATGTCGTTCCGATTATCAATCGAATCGGGTGTTAATGTCTGACAGCTCTTCATGGTCGTCACTCACTTGATTATCTCAATTACTACGAGCGAGAAGGGTTGTGGTGGGAAGGAGGAGAGCATCAGGAAAGAATACAGAAAGCGCACTGACTCGACTACAGATTAAAATTAATGACTGGAACGGAGTTTTAATTAAGGGTCGGATATTTTACAGTTTCGTCGCGAACTGTGAAGTCGTCGGAGTGCAAATGAATCCAAGGAGAGACGGTTTCGCGTACAGGACCGGTTCTGTTGCCATTCTAATGAACCGAAAAACATTCCATTGGAATTTTGGTGGTGAATTTTCAAAGATCGTGTTATGAATTTATTCAATGGAGTTCATAATCACGGTTAATTCATAGTTAATTAGAGAAATTATTAGCTTTTAAGTTGATTAGAGATGCTCCAATTGAAGCTAATTGTTCCGTATTCAGATTTAATTTTGGTTAGTAGTACCTCTTTCATAGTATCGCGACGTGTTCTGACGATGAATAAATAGGCTTATGATATATTATTACACGTTAGTCATACTAATCTCGACTTGCAAATGTAATAAGTTCAGTTTTAAAGATATAATGGAATATATTCGTAATTTCAGCGAAATTTTGTAGAAACTTTAGAAATATTATCTCTTATTGTTAGTATCATTTCTTCCAGCTAAAATATAGAAAAATATTAATCCTTATTTTCTTTATTTCCACGGAACCGTTCGGCTAATTTTAGGAAAGAATATATTATATTCTTAACTTTTGTTGACAGAAATAAAGTAAGACAAATAGTATTTCAAAGTAAGAAGTAATTACAAGTTCAATAAAGTTATACGTGACACAGGTCTTGAATATTATTCTGTAGAGGATACCTATATATAGAAATATTACAATGACTACTTCCTATGCTGTTTAGTAGTTAACAACAATAAATACAAAATTTTACTAACTAATTATATACTATTTATGTTTTTGATTTAATTTTCCAACAGGTTTCACACCCAAGTACAGGAAGATATTGCTTAAGAAATACAAAACATAAAAAACAGTGAATACATAAAAAGAAATGTAGTAGTTTCATCGTAAGATAAGGTGCACGTCATCAACAGACCTTTTTGAATGACAAACATACCAAATACTAAGTACCTATAACGCCATCTCTTATACATGCAACCTTAATACTCTACCCAACTCAACCGCACTTTTAACAGTTATCTGTATTGAAAGTAAGCGGGCAGTGTTGTCAAATACCGTTCTGTCAATTAGGTTATAGCGCGCCAAATATTTTCACACGTGTTCTTTATTAATTTTTGCCGTTTTTTGATCCTGCTTTTTACAGAACAGTTATTTTCATAACTAAAAGACGTTTATTCATATACAATTATGCAAAAAGCGTGTTGTAGTCGTTGAAAATCAATGATTGCATCTACAGTTGCACAGTTTGAAGCAGAACGTGACCATGGTGAACTAGTATTACCTTCATCTTCAGTACGACAGGTAAAGAGCAACATTTTTTGTCATCTACTGTACTACAATTATTTATATGTTTACAGCGAGCATCTATAACTTTGGGTGTAAGCTTGGCAACTGTAAGTAAAATTTCATCTGAGGTCCAAAAAGGAAATGTGCTTGTCAGTCCCAAACGTAAGCGTGACAAAGGGAAGCCTGTTGTTGATCCAAAATATAGGCTTTCATTACAAAAAGGATGATCCAAAACAAGCTCTAATGGAAGCACCACATATTGCTTTGAAACGTGTAAACTTTTTATAAGAATATAGTCGCATAAAACAGTCTGGAGATTATCAGTTTGTTTTTACTGATGAAACATGGATATTTCAAGATGACGCGGTGCACGATCATGGCAAGATGAGGATGTAGGAAGCGTTCGCAAATCAAAAATTAGTGGAAAAAGGCAACAAACTGATTCTATTAGTTAATTAATTACTTACGTATGCATATATTCTTGATTTATTGTATTGCATGCTGGAAACTCAGATGGTTTTATTGATGGTGCTGACCTTGTATTTCCATCTGCAAGTACCTCTGGTGACTATCATGGAGAGATGAACCGAAATAACTATTTGCAGTGGTTTGAGCACCAACTGCTTCGCCATCTTGAAAGGCCATCTGCAATAGTTTCAGATAATGCTAGTTACCATACTACAATTTTAATTAAGCCACCCACAGCTGCATCCACCAAAGCTGCCATTCAACAGTGGTTAACGGAAAATAATATTGAATATGATGAGAGTTTATTGAAAATTCAACTGCTTCAATTAGTTGACAAGTGAGTAGCATCAAACTGTTTTCATATATCTTTATCTATAAAGTTTAATTTTCTACAGAAATAAACCTTGCGCTGTTTATGAAGTAGATCAGCTTGCGCAACAGTATGGTCATATGATACTCTGTCTTCCACCATATCACTGCATTTTTAACGCCATCGAGCACATTTGGGGTATAACAAAAAGTTATTATGCTAGACATACTGGAGAGCATGGACGATGTATAGAAAGTGTACAACAAACATGGCAAAATTTCTTAAAATCTGTCACACCAGAGACTTGGAGAAAAACAATACAACACACAGAGAATGAAATATACAAATGGTGGGAGAGGGAAGTTGCAGTTGATTGTGAAGATCCTGGGGAATTTATTATTAATGTGAATATGGACAGTTCAAGTGAAGATGAACTGTCAGATTGAACTTAATATTACTTTTTTATGCTTTTGTATTTAATATCTGTCACTAATATAATAATAAAGTCTACTCTGCGTTTGATTACTTATTACTTATTATTAAAGTTATTTTTTTCATATATTTCTGACAAATCTTTAAAGCATTATTAAGATCATACTTTTTTTTAAATATTGATTTTTATGCTTAGAAATAAATACAGTTTGCTATAAAATTGCCATTAAAAATCGAAAATTAGTGGATCATTTCATGAACTAATGTTTGTTTATGTAATACAATCATATTTTTTAATCGTTTAGTTTGTTTTAGTAATTAATGCATCAGGTTTTCGTAACCTATACTTCTAATTTGACAGTTGTTTATATCATTTTTATATTTTATATGTATCAGTTTGACAACATTGTGCAAACGTCATCGATGATGTGCACCTAATCTTACGATGAAAATACTATAAAAAAGAAAACTTGTTCACAGTAAAACAAACAATGCAATGCATTAATTCAGTATCAGATTGAATATTTTGTTAAATGTATCATAATATAATGACAGTCATTAGTAGTCACTACATATCATGTTATGATTGACTCAACACGTAGAGATAGGCTATTTATATAGCATGTTAGTCCTATTAACCTCACAATAGAACGTTCTATGTTGACAGGGATTCGTATGTTTGGGAACATTGATGTTAACTTTATTCAGTAACGATGCACAGTCAATATGATCACGTAGGAGGAGGCCATATATGAATTTAACACTAAGGTTTATTTTATCATTTAGTGAAGTAAACTTGACACGTGTAAGCATATCTTGGTAATCGGAGCCCCTTTCAAAATATTCACCATCGTCCACAAATACCATAATTTTTTTCTTTACTGCTTCTATGTTATTAATTTGGTATTGATGAATGGGATACCATACCATTGAAGCATACAATTTCTGTTGATGAATTTATATATTTTGTAAGCACCAGCCACCATCTGATTGACATGTTCAACAAAAGACAATCTAATGCCAAAGATAACACCCAGATCCTTTATCGTCGTGCTGAAGCGGTACGTCAATTGGCGTAATCAAAGTATTATTAGGAACAAAACGTTTGAACATGCGATAGTCAATTTTTGTTTTTAATGGCAACGTATATTTTTAATTAATGTTTCGGATAAAGAATGTTTTCCTGATTTTGATGATGTATAACACGTCAATTTTTCAACATAAGTTTCAAGTGTGCCGTGAATAGCAATCAAATGCATCAAGTAATAAATACTGTCAATTAGAATGTAAATGTTAATAAATACTGTCATTGTGACATTTGTGTATCGGTGTGACATTAATTCAACGTTCTGATTCTTTCTGTGAGTTTAATTCATCATTAACATGGATAGCAATCAACTGACCGACATGTTGCAAGTATACTTTGAATGTAATCGAAATAGTGCTGAAGCTGTGAGACTCTACAGTTATCGTTATCCGACAAGAGAGGTTCCAGACCGTCGTAAATTCGGAAGAATCGAACAGAATTTAAGGCAATATGGAGCCATCAAAATGCCAAAAAGTAAGAGTCGACAGTTTAAGGAAAATACAGAATTGGATGTTCTTTTATGCGTGGAAGAAAGTCCATGGACTTCTACTCGGAGAATTGCAAATGAGGTCGGCGTATCGCACCAAACAACACAAGCGATACTCAAAAAGCACAAGTTCATACCATACATCTCTCAAAAAGTACAAGCGCTATTGGAAAATGATCATGGTCGAAGAATGCAATTTTGCAACTTTTTCTTAAATGTTACACAACGAGATCGTAATTTTTATCGAAAAATTATTTGGTCGGACGAATGCAGTTTCAGTAATAATGTCATTTTTATCAGAAAGAACAATCGATGTTGGAGCCAAGAAAACCCAAGAATTATAATTGAGAATAATTTTCAGCAAAGATTCAGTTTAAATGTATGGTGCGGTCTTTGGGGTGATCGATTAATTGGCCCATTTTTCATAGATGGCATCTTAAATCAAGCAAAATACCATCAACTATTGCGTGAAAACATTACAAACTTTTTAGATGATTTGCCAAATGCCGAGCTAAACAGAATGTACTTTCAGCAAGATAGCGCCCCTCCTCATAATACCTTAATAAATGTTGAATGGTTAAATGCGACATTTGCTGAGAGGTGGATAGGGACCAATGGACCAATTCAATGGCCCGCTCGTTCGCCCGACCTTACGCCGCTGGATTTTTGGTTATGGGGCTATCTTCAAGATCAGGTTTATTTTACTAGTCCGGAAAATATAGACATTTTACGGCAAAGAATTTTGAATTCTTGCCGCGAAATACCTCCTAATTTTATACTCAACGCCACTAATGGAGTAATTAGAAGGTGTAAACTATGTCTTCAACAAGGCGGCAGACAATTTGAACAATATTTGTAGATAAGTTTCGTAATTATTTTTTTTTATATAATTTCCATTCCAATAAAATGATATTAACCACGGCACACTTGAAACTTATGTTGAAAATTGACGTGTTATACATCATCAAAATCAGGAAAACATTCTTTATCCGAAACATTAATTAAAAATATACGTTGCCATTTAAAAAAAAATTGACTATCGCATGTTCAAACTTTTTGTTCCTAATAATATTTCGATTACGCCAATTGATAGTATTTACTTAACCATTTTATTTTATATTTCGTTTTTTAAAATCGGATAGTAAATAACGGAGCTACGGCTTGGGGCGTTTTTTGTCAGCCACCCTGTATAGTCAAACTGGATTACATCAATTTTGCTAGAGTAATTTATTGTTTTACATTTGCTTGAGTTGAGGCAAAGGTGTGTCTACTTCACAGAATATTTTTGGATCATCAGCAAGGAGAAGCGCCTCACAGTCTTTCACTTCGTAATATCATTTATAAAAGTAAGAAACAACACATGCCTCAGATTAGATCCTCGCAGAACGCTAGATGTGGGAGTAAATGAGGGTGATCGAATTTTGCGATATTAGACAAGCTGCTTCCTATCGAAAGGTAAGACGTACTTTATGTTAATTATACGTTTTTAACCGTTTTTGTAATGGATTTCAAACAATGAAGCTTTCTTTTTGAACTTTGAAACTTGTTCCCTGAAGTTTGGAGAATTAGTCGAATTATGCCATTTTACAAAAAGGGTAACCGTTGTGATATCACTAATTATAGGCACATTGGTATTTTAAGTAACTTTGCCAAGTTGTTCGAGTTTGTCATATATCAACAGATAACTACTGAATATAAATCGTTACTTTCACCCCGACAACACGGCTTCGTGTCCGCACAATCTACTATCACTAATTTCGCTGAAATAAGACAATATTTGTGCAAAGCTTTGGTTAAACGCCTTCGAGTTGATGTTACGAGTACACTGACTTTGCAAAAGCCTTTGATAACATTGATCATTCGTTGCTTCTCCAAAAGTTAATGCCTTCGGTTTTTCGACTGGTTTGTTTAAGCTCTTGTCTTCATATGTTTGTCATCGGTCGTGTTACGTATGCTACAACGGATTCCAATCCGGTCACTTTACACCGATTTCAGGTGCTTCGCAGGGATCTAACCTTGATCCCTTTCTATTCAATAAATTTATTAATTATCTCTTAAATTCTCTGAATTGCTCTGTCCTAGCATATGCCGATGACCTTAAGATCTTTATGGAAATTAGAAGTGTTGAGAACTATCATTTACTTCAGGACAATTTGCAGATAGTTTATGATTGGTGTCTGCAAAATAAAATATTCTTAAATGTAGAAAAATGCGCAATAATCACGTACACTGAGGTCTCTAACCCTGTTTTCTTTGATTACCATGTGATTCGAATAATAATACCCATTTCAAGGATTTAGGAGTCCTCTTCGCCTCTGCTCTTCGATTTATGGACCATATTTTTTCAATTTGTAGTGCATTAGGCTTTCTTATCCATTCATGCAGGAACTTCAATGGTTTACTGGCTGTGAGGACGATATATTACGCTTTCGTTCAAAGTAGACTGGAGTATCTTAGAGCGAGTACAAAGACGTTTCCTGAAATATATTAGTTTCGGAATTCATGGCATTTATCCTTCTAGGGGCGTTGACTACGTTGCTCATCTTGAAAGACATTCCCTTCAGTCTTCAACCGACAGGAGAAAGAATTTAATTAACAACAAAATAAACTCATCAGCTTTGCTTTCGGAAGTTGATTTTGCTATTCACTCGCATTTGATGCGATCATCTGAGTCTTTCCCTTTACCTAGACGTAGAACAAACATTCTCCTTAAAGCACCACTTACGCACATGATGACTAATATTATAAGTATTTATCCGGATCCGTTCAGGTAGCTGTGTGGTTGGGTTGCAGATTTTTGTTGCAATTTGCACTACACCCTGAGTGACTTATGACAGTTACTTTTTGTTCTTCAGCGCATTTGTTATTCTTTTCTATTTATTTATTTTATTTTTTTTATTTCTACATTCTATAGAGGAGCTGCTCCGAATTATTTTGTAATAATTATCATGTAAATGGAGTATTCTGTTGGATAATAAAGACAGATTATTATTATTATTATTATAGACATTTTATTTATATGAACACTGTTTCCACAATTTTAATGATATAAAATTTAGGATGTTTGTGCTGTGTTTCAACATTTTCCCTACAATGTGAATGATGTCCTGTTCGTAGCCAGTATTTAAATATAAAATTAATCTAAAACTTCATCTTTATATTTTGACTTAATTGAAAATCATAGAATACTATTGTCAGAAGGTCCTCAATTTAATGCGGATAGGAACCAACTTCACCATGTGATAGACAATGCCATCTTATGTGTTAATTTACTCACGAGTGACAAAACTTACCTTGAAATGCTTAAATTAATATTGAACTTTTGGTAAAAATGCTGGTGTAGTGCTAGTATGCGTTCCAAACGTGGTAGACTGCATCAGTATAGCTAAGAAAGTGTGTGCTGATCGAATAGTGTGTATTATAAAGACCTGCTCTTAATAAGCCCAATACTCTAAACGTCTTATCACAGTAATGTATTCTGTACTATAACTAATTCGCTTTTCTGATCTGCTTCATGCCTCATTTTCAGCGAAGCATATTATTAGTAAAAACATATAAAATTATTCCTAGTCAAGAAGATTTGATAAGCTTTATACGTTTCTTTTTTTTAATATATTGGCTACTAATAATGCAACATTTAGATGCCATCCATAGAATTTCAAAGATAATAGAAAAATCCTACAAACATAGAACATATACTTTTTTTTATAAATTCTTAATAGGTTATTTATGATTAAGATAAAAATAATTTAAAATTATGACAAATAGACATAATTTTACAACGGTTTTTAAAAAAATCATTATGAGTATTTCACAATTTTCAACGAAAAATAAATAATTACTTACAGATATGGTGTTAAAATATGTGTGTTTACTTATATTCTTGGCTAAATATCCATTTGCTCTTTTCGCCTCTTATTTATTTGATGTCCATAAGGTTACATTTCTTTTATATGTTTTTAACTTCTACAATATATATATAGATTCTTTATATCGTAATTGTATGTGTTTTTATAATCACATATCCTTGACTGATTATTTTATTTTATATTATGACAATTCCTCAAACATCCTTCCCATAGTTCCCATACAAGTTCAATGTCAACTTGTACTTCTTAAAACTTTCCTGTATTCGATTATTCTTAAATCACAGTTCCGACATTGCTTCTCTTTAAACTTTTATTTTATTGCATTGCTAATATGTCATGTATTCGTATCTGTCTTATGTTCTACTTTACATCAGATTTAATTCATTTTAATAAATACCTGGTGTCCCAGAAATAAACGAGAAAATGGGTGTTCTTAAAACCACACGGCAGAAGTGAAAACTTCATCAAGGCGAGATTAATAATATGAAATCTAACTTTTTTTTCGTTCTATATTACATTAGGGTCATCCTGCATCGACGAATTCAGTTGTTGAGATTTAGTGTGTTACTTTTGACGATATTTCTTCACGCGCGCATTAGACAATTCCCTTTTTGGTTTTAATTTGTCATCGATTTGATTTTCTTCATCCATCCTGTGTAACAGAAAAGAATTAAATGCTTATAAATTCGTATATAATGAGCACTTAAAGCAATGCTCTATTCTCAACATTTCTGTTTTGCATTGGTATACAAATTATAGTAAATGCGTGTGGACGTTATTTAACACCCGGAATATACTGATCAGTTTCCGAGTCATCCATATCATCTTAATAAACATGCTAAAAATTACCTGAGCGCCAAATATTATATTATATTATTATAGAGATAATGTCTCATACACACACAACAAATTTTTTTGGTTAACCGTCCGCGAAGTTACCAATTAGCGAACGCAACACAGACCGCGAAATACAATTTCGAGGCCGTTGCTACGGCAGCGACCGCGATATATAATCGCGGTCGGTTCGGACGCATGTATGTATATATAAATAGACAATATGAATACTCGCTTGCGAGTCCCGCGCTGGTCTGGTGCTAACGTGCCGGCTTCTCACCCGTGCGGCTCGGGATCGAATCTGCTCGGGGACATGAATTTATTTATTCATTTAAATTTCAATTTAATTGGAATTAAATACCTCTATATGATATATTTCTCTCGTTCCCTTAGTCGACTCGAGCCGACTTTACCCGAACGAGCGTTACTTAGCCGTGACGGCTCGGTCTTGTTGAGTGCCCACAATCAACGCCACGCGCCCAAAGAAGTTTACACTTCAAAAGACGGAGTAGCAGAAATCGGAAGCTAGATTGTGTAAAAACGTACCCTCAAAATATCAAGTCTTTCGTGCGCAGACGGCAGAAAAATAATAATAAAGAATTCAATTGGCCTTGGAAAAAAAATATCCACCCTGGACTAAATATCCACCTGCTTCACTTTCACAATCGGTTCTTTTCAGGACCACCATATTACTTGTGTTAAAAAAAAAGGAGGGGGAATAGATACTACATAATAAATATCAAACCAATTACTTTAATTTTACACCTGCTAGAAAAACATTATTACATTCTTGATATTTACTGTAATCTATAAAAACTACGATTTATTGAATATTCTAAAATAATAATAATCAGCTGTTTCCGACTACAAACACATTAAAGAGCAACAACCTTCCTATTTCAAAAATAAAAACAATCTTCTATTGTCTGCAATATAGTGGGTCGCCCATCTGGCAAAAAATATGTTTTATATGAATGAGTACCATTTAACGTTTTTTCCCCGTTTTATACAAATAAAAGCGTATTTTTCTATGAATGCGTGTTTTTTTCTATTTACAAATGTGCATTCTTGCGTGTATTTATAAACATACTTTCTGTGCCAGGTTCGAGAGTAATTTTTTAATCAAAAACACAACATAGAAAATTAAATTTTTAATTTCTTCGTTATTGCGGTATATTTGGGCCTGTTTCTGTTCGGACATTACATACCTGCTACTCCGTCTTTTTATTTCTGGTACACCTGTATATGTCTAGGGCTAACAGGCTAACGTAATGATATACCTACATTATAAAAAAGAACAATATAAACCAACTAAGAGTTTAATTTTTCTGTGTTGCTGTGTGAAGCATAGAGCCTTTGAATATATAACAAGAAACACAAACTAATGGAAGATATTCAAAAAATAAATATATCGAAAGCCCTTTCAGAAAAATGACAACAACAACATTCCAGGCTAGAGTGATAAAACAAGGAGTATATGAAAATAAACACAGGAATAAGTCAGGAGAGTGGGACAACGTTCCTGTTCAATATAACACTCGATACGGCCGTCAAGGCCGTATCCAGTGCAATATTGAAGAGATGGCGAAACCATCATAACGAACATGAGAGACATAGTGGCTTATACAGATAAAATAGCACTGATAACAAGTGATAGTAGTTTAGATTAAATATGGGTTGAAGTATTTAAATAAATTAAAGAACGACAGCTAAAAGTAAACGAGGAAAAAATAAAGTACATGTTTGAGAGCAGAAAATATGCAGAATAAAATATAAATAAGCGCCCTAACGCGTCGTCAGCACTGTATTATAGTATGCACACTTACAGGACACATGACGCGTTACAGCGTCACTAACCCTGCTGACACTAGTGATGAAGTTGTTGGAATAGCAACGGAAATTAATTAAAAATCTTTAAGGTACAAATTCTGTATTTTTTCGGAAAAAAAAAATAAAATAAAATACAGTCAAAAATTAATCAAACATCGGGAAATAAAAAAATCGGTACTTATTTTAAATGGCAAGATCAACACCTTTACTTCATTATTATAGCTTAAATATGAATCAAGATTCCTTAGAACGGTTAAATAAAGGCAAAAAAGCAATATTTTAAACCTATAAAAATATTTTGTGCAAAATTTCATTAACTATGAAGTGCCTACAGGATTAAAAAGCTTTAACTCCAATCCTACCAGAAATAATATCATTTAGAATCCATATTTAGCCTAAGCGCGCTAACGCATCGCTGGCACATACCTACAGTCATCTTTGGACGCGTCTGCGCCCGCCAGTAATGAACGTGTTAAAACATACTACACGTTGTTGAAGAATAAAAACCTATATATAATAATTGAACTTAGAACATGCAAAGTAGAAATAAAATCGATAGCTACATATGACAGACAACAGATTTTAAGAAAAAAAAACTTGGAAGCTTTTAGAATTAAAATAGGAAAAATCATACTCGGATTGGAACAAACAGAAGATGCTGAGAGTAGTAAAAAAAGAAAGATCTGTCCCATCGTTTTACTCCATTATAATCCATAAATATTCAAATATTGTTATTTGCAGTTTTTTTTAAAAAATAGTACATTTGCGTGATGCTCTAGAAAACCGATTTATATACTAAGAAAAATGAGATCTTCATACTATTTTCTTTCTTAATTTATTAATGTTGAATCAATACTACATAATCACACGCAGGAAAATGTTGCTTAAACATTTTGAGTATCTTTATTAAAGAATGTCTTTCGTTTTCGCATATTCATTTTATCTCCATATTGATTAAGGCAATTTTTAAAATGTAATACGGGAATTGTGATAAAATAAGAACACACGCCCGCCTTAGAATTGTAGCTAGATGTATGCTAATTCGAATGTCGTCACACGTGTCATAGTATAAGAATATGTATTTATTCAGTCCCCATGTCGGTTTTTACAGTGAAATGACTAACATTTTTGATATTTATCTAATTACTAAATATAAAAGGAGAAATATACTCATACACCGACGATACTTGTTTGGTTTTCTTGGGAAAAAAAAAACAAGAAGTACAAGCGTGTGTCAGCAAAGATCTTGGTAAAATCGAGGATTGGTGCTACAACAACCTCCTAACCATAACGAAACATAAAACAGAATACATGATATTCACGAACAAAATAAATAATTACACATAAAAATAAAAACCCAACCCACTAAGGAAATAGAGCAAATAAATATACAAGAATACAGAAGAATTTAAAATGAGACCAACACATAAGTAGTCCAATAAAAGTTCTATAGCAATAGCTGTCATCAAAAAAATAAGAACCATAATACCTGAAAACATACAAAAATCAGTACGCACATGAACGACTTAATAAATAGGGAAACACAACCAATACAAAAAACAAAAAACAAAATTATAAAGACAACAAAACAAATCTTAACATTCATTCATAAACTAGAGAGAAGAACACTTACTGAAGAAGTACATATATGATAAGACAAAAGCACTGAATATTAAACAAACAATTCAGTTAAAAGAATACTACTATATAAAATGAAAAATAAGCTCATAAAAAGAGAAGTCAAAATAACCACAAACACACATACATTCACATGCAACATGACGAAAATCAAACACATTGTAACGAAACAAGCCCACAAAAAAGAAGCAGACCTCCGGGCGACGACAAAAACGTACCGGTCAACAAGTCGTAAATCAACTGCGTTCATGTACTGTGTCAGCGACAGAAAGTCTGGAATATGGTAGAAGAGAGCCAGAATTTGCTGGTGTACCTCTAGACCTTTTGTCTGCAGATATAAATGCCGCCGGTGGGATAAGGAATTAATTCATTCAGTAGTATTCGTACAGTGCAAATAAACATAAATATAGTGAGTAGTGCAGTTTTATTATAGTTCAAGAAATACATAAATATTACAGACATAAATAAATACGTGTGTTAACTTATTTGTAGTAGTTTTAAGTGCGAAACATTTATTTTATATTTTTATATTGTGATTAGTTTTAAGTGTGTAAATATACAGACTGTTTCAAAACAATTGCACAAGTTGTTTATTTCGACCCTGGAAACGCAACAATATGAACAGAAATGTGCAAGAAATTAAAATATGAAAAAGTACCTATACCAGGCGCTGTAACACAGTATAACATATTACCTAAAAAAGATTGAAGACTTAAAATATCAATTTAGAAAAACAATAAATTCTGACTTTAAGCAAAGTGAACATGGAAGGTGCAAGAACAAGACAGATAGGAGTCCCCGATACTATTACTCCGGGATAGATGAATCATCCAGTAAACAACCCGGGACGAAGATGTGGGACCATAGCAAATACATCTATATGTTATACATAATTCTGTATTGTAAGATTTGCTTTTGTTGTAATGTATGAATGAATAGATAGATCTTATTATTAAAAAAAAATCAGTATAATTGTACTATAAATGTAAATGCTAACTTCCTATGTTGCTAGCAGGATTGATTAAACGGTATTTAATAATAATATATATGAGTTGTTTAGTTGTAGGTTGTAGGTGAGTGATATAGTCATTCCTGTTTCTTAGATATCTGTAAATTACAGCTGATATAAATAATTTTAATATTCTTTTAAGCCACAGTATTGCAAGCGGAGGAAGAAGATGCATTTTACTATCAGCAGCAATACGACTCCTGATGAAAGTTTCGAGTAAGAGTGAAACGTCAGCTGCGGCAAAATGCCAATAATATATGTAGTTATACCTTGAACATATTTAACTTCAAAAATTAGGTTCTATTATACAGAGTGGTGCAATAGTGTGTTGGCGGAGCCTAGTATGAAAGGTAATAACGCTGTAGCAATGAGACTTTATGTACGTTTGTAGTATGCGACTGTGCATTTTCTAATTTTATTTACAAATATACAGGCTGTTCCAAATTTTCACAACCACCTTTAACTTTTTTATTTTAAATACATTGCTATACTTTCTAGATATTATAATGATAGCCATTCAAATTATCTTTGCAATGATACATGGAAATGTGCACTTCAGACTGTTAGTTTTGATTTTATTGACAATTTTGTTAAAATCTTGACAGTTGCAGCATCTAACATTTTAAGCTGTAGTCTGAAAATGGGTAGAATGCCTCACGTAACACATGTGTTATTAATTTATGGACTAACACGTTATTTGTTTTGAGGTTCAACAAGTGAATAAATATACAGGGTGTTAAATATGTCGTGTCTAAGTTATCGATTTTTACTTTCTATTTTCTCGTTTTTTTTTAAAATTTAACCTATAATATTCTTATAAGTCAGCATATTCCTTGTAAAATTGCCTTTAAAATGGTACCAATAACATAGTACTTATTTCTAGTATTTTCAAAGTTATAATCCTTTCATGGGATATACTCATGTTTATACCATGCAATATGTGGGGCACCTAATAGTTGGTTGTCCTTGGTTTAAAAAAAAATGGTTGTGCAACCAAACGTCAAATCTCTACTTCAAAAGTCCATAAAAAGTCGTTTTCTGTATTTTCTCTTTGCTGTAATTGCGTTTTATTGTTATAAATTAAGTTCGGCTAGTGAATTATTAATTTCTGTTTGTTTGTTAGTAGTTGTTACGTGTTGTATTTACATTGTTATCAGTTATATCGTTTTATGGACTTATTTTTTATTTAGATACCATAATAGTTTATTGTTGTTTTTGCTTTAAAATGAATTTTTCGAAAGAGGAGCTCATAGGCATGGTATTTGCTCTTGGCCCAGCAACAGAAATCCATTTTTAGCATCAAGAACATATGCTATGGAGTATCCCAACCGAAGAGCACCAAATAGTAAAACGTTTAAAAATTTGTTGATAAGGTTTCTTCGAACGGGTTCAGTGAATTATGTCGAACATGAAGGAAGTAAGACTATGATTACAGAAGATAATGAAGTGACAGTCATCCAGTGCATTGTGGAAAATCCGCACGTATCTACAAGGATAATTTCGAAACAACACGGAATAAAAAATATAAGTTTCACCCTTACAAAATTCAAAATCATCAAGGCTTATTACAAACGGACTTTGAAAGGAGACTAGTTTACTGTAAATGGCTACTTTTACAATTATGACACGATATAACTTTTCTAGATCATGTTCTTTTCACAGATGAAGCAACATTTGCTAATTGTCGAACAACAAACAGAAAAAATACCCATTATTATGACATTACAAACCCACATTTTGTTCAACCCATTTTATATCAACAAAAATGGAGTGTTAACACATGGGGAGGCATCATAGGAAACACTATTATTGGTCCATTCTTTTTTAATAATACTTTAAATTGCGCAATTTCTTTTAGAATTTCTAACTTTAGCGAATGGTATGTAATTCTAAAAAAAATGCGTTGATATGTCGAAATAAACATTAATTTCACGTACTGAAAAGATATCTCTACTAATTGAGCTTATAATAGGTATTTCATCATCAATCGTTATTTCATAGCAACTTTTCAATTGTTGTACAATTTTTAACGAAAAATCGCCATATCTCAGAAACAGTTGAAAATAATGGACAAATACAAGTTTGTGTTGGTTCATCGTTGTCGAACACTCTGTATAAATAAAAGTATTTTTAAAATGTAGAGCTTATGATTATCTACAATTCTTGTATTAAAAATTATTCGCTATCTACATTATTAGATATCAATACTGGACTTTACCGCTACGCTGGGACACCCGGTATATATACGTCTGTAAACTGGTGTTCTACTCACAAGCTGTACTATCAACCTTGGTTTGAAGATATAAATTTCTAGCGAAAAAAATTACTTTTTCGTGATAAAAGGTTCATGCACTTATGATATTTAAAATGTTGAAAGTATTTAACAGATATGGTCGCTAAACCGGTCAAATAAATTAAACATTTTTGGATTGCAAATGAATGAAAGAAATATCTAATGTTGTTTTAATTTTTTATTGCGATTGTTCAATCTCTGCTGGGATATTACAGCATTTTTTCAATACCTACCTATTATAGAAAATCCTGACACGGTATTGGGATTAAATATACAATTACTTTACACTAACAAATTCCTGAAATTTCTTAGTGCTGCCCTGTTCAAACAAATAAATTTCGTTAAGTAATGTTTATGTGTGGGCGTTGAATAATTTCAAATTTGAATTTATAATCCTGTAGCACATGCACCACAGATATCAACCAATCCTTTGATTTTCCATCCTCGTCTAACCACACCCTCCCGTCTTCTTTGCCTGTCCGTTATTTATCTTTCTTTAACGGGTTCCGCGTAGGTAGGATTGAATTTCGCGTTTTGGGACCGGTCGTTTCGAAGAGAAGAAATTAAAGTTTTAAACTGTGATAAATTGTCGCCGTTTTACGTTCCCTTACAGAAGCACTTAACCCCGCCTTAAGGGCGCGTTTAATGATGCATTAGACTTGTTGGATATTGTCTTTACTATTCTGACAAAGGTTCAGATAAATGAGTATTCGATAAGGAAGGAATAACTGATGGACTTTAGAAAATATGTATTTACTGTTAATTATTCCATTGTTTGCGTATTTGTATAATTCCAAAGTGACAGACAAGCCGTACTCCAAATGTATATAAGAATAATGGTATTTTATTATCCAGGACCTAAACAAGGCCTAATTACACACTGATATTTTTACCGTTCCGCCTGCGCCAGGCAATTTGTCAGCGTCAAGGCTGCAAAAACATTTTAAATTCTGTATTCATTAGTCATATAGCGGGTTGTTTTGAAGAAACACTTATATTGTAACTACTATGATTATTCTCGAGTATAATTGTGTATATTAGGTAAGGTATTAAGAGCTGCCGTACTTAACCAATAATTTTTATCGAGTGTTATACATATAATGATAAATGCTGGATATTCTTTCGTATTATATTTTATTTTGCTTTTTGTTTACAGACATTCTTTCTCTTGACAGTAGTTGTTTTGGCCAGGTTGGTGTTGTTACAATAGGAAGCGTTAAGCTAATTAACAATCAAATCAAGAATGTAAACAACCTCTTAGTTCCTGGTTCCTTCTTATTTGCTACACACTTAAGTTCGTTGTTATAGTGTGGTGTTATAACAGTGTATAATTGATCGTGGCAGTGGCTTGAGGTCTGTATGGATATCTGTCGAGAGGGGAGTACCACAAGGATCGGTGTTGGATCCTCTTCTATTATTAATTTATGTAAATGATTTGCCGTCGGTTAACAACGTACACAATTGCACTTTCCGCTGATGATACCTCAGTTGGAATCCGAAGTAAAAATAGTGAAATTAGCAGAGAAGCAACTGAAACTTTATTTTCATTTAGTAATTGGTTTCAACAAAATCACTTATAGTTGAACATGCAAAAAACAAATATATTACATTTTTCGTAATTCAAAGTGGTTTCTTTAACTGTGAACAATTACGAACTGGAAAAAACATGTTGAGTAAAAATATTTAATCATTTATCTTATGATTTAAAAAGCCTACAAAAGAATATTTTCAAACAAGGACTTAAAACTATACGTACTAAATAAATATGCTTTTTACAAATTGCAAGATTTTTTTATATACAAATTGTAGTGTCTACATCTCATCCTTTACCTTCTTCAAGCGTTGTCTTATTCTTGTGAATTAATTTTTTTTAATCATAATATTATTATAGCGTTTTGACGGCTTCATTTTGAAGTACACCCATCTGTAGAATTAGAAATTATTCTTATATCACAGATAATTTTACGTAAAGTACAAACTTTTTTACTTTACAAGTTTCTTTCTTTCTTGATCCTTTTTCTAACATCATTGTTTTTATAAATTTAAATTAAAAGAGACGTTATACCACATATTTTATTTAAATAGATATTTTAAATACTTAGTTTTGATGTTGCTATTTTTAATTTTAATTTATGTATGTCTTTTATTCATTTGTGCTTTTATTTATTTGCTTTTATAAACACTGAAACTTTACTATAACATAAAAATTCTTTAAAAATCACATTCCATTTTTTTACAAGCTATAAAAGTCAGATTAATTTAAGTACTTTTATTTCCATCCTATTATAAAAATAAACTGAATCACAAAGGGGACGGCCGCTAATGAATAAAAATGTCCTGAACTACAGAGTCAATCTACGAACTTACAACTGGTAAACTGACTTGTGACGGAATAGGCTATTAGATAAACTATATATAGCGTAATCTTATAGCTCACTTGGTTAATACAAGAATGACGAATGAGTGATGGTATGTTCAGCTTATTCCTTGGATTAAGGCTTAATGTAAACTGTAGATGACGATGACGATTTATACAATATAGTGAAAGAAACATTTCAGCCTGTACTCTAAACGGTATCTGATGCTGTTGAATATACGTTTAGTACGAGGAAGGATCGATAAGTAACGCACAACTTTTTCCTGTTGCAGATGACCTGGGAGGCGAAACTTGCACGGAACGTAATTTGAAACTCCCACCGTAGTTGACAATTTTGTGAGCAGGAGTACCTCTAACGGCAGAAAAGCGAACTACGAAACAAAGATGGCGCTTGTGTGACAGTCGTCAACGTGTGAAGAGCAGAGAGGTGTTGTTTGTTTTTTGGGGGCACAAGGGCGAAACCCTAGTGAAATTCACAGGGAGATGAAGTGCGTGATTGCAGAAAACTGTATGGATCGCAGCAGCATCAGCAGCTGCTGCAAATTCTTTGCAGAGGGCCGTGTAAATCTGGTGGATTTGCCACGACCCGGGCGTCCTATAACAATATCCAGCGAAAATAATGTCACGACCATTGACGAGGCGATTCTTTTCCATCCTAGAATCCGACTTCGCACATGGAGAACATGTTCAACATTTCGTATGGTACAGTTTATGATGTGGTTTATGACCGACTGAACTTCGTAAGGTCAGGGTGAATGGCTGCGAAAGAATCTCACAGATGGCCATAAGGGGTTACGAATGATGACAAGCATAGATCACCTGGCACGGTACGCTGCAGATGGACAAAGTTTTCTGGCAGGTATCGTTTCAGGTGATGAGTCATGGGCGTATTACTACACGCCTGAAAGCAAGAGGTCATCTATGGAATAGAAACATCCAAATTCCCCAACGAAGAAATTCTAGATTACACAATCCGCGAAGAAATTGCTCTAATGTTCTGGGGCATGCAGGGGGTGGTAGTAGTTGAATTTCTTGAACACTGGACAAGTTGCGTCGTGCTCTTCTTGACAAACTCTTTAATGCTGGAAATGTCAAACTTCTTCATGACAATGCACGCTCTCATGTGGTTGCTCCTGTTCGTGCTCGACTAGAGCAGTTTAGGTGGGAGGATTTCAGCATCCACCATATAGTCCGGATTTAGCAACATCATATTATCATCTCCTCTACCCAATGAAGACATTCTTGCCTGCCAAAGACTTTACTTCCGATGACGAAGTCAAATTGATTGTCCGCAGATGGCACTACTCACAAAAAAACGGACTTTTATGTAAAGGGTATTTGTAACCTCATGCCACGATGGCAGAAATATGTTGCGGAACTTGGCGACTATGTCGAAAAATAGTGTAAAGTCGTGCCTGTATTTGTATGTATCCTTAGTGTGTTATCTATTACACAGAAAAAAATTTGTGCGTTACTTATCGATCCTTCCACGTATATACACAACACACATGTGTTTTACATTAGTATTGATGTGTATTAATGTTACTAGCGGTTTCATAATACATGTGTCAGTGTTCCTTTAAACAAAGTCCACTTTATGTTAAAGCTGAATTCAAGGACGAATAAAAGTAAACGCGTTCCATAAAGGTATTTTTCTATTCCGGTGCTATAAAGTTCACTTTACGACACCCGTTTTGGTTGCATAAAGTATTACTTTATCGCACGCTAATTTTATTTTTTTGAAGTTGGTAACAAAAAAAATGGAACCAAATCGTATTTAAATGTCAAAATATAAGCCTTTAAAGTAACAAAAATGTGCAATAAAATTGTACAAAGAATAAAAAACACACATGCTAACATTTCACTTATTAATTCGCAATATAAATTGTTAAGCAGAGTTGGATGATAAGTTTTCGGATGCTACTATTGACATTTACTTACCATGTTGAATAGTACAACTGTTATAAAAGTTTGTTTTGATAAATATGTAGAGAGTTTGTGGACGAAAGATTTTGTAAATTGTCTTCTGCTATTTTGCGAATCTCTGGGGGCGTACAGTTATTTATTTCGTCCTTTTTGTTGATAATTTGAAATAATTTATTGTATAAATCAGTCTGAATTTTAAACACAATTACATATAGCACCACCGATATTCAAATATTTAAAACGTTCTACTTAAAAATCAGAGTAACCAACTTCAGAAAAGCAAAATTTCTAAAATATTCGAACAAAACATGTCTCTTATTTTAGGCTTTTTTGAACTTTTAATAACCGAAATAGAAAAAATAGTATAAAATACACGTTTCATAAGACATTTTGCGCACTTGTTCTTTAGAAAACTCGCCTAGCGGCTCGTTTTCTAAACTTGAACGCGTGCGCAAAAATCGTGTCTTATGAAACTTGTATTTTAATATACTATGGGATTACACTTTAATAGAAGTTAATTTTAATGGAATGTTTCTGTGTTGGTTGCATTATATTGTAGTTTATTTTTCTACTTTGCGAATTTAAAGACAGTTTTTCTAACACTTCTACGTTCATTTTATGTTTTTCAACTTTATTACATAAACCGTGCATTCGTTTTGTCGCACTTTACAGTACCAGTTTATTGTTAAGTATATTGCGCAAAATATGTGACCAGAAAGAGAAAGGTAAAAGAAGAATAGAAATCATAATTTTAGCGAGAAAGACGAATTGTTGCTTCGACTAAATCTCCAAATATAATAAGCGTACTCTCAATGGCATAAAATCGTAATGTCAGCAATAACTGGGTTAGCGGTTGTACGCATGCCATTAAAATATATCATTTATTACTAGAGATAAAACTGGGAAGACTTGGTAAATACTTATCGACAAACTCAAAGAAAATAGTGCACATTGCCTTTATATTACCTCACTATTATTTCGTGGTAAAGTATCAGTGAAATACAGTGAGAGCGAATGGGATCACTAATAAATAATGCAAAATAGTTGTATGACTATAATTCTGGGATATACAGTGTGCACTCGGTCTACTTGCGAATGAATATACTAGACAAGCTGGTCGACTATAAGTGGGAGAGTAAAGGGGTAGCCTCTGTTACTAACATTAGAGCTACGTGAAAATTGCTACTATTACTGTTAATAACAAATTCTTTAACCAAGAATAATGTCATTTACTGTACGGCTTTAGAGAAGATGGAAATGATATTAATCAATAAAAAATCACTACCTGAATAATTTATAAGTAGAGACCCAGATGATTATAAAAATTTCGACGGACATTTGTTAACATATCCGGGGTAACATGATTCGAAAATTCAATAATTTTCTCGCGTAATTGTTCTAAATTAGATGGACGAAACGCGATTTAAAAATGTGTTTGCTAGGCGCTGGATATCGATCCGACCGTTAACAAAATTCAAATGAAATGCGCAAGTACAGCTGCTATATCCTAAACGCGAGTCAGTCAGCTTCACGACCAATAGAACAGTTTGTATATTGCTTTATCGTACTAACTCATACAAACTCTCGGTGTCGTCGTTTTATCACACAGTAAAATGTATCCGCAGCTTGACTGCAAGCACATGGTATAAGAATATATGTTGAGTAAACTGTGTTGGTTAAATATAAGCGGATTGATATAACGTGTTAATACAATTAAGCGAATAAAACTAGAAACAGGAAAATGTAATTTTACATTTTAACCTATAAAAACACAAGATCAAAATACGGTTTCCTTCAGTTGATTGTTTTATTTATTTATAGTAAACTATCGTTCAATATCAAAGACTGTCATCATCTAGGAAGGTTTAAGGAAGCCTTAACACGGTTCTAAGTACTAGTCCAATATTAAATAATAAATTGATTATAGTATTATTTATAATTCAAAGTATTATAAATTTTTTAATATTATAATGTTTAGCAGATTTTGCAAAAAAAAAATATTATTATTTTTAAGATAACTTCACCTATTGATTTGTAGAATGCAAAGGGTTTGAGTTTTTCTAATGAGACCTATCAAAAAATGAACTTCTTCAAATTTCAATAAACATTGCGCTGTCTTTCAACTTCAACCTCATCTTCTGATGAGAAACTAGAGCTCTTCTTAAATGATCTCGGATTTGTTATTTTGCCAATAATCATCATTTTTATTTTGTATGAGCCATCACCATTTGCACAGGGAAGGAAAGTTATCCTCTCCTTAGACATTTTATGTCCCGGTGCCTTTCTTTCTTTAGCAGGAACCATTGTACGATCTGGCAATAGTTTCCAGAACAATACAGATTCGTCTGCGTTGTAAATCTGATTCGGCTGCAAATGCATCGCCATAATTTTGTTCTCTAATTTTTGAAGAAACGATTTGACAACATCTGAATCCCTAGATAATTTCTCCCTACTAACTTTGAGATAACGAATACCATGTCTCTTCTAAAATTTATTTAGTCAACCTCGGCTTGCGTTGAACTTGTTATCGCCCTACTATTTAGCGTAAAGTTGCATCGCTTTTCCTCTTAAAATGTGAGATGAAATGTTACATGTCTTTCGCGTTGTTGTAGAAACTAGCTATACAATTCAGTTTCCATTCTTGGGTTTTCTCCTTTTCTGAAAGGTTTCTTATATCCCGCGGAAGAAAAACAGTTTCCGATATAGCCAGACATAACGACCACAACGATAATAAATCATACAGATGTTCATGTGAACATACCTCGTAGTTTGCTCAGATTTCTTTTTAATATCGGAAATGGTAGACGTATCAACGCCATAATCATCAGCCAACACTTTTCCACTAACACCACGCCGTAATTTTTGTAATATCTCATCTTTTTTCCGCTAGAGTTAATTGTTTTGTGCGGTCTCTTTGGCGCCATGATGTTTTTTAACTATCGGGGGAATCATTGTCTTACGCGAGGTTGCGCTGCGACGTACATGGCAAACTGCGCAATGGGTAATCCGGATACGAAATCAGAGACAACCCTGATTAACGCAGACATAGTGTAAATGTGCTATATTTCAATTTCGTCCGGACAACTGGAAAATCCGGATTATTGGAGTTCGGATTAGCCGTTGGACAAAAAATTATATTATTATTATTATCATCTATTATAAGTGTTAATACAAATAACATACTTGATGTATTATTATTGCCAAACAAAATTCAAAACTTACAGGATGTACAAACTGTGCATTCATTAAGAAAAGGAAGTACTAAAATAAATTAATAATTACTATGCATTTCCATAGAATATGTACATATTCCTTTTTCTTTTTTGTAATATTTATTAAAGTAGCTTGTCAAAGGAACCGTTTGTATGTATCTAGAGGCATTTGCTAAAATTACAAAACATGTTTATGGATAAAATAACGGCCGGAGACGCGATTTCAATTCTCTGGTTTAATATTAATGAACTCCATACCCTTAATCTATATTTAATTCAGAATTTAATTAGTAACGTATAGAAACTTGCTCGGAATTATTTTGTAAAAGGTTATTTTCCAAGAGAACACGACAATGTTATAGAAATTAATTAATTATGTAAGTCCTCTGGCGCCTGACTTTTATTAATGCAAAAGAGGAAAGTTAATTGTAATGACATGATATAGTACAGAAATAAATATTGTTGGAGATACTAATATGAATTATACGTTTAAAGATAAATTATACAGTTCCTTTAAATTATTTTTCTATAGCTTATGTTTCCTTTCAAATCTTTAGCATATATTAACGGGATTTAGCAGGCCTATAATTAGTTTTGAAGCTATGTAATTATTTGTTAGATATTCCATGACATTTTTGTTATTTGGTATCAGTATGAAATATATTTAATAATAATAATAATAATAAGTTAATAGTAAAACTTAAAATTAGGTAATAGGTATGATTCCATAGGATTTAGAAGATTCTCTCATCACCTTTGATGGGCCGAATGGATAGGGCTGGGGGATAATAATCCATGTAAAAAGTTGGCACTACCAGTGGAAGGAAATTATGCTCATCCAGTAATACTGTATGGTCAGTATTTTATAAGCATAAAATACAGTAGCCCTAAAGCTCAAGAACTTCAAAAATCGTCTCTAGATGCTCTCCAATTTCAATTTATAACAGATATAAGCTAGATACCAAACAACAACAGCGTATTCGGGCTTACTACGCACAAACGAAAAATGATGCAACTCAAATGTCTGCATTAGCAAAATGCCTACTATATCTGAGAATACAGCCCCGTGTAGCAGAAGCAGAAGTGCATACATTTGTAATATGTTTTGCGAAGGATAAATGTGGATCAAACCGCACTGCCAAAGCGGCATGCAAGCCAATACCTATACCACAATCCTATAATAGAAATCAATCAGTTTCATACTTATCGAATATTTCATAACACGACATTTATTTACATTATTTGTCAAGTCATAATGCTGACATCATGCACAAATTTTATCTAAATGACACTGCAGACGTAGACCAGATAGAGAAGATAGTATCAATACGACGAAAGATGTTCAAGTCGTTAGCATGCGTCATCCCATCACGCGAAAGCGACTCCAAGACGTCATTAATAAATGATATGGAAACCAGAGGTTCGAAATTAGACCCCCGTAGAACGAATGAGGTGGCAGCAAATTCATCAGATTTGCATCCCTTGATTGACTGAGCACATAATTGATCCGGTCCCGAAACAATGATGACAGAAATCAACCAGACCACCATGAAATTCCAATGCTGAGGAAACTTGATCCTCAGTAGAATGTATATGTCAAATACGCGCACAAAATCTGTAAATATTTTGCGCGCGCATTTGACATTATTAGATAAGATATTCTGCCGAAGAAGCTTTTAGTCTATTTAGTACAGATATGTATATTTCGTTTTGATTGTAAGACCATTGTAAAGAAATGGTAAACATTAGCATTAGCAGAGGAAGGTTTTCACCTTAGGAGGCGATCCCCTTTTGTGTAAACCCCCGAATTTTCAACCAATTATGTATAACTCGCATTCGATAAATTAGTTATGGTATTTAATTAAAACTTTTTGAATATATTAGTATTATTAATGCTTGGTTATCGTTTTATATATACTCAAGCTGTCATTAATAATAAGTCTCTCTTAAAAATTCGCTCTCTTTAAAATCACAAAAAAGAAATCATAAAATATTTAATTATGAAAAAATTAATTAAAACTTTATTTTACAGTCTGATACAAAACTAGAATGTATCGTCATGAATTATAATTTTCAAATTTCTTTAAAGTAATACATTTTCCATCTATATTCGAAGATACTCTTAAAAATACAATATTAAATATAGTTTAGTTAAATGTTTATAATTTTCTTTTAACAATTGTTTTCCGAATCTTCTTCTTTATATGCCACGTTTACAACTATTGAGTAACATAATATTATAAGTGCTACATCAATTCAATATTTACTTGCATATTTTTTTTTATATTCGTTTATATTTTTAAAAGTGTAATATGTCGCTTTAGTTTAATAATTGCACATTGACTTGTCAACCTATTTAGCACGGGATTGATTGCAGACTACATTTTTATTTACAAAAATTTCAATGAGATGTTACAATGGTTCAGACGGCACGAAAAGCCGTTACCGGGTATTTCGGTAGTCGTTAGGCTATGTTAGAGGCGCTTGTATAGTGTGTAAATAACTATCACCTGATCTTAGCCAAAAGTATACGATATTCATATTGTATTTAGAGTGTAATAAAAAACCATTAAAATTACCATAATTTTTATGAACTTTGCTTTCTCTTAAATGAGTGAAACTTAAAATAAATTGTATGTTTAGACATTATAACAATTACCGCAACACGTATTTTTTTCTAGAAAATATCATTTTTAAACATCAAAACCATACTTCATATAAATGTCAGGTTCTGGAAGACATAAAAATAATTAATAAAGTTATAAAATTTGCGAAGGTATCTTGTGTTTTCACTTCTAGCTTGAATCACAGCTTCGATCTAACTTGGCATGTCACTTATGAGATCTGAAACATAGTCTCAAGTTCTTCTAGAATACAGCTTGTCTTGGGTGATCCCACACATGCTCGGTAGGGTTTATGCCAGGGCTCGTACAAGCCTTGTTTATTAATACTATAGTTATGCAACTGAAGGTTAGTTCGGGTAGGTAGCCAACAGAGGGGTTGGGCAGTAGGATGTGCCCATTCATAAATTTCTCCCGCTAAATTTGTTATAGTAAAAGCAGTCTTCTCGTAGTAGTAAAGAGAAGCCAATGGGAGCTTAAAGGAAGTGACCCAATTATCCAATTACACCAATCGTGTGTGTTACAATTTTATAGGCGTTTTGCTTTAGATTTAAATATCTTAAAATATTTTGAATTACGGGATATGATAAGTCTACTGACACTAATTTTTTAAATTCCAAAAATAAGTGATGATGTGATTGTGGATGTTAAATGTTATTCTGAAATACATATTGCAAGACGATGTAGCGAAGAAATGTCATTTTTCCCATATATTCTATCTTATAATTGACAATGATATTGCAGTACAAGCTGAAAAAGGTTCAAACTACTAACCTTTAAAAAAATCTTTGCTTGGTTAGGAATTAGTTTGTTTGTATAAGTTGTCCTGAATAAAATAAAAATAACTAGAACCATAATAAAATAAGTAATGTCAAAGCCGAGTACATTAAGTGTGTATCTAATTAACTTTTAGGAAGTGATATACCTCACTTCAACCAGTATGAAGGCTAAAATTCTACATATATAACACAATAAAATCCATGAAGATTTCAAACAATTGCAATTAAACGTGGGTGAAAGAAAAATTAAATAGTAGAAATATAAGTAAACTAGTTTGATAATGACATGTAATGTCAAACAATTGCAATTAAACGTGGGTGAAAGAAAAATTAAATAGTAGAAATATAAGTAAACTAGTTTGATAATGACATGTAATGTCGAAACTGCAGTCACATAGTGATTAAAATAAAGTGAAGTTATTCAAAGTTTAATTGAGTGTTTTATTTTACTTATATCCAGTATCATGAATCTTCACAATGTAACAGCCGAAAGTGTTATATATTTTAAACTAGTTTTGTTTGATAATCCCAACGTAACTTCAATTATTAGGAATTACTATTATTGAAAGCAATTTTTAAAATCGTAGGTAAATACAAATTGAAGAAACGTCCGTATACAGACCATGTGTAGGCAGTACTTACTATATTGATAATTACCAAGAATGTAAATGTATAATGAAAGTTGCTGCGACTTCCCTGACGAGATGAGGTATTGTGGGTGTAAAAGCAGGATTAATTATAACACTCCTGCAGTAAGAAGGATAGTGTTTCTATTACAATAATAAATTTATTATATCAATATTAAGATTTACATACAGTTTACACAATAGCACATTCAAGCAAAAATGTGATGATAACGTCAACACAGGTAATCAAAGGGCTAATTTATATCATTGACATTGTAGAATGCTTCTTGAAGGAGAATGTCCTTTATTTTCTCTTTAGATACGAAAGTAGAATGATGTCTACACATAACTTTGATTTTATTAAATAATTACCAGTGACGTGTTGTACTGAAGTGGCTTTTGTCCTATGTAATGCGGGATGTGCAGCAAATGGTTAGAGGGCTGGAGACTTCTGTAATATCACCCCTAGTTTTCAGGTGTAATAGCTTTTTCAAAGCCCTCCTTAGTTGTTACAGAATATGTGTCTAGGCTAATGGACTTATCATAAACTCTCTGAAGAGAGGTTTGCATTGGATAGTTTATGAAACACAGACAATTGCTCGAACTGCCTTCTTCTGCAGGATAAACACCTTTTCTACATAGGCCTACTTACCCCATATTGTTTAAACATTGTTGATATGTGATTTGATAGTCCATAGTATGTCGTTATTCCAGTAGACTATCAGTTATAAACCTGATACGTCTAATTGTATAAGTATAGCAGAAGGCAAGTGTTTGATTAATTCATCTATCTGCGGCTTCCATGTTAATCTTGTGTTTAGTCTAATATCAAGGAATTTTCAATTTGTAGAATATATGTTTGATCCAGTGGCGTAACCAGGGGGGGGTTAGAACCATCGTAAAAAAAGAAAAGAAAAATTGGGTCATTAAGTACTTGTTAATTTTAACAGTCTCGACAAATGCATTATTTTAACACACTCTGATGGAAAGAAATAGAACCACTACCAGTACTGACAAATGCGAAAGAAAAACGGGTTGGAAAAATGTACTATTATGGCATATCTTTCAAGTGAACCCCCCCCCCCCCCATTGACCCACCCCATGGTTGAGGTCTAGTTACGACTATGGTTTGATCTATGTTTACTAGTAAAGTAAATTGTCTCACATTTATCCTGGTTAAGTGATAAACGATTGGCTGTGAACCATTTAAATGTCTAAATTCTGGAGATACCAAACCCTTAAAATAATGTGGTGTTTATAATGCATTTTCTTTGTAAAACGTACTACATTACTGGTTTGAATGCCTCACATAAACCAGTCAAGTTGATAAAACCATGCAAAGCAACTTAATACATGTTGTGGTTCGGATAGCTTTTAATTACTTTTTCTTCTTTTACATAATATATTTAGTCATACGAAATATATAGAAGACTGTTTCCGACATACCTGTTGAACACATAGAAAAAAAAAGAGAATAACCCAAACTCTGAACCAGAAACAGACTGACATTTCATGTAGGTATTTAATAAAAATGCTGGCTTTTTAATACAGTTTCCTTGTTTAGATTTATTTCTTTAAAAAGCATGAATACGTTTTTTAAAAAGCCTTTCCTAAGTTATTTTTTTTTATTATGATATAAAAGGGTAATTGTGAGTATAATAAGGGAAAAAAATAGTAATCCTACGATTCTTCAATAAAACATTTACTTAATATCGCTGTATCGCTATATACTATATAGGTTATGTTGATATGTAATTCAAGGGCAAACGATGTGAAAAGCAAATTAAACAAAATATACTCTTAGGTAAAATTTAATAGAAAATATCAAAATATATTTACGTTTTCTATAAACTTCCGGATTAAATTGTGAAAGTGGGGTTGAGAACGTTACAAAAAAAAAGAGGAGTAATTAACAAACCCCCTATATTGTGTACAAGTATTCCAAAGATAACAACAAAAAAGAACTACAAAGATAATTAATACACAAAAAAATATACTGTACTAGTTAGCGCCACAAATGTATACATATTTAATTAATAATTGGCATAGTAATTAACTGGCAAAGCAAAATACAAATGATAATTCTATTTAAACTAACAGTAAATGACAGATATCATGAGGTGTTTTTTTGATCAAAAACGAATATTTCCACAAAGTGCAACAAGAAGAACACTCACAAGGCGAAATATTCTCCATAAACAAGAAACAACAGAAAAACATAGAGTATAAACTATAGATTACCAATACTTATTTATTGGACACGCAAATCTTATTGAAAGTACCATTATCACCACGCCATCTGACGTTCTTAGTCAATCACTAGTCTCATTTACCGCATTTCATAAAATCGTTTGATGTATATATTTTATTTGTAACATTAAAAATGCTAAATACAATGAAAATAATTAATATTGTATTTAGCAGTTCTAATGTTACAAATAAAAGTATTGCATAATTATAATGTATAAAATATAATAAAAACATAAGAAGTTAACATAATAATTTATAGTATATACATCTATAATTTTACATGAACTTACAAGAGAGATATATTACTAACAAAATATAGCCAATTATATTATTAAAAAAATTGCACATTGATGATGAAATATTAATTGAGTAATTCTTTACATGCTCTTATATGATTGATTTTTAACATTTGCACAAATAGGATATTCTCTTTACAAATTATATTACCTACCTGTGCCAGTTGTTGATGTAGAAGCTGAAATCATTTCTGATGATATTAAATGATCTGTAAAAATTTGGTAATTTTGATATATGTTAGGAACAATACTGGTGATTAAAATGTTGTTATCAGATTTTTATTCTTACTTTCATATTCGACTGTACTAACAACTGAAGAAGTATGTTCACTCTTCATATTGTTTCTGCGATACATCTAAAATAATAACAACATTCACTCTTGCAAATAATATAATTTTGTATAGTCTGCAAACCTACCCTCGATTTCACAAGATAAATGTAAAGCAGATACATTTTCCCTCTTTATGTTAGCACCACGTCGACCAATTAATCTATCTTCAGATGAAACTATAGTTTATAGTTTCTTCTTTCTTTGACTAGATCTTCAGACAGAAGTTTAGGATTATTCTCTTTCCAGCCATATGTTGTATAACCTAAATGAATGCAAAATATTTTAGTATTTGAAATTTATATAAAATATTCTTACATCAACATCTATTTGGGAAAACATGCATTTGACAATTTTACTTAAATTCCCGCTAAAAGTATTTGTCCACTTCTTTACCATTTACGTGTCCTACCCCGTGGTATAGTCGTAAGCAGGGTGAACCTGAATAGGAAAAATTCGAAAATAATAACTGAAATAGAACTAAAACTATTAATATTAAAAAATTAACGGTAGCAGCCTTAACTGTAAATTTAGATTGGCATTGGCTAATAATATTCAAATGTTGGGATAAATAATGTGCAGAGTGTATTTTACACTAAAATTGGTGTAACTGTATAAAAACCTCTTATTGCATTAATAATAATTATTATAAATTGTCACAAACCCAGTCAAGCGTATAGGTACTTATATTTACGTGAGTTTATGGAAACCTTATTTTCAAAAAGTTGTACATGAATCCTAATGGATTAACTGAGATACACTTTTTATACGCTTTGTATATAATGAAATATTTTTGTATATGACCACTAACATTATTATATATGAAACCCCATTGGAGATGTGATTACACAAAATCATAATAAACAGACATTGACAATACGTAAAGCCGTTCTTAGAGTCGATTCTACAGTATTATTTAACAGCGGGTGTATCTTTACCTGTCCGTTAAAATGTCACTTTGCCATATTAAATTCACACAGCAAAATGTTATTTCAACTGACAGTTAAAGCTAAATCACTGTTAAATATTGAGGTGCAAAGAGCCCTTAGCGAATAGCAATAGCCAGAAGTAACGAGTCGATCCGGATCAAGGTGAAACTGTTTTCAATGTTGGGAAGTTTTTATTCATTACGTTTTACGGTAAGGATCATGTTAATTTTTGGAATATATAGTATAAGGATTTTTAGGCAAACTTGCCCCTCAAAAACTTTAAACTACCTTCTTTCATTAATAAGAATTGTTTGTATTTATTTATATTGAAGTATTGCCCTCTTACAAATATTACATTTTCGGTGATCTGAATATATAATCTGCCATACTGCTTTCTGTTTCACAAGCATATTTATATCCCATAATTTACTAATCCTGAAAATTGTATTAGTTCGTAATATGTCGTGTGTTACGTAATAATAGTGTATAGTCGCGGAAAAAAGTTTTGTCGGGTCTTAAGACCAGCTTTATGGAAGGTATTACTGTCAACTCTAGAAAATTCAAACACGAAATAAAGAGGGATTATATTTAATTTTTATTATACCCAAGTTTGAGTAAATATACTGAACTGCTTCCTAAATATATTTCAAATATTCCTCATTTATGATATATCGCTCGATAACATTCATGTGTCAAGATTACAAAGAAATCATTCGGCTGTTCTACAAATGTTTGGGGCTTTCCCTATTTATTTTCTTTTTGAAGGGCGAGAATGAATGCTTTATTAGGATCTCGGTTTTATAGAATTTGTAATTATTTATATTGATGATATTTACTAGTATGTATCTGTCATTAATTTTTTTCTGTAATACACACTCTATTTATTTTGAAATAGCTACAAAAAATTATGGGTTTTTCATTATAATTTAATTCAAAATTCTTGATTATATTACTATATCTGCATTCTAAGACTTTTTTACCAGGGGCATGTTTGCCTAATATGTATTTACCTTGGTATTTACAGCGCAATTGCTAGAGGTGTTTAAATTTTGGAAAATTATTTAAATCAAGATTTTTGTAGCCCATATATCAAATACTTTTTTTTAATAGTTCAGCCACCTCTGTAAAGATCAATTATTATTTCAGCATTTGTTTTATTAGTATGGTAATTTCTCGGCAATTTTAAAACGACATATATAAAACGTCCGGGGTAAGTGTGATATTGCTCTTATTTTACATTTTAAAATATTTTCCTTTGAATATATCGTCTTCAAAAGATTCTTTATGTAATTTTTTGTTTGCTTATTTATTTCTTTATTATGCTAGATGTATTTTATTTCTGAGGAAATTTAATATATCTCTCAAGGGTAAACAAAAAAATTTCGATCTCCCTTCATGGTTTATTAAAATTTAGTGGGAAATATTATCGGATTACTAGAGTTGACCAGTGATACCTTCCATATAGCTGGTCTTACCACCCGACAAAACTTTTTGCCGCGAGTATACATTCTCCGTTGACTTTCCTATAGCATAAACACATTTCAAATTATTTATGCATTTACATGATACTGGGAATATTATTAGATGTCAGAAGAAAGTGTGATTTTAAATAATCATCCATTAATAACTTCTTTCGTCGACTTTGTATTTACATGCTTTATTAATGTACACAAATCATTCATTAATGACACCTATTAATGGATGTTTTTTCCATTAACCAACCATTTCTATGACATATCAGCAAACCAAGACGGGTGTGTGTATCTGTCACAATCAGAAGGGCGTAACTTAAATTATACCTTTGTAGCTATAGTTTTTGGTACCTGAAAACCTCACCAGATGGCTGTGTGTAGTACTGTCATAAAATATATAGATTACTAAATTATCTACCTTTACTTTACTGTCTTCATCTTTTTAATTTTGTGTGCAATTGACTTTAAATTAGCCGATCCATTTTTAAATATTTTGTTGTGATTAAGTAACGTGTATTGCAGAAATGAATTTCAACCAAAGCTTTTCGTTCTTCCATATCGTCGTAGCAACAGTTGAGAATACAAGAATGAAACACTTTAAAAATGATAGGTATTGCGACAAAAAAAACAGAAAGTGAATACCGAAGAGGGACTAATGATGAATTAGAATGGAGTGGAGAAAATAAAAGAACAAGGAAAAATGCTTGGAACATGTATGAAGAAAAGAGGAAAGTGAAATAATGACTCAACTTTGGAATGAAGACCATGTAGTAAATAGAGAGGCGAATCGGCCGAGGTTGTAGAAGATCTCGGTAGAATGTATAGGTGTTAATAATTGGGAGGAAAAGACATGAAACATGAGGAGTTGTAAGTAAATTAGTACGATAATATCAAATGCGGATTGATCTATCTTGTAAGCAAAAACCTAGAAAGCAGCAAGCGCAATTTCTTTGAGTCCTTCGGATCTTTGTGCATAGTATTTTGTGTATTTTATCAATTTTTTTTTTGTTTGAATAAAGGCTATTGCATTTTTGTAAGTAATATTCTGAATTAAGATACATATCTCCCACAGTATGGCGGTGTGTGTATTTTGCAAATGTTGCTGAATGTTACGTTTCGATTACCCTTAAAGCACAGTTTTTATTGAATATTGTTGTTCAATTATTCTTTAGAATATGTGTGTGAATAATTACGGAAAACGAAATAGTATATTAAAGGACAAGTTTCATTTTGACGTTTCAAAGTACGAATTCAGAGTTTAAGAAACGAGTGGCGTAGCCACGAGTTTCTTAACTGAATGAGTGCTTTAATGTCAAATGAAACGTGTCTTTTATGCTATTTTTTGCAATTAGTTTTAAAATTTCTGTTTTTGTAAAAGCAAAACGAGAAAAATTTGATAATCAAGGGAAATTTTGTGGCGGTTGTCACCTTGGTTTGGCACAAGATTTAAATTGACAAGTTAATTTAAAATTGACACATTTTTGATAATTTTCAACAGAATGTTTCTACTGCACACGGTATCACTATCACTTCGAAAGATAATTCAAACGTTAATATAAATGTTTATAATAGTTTTACTATTTCAAAGATTAATTAAAAATATCAAATCTTACAATGAATTTCAATATAAAAACCTCAAACTTGCTTACAAAATGTCATATTGACATCTCCATTTCTGTTGCAATGTGACCAACTAATATTAATTAAATATTAAGGTTTCCTTCACAATCTATAAAAATAAAACCATTAATTTTGAATATGTTTGTACTTAATTTCAAAATTTGCCGCCATTTAATTTAGTACCTGAAAACTATAAAAGATGAGTCTGATAGGGTTACAATGTACAGAATTTAGTTACCCATCTACTAAGTATAAGTTATCCACTTTTAATCAAATTTGTAGTTTATATTCTCAAATTTATGTCGTGAAAATGTTGAATAAATGGATGTGAGCTACGAAATTATACGTTATTCCCGCCAGCAATGGCAGAAGCTGCAAATCTTGCCTCATCAAATTTACTACCAATAAATAGTAGAAGTAGAAGAGTATGAAAAAACTTACGCCGAATTTATATCATGGTGCAATGAAAATCAAATAATGCGTTATTCAGAATCAGTTTAGTTGGTATATTTTACGAATATTGCAAAAAAGAATGCAAGTTTATTGCCAAAATGTTCAATGCTTAAATCATCTTTAAATATGAAAGATACGATCGTTATAAGCAAATTTAATAAATTAATAATGTTTATCAAGATATAATGGGAAGGATATCTACCGAAAAGTACTTGAACGTACAAAAATTCATTTCTGATATTCTTAACAACATATTCTTAATGACAAAGGTAAACAAATAATAAACTGAAAATTATGAATACCACTTCCTTTCGTAGGTTACATTGATTTTCGGAGGAGCTGGTGCATTGAGAAAAAAATTTATTGTTGAAGGACGATATTGAATATTTAGAACCAAAATATTTAGTAAAGATTAAGGTATCTAAAACGCACATCAACTGAATATTTGCCATATAACCGACAAAATATCATTCTTAATTTGATTAATTAAAAAAATTATATCTCAGTGAGACCGACACACATACCACACAAACGGTTTTTTTATTTTTTTATAAAAATAGATGTTCTACACAGCCAGTTGGTACGTATAAATACATTTTCTAAATTGCCATCCATGGTGTGTGATGGGTGCAACTTTTTTTGAAATTAGAGCACCCTACACAGGACATAGTTTTCTTCTGTCTCGATACTTTGTAACAGTGGCGCTGATTTTTCAGCTACTAAACGACTAGGAGGTTGGAAATCCACTGCTATTGCAGAAGGATACATTGAAAATTCCTTACAAAATAAAGTTGCTACAGCTCCTTTACGAAACTGCAACAAAAACTTCACACACACTAGTTCAAACGCTGAAACAAATTATATTACAAATATACAAAATAAAGATATAAACCTAAATTGAAACTCAAAAATCATAGATCAGATAATTTTAATAAATGTACCTTTTCTAATATAAATATAAATATCTGTAAACAGTAGAAAATGATACTAATTGTAATTAATGGGCATATGGTTGAATTTGTATTTAGTTTATTTGTTAAATGAAAATGTAAAAAAAAGATTCTATTTTATGAAAATTACGGTCGACGGAAGAATATTTGCCCATTTTGCCCATCGATCCTCTGTCATTCTGCCGACGTGGTTTCTTCAATATCGTCGTCTCGATCTCGTAAACTCACCACATTTTGAATTTGGAAATCTGTTCTTATATCTTTGCTTCCTATCTGGTCTCTCAGGCTTACTCCCTTAATATTCCTCAATGTCTTCATATCTGCTGCCCTCATTATACTCTTCGCTTTTGTTATATCAACTCGAGTTTCCACTGCATATGTAAGTACAGGTCTCACGGCTGCTTTATATATATATGCGGACTTTGCTTTCATGTATTTGTTCCTCCATATGATGTCCCGCATATAGCCAGAGATTCTTGAAGCTTTATTCACTTGGGTTCTGACTTCCTGTTGTAAGCATTTCGGCTTGTTATGTCAGCTCCTAAGCATACATTGGTGGATGGATTTGTCGTTTACAGCCAGTTTACATCTAGTGCGCTCCTTTGCTATGACTATTGATTCTGGTTTTCTATAGATGTTTGCATATTAAGGTTTTCCGCTCTTGTTTGAAGCCTGTATAGTAGTCGCTGTAGATCCTCTTCGTTATCCGCCATCAAAATTGCGTCGTCAGTATCTTTATCGATTCTTGTCTCCCATTCTATAACCTCCATCAACTTCTTTTACACTATTAATTATTTTATCCATAATGAGGTTGAACAAGATTGGTCTCTATCGCACTGACGGATTCCAGTTAGTACTGGTACTTGTTCTGTAAATCACTGTGATGTTTTGATCTGTGTTGTGTTATTTTTATTGAGCTCTTTTATTACGTTAATGTAAGGTACGGGTATTCTGTTTTCGTGGAGTATATCTATGATGTCGGCTATTTGTTCTCTGTCGAATGCTTTCCTGAGACCTATTAGGCAGAGAAACAAAGGTTTTTTATATTCGATATTGTTCTTAAAAGTAAAACATTAACATTGGTGGTGCTTGTAGCCAAGAAAATTCTGCTACATTTGGTATAAGTTGCACTCGACAATACCTTAAAAACTTTGCTTTTCAGAGCCTACTGTCCTATACAAATTTATAAAATCATTGCTATTAGTTATCATCAAAGTAATTAGTCTTATGAAGAGTTAATAGATATGATTGACCTTGTTGGTGAATCTAAAAGAAACTCTTTGCTAGCATCCATACCTTATGCACAGTGATTCCTCGTAGAAGTCAACAAAACCCAGAAACCTTCGAAAGTATAAAGGAACGGTTCGAGTGAACTGAAAGTATTGAATATGACAAAAATAGCGGACAAAATCAATAACTGGTGAGGATAAAAAGTTTATGGTACTTGACCGCTAATAAGATAGGCATAGGACATTGTTAATAAAAATGAAAGAGAATAAAAAGGAACAAACTGTCACAATAAAATACCGAGTGTTGCATTTAAAAAAAATAAGTTTTTGGTATGTGAAAATTTCGGAAAGTAGGTTTTGAAAAAACAAAGTTTTTCGAGGTATTGTCGATTGCAACTTATACCAAATGATGCAGAATTTTCTTGCCTACAAGCACCACCAAAGTTAATGTTTTTACTTTTCAGAACAATGTGAAAATAATTTTTTTCTGAACACGTGTTTTGGTCAAATATTTTCAAAAACAATTAGTAACTCAAAAACTATTGACTTAATTTTGAAAAAGAAAAAAGTTGAATAGGCAATTTACGGCAGTACTAGAAAATTCAAAAATATGTAGGATGTCATTTACAAAAATTAAGTTCTGTAAGTTTCCGGTGAAACCGGAAGTGAGTCACAGCTTAAAGTATTTTTACAATATGCGCCACAAGCAACCATTAATCTTCCACTAATTATTCTTTCTTTTATTTAAAACACTAAAGAGCAATTGAAGAAGCGGCTACTAATGACTCACCCTGTATAATACAAATAATTTTATGCTATGTTTTATCTAGTATTATATTGAAATAAGCAGTAATGTGTTCAGAAATCAAAAATATTATTCAATTCTAATTGGTAATTAAATAATCAGTTAATGCAATGTAGGTTTTAAAAAAAAAACAACACATTACCTGCAATCACCTGGTATATAGTTGTTTGACAGAAAAGTATTTTCTTTTTCTTCCCTTAGTGAAAATTGCATGGATAACGTCGTCGTTATACATTTCTT
Organism: Amphimallon solstitiale; assembly: GCA_963170755.1. Lineage (NCBI taxonomy): Eukaryota > Metazoa > Arthropoda > Insecta > Coleoptera > Scarabaeidae > Amphimallon > Amphimallon solstitiale. The sequence goes on along the minus strand of OY720681.1, from coordinate 47,705,265 downwards.
CATGATGAGATGTCCTGCTTCCTTAATTGATTCTCCAGAGATATAAAACTTGTATCTAAAAAGTAAGTTAAAGGGTTAAAACGCACAAGTGTTTCATAAAATAAATATTTTCCTCTTTGTCGTTTTAAAATGTTAATATTATATTATACCCTGTCTCAGAATAAGAAGGAGTGATTCAAATATCCCGCTAAAACATGGAACACATAGTTTAAAATTTAGTAGACAATTTGATGTCACATCATGACTATTGAGGTTAGAAGAACTGTATTAATTCTAACTAAGGATTTAGCTGTTTTGTGTTTCATTTACTACTTTCGTTAAAATAGATGGATGTGCCGCTTTTCATTCTACCAGTCGAAGCAGCAATACGAGTGCACGGCAATTGGAAACAGGAGAATAAAGTTATAAACACAAGTAGGTGCATACATCTATAATTTGATTAATACAAATAATAAATAGAAATATTTACATCGGCTGAAGTTGTTTACACGAACTAAAAGATAATTACATATACCTACACATTACTAATTATTATTCCCTACTAAAATTTATTTATTATGAAAATATATAAAGTATAACAAATATTTATTTCTACTATATATTGGAAATGAACAATAATTTAGTGTTCGTTCACATCATGTTAAAAAGATTAAAAATGTACATGGTCGGCACAATTTTTCCAAATACTTATTGTAACATTTGTAATTGCTTCTGTCAAAAGTTCTCTTATAACTGGTATTCTGAAAGGGAATTTTTTGAAGCAACTTCATCTTATGTATCAATTCAGATCCTATATGAAGTATTCTTAATTGCCTATCTTTATCGGTATGGCTATTTAATCCTACAGGTTTTCAACAAAGCCTGTCATGCACTCATTATACTTGTGGCAATCCAAACTTTTTCCCATATTCTCCAACAAATATTTTCACCTTTTTCTATTAGTACAGGTTTCTTTACGTTTGACATATCTGAAATATAATATGTACATACATGAAAATGAGGTAATATAATTAGTATTTAATTAACACTTACTTGAAATTAATGAGTCAATTCTAGAATATATGTGAGTTGTCCAGTTCATTTATGGTATGAACTCATCTATAGTTATTTTTGCAATGATATTAATTGTTGAAGGTATAATTTTTGCGCTGACGTACAGTATTTTTGACAGATTTATCAAATTCAAATTTTCAAATGCATGATCACTTGTTCCTTAGGTCTTCAGCCGTCTGATCAACGCATGCTCATGTTGTACATAAAAGTACGGATTTTATTTAATAACAATAAAGTATAATAAACCAAAGTAAAAATGTAAGAGACTAGGTTATGGCTTGACTATAAACATAAAATGGCGTTTTGTCAAACTTATTTTTCCATGTTAAACTTGCCTACGCAAGAACCAATGAAATACTTTAAAAATGTACGCCATTTTGGCGCGATATTTGAATCACTCCTTTTTATTCTGAGACAAGGTATAGCAGTTTTAAAGTTATTTTTCTTTGGTCTAAGGCTGCACAGCAATTATACAAAATACATATTCTTTCAAAGTATAATACACATAATTTCCACAAATTATTAGGTTGGTGTACACAAGTTAGACGAACTACCTATTTGTGAAGTTAATTAAATATTAATCTGACATTTATAAATGAAAATAAAATTATTAACACAATATTCAGTGAGAATTTGAAGTTTAAAACCTTTGTCAAACATTGTGTCTTCTTGTTATTGTATAATTGGTGTGCAACCAAAGTTATAATATGATTAAGATATTATAACGTTACTTTATTATCATTTATTTAACACATATATTTCTGGACGTCTTCCCTGATATTTAGATTGCCGAAGTGTCCTTGAAAATCGGTCTATTAGTGGCGTCTGCCGGCTGTCGTTATAATACAGTTTTTATATTTAAGGGGGGCTTACGCTTCAAACACAAATAAACAAAAGCTCAATGCATGTTCGACTGGAATTAGTTTTTAAAATAAAGTTTCTGAAACAACAACGCAATAAAAATGCACCTAATACACTGCTTGGCTGGCTGCTGAACATAGGTAGTGTGTGGAAGGGGGGTATTTAGATAGACGGCGCCAGACTGTAGCGCCAGAGAAACTGTGACATCATCCCTTTTAATCTACTTTATATCCAACACTGATCTATAACCATTTTTTAATGTTAATAGCATATAGATTTTTGTTGTCAATACAATATCAGTATCAAATAGTTAACCAATATATTACCAATGTAGACAACGTTGGTCTGATGTCAAACCAACGACATAAATGACATTTACGTGATATCGGAATTTTATGTTCGTATAACATTGGGTTTTGGGTCACTGATATTCTACCGATCTTAGAATGTTGGGCTTATGTTGGCCTGCTTTAATAGTGACGAACTTGGCTAATAGGGTATAATTTTATACAAACATTGAATTTTTCAGAAAAATGGGAATAAGTCAAAAACTTTAGATTTTAGGCCTCTACTATCTTATTACTTTTTGACTAAAAACTATACAGGGAATACAAAAATGCAATAATATATAGAATGTCCTATTTAAAGAAGTATAACTACGGTTAGCCACCTAGTTATGGAACACTCTGTATAATACAAAATATTTTTTAAATGTACTCCAAATTAACAGCTATCACTAGAAAAAAAACCGCTTCGAAATATTAAAGGCATAATCGGCCTTACCTGCGGAGATGACACACCCTGTATATTTTATGTTAAGATAATTATTGAATATTTCTCAATATTCAGACACAAAGGAAAATTATGCATAAATATACTCTTAAAAATAACACAAAAAGCGCACACTGTATATATAATAGAATGTAACAAAAGAATTGTTGACCGGTGTTATCAACCATCCCTTATGAGATCTTGAAAACGGTGCGGTGGTAGAAATGCCCTTGCAATTATTATAATTCATGTCTACCACTTGACACTACTTTGTAGGCAACGTAAACAAAACTTGTATTACTCGAGACCTATTCAGAATATCCTGCCTTTGACTTCGACCTAATTAAGGGAATGTGAACACCTATTCCGCCAACCAGTATAAAGTTGATTAACTGTAAATAGAAATTCTCAAGTGCAAAAGGCGGAGAAAGACGAGACGTGTCATTTCAAAGGCAGAAGCACTATATAATTTTTTGCACAATCCTATACATTACAGGGATATATATATTATATTAGAAATATTACTACAGCATTAGTACTTTATTCAAAGTTACTCTGAATATCTATATTCTAAATAACTTTATATTTTCATGTCTACAAAAGAGTGAAAGTTCATTTAATATTAATCTTAATAAGGTGTTTAAAGTTTAAATTAGAACAATAATAATACAACCAAAGCTTTGATCATTAAATAAAATTGACCTCTGCCAGTTCATTTACGAGACCTCAGGTAACTAACATATTGTTTACTTTTATCTAAACAATAATAGTCAAAGAAAGTGATGGGCAGATACCAATATTTCTAGGTGATTGTCAAACATTTTGTTTGAATATTGTTGTATAGTTAAACATAGACAATATTAAGCTTATACAAACTTTGCTTTTGTAATAAGTTTTTGTTTTAGCTCTATAATTTTGTATATAACAAGAAAAATTTAAAAACAAAATTTTAAATTATAGACTAGTAAGATACTTTTTCGATTTTTTCGACACACACGTTCTTGGTTTCCATTTTAATTAAGTGCAGAAGAAAACCAAATCAAAATAGTAATAAATAGGAACTTTTCATTGTTTGCATTTTTATTGCTGTTACGCCTCATTAATTATATTACTACTTACTTCTATTACTCCTTAATATCTTAAGGGGGTGCAAGTGCTGGACAAATCGCATTTAAGATTACAGTTGGTTACGAATTAAATTATGCCCATAAAATAACTTACACTAAGTAATGAAATACAACTGTTTAAATTTTCAATATATATTTTTAAATTTTAGATGTTTCATAATATTATCCTTCCATCAGGTATTTGAAAACTATAATTTATATTTGCAGGCCTTTATACACCTAACAATTAGTAGGAAGAGTAAACAGTTAAAAATTTGGATTAAGTAAAGGGAAATTGTGAATATGATTCGAACTTATTATTTACAATTACATCCAACTATAAGTTAAGCTTTTAACTTTTACATTATAAGTGAATATTAATTGGAGAAAATAAAAAAAAAAAATCACATTTGCAATTTCTTTCTTTTTCCTTTATTCTAATTTAAATATCCTCCATATTCGTCATACAGACACATTTTTTATATTTCTTGCATGTAAATAAAGACAGTTCATATTTAATATTTTGTCTACTTTATATTTATTATTTTAAATAAATGTCTGTATTGAGTTGTTGGTTTTACATAAAATAAATTCGTCATTAAGTCTTTTTCGTTCTAATAGTCCCAACTTTTTCTGATAGTTATCCAATAAGAATATGTGATAAAAACATAATTACAGTTTTATTTTTACTTTTGGGTAAATTAATAATAACATCTTTTTTGTCTTGCTGGAATCTCACTGGCTATGTCTATTAAATAACTACTGTCGAAAGTTACAGTGCATAAGCTACAAAATTTTCCTTATGAGTGATAATTAAATTATAGATCATTGCTTGATAAGGTGATAATTTCTCTGTTATGAGGTCAAGAGATAGTGTGTGTACTTTGGTATCTGCTAGCTTCTGGCAAAGCTACCAAATTTTCCTTATGAGTAATAATTAAATTATAGATCATTGCTTGATAAGGTGATAATTTCTCTGTTATGGGGTCAAGAGATAGTGTGTGTACTTTGGTATCTGCTAGCTTCTGGCAAATCTAGAATTCCTATTTACCTCTTTTATGACCTATAGATAATTCTAATAATCGAAAGCAATAACATGGAAAAATATTACCACAATTATACATAACTTTTACTTGTGCAGTTTCCATAAATGAAATTAATATATCGTCAACTACCTAAACCAATAACTGTAATATTTTAATAATGAGTCTACCCAATTATATTAAGGGTCCTCGCTAGTGGATCTGTCAACAATGGCAAATAGCAGATTTTAGAATCCAGATATTTTTGTTGATTTTAAAGATGGAGAAAACCTTTCAACGTCAACTTATGAAGAATTTAGTAATCTACCCGGCTGAAGAATCAAATTTAGAAAAAAATTATCGGATTACAGAAAATTAATTAATATGTCAAAATATTAAAAACCAGTTTTCCCAAAAATGCTTCGGAGGAGATTTGTTTGTTTGGGTTCACGTTATAAATTGAATAGAAAGCTACCCGGCTGTGCACTTATTTTTCGTTCAACTACTCTTTACTTTGTTTAAAATGAATATAAAATAAATTAGAATTAGGCAACCCACATTACAATGAATTGTTATTCTGCTATAAATATTTTCCGCAGTTACAAATGTGTAAATAGTTGGACATAAATGAATTTTTATTCGCTTAGATATTGAGTTATTATTTCAAATATTTATTATATGTTCCCTATGTGTAAAAGTACTCGGACACCCTTGGCTTATTAAATTATGTGCGCATAGCACCAATATTACATTTCCCATTCACTAGCGAGGACCCTTAACTACAAATTATTATTATTGCAATAATTAACAATAAAAATAATAACCCATCTTTTAAGAACTACCAACAGGTTCAAGCGAAAATATTTGTAAGTTATTATCGATAAGTAATAATTACTTAGGGTTTAACTTCAGTTTACAGAACACGGAGTTTTCATAATTGAAAATATTATTCAATATATTCGTACAATGTATTCGTTTTGTACATTTATGACATTACACATAATTATGTAAATCTGTCTATCCAAATTCAAACTCAGCCAGAGGACATTCTTCAACAGTATGTTTAACTGATTCAATCTCAGCTCGGCAATCACAAACTGGACTCGCAGTCACATTCCCCTTGAAAAACATACTCTTCTCCTCTTGAAACCAGTTGATCCACTGATGCTACATGAATTTCATTTGTTTTTGGATGTACCTTCGATATTAAGTTGACAAATCTTAACAGTTGGACCAATATTCCTAACAGAGACATAATATAAATTCAAACTTGAAAAATTATACCTGTCATATGACCGTGAGGATCTTGGGGATCTTGTACGGTCTTCCAAGTGATGGTTATTATGGACAACATTATATTCTCCATTTTGGACCATCGTAAAGATGGTTACCATCGACCAAAATCAAACAAAATTAAAGAAATATAGAGTAAAACTTAAAAATAGCTAGAAAATAGAAACTTAAAATTGATTGGTAATTGATAATTTAAAATAACATTTCTATCCATATAATATGTCAACGTATAACCAATCGATTAGCACCAATATCTAATATTAGCCCAATACTATGCCTTACCAAGGAACGCATATGCCTTCCCTAATTTGAAATCCTTTCTAGTATCATATACTATGATTTTGATTTAATGGGTAAATGGCTCTATTAACAGAGAACCATTTATTGTAGTTGTTGTTTGAACATGTCTCCATATACCCAAGTAGGTTTGAAGTTAAAAATTTGTTGGATCCGAGGTAGGTATTTTTCCCAGTTCTATTAACTGTTGATTAGTTTTTCAATTCACCAGTGCGCGAAAATATGAAGCAGCGAAGTTGCTAATTATTTTACTCATTTACTTGTGTGAATCTAGTATAAAGTTATTCAAACTAATTCTGAAGATCAGATATCTGTATGTATACCCTTCTTTATTTTATAATCTACATTAGAAGTACAAATAAGTGGTTTCCTAATCGGTTATTAGCTACATCAAGACCGGACTTGCCAGAACACATATTTTCGATACCAGAATCTCTCATGAGCATTTATTACTTGAGGGATGGAGTCAAAATTTGAAATAGATTTTTGTTTATAATCATCGACGGTACAAGTATAAAAGGCACACATCTGACATCAGTTCGGATGAGGGCATACGTTATGCTAAAGCTTATCAAAAAGGAAATCATCGTTATTATTTAAGAGTGGCGTTTACCAACAAATAGAAACTTATGCAACTTATATTAGTCGCGGGACGGGTAGACGCAAGCGGGTGTGAGTAAGTGGAAGTAGACGATATTCGGTTCTGTCACAGCGTTCGGTTTTATTCACAGATTCTGTCATAGATAAAGAAATACTATAGATAGGAAACATAATGTATAAAGAATGAGTACTTACGGAACTGTTGATGTTGTTGATGTTTTATAATAAGCCAATTTTCGCTTGCCCATAACTGTTATATTATTATACACTCGAATATTATAGGTATATATGACATTTAAATGCGAGTGACAGTTTGTAATTAAACTGTCACTCGCATTTAAGTCTGCAATAGCCAATGCCTTTTGCATCACAAACCCAAATTTGAGATTCTAAAATTACAAAATGAGTTTGAAAAACGCGAAACGGCGATGCCTTAATTTTCGATAGGTAAACACCCCTCTTAAGATAGAAGCATATTTGTTTAAAGTGATTTTATTGGGGATGAAGTGTATAATATATTGCATTAATGTTTATGCTTATATGGTTTTTACTCTATAATTGTTGATTTTACCCAAAATATGGTGGTACTTGTATTTTTCTTACCTATAAAGAAGAAGAAAATATGCTTAAAGGTGCCATATAAAATTATTATAAAATAGTCAATTAGTATTCTGATCAATTCGAAATCATGAATTCAGGTAAGTATACATTAATTTGAAAATTTTATTCTAATTTGTATATATAAAACATTAATAATTTTTCTGTGTAGATAATCTATAATCCATGTAATAATATTAGTCAACTGTTGATGACTTTGACTTTGTTAGCGTTATTAGCACGTAGTTACTATTAATCAGTTGCGTCATAAATGAATCGAAAGACAAGTTCATAGATCGGGAACCTGATTAATTAAACTTGAGTGCGCTGAAACAAGAAGTATTATTTTTTGATGTGACAGTACATAGGCAACATTCTGTATGAACACCGCTGATAACACCATGTATTTTATTTAAAATATTAATGCGTAGGTAATATTTCGTCTGTACTACACTATATTTACAACTACATGATGTATTTGTATGTTTAATTTCGTATTATATGTATATAGGTCGATATTTTTATACTTGTTTTACCTTAAAATAATGCAACTTAGTTTTATACATATCTTCTTGTCACAGAGACTTTCTTATACGAACATTTTTGGTTTCGATATTATTGCACATATTCACGTTTCGAAGTCCCCTAATACCGAAAAAGTGGTTTTAAAAAATATCTCTCTCTCTCTCTCTCTCTCTCTCTCTAGCTACATAGCTGCCGAACGACTAAGGCCATCTATACCAAACTCTATATTCACGAGTATAATCGTCCTCTTGAGATCTGATTAGATTTTTAGGAAAAGCTGTAGACCTGTAGTAGTAGTTTACTTTAGTGAAAAAATCAAATCTTACCAATATTTCATCACTACTGAGTTTAAACAAATTTATAAAGAATTGAAATGTATATAAAAGTTAATTCGATAAAGATAATTAAAAAGCTCTTTCTAAATTATTACTGGAAGTAGGTCTCTTACTCCTATTGAAAAGTAGTTATTTTTGGGAATATCTCGAAGTTATACTTTCAGGACGTATATACCAAGAATAATAAGTAATATCACAAGTATACATATATACATTTATACGTAAACGTATATGCACATATATACGTGTTGAGATACACAACATACATTTAGGTGTCATTACCAACAGCGAACGCACAGACACGTGTTTCGGCCTTTGAGGCCTCTTCAGTGTACGTGGTGCTGTTGGCAATGATCCACAACTAAAATCGTGTCTTATGTCCGTTGAACCGCAAAGTGCCGGTGACAATATCTCAGCGACATATGATTGAAAAAATCACTTTTTCTTCATCACGAACCTCCAATATTTCCTAAAATCTCGACGTTGAACATTTTCATGAGAATACTTTCCTATACTAAGCATTATACGCCTTTGGACCTTCTAAGAGCGGCCAGTTTGGTAGATACTAGAATTCAAAGAGAAATTAAATTGCTAATGCAATTATTTACCTGATGCATTACTGCTTGCCTACAGGGAAATATTCGACTCCATGGTGATGAGCAAAAGCAGGGGACAATTTGAAGTCTAAAAAATAACATTAACTTAAAAATCAATTAACCAATTTCTCCTTGATTAAAGTAATTATTTAAACAGTTCGTGTTTTCCGCGAGATCTCTAATCCCGCAAACACGAAACGGTAAATTGAATAAACCTTTCGTGTGACGAGAATAATGCACAGGAATAAAAGAAGCGTTTATTGCGAAATTTATTTTTATTGTGCGTCGTATTACGAAATCGTAGAACAATTCAATTAAGCGGCAAAGTTAACAGAGGACGCTGTTACATCACAGGCATACACACACACACGCACGTATTGTGTTTACAGTAACAGGCTCTGACGTAGATTGAACGACGTTGACACGCGAATACCCGATTCATCCAGTCATAAGTCATACAACATATCGAATATTAAATTAGAACTTGTGGATCGATAATGTCTGGATCTTCGCATAGGGAGTTTACGGTACCAGGAGACATTATATGAAGATATTACCATGATTATCTCTGTTCTACGTCGACATCATACACAAATAATTTATAAGTTTGTTGCGCTTTCGAGTGATGATGCGTTCTCTTGTAGTTAACGGAGTAATATACAAATTATCAATGAGAAGGTTGTTATCCTAATATATGTCTTGTTGTCGCCAAATATATAAATAAGACATAAGGAGTTAAGAAACTATTGTTGTGAATTAAAAGTTTGTTTTGTAGTTTCGTTTTAGGTACTGTAGAACACTGATCAAATATGCAACCCGCATGCTACACATAAAACATTGAAACGCAGTTAACAGGCCAAAACTTATTGATTTTTATTTGAATAACACACTGAATTTAAAAAAATTATATGCAATATACATATAAGATCGTACACCAAGACCTTAGGTTAATTTTAGAAAACTTAAGAGACCTCTGTAGAATCATAGAATACTTTTTGTACTCGCCGCCTGTAAAGTCACATTTGGCGCACGTGTAGCTCGACTGGGAAATACGTTTTCCTGGTTGAGGCGACTCTAAAAATTGAAAAAGACACTGGCACTTTGGGACATTTAAAAAAAAATCTAACTTGGTAGTAATAAAATTTAGTCTATAAAATGCTACTTCCCTCCACTATTCTTCACTAAAAGTTGGGGAAATAGGAGTAATAATTAAAAATTCATCGAAAAAAATTGTGGCGCCATCTAATTGACGATATTTTAAGCGACATCTTAAGCAAGATTCACGCGCCATCTATTTGTACCACATCGACATTCATATTGACAGTTCGAATTGTTTGTATTTAAACCAAAAAAACGCAATAAATGTACTATAAATTTATAAATATAAGAATAAATACCTCATGCAAACATACACACACACAATGCAAACATTGTGTAAGAATATAATAACTCAATTTTAAGGAAAGGTGAGTAATAGTTACGTACATGAAATGCTTAAATTAATTAGGTAATCTATCTTAGGTTAGGGATGGTACCAATGACATTAATCAATAATATTTTTTTAATTTAATGTTCGTACAAAAAATATTGTACAAACCACTTGCGTGAAGACATCTTCCACGCATTCGCGCAATTAAAAGCACTCGCTTCCTGCGGTCGCTCGTGCTTACAATGTGCGCTCATGCGGGAAAATAGTCTTCCCGCACTTGGTTCGTAAATAGCTATTTCTCAATTGCGTCTAACACAGCGATTCTCAACCTGTGGGGTGCCCCCCCCCCCCAGGGGGGCGTGATAAAAATAAATGCCGGGCAGAAGTAAGGTAAAAGTACCTTTCGCCGACCACTTAAGGGGGCTCACGCAGAGGTGCCGACTAACTGCCGTGAGGTAGGACGTAAGAGGGTAACTTTGTACCACTTTAAGAGATAATATAAGGTAGTTATTACTAATGATCCGGACATGGTTAATGTTACTAATGTGAACACCGGTTTTTCTGACCATATGGGTCAAATTGTCGGTTTTTCTCCGGGCACCTGCTCTGACCTGGATTCAAATGTTAAAGAGATCACGCGTATTAACTTAGATATTAATGAATTTAGATTTTTTGTTTAAAAAGTATTCGGCTGAACTAGACAGTGGGCCCGATGGCATAGATTCTTTTTTCTCTGCTTTTTTGGGTTTGTTTCTGTGGTGTTTTTCTGCTGCAACAAGAAGGAAACAATGTCAGATAGGAAACAATAACTACTCACATAAACATAACATTATTTTTTCGGCTGACTTGCAGAATCAACTGGATTTGCTAAGGCGCATGGGTTGGCTATGCAAGGGTAGTGACAATAACGAATTAAAAGAAAACTATAGGACAATGAAAAAACAAATCAATCATGCAATTGAAAACGAAAAACAGCACTTTTATCATTGCAAAATTAACGAGTCTGGGAATAAAACGAGAACACTTTGGGAACTGACTAACAGTGTCAGGGGTAAGTCAACTGTTAAAGGAGATACACATATTTTGCATCATGGTCAGTTAATTACTGATCAGCGTTATGTTTGCGATTTGTTTGGGGAATATCTGTCCACCATCGCTGAGTCGAATCTGCAGCAGCACTTTGGAGATAATTTATCAAACGAATGTACTAATGGACAAATGAATGATTGTGGTGGATGATGTTCGCCGGACTATTTATGGTCTTCAGAATAACAAGTCAGCTGGGATTGATGAAATTCCAGTAAAACTCGTCAAGGAGTGTGCCTTGGAGATATCGCCGATGATTGCTGATATTGTTAATCGCTCTGTAATGGAGGGAGTGTTTCCCTCAGCACTAAAATGTGCAGCTATTGTTCCAATTATTAAAAAGGGAGATCCGAAAATGATCGAGAATTATCGACCTATATCTCTTCTAAGTATTTTTTCTAAAATAATAGAGAAGATGGTTAGCAATAAAATTGAAATATTTTTAAATAAACATAACATTTTGACTCGCTCTCAGTATGGGTATAGAAAACGGTATTCGTGTCAAACAGCTGTAATGGAATCCACCCAATACGCGTACGATTGCTTACACAGGGGGGAGTATGTGGCCTTAGTGTCTTTTGATCTTTCAAGGGCTTTCGACTCTGTAAGGAGCGACTTTGTTTCGGACAAAATATATAATATGGGTTTTCGAGGCTCCATTAACAAATGGATAGTCTCTTACTTGAATGATAGAAAAATTGTTATAAAAATGAATCAGACTAAGTCAAATAAATTTGATTTAAACTTGGGAACTTCTCAGGGGAGTGTTTTGGGTCCATTGATATTTTTAGCATATGTGAATGATTTGCCTGACCACATAAGTCACGGTAATGTCTATATGTATGCGGACGACACCAATATAATAGTGTCGGATGCAGATCCTGATATGTTACACTGTAAACTTAGGACTGTGATGGATCAATTTTTTAATTATTGTAACAAAAACGCTTTGGTGGTCAATATTCAAAAGACTGCACTTATGGAGATTCACAACAAACGAAGGTCTCCAATTAACATAAATCTTGATTTCAATGGAAGTATGTTGGGTGAGAGCGCGTCGGTGAGGTTTCTGGGCTCAATTATTGACTGCCATCTCTCATGGGAGGAAGAGATAGATCGCATATGCCAAAAGTTGAATAAGGGTTTCTACGCTATTTGTACTTTGAAGCGCATGTTGTGCAGTGAAACGCTGTTACAGGTGTATTATGCCCTCGTTTATTCGGCGATCTCGTTTAATATTACTGTTTGGGGGCAATGTAGTGACGTTGGACAGGTCTTTGTTCTCCAAAAACGTATTATTCGCTTAATATTCAATATAAAACCGAGAGACTCTTGTCGGGATGCATTTCTGACGCGTAAGATCCTAACAGTGACGTCAATTTATATTCTGAAGCTCTTGACATACATTTTCGAACATAAGGATTATTTTCTCAAAAATTCTAACTATCACAATTATAATACTCGTGCAAAAGCGGATATACGTTTGGACAAGGTAAATTATATGTACTACAAGAAATCACCCATAAGTGCTGGATGCCGATTATTTAATCTGCTTCCAGAGAGGTTAAAGTCACTACAAAATGTAAACGTGTTTAAGAGGAGGCTAAAAGATGTATTGCTTACTAATGTCTTTTACAATATTGAAGAGTTTGAAAATTATTTTAAAAATAACTGACTTGGCTGTGCTCAGCGGACATTTCTATGCTACTCTGTGACAAATGTTTTTAATGTTTGTTTTCCGTCTTGATTTATTATTACCTTAGGTATGAAATGTTATTTATATTTACATGTGTGTGTACCTGTGTGTTTTTTGTATTTACTTTTATAATTGCATACTTAATTATTTGTGACTTGTTCCATATACATTTGATTGTATCCTTAGGAACGAATAAACTATTATTATTATTATTATTATTATTATTATGGTGTGATAAGGATTTATTTTTGAGCATAACATTGTTTAAGTTAACATTTAAATTGAATAGCCGATCTACTTTAATTGCACATATATATTTTAAATATGCATATATTTTTAACTTCCGAAAATTCGAAAATGTTCCCTTTACCGACCATATTTTGATATGTTCCCATTACCGACCGTTGGTAGGAAAATAAGAACTTTTTGCCGACCGTTATAAAAAAATAGAGAATATATTCCAAAATTAATTGTTTCCTCTGAAAATTTACTTTTTCACAAATAAAATGAGTAAATTGCCTATTTTAGGTAACCTAAATAAATATAATTTAAGAAAAAGGAAATAAATAAACGCCAAAAAATAATTATATATTTAAAATAATTTATTTATGCAAGTAAATTTTCAATTTTTGGCACAGTGTAAACTCCACGTTTGTTGATAAGTGTGGGCTAGTCTATACTGCATAAAATCTTCCTCAAAGTAACTAAGGACAACCTTTTTATTGGGCCACTTCCAATGAGCAACGTTTTTGGGCCATTGTTTTAACAAGGGTGCCGTTATCGTCCAAATCCCGTTATTACTCCTGGAAATTCTTCTTCGTAAGAAACTACAACGTAGTCTCTCTTTTTTCTTTCTGGTTTTCCTATTTCAGTTTTTTTATGCTTTTTCTGTTTTGTTGCAGTCGATCCTGCAGCTTTGTGATTTTAAATTTGTCGTTTTCTTAGCCTTTCAGCATTTTCATTTTCTTTTCTTTTTTCATCTAATTTCCTCTGGTATTCAATGTATTCTTCAGATGAATCTACTGTGGAGGTAAGCTTTGTAGCAACTTTTTTTTTTTTATGTTTTCGCTCTGGCCAAAGGAATGCCTTTTTAAAATATGCAATTCCTTTGTTTTAATTTCCGATGGGATACAAGTATTAAATAAGAAAAGTACGTTTCTTCAATTTTGTCTGTCGGCTTGTGTGTTTATGGATAACACTATAATTGTTTTCTTTATCAGATTTTGAACGGGGTTAGTTTTTGGGGACCAAGTATAAAAAAATTATAAATTTAAAATTACAGAAATTAAAATATACAAAATTTGTACACGCTCCTGTATTTAGCCAATAATATTAATATATCAAAAAAGTTTGAAGTGGAAGAATTATGGACAGTTTAAAAGCAAACCAAAAGTACTGTTTTATTAGGTCGGTAAACGGAAAATTATTGACTTTAAGAAATTAAGAGATAAATTAAAAACTGCTCCTCTCTCATTTACTCTGCGATCTAATAAGTGCCTCAAAATCAATATAAAATAAGGATACTTTTAAATTAATTATGAATTTTTATAGAATGGCATATTATTAATTTGAAATAAATTCACGCAGAATTATGATAGATATTAAACAGTGCAATCATTCTGTTTATTTTTGAAAAAAATGATTAAAATTTTGTGGTCGGTGATAGCTCATTAGCCTAAATAATAAAAGTATTTTCCAAATAACTTAAAACATATTTATAAAGCTATTTATTTGCCTGATAAAATATTAAAACGGTGTCATATTCCCATTATCGACCGACCGGTGGGCAAATGGAGCCTATGTAATAAATCTTTTACCGACCATTTTTGCTTTTCCAGTACATTATAAACTATTTAGAAAATTACTGTAAACTGTCTGTATTCTGCAATAAAAAAACTATATATCAACATAATATAGGATAAAAATTGTGCATACTTACCAAATTTTTGTTTTATGTTCCATAATATGAAAAGTAAAAATCAGTCAATTTTGACGTAAAAACTTTCTCAACTTACAAGCAAAAAACCGCCCATCCATCTGATACACATTTTCTATTTGCACATGTAGTTTATTTATTTAGTTTTTAATTCGCAAATTCGACTGGCCTGCTTATAGTCCAGATCTCAGTCCTATTGAACATTTATGGGATCACCTCCAGAGGCGTATTCGTCAACGCATAGTCGTACCAGAAACTCTTCAAAAACTTAAATTTGTACTTAAAAAGAAATTTAAGGAAATTCCGCAAGACTACATAAGAAATTTAATTAATTCAATGCCGCAACGATTACGTGTTTTGATTGAAGCTCGTGGAGGACGTACGTTATTGATATTAGATTAGAATTAAAAGTTACCAATTATATTTTTAGAAGTTGAGAGAGATATCATGTTCAAACTTCTTTTTTCTACTCCCATACTTTAATTGTATTATTAGATATGCCGAACCTGTACTTTAACGAAGTCCATTACGATACAGATTTTCATTATGATACAAGTTTATATCCAATAGGAATACAGATTTTTCATTACGATACAACTTTATATCCAATAGGAATGCGACATTGCAATATTCAAACAATATTCAATATGGCGACTGCCTATCTGACAGATATACAAATTAAATAAATCTGACAGTTCTCTGCAATTTACAAGTAATTACTTAAAATTTGTGCTTTTTTGAAAATATAAACGGTAAAAATGAGGGATAATGACAGTGAAATGTAACATTTGAGTCCACCAGAAATTATGGAACAAGCCTTAGTAACCACGAACAATTTATTACCAGCTAAATACACAAAGGTGCATGGAAAATTTTAACCTCAATTTATGAAATGGAATGTTCAAAAACTAATGTTTTATTATGGGGTCGTAGAAAAAATAGTGTATGCAACTCGCATTTAATGGCTATTAAGACACTCGTATTCATTACAATACTCGGCTTCGCCTCGTATTGTAATTTTCTTACTCGTGTCTTAATAGCTATCATTAAATGCTCATTGCATAATATACTATTCTTATTTACTAAAATTAAATTTACTTCTGTCAAAAATTGCCTTAGCACATGAAAAATTTGCATATGTTGCATATTGTAATGGCACAGACTATTTTTACATATTAATATTATAATTTTACCATATTGAATAATTTAATTAATCATACTTTTATTAAAATTTAACATATTTGAAATCAATGAATATATTACTGTAATGTTAATTCACATATAGTCATTTTAAGTTTTATTATGTATTTATGTATAAGTATCGTGGCGCTTAAACATACGTGTTTATTCAAGATTGGTGTTGCGTTCACACGGTGACTTAACTATTTGTATGTGAAAGAGTAGCAGGAAGGCCCGGACTATTTAGAAAGTGGGGAATCACAGGCGTTCACTTATAAAAAGCAAGAATACGTGTTGCGAATGATGAGTCGAAAGCTAGACTTTGAGTCGAAAGGCAAACTCCGAGATAGACTCCTGTAGTGGGTCGGCAACAGCCAGAAGTGTTGTTCTTAATTGTAATTTAAATAAAGAATCGACAAATCAGTGTAAAAAGTGTATCGATTCCAGTAATTAGTAAAACAGCGATTGAATAAAAGTATTGTTTTTTCTCAAAAGAACAAGAAATTGTGTTTCAGGGCTATGTCCAGCACATGGAAAGCCATATTGGACACATGAGGGATGTAAAGGGATGGCTTGACAACGATTTGGATGACTATGTCTGTAGAAATTGTGAATTGGAGCTTCAATATACCATACATGCTCTTGCCCCTCTTATCATACGGTTCTGCCCCGGGGGGTGCAAGATGTTGGATTATACTTTTTTTTTTGTTTTTGTAATACATGTATCGATTTAATTTAACGTTATTGCTTTACATTAAGACTTTAATGTTTATATTAATAGTTTTAAAAATACAATAACTAAATAAACAAATATTTTACAAGTTATTATTCTTAGCTACCCGGTTCTGCCCCCCCCCCTTCCCCTACTATACTGATTAAGATACAACTCTCGTATGTTATTGTATGTCAGATTTTTACTAGATAATTATATTCACACACACAATCATATGATTGCTATAAATATGCTATTATTGACGTTTAAATTACCAGTCTTCTTCATATCGAGTGATAAATTTTTCGCGAAGTGAAACCTCTTTCTGGTTCTGCCATTCTTCATCAGAATATTTGACTGCCCGTGCCTTTTGTCAATATTAGAATACATAACCGGCTATTATAAGTAGTGAATTGTATACAATTTCATTTACCATTTCTTCTAAGAAATACTATCAGAAAATACATTTTAAGTATGCCTCACGTTTCATTTAATAAAACTCTGTTAGAGCTTAAATTTAAATTGAATGAATATCCTGTTCAAAGTCAGTGCGAGCGTTGCGATCGTAATCTGGAACGCACCCTATAGGAGCGATTTGACTCAGAAGTGGAAATATAAACTTACTCAACGTATCTGAAGTCGTGAAGAGAGATGGTATATTTAAGACCACAAAAAGACTACACCTATTGATATATAATTGTGAATATTCAAGAAAACCAGCTCACGGCTAGTGGATTTCTTAACCCGTAACCGATAAAACTGTGATCTGTAAATTGTTCTTCCAATAGTACAGTGGGTATATCTGAAGTAATAATACTTAATAATAATAGTAATAATAATAATACTTATTATTATTATTGTTATTTAACCTTTCGTATGTAAGTACATGAAATATATACAAAAATTATTAGGTAAGTCATTTACAATATTACATAAATATCAGAGATCCATAAATTGTGATAGAGAGTAGAAAGGATTAGCCGTGGAGAACTGAATGCATTCTTCTTGAAAAACCTTAGGGTTAGTTTCATTTTTTATATCATTTTGCAGTTTATGAGATACGCAAAGCCGTTGAAAGGGCGGTCTGAGGAACTCATTGTCCCTAGTATTATAGGAATGATAATCTTTGTTTTTCTTGATATCCCTGCTTCTTATGTACAAAATCAATATACACTTGTATAAGAAGTAAATAGTTACTATTTTAAACTTTTTGTACAGGGGCGCTCAATGTGTTTGCAACTTGAATATTCCGAGGTATTACTCTAAAAAACTAATCCGTAAGAGATGTCAGACTGCACCAAACCGTAGTAGGTACATATGTGGAAACAACCAAGAAAATAATATTCTCATAATGTCAATTTGATACATCTATTTTGATTATCTTAAACACTGGTTTCTTACTTATACCTAGATATTTGACGTATTCTATGTATGTTTACACTACTGAATTCAATAAAGATTATTATTATTATTATTATTATTATATATACTTATTACCTTTCACCATCAACACATTCCATTTTTGCAAAACAAATAGTTAACTACTTTTCAGTTTATAGGCTAATATAGAAACCTATATATAAATCTTTTTAATTTATTCTATGAGTAATTTTTCTAACATTACTTTTTATTGCATTAATAGTATATTTATGAAAATATTCTGTCAGTCGTTATACTTTATGGTACAATTTTTTTTCTCAATTTAATGGCGCAGTACAAGTTTAAGTACAACTTGTAATGGGGAAAAAAGCCACCCCTGTTCATGTTGAGCGAATTTATTAATATATTTATGGACGTTGTAGTACGTTTTAATAACCAACTTAGTTCGCAAAGAAATTTACATTTATATTATAGTGTACGTTGAAGCCTAACATGCGAACTAAAAATTAAAACATCTTTTTGTTTTCGTTTAAATGACCAAGCGTAACTTTTTTATATACATATATATGTATATACATAAATATTTTTTATTTCAGAAGGTTTATTAGTGCGATAGACCTATAATAAAGGTGCTAACTTAGCGCGAAAATTTCTTTTTGGAAAAGTTGTACTTGTGTATTGATTTTGTTCCCGTTCATTTGAATATGTTATAAATATTATCTAAGAGTGAATGTTACTTAATTTAAGTACGTTGCCAAAAGCTGATAGTTTTTATAAATAATACGCGTAGGATCGAAGTAATTTGTAGTATACAAAGCTTTCGCATTGACAAATAAGCTCAACGTGGGCGCCAATATTAATGACTTTTTATATCCAATTTCGCTCTACCTACAATCAAATAAGTCGATAATAATTTACGATGTATAATCTAATTATTCTGTATATTATGATCTATTTTCAGGAACGAGTATTAATTTCCTCATGTAAGATAATTCTTTAAAGATGTAATTCTTGGTATCTCCAGAGAGCCTAATACTATTAAATGTAGATAACAGTGAAAAATTCGCAATAATAGTAATATAATATATTCTTTATTCATTAAGTACTTACATACACGTATTTGTTGGAAAAGTCAAAAAAATTTAATAAAACAAGCAGTTTTAAGATATAAAATATGTACATATAATATCAAAGTTGGAGAAAACAATTTGTAAAAATTAAAACTAGAAACCTTGAATGCTATGTTATATACTCCTAATACATTTTCTGTAACTACGATAGTTGGCGAAACTGCTTTTTAAATATGTGTATATTTGGTTTTCCTATAGTAACAGCTAAATGTTTATATATTTTAACATCATGTTAGAGGAAACTTTTGGTAATTAAAGATCTGCCTGTTTGAGGTGGCATAAGTTTGCAGTTTGAATATTTGCTTGTTAAAAAGCTATGATGATTTGTTGTTCCTAGAATAATTTTCAGTCGTTTTTGACAAAACAGTACATTTATAATTCCCGCACAGTTAGTATTTTATATTGTGTGAAACTCACTTTTTTTTAAACAGAAGACACAAATAAAATATGGAATTTTCAGTTAAGTTGACAGTTCATCTTCGGTCTAAGAAGAGTAACTTCTGTACCAATAAATATTTGTATGCTTGACGTAGCAGAAATCTTCGATTACTGTTTTCGAATAGTTACAAAAAAAAAACAGCTTAAACTTAAGCTGTTTTTTGCAAACTAATCTTCGAAAAAACAGGTATAGTCTTACAAACTTTATTTTGTAAATTAATGCTTTCCTTCTTCTTTATTATTACCAACGTGTCATCTGCATATTGTATAGAGCAATGCTCTAGGAAATTTGGTGTTTCAGTGGTACATAGCAAGAACAATAGCTGACACAGCATTTAGCCTGTAATGGAGACCGGGGCGGCGTTAGTTGCTCCGTTAGCGTCAGCGTATTAAATATGCTTATTTAATTAACTTAAAATGTTTTCAAGCTTGTTTGGCTAATTATTAATTATGAACCTGACCGTCCGCAGTCACCTATGCGAAAAAATTTCATTTGTCGATTGGGGTGCCTATGCGGTACACCCAGCTTCGGTCTCCTTGTCTTTTACTTCTGCATGCAAGAGATAAATAATGTCTAAGATCCTTCGATTTTTTGTGTGTGCTAAGTTAGTTAATCTAGTTACTGGTTATCGGGTTCCAATTGACAGTGTGTGGGAATCTTATTTAAGATCTACAGCTATAGCTCAGAGGGTAAATTTCAGTCCAGGTAAGATAAACAACTTTATATTTGTTCTTAAACTACAATGAATCTTAGTTACAACAAATTTTATATAAAAAATAAAATATTTAACCACATGTATGTTACAAAATTTTCAAATTGAAATTCTATACTTACTCACGTCATAATTCTTTTAAAACAAAATGAACAATGTCCTTTAAATCATTAATTAATGTAAACAACGGAGTCATTTGACGTACACTGAAAGAAATACTCTGACCTGTGTAACAAAAAATCATTTGCTAGTTATTTTTTGTTTCAAATAATAAGATATTTGCCACTGTTGTACATTATTGTTTTGTTAGATTACTTATAGCAAAATTTCGTGTGCTGGACGAGCAAATAATATTGTCTGCTTTATTTACGCTACTGTAACAAATTTCTTTGCTAAACGTGCAATGATTCAATCACATGACATTTAACCTTCAACGCTATTGGTTATAAAATCCCAAGAAAGGGAAAATAAAAGTATGTTGCAGTTGCAACTGACGCTTCCTCCTCGATATTAGTTGTGAAATAGGTTAGTTTTAGGTTAGCTTTTCTTAAAATTTATATAAATAAAGTATGTCGGCTTCAGTTCAAGACTTATTAGAATTATGGGGTTTTTCTGAGTATATATCAGTATTTAAAGGTAAGTAGGATTACTGTAGATATTTCGAACTGCTTTTATTATTATTTAATGCTTTATTCTCTTTTTAAAAACATGGAATCCTAATGTGATACATGTAAGTTGTACACAAACTTTATACTGCATGCTCCAAAAATTTATGAATCATTTCGCTATCATCTCTATTGGTGCCTTTGGTGTGTTGATTTCGAGTCGATTCTTTGTAAACATATAACATACCAGAGTATTATTTATATCTGCAGTTAATATACCATAATATAATAACATAGGTATTTCAATTATAATTAAAGCTAAACAAACGGTTCCTTTCTCAGACTTTCGAACAGTAAGAGTCATCCTACATGTAAAAACATATGGGAACGAATGTATTTACAAAAACATAGAATAACAAGTTCTATGTTTGAATAAATACTTGTATTTAACACTTCAAAAATCATTTATGTATCTACATAATTTACTATTAATTAATATATGTTTTAAAAATATATAATTAAGGCTGGCAGTGCAATATAATAACTCTAAGAAGTTAAACAAGTACTTAGTTTTAGTACCTATTATGTTACCACTTATTTTACAATACATAAGTAATGATATGTGTAATGTAATATCATTCGGACCCTATCGGGTTATTATTATTTATTTCAATGAATTGATTAAATTTGGTTACACAATAATCAAACATTTGCTGTGTTTTATATTTTCATAGTATAATACAAGAAAAGATGACAATGTACATCAATAGAAACCTAAAATCTTTAATTTAGGCCCTTAACATTATTTATGTATTGTCAAATAAGTGGTACTAAAACTAGTTTCTAACTTTTTACGGTTATTACATTCGGCTCTGTGCGAGCCCTGATTATATATTTTCGAAACATATATCGATTAATAGTAAATATAGGTAGATATATAAATGATTTTTGAAGTGTTGTATTCAAAAAAGAATACACGTATTTCTTCAAACAAAGAACTTGCTACTCCATGTTTTTGCAAATACATTCATGCCCATATGTATTTATATGTACGATGACTCGTACTGTTCGAGGCTTTTTTTTGCTTTCACAGAGAAAGCAACCGTTTGTCCAGCTTTAATTATAATACCGTATTCCAAATAAATCAACTTGAGTACGTTAAAGGGCTCCAATTTAATGTCCAACCGGCTGACTAATTAGTGATATAATATTTTCGAACTAGTTTTTTGTTTTTTTTGAATATTACATTTGATGTTTTCTAATAAATGTACACTAAAAAAAAAGTAATCGCGTCAGTATCTCGGTTTCTGAATATTTCTCAACAAAAGTTTAAATACAAGTTTTAGGTTTTGACATAAGCTAACTATTTGAAATACTTCTGAATATGTAGTGTTCCAATTTTACAGACTAAACTGACGTTCCTTTTTTTAAGGGTACACCTTATGTACTCTTGAGTTTACTCCATGAAAATAGAATACACTGTATATTTACTTTAAATTGGTAGCTTAAGTCGAAACCTAAAAGCTTTTGTTGAAATATCACCAAAAAACGAATATTGACGCGTTACGTCACTTTTTCAACACAGTGTATATAATGTAATGGGAAAAAATAAAATAGCTATCATGTCGTCATATATATGTAACAAATATTCCTTCAAGGGAAGGGGCGAAGTAATATATGAATCACCTTGTGATACCCCTAGTACCGTATGTTAAACTACTCTGTTAATTTATGAATAATTTATAAAAGCAGTTTGGAATATTGTTACTTTCTACATCTTTATAAAGTCATATCTTACAATATATGACGGTGAATAACATTATTGTTTACTATTATATCACTCATTTACCCAAGTTTCATGAATTTTAGGAGTACTTTATTTTGAAATTAAACATTGCCCATGTTTTCAGGTTCCTGATGAATTGAAAGAAACCATAAATTTGAAAAAAGAAAAGCTGAGAAGATTTGGCTTTATTGAAATATCAGATTTGGTATCCGATGTTCCAGTACATTATACCAAATGCGCTGACGGAAATACATATATTACACTGAACCACCCATAATTTTTAAGGATTTGTTGAATGTTCCCTTTGCTGTATATTATAATAATGTAACCGTCTTAAAAATATATGTGTCTCTTGTTAAATACTGTTTTTATTTTTCCCAACAAACAACATGCAGTAGAAGTTACTAAGATATTGAAATTCTCCTTAGTTGTAATTTTAATAAATATTGCTGGTATTTGAATACTGCTATTAATAATAAAAGAATATCTATATATATTTTGGCAATTTGTAGTTACTATTATTATTAATGATGTTTTTTGTATATATAAAGTATGTATTTGTTATTACAGCAAATTGGATATGGACAATAAATAATAATTATTAAGATATATTCTTGTCATTTTGTATTATATGGTACTAAGTAAAATAACTCTAAAATTAACATAAAGTTTAAATACTTGTCTTTGTAAAAGAATTGATTTTTAATTATGCATACACTGGGTTCCCATAATGTCACAATATTGTGTCTAAACTTTATGTTAATTTTGAAGTTATTTACTTTTCATATAATACAGAATGCCAAGAATGTTTCTTAATTACTATTATTTATAGTCGCATGGCCAATTTGCTGTAATAACAAATACGTACTTTGTATATACAAAAAATATCAATAATAAAAATAGCAACTACAAATTGCTCGGAAAGCCAAATATATATATATTCTTTTATTTCCAATAGCAGTGTTTTTTGTTCATCCAGCAAATAAAAATTGTTCATGTAGCTGTTAACATTTGCATTTGATGCTAAAGATTTTTGCTAATAATGTATATTATCACTTCTTCTAGCATAATCAATTTTGCTGTTATATCACAAATTGTTGCTACTTACCAAAAGAAAAAACGCTTTCCGAGCAAATGTTATTTGCTCTTATACACCACACTTTTTTGCTATTTAAGAAAGTAAAAAAGTTTTGTGAACAAACGTTATTTGCTAGTGCAGTACAACTTGTTGCTACTTAACAAAAGAAAAAATGCTTTGTGAGCAAACGTTATTTGCTAACTTAAGAAAAAGTAGGTAGAGAAAAATAATTGCTAATGTAAATAAGTTTTTTGCTGTCGCCATTTTAACTCATAATTTTTGCTGCAGTTGATAAATTTTTGCACTCACATGCAATGTATTTCTTTCAGTGTAGTGTACGAAAACGGCAACGAGATTGATCGGAATTACTAATGCTTCTATAAACTTTCGGGCATTGGACGCAAATTATACTATGAGAGAAGAAGTTTTTTCTCCATGGAATCTTTTAAATAATATTGCACACAGAATGGTTTGATATTATTAATTAAAGTGACGGATGAGAGCTACTTAAACAGCGCATATCAAACTGACAGCGATTTTGCGGAAGGGATATTTAGCTGGTCGTCAATGACAGTTAATTAAGCATTGTAACGGTTCAAAAATCAAAGGCTTAATTATTTCTATTTTTAATCAATAATTATTATTGTTCTTAATTTAATTAGCACAAGTTTGACTCGTTAAAAATTAGTAACATATTATTTGTGTATTCGGTATATTAGCGTCATCTGTCTTGAATCATTTAACTTAAGTACGTTCGCTATTAAGTCGGCATAGCTACTCGTCTAGAGTTGTTGTAGTTTTCTGTTTTAAATTTGTTTATTATTAGTTAATGTCCGATAAACTTAATTATTATTTTAAGTTACTTGTGTTTTACTTTTTAATAATTTAGTAGCAGTTTAAATTGTATTCAAATTTAATTAATTTAGGCTCCGTCGGAATATGTTCTTATAAGTTCTTCCTTACCGGCTTTTTTCCCCCAGAGAAATTTCAATTGTCACTTGGTGGGAATTAAAATGGCATTCATTTTTGTTCTTATCATCTTGGTAACAAGCTAGGTGCATTGTGTGATTAGCTTTGGATTTTTATTTTAATTTATTCGGGGAAGTTGTTAAATCTATCAACATCGGTGACAGATGGTAATGAATGGAATTCTGAATATGGCAATTTTGCATTTGTTTTTGGATTGGTTAGAACCGCAATTTTCCTATATCAGTCATGTCGGATATGTCTGGTCAATCGACATGTGACTTCGTGAATTTTCGAATGCTTTGGTATTGTCGATTATTTGTGTGCACGTTGAAAGAATATATGAACATCAGTCAGGTATTTATCTATCAATTAATTTAAAATTGTTAATTGTATTTTCATATCCTATATATCTCTTGTGTTGTTTGATTTGCTTGTGACATTTAGAACTAATTATTATCTCTGTTTAGGGAAATTTTTGTGACGTTAAAATTGTGAGCCTTAATTGCGAAACGTAGGTCCACGATTATATCTTGAAATTAACTATTAAGCCCCTGGAGAAGGATTCTATTTTTTTTTTGTTCCGTTGAAAACCTAAATCTATTGTTCTTGGTAGTCAGATGAGTTTTCCTGTTACTTCGCTGTTGATGTCAGCTAATGAAGACCTCATAGAATCCAGCTAAGTGTCACAATTTGTTAAATTAAGTTAATTTGGTAATAATATTTAGTAATCGTAGGACTAAGGTCTATCGATCCCTTTGATTGGAGGATTGTTGAATAGATTTAATTTAATTTTGTGATTTTATACAATAAAAGCCCATCCTACGTATTTGATTAGTTCCAATAACTTCGAGATATATTCTGAGAATGTATTGCATAAGAGCCTATTATACAGGGTGAACTTAAATAATCTTTGCTCTTATCATAAGTTTTGTGAAATTTGTATAAGAAGTAAGGATGAATAGCTCACTGTAATTTTGATTTTATGTAATTGATTAATATTTTTAGTTATTGAAGTAGTCGCTTGACCTACATTATAACCTTAATTGAAAACGATCAATTTGCAAGTTTTTCGAGACCTACAGAAATATTTCACCGATTGTGTTTTCTTTAAATGTAGGAGTGCTCAGAATATTGTAACTGTTAACTCAATCATTTATGCTAATCATTTAGTATTATTCTTTTTTTTAGTTATTGCATTTCAAATTTTAGTATATTTAATTTTGTCTATCATACAGTGTGAGCTGATAGGTGCACCCTTGTTGTTTTTTTTAAATCCTTATGGATTGTTGCTTTGCGTTAGTTTTGATATACATGGTGTACCATCACGAGTAGCTATATGCTTTAGAGGCATGATTGAAATTTTGTTTTTATTATTCACTTTAAATTTCACATTATTTTTACTCAATCATTTCATATTTGACTTTTCTTTTTATATTTCATACTTGACTTTTTTTTTTAATTATATATATGAACATTCTGTATCATTTAGTGACGAATTAAATTTAGAACTTGTGATTTGGATTTGTTTTGATTTACTGTCGAGTTGCTTTTACCTATTTCCACCTGATTTTTCTTACCATCTACGATCTCCGTTTGTTATCTTCGATAGGCTTTAAATTCGCGGTGGCGCCCTATTAAAATTAGCTTCAAGTCGACCCATACCATCTTCACTGAGTAAAGCGGCAGCCTAAATGACAAGAATAGTAGGTAGGTGGGCATAGAGGTTGCGATTAATTTGAAATCATTATTTGATAATTGCTTGTATTTGTAATTTAAATTTACCCAGTGCCATATTATTAGCCTTTTGACGTTTTATTCGTGGCAGCATATCGGGATTCATGCAGGTCGGCTTGACAGTGCTACAGGTGAACCAGAAAGCAGGCCAGAAAGCAGCATTTCAAGTTATTTTTATTTGGAATCCAGTTTTTTTTTATATATACTCAAACATGGCCTGCGCAGTTGAAGAAATCGTATTTTCGGACCACTAGCTTGTTTACCAACAAATTTAGTAATTTTTTTAAAATCAAGTAAAATAGTGTGAATGTTTTGCCTTTCCATTATTTTATATTTGTCCTATTATTTATCAGACATACCTTGTAGGTATATTAAAAATAAAATTATTTTTAGTGCTGTATATGGTTGATATATAAAGGCGTTTAGTTATTAAATATTTCTTTTGTGTTTTCCGTTTCTTGGTGAAAATCGAATATCCCAAGAAAAGAAAAAAGAAAATAACCCGCCAGGTGTATTCTTTGTACACTTCGAACGTTACTCATCAATAATTTTATTTTGGGCGCACACTATCAATAATTTTATTAGGACGTTGAATGAAAATATGTCAGGAAATACAAAGGCCTGAAATATTTCCGATACCCGCTTTAAATCCGACGCACAATTATTATATTGTCCGCCTTATAACAACGCATCTTTTACGGAGGAAAAAAAACGAAGAAAGAGTGGATGGGAAAAATAACCTTCTGTTCGATTTAGATTTCGTACAGATAGGAATTATCGACTTGCCATCGATCGTCACAGTAAGAAAATGAAGAAAGAAATGAAGAGAAGAAAAAAACAGAAAAAAGAGAAAGCGGCGCAGGGATCATTTTGAAAAATTAAAGTGCACCATTACGCAGAATGAATTCCTGCACAAAGAAACTTAATTTTCTGTGTCGTGAGCTCAATAAAGGACCCGGGAGTTCATTATACGATTTAAATAACGAAAGCAAGTTAACAAAGGGGTCACGCCATCGCGCTATTCGGAAAACCGATATTTTATAAATCACCCGGGACTACTGGTACACTCTCTTTATACATTTTTGATGACCTGTGGTCGGTTCATTTATGTATATACGTGTAGGTATGTGTATATGTATATACCGATACATACATATAAAAGATACTAGCTAAAAATATACAGTAGCCTCTTTGTATTTATGGGAAGTCGGCGAGCATATAAAATATTTCCGATATTTTTAACGCGAATATATTGACATGTTGTAGGTTTATATTTTAAATGAAGCTTTACAATATATCTATATTTTTATAATTAATCAAATAAACTCTTAAGGTAAAAATATATAGTAGATTTAATTATTGTAATGTTTGATCAAGATTTATTGTATGTGAACTTTTTATTTAATATATCGGGGTCGACATATTTTAATTTCTGATTCGAAAGTAGAAAGAGGAAAAGAGCGCGACGAAATAAACTAAAGATAAACATAAGCGAGGCTGCCACACTCGACAAGCGTTTGCTATGAAATGTAAGGCGTAGTGGTCCCCCGCCACTGCGTTGCTCTCCCACCACTGTTAGCAAGCAGGCATCGCTGCATATCATAAGGTCATCTTCTGCATATGATAGAAGTGCAAACCGAAATTAAAATTTGACGACTATGGTATATATATATATATAATATAATTAGATTTTTCTTTGCCGTATATTCAATAATATAATATATGTTTTTCTTTATATATATATATACTATTTCGTAAATCTTGATTGACAAGAAGTAAGCATTTACTGACCTAGATGCCAGAATTAGGGTTTGTGGATATTCAAATAAAAAACTTTATTCTAGCTTCGTGACGTTTCGGTTCTGTAATTTTGAACCTTCATCAGACCTGTGTATTACAAGAAACGTATGTTACAACATGATTTGAAATGAAAACATCCTTAATTAAACAAAAAAAAAAAAAAAAAATTAGGGATGTTTTCATTTCAAATCATGTTGTAACATACGTTTCTTGTAATACACAGGTCTGATGAAGGTTCAAAATTACAGAACCGAAACGTCACGAAGCTAGAATAAAGTTTTTTATTTGAATATCCACAAACCCTAATTCTGGCATCTAGGTCAGTAAATGCTTACTATATAATGTCCATAATAACCATCACTTGGAAGACCGCACAAGATTCACAAGATCCTCACCGTCATATGACAGGTATAACTTTTCAAGTTTGAATTCATATTGTGTTTTTTAGGGATATTGGTCCAGTTGTTAAGATTTGTAAACTTAATATCGAAGGTATATCCAAAGACAAATGTAACTACTTAGCGAGATTGGCCAACGAAATGGAATTTGATGGGAAAAGTCATGTAGCATCAGTGGATCAACTGATTTCAAGAGGAGAAATTTCTGGTTTTACTTTGGTTGACTACATTCTTAGTTCTGTCTATGGATCGGCAACTTATGTAAAATCAGACATATCAAATATTCAGACAATTGAAAGAAATACTATAAGTGACACTTATATTATTACTATTAAAGTAGCCGAAATATTTATAATAAATATTTATGAACCACCAAATATTCGATGGCCAACAAATCTTAAAGTTAATTACCAACATCCTGCTATTTTTGTTGGAGATTTTAATTGACTTGGTGTGAGGCGAATAACTTACATCTGGTTTTTGATGCAAAAGATAAGAAGAGTTTTCATTCGGCTAGATGGAAAAAAGACTATAATCCCGACCTTTGTTTTGTTACATCTGATGATAAAAATAATTTATTGCCTACAATACGGTCAGTTTTAAACGACTTTCCGCGAAGTCAACATCGCCCAGTTTTATTTAATGTTGGAATACAAATTCCGTTAGTTAAATCTACGGAAAAACCTCGGTGGAATTTTAAAAATGCTGACTGGAATGAATTTAGGAGACAAGTTGAATCGAACCTTCGATGGATACCACCTTTACCTAAAAATTATATTAGGTTTTTGGGTGTCATTACAGGGGCTGCGAGGAAATCTATTCCAAGAGGTTTTCGTAAGGAATACGTTCCATGCTGGTCTGAAAGAACAAATGAATTATATATAAATTTCAATGAAAATTCTAGTCCAGAAATTACTGATGAATTATTAACTTTATTAAATCAAGAAAGATATACTAAATGGTTGCGTCATATAGGAGACATGAATTTCACACATTCTAGTCGTAGCAGTTGGAATCTATTAAGAAAACTAAGAGCGGCAACCCAAACTAGTATTGTAGAATCAAAAATCAGTGCTAATACCATAGCTTCAAGATTAGTGAACGTCTCAAATATGATAAAGTTAAATAAAGTAGAAATCAAAAATATGAAGAAATTATTGCGTAAGAAAAGAAAATCTATTAATACAAAAAATGATGATCTTACAAAACCCTTTTCTATGGTGGAATTGGATATAGTGATAAAATTATTAAAGATTCATAAGGCTGCTGGTTTTGATGGAATTTATCCTGAATTTATTAAACATCTAGGTCCTTTAGGACGTAATTGACTTTTATGTTTCTATAATAATATTTTAAATAATGGTATTGTTCCTACTGAATTTAAAAAGGCAAAAGTTGTAGCTGTTTTGAAGCCAGAAGAGCCGGCAGATGTTGCTTCTAGTTATAGGCTAATTTCATTATTATCAGTATGTTACAAGATGTTAGAGAAATTATTATATCACAGAATTTCTCCAATTATGGAAAATATCTTTCCCATAGAGCAAGCTGGTTTTAGACCAAATCGTAATTGCTGTGATCAAGTTTTAGCTTTAACAAATTATATAGAGAATGGTTTTCAAAAGAATTTGAAAACTGGAATTAGTTTCATTGATTTAACAGCTGCTTATAATACAGGTTGGTTAGATGGATTATTTTTAAAATTATATAATGTGTTGCCTAATGGTAATTTAATTAAACTTATGGAAAATATGTTTACAAATCGTAAATTTAGAGTTTTTATCAATGAAGAAAGTAGTAAATTTAAAATATTATATAATGGTTTACCTCAAGAATCGGTATTATCCCCTCTTCTCTTTAATCTATATACAAGTGATTTACCAGATACGACTTCTAGAAAATTCATCTACGCTGATGACATGGCAATTGCTTATCAACACAATAATTTCAATGAAATTGAAGTTAATTTTAACGAAAATCTATTGATTCTGAGTGATTATTTTAGAAAATGGAGGTTATGTCCTAACCCATCAAAGTCAGAAGTTTCTTCTTCTTCTTTCATCTTAAGAATAACGAAAAACATAAAAAACTTGTAGTATCTTTTAATGGTACTGTTCTAAGACATAATTTTAATCATACCTAGGAGTTACTTTGGATACATGGTTAACATATAAACAACATATTGATAAATTACGTTTGAAGATTAACACAAGAAATAATATCTTACAGAAGTTGACTGGTTCAAATTGGGGAGCTCATGAAGACATTTTACGTATGTCCGCTCTTGCATTGGTGTACTCTGCTGCTGAATATTGTAGTGCAGTTTGGATGAATAGCATACATGTTGGTAAAGTAGATATTCAGTTAAATTGTACACTTCGAATTATTACGGGCACAGTAAAATCTACTCCACTTCCTGGGCTCAACGTCCTGGTTATCATTTATCCTCATCAGTTAAGAAGAAAATTGGCTTTAAAACGGTGTTGGTATAAAATATCAAAATTTTCCTAATTTATATTTAATTACTCAAGATCTTCAGAACTTACCACCTTATAGATTGAAATCACGTTGTCCAATTTGGAAGGAAGATTTCCTAAATCAACAATTTTCGATTAATGACCTCTGCAAATCTATTTGGGTAGAATGTGAAAAAATTAATAGATGATCCCTTGATTGAAGTGCCTGGCTTTACACAACCAAGAAGAAATTGGTGTACGTTGAATCGTCTTAGGACGGGTCATGGAAGGTGCAATAATATGTTATTCAACTGGAATGTGATTGCGGAGCTGAGATTGAAACAGTTAAACATATTGCTGAAGAATATCCTCTAGCTAAGTTTGAATTTCGATACACAGATTTACATAATTTAACTCCAGAGGCTGTTGCTTGGATCTTAACAACTAAAGACCTCTAGTATTGTGATGCTGTGATGGATGTTTTTGAAGTGAAAACTTCTATGGGCGCATTGATTGTGGGCACTGAATGAGACGGAGCCGTCACGCTCGGCTATGTAACGCTCGTTCGGGTAAAGTCGGCTCGAGTCGACTAAGGGAGCGAGAGAAATATAGTCAACGCGTCACTGCTATACTCGATCGTTTTTAGAGTTTGATACAAATCATGATCAGACCGAGCGAAATGTACTAGAATAATGTATACACAATAATAATAAATATATATTTTTTAGATGTAATATAGAACGAAAATGGAAAAGTAAATGCAAATGAATATAGAACGAAAAAAAAAGTTGTATTTTGTATTATTAACCTCGCCTTGATGAAGTTTTCACTTCTGCCGTGTGGTCTAAAGCACACTCATTTTTTTTTATTCTGCAGGTGTTTTCCTATATCCTAGACCAAATGGTGCAGTGTTTTAAAGGGTCCCTGCAGTTGTGGCCCTTTTAAATATATTTCTACTTTTGTTATATAATTTATATATGTTTCTTTTTTTTGTACCTGTCATGTAGTTCCATACGAATATATATATGTTTCTTCTACCGCCAATGCCGTACCTAAATATTTAATTTACAATATAAGCATCATTTTATAACCCCATGATTATGCTTATATGCAAATATAACATGTTACCTAACTTCATAGTCTACAATTTTATTATAATTTTACTACTTATTTGTCAAATTCCTATTATATTATTTACATTAAGATTAATTAATTCATTTGAAATTATATATTAATAAAAAAAAATATACTTCATTACACTTAACACTAAAAAATGTGTTTATTTAGTATTTTAAAACATTGCATATTTGTATACTGAGTCAATTTTGTATTTCTTTGTTCCTCTTTTTATCTTTTCTCACATTCGACCCCGTTTTGCTCCTAAATGTGATGGATAAACGGGGTTTTACTCTATACGGTATATACACACTATCAACAAACACACTAAACAAACTTAGTCTTATATAATTTGTGTTGTTTTGTTATCTAATAAAATCAATGTGAAAGCTCCCCAGATTTCATTATAAATTTTTTTAAGTTTAGTGTTATTTAATAATTTTTCAATATTTGAGCTTTTATTGTACTTCTGACTTACTTAAGAACTTACTGTGCCATGTTAAAAGGGAAGTGATCCGGAAAGTTTTAGGTACATGTTAGGTTACTTTAGAGCGAAAAGTTTGGCGTCTCTTTGTTATGGTCTGTTTGGTCTATTGTGCCTAGCAAGTAAGTAGTTTACCGAGTACATCTGTTCCTTGGCAAATTTTACATACTAACGTTAATGTTTTCTGAAGGTATAAATACGTCATCATGGTTAACACACACATATATTTTTGAAGACATATTACGTATAGGATTATGTACACTAATTTATTATATTTATTACTATTTGTAATTTTCATACATAGCACGGATGATTTTTAATTGGCAAAATCTTATTATAAAAATTTTGTCGTTGATATGTGTCTCACACACGACCAGTAATCGTATGGCGTATGTTTAATTTGAAATTTTTATATTATAATTAGGATAATTATTTTGGAAGATATCAAAAATTATGAACCAAATTTTTTTATTCCAAAAATGAAGAACCAGAATATTAAAAGCCTGCCATATCTATAGATTCATGCTCCGATTCATACTTGAGAGTGCCAGTTTTGAAATATTATCTTGATTTTATGCCACTGGCAAATGAATAAATATCTTTCCTTATTGATCCTGATTATATTTAAGTCTACATTGAACGTACCCAATTAACCCAAAATCTTAAGCTGTTTTTCTTTTTTAGCTGAGTGCGACAATATTGCAATTTTTTATTTCTTTTAAAATATTTACAAAGATTATGGTTGACTTAATTTTATGACTTAAATATAGTGAATTATTTATTTTTAGCAATTATTAAATTTGGGTACAACTGTTTTCGAAATCGTACGGTGTCATTTCCAGCTTGGGCGTAATGACCCGGTTCCTTCAGCCAGCATGTGAAGACATGGGTTAGAAAATTGGAAACAACAGGATCTGACTTAAATAATAAGCGTCCTGGACCAAGAAGAACTGTTAGAACGCCAGAAGCAATCCAAGCAGTAAACGCCGCCATCCAGCAAAGTCGATTGAGTTAGGCACGCCGAAATGCTGTCTTTAGGTTTATCTTGTCGCACTATGAGCAGAATACGAGTTTCGCATCTCAGACTGCATCTATACAAGCTTCAGATCATTCAACAATTGCAAGCCGATTAAGGTCTGCTCAAAATTTGAAAATGTGAAGAAGATGAAATGTTCGTAATGTTTGGACGTCTTACGAAGCACATTCCCACATAAGTGGATTTATTAATAAACAACATTTTCGGTATTGGGGTGCAGAGAATTCCCGCGTCTTACACCAGAAACCGTTACACAGTGAAAAAGTGACAGTTTGGTGTGCACTGTCAGCAAACGGGATAATTGAGCAATATTTATTTTGAAGATAATGGTGGCCACGCAATTACTGCGACTTTTCAACGATACGTCAACACAATTAAAACGTTCCTCAGCAATGAAATTGCTGTAAATGAGCCCACGTGGTTTTAGTAAGATGGCGCGACAGCTCACAAGGCGAGAATATCCATGGATGCATTAGGACATCTCTTTGGAGAGCCTCCTATTTCGAGGAACGGCAACATGAATTGGCCTGCCAGGTCGCCTGATGTATCAATTTATGACTTCTTTTTATGGGTGGTTTTGTCATTTACAGGAATGTTATCTTTAGATAATGACTGCCGTATGACTGCTTTATTTAATGGTATGGTTTTTGCATTCGTAATATCTAATCTTGCACAAATCCTGATTCAATAAAAAACAACTTTGGCCATGCTTTTAGTAATATCATGGTCATTAGTTGTTAATTTAATTCAAAGGTTATAGGTACTTATGCTTTTGGATTTGTTGGTCATTTCGTATCTTGCAAAATTACATAGAGTTAACGCATGCGTAGAACAAAATATGTGACCAATTCTATCTCTCTTAGTTCTGCGGTAGGATACAGCATATTACTATGCAATATAGTAGTATCCTATATATGGCTTCAGCTTTTTGCATTCTGGATCACTCTAACTAGAAGCTCACTAAAACTGTCTCTCGTATTAAACAACCATCCTCCAATAATAATTAATAATATTACTATTGTTATTGTTGTTTAGAACGAGCATTACAAAAAGAAATAACATCTAAGAGTTTTAATCTTGTCATAATCAAATAAAAACTAAAACACTAATTATAAAAGAAATTATTTTGAATATAATAAAATATACACAGTATATATTTTTATAATTATTATTCCCCGTCTGACTTTTCTTTTTTACTACATATTGCCTACTTAAAAATCTCAAATAGCTTTCGATATGTTACTTCTTATGTATCATTCATATTCTTGAACATTTTCCAATATTTCCGCAGTTAGTTAATATTTAAAATGGTATTATATATTCTTTATTCCACCCTCTTTAAAAACCGTTACAATAAAAAATTTACACTTTAGAGGTTAGCTTTTTAAAACAAAGGGAAAAGTTAGAAACTTTATTTATGTTAAAAGTACGTGTGCAAATGTATGTGAGTTGTTTTCCTTCTAGAAACACTTAATTATATTTATTATGATGTTGCGTTTTACTTGTTTGTCACGTCTTAAAATAAAGGAAGGAAAGGCTAAATATGTTATAAGAGAGGTAACGTGGTAAATTATATCTTTGCCGATACTTAAGACAGCTATCTACTCGAAACAATCATATCATAAATCGTGGCACGTATTTTAAGTATATTTAATAGTTTGTTCAATTGGTATAATGCCACTATTATAACGTCTTAATTTATAATAAGGGAATTAATTTTATCTATAGATAATCTCCTCGCCTTGCCGTATAGCGTGCAATGGCTGTGCGTGAGCTTTTAACCTTCTGTTCTTGCCGGTTCGAAATCACCATTGCGTTAGGATGTATAGTGCTTACCTTCTTTAAAATTCGATATTTTCCTATAATAATCAAACTTTGAAGTAATTAAATTTAGTTAGTCGTCCTAACATTTATTATTTAAATTTAATATTTATCGTATACTATTTGTATACGATAAATATTAAAAATAATGTTCTATTTATAGATATAGCTGTCGGTTCTTGGTGAAACATAATTTATATATACTTTAAGGTAGATAAAATTAAAAATAAATAAATAGAATACTATCAGCCAAGAAAGGCATATTAGCAGCAATGTATAGAAAAACTCTCCTAAAAGTAAACAGATGAAACAACCATTTAAGCTTCAACAAACAGTCTATATTACTAGATCTAAAGCCAAAATACATGAAAATAACCTGCCACAATAAATCAAGAGAAGCAAAAGAAACAATACAGTAAAGCTACAACATATGGATACAGAAAGAAATGCAAAAATGGTACAATAGAAGAAATAATTACAAACTCCACCAAAAAGTAATACATACACAACTAATACAACAAGTCCACCCAATAGAATTTGATATCTGGACCAATCCATCAGAGAGGAAGTACAACAAAGAAGCTACGACCACTACATCAAACAGAAAAAGAAAATAGAAAAACTTAAACAGAGTAAGTTATCTTTGCGTAATAATATGGTACCAATTAAAGTAAAAGAAAATGACGATATAGAAATTAAATTCTATCCACGTGTTGTAAATTTGACAGACGTAGATTTTAATGAAACAGAAATTAAATTGTTAAACAAAGGTCTGAAATATTGTCCTAACATTAACAAAAAACAAGATATTGAACAACTAGCAGTAAACTTAGATATGACTTTAAACACTATAGAAGACTGT
Source organism: Amphimallon solstitiale (assembly GCA_963170755.1). Lineage (NCBI taxonomy): Eukaryota > Metazoa > Arthropoda > Insecta > Coleoptera > Scarabaeidae > Amphimallon > Amphimallon solstitiale. The sequence goes on along the minus strand of OY720681.1, from coordinate 47,668,368 downwards.
AATTACGAAAAAGAAATAATAAAAAAGATATTAGTACAAAATAAAAGCAAAATAATAAACAACAAAACAAATGAACATAATATTATTAAATCAATGAAAACAAAAATCGAAACAAATAATTTAATACTCACGAAAGCAGATAAAGGTAACACAGTCACTATTTTAAAAAAGTTAGACTATACAAATAAAATGAATAATTTACTCAATGGCGAAGGCTTTGTAAAAATACAGGACCCTACTAACAACTATCAAAAAGAAATTAAAAACATAATAAAGAGTAATCATCTAGAAAATGAACATATAAATATAATGAACCCAAGAATTCCACTCTTATATGGACAACCGAAATTACACAAAAACAATAACCCAGTAAGGCCTGTAGTTTCATACATTAATGCATCAAACTACAAACTGTGTAAATACATCAATAAAATACTACCAGACAAAATTAATTTTAAATCCGAAAAAAGCATAAAAAACACAATAGATTTAATAAAGCAGTTAAATACACTAAAAATACCCCCAAATGCAAAACTAATATCATTAGATGTAAAAAGTTTATTTACTTCCATACCAATAACAGAACTTAAAACTATATTAAAAGAACACGTTAATAAATGTAACATAGAGGACAAAGAAAAACCAAAACTTTTGGAAATGATAAACACATGTATAGACCAAAACTATTTCAAATACAACAATAACATCTACAAATAAACTAACGGTCTGCCTATGGGTAATCCCCTAAGTCCCCTTTTAGCAGAAATTTATATGGCTATAACACTGGACAAGATACGTAGATGACATCTTTTGTATATTTTTAGGAACTGAAAGACAAACAAGCGAATTACTAAATTACCTTAATAGAATTAACAACAAAATACAATTCACAATAGAAATGGAAAATAACAATCAACTAAACTTTCTAGATATCACAATCAAGAAAGAAAATAACAGATTAACTTATAACATATACAGAAAACCGACATACACAGACACAATAATACACAGATATTCAAAACAATCCTGGAAAATTAAAATGTCCCCGTTCCATAGCTTCATTCATAGATTAATAAACATACCATTAAATAAAACAGATTATAATAAAGAATTAAATACAATTAAAATAATAGCAATGAATAACAGATACAATCCAAAAATAATAGATGAAATAATAAAACACAAACATAGACAAACCCTACAAACATATTTTTACCCCATAATAAAAGAAACAAACACAAAAAAATGGCATATAATACACTACGTCCCCTCAGTAAATAAACAAATCAATAAAATACTATCTAAGAAAGGTTTAAAAGTAGTCAACGTAAATAAATACAATCTAGGTACCATGTTAGGCAATAGCAAAGATAACATTACAAATTTAGAAAAATCTGGCGTTTATAAAATTAATTGTAAAAATTGTGATGCTATCTATATCGGACAAAGTGGAAGAAACATAAAAACATGACTAAATGAACACAAAAAAGCAATAATCCAAGGAACAAAAAACACAGGATTCGCAGAACATTGCATTGAGAAACTCCACTTTCCCGATATAGATAGTTGTAAATTACTACATAATGCTAACAAAAGCAAAAAACTAAATTATTTAGAAATACTAGAAATTAAAAAACTATACACAAAAAATTACATATAACCAACACACAGATAGAATACATAAACACACCGATAATAGACACAATAATAAAATGGTCAAAGTAGGTACAGTAAACACACCCTCAAGTAATATATAAAGTTAAGAAATAGACACAAAAATTTAGTTCTTTGAGAATGGTAGAACATACCGAAACAATATTGTTAGAGATATTTCAATAAATTAAGTGAAACAAAATCAAGTGTTTTTTAATTTTATCTACCTTAAAAATAATGTATTTATAACTGCACTTAAGTCATTTAGAGACAAAACATATTCACTTAACACATTTACAACTCTTAGGATAATTAATTTTGAAGAGAAAAACTGCTGCATTAAACTTAATGAAAAAAATGAGGTGTGGCCACCCCTCGACTTTCTTATACTTATAAGCGTTTTAAATTATACATAAGTTATTCTGAATTGTGTTAAATACTTTTATCGTAGAAAAATAATCCGAAAAATAAACCTGGAAGTGTGTTACTTTAAGTCCAAATTTTAAGAATTTTTTTATACAAAAGATATTCAAAATCCTATTGTTAATACTGCTATTCTTTTAATAAATCTATCGAATGCATAGTTTGCCAGATATTCGAAAAAATGTGGCACTCGCTAAGAGTAGAAGTGCTACTTCCGGCCCAAATTTCGAAATTTCTTTACACAAAAAATATTCCAAATCTAGCTCTAAATACTTTTGCACTCTTGACAAATATATATAGAATGCATAATTTACGACATATTTGCAAAAATAGCTTTTCCATGGAGTAAAACTATTACTTCCGGTCCGAATTTCGATTTTTTTTTTACAAAAGATATTTAAAATTATGTTTTAAATACTTTTATTCTCATAATGTACCTGCCTAGAAAGCATGACTTGCGAGATATATAAGAGTAAAAGACCTACTTCCGGTAGGAATTTCAAGAAACTTTTAAATACAATTTTTCTCAAATTTAATTTTTTGAGTACATTTGAATTCTTTAGAAATTTGTTTAAACTTAGTAATTAACGAAATATTGGCAAAATTCAATTTTTTCACAGAAGTAAACTACTACTTCCGGTCTACCAATTTTACTGAAAAACGAATCAGATCTCAAGAAGGAGATTATACACGTAAATACAAAATTTGAATTTGATATCTACAGCAGTTTGACCGCTATCGTGGTCATACACACACAGAGAGAGAGACACACACAGAGAGAGACACAATTTTTTTAAAAACCACTTTTTTGGTATCGGGGGACTTCAAAACGTGGTCATCTGTAAAAATCTTGAGGTCGAAAATTTTCGTCATCACAATACTTCCTTATATTACGTAAAAGAAAGTAAAAGTAATAAAACATCATATTTTATTAAGGAATATTCAGTTCGAGGTCGGTATTTCATGTATGTAATGAGTATACTTTTCATATTGTGTGCTTCCGTCTTCAAGGCCCTACCATCATTGCCAGTATATAAGAATTTTAAACAGACTCCCTTCCTACTGCCATTAATTTCTTTCAAGAAAAATGCTCTCGATGTGTACCTTTGTTTTTCAGCAAAAACTTTCCTGCGACACACTGGTTTATTTACTATGAATGAGGTTAGATGCATTTTTTGCTGCTTGTTATCTGCAAGACCCCAATATTGGTTGCACAAACTCAGACATTGTATTTCAGGAAAATTCTCATTGCAGTTAAACCTAAAAATCAATTATTATTATTGTGTCTGGTTTGTTGAGATTAAGATATGTACCGGCACTTGCCACTGTCAACCAGTCGCGGTTTCTTCTCGGCCATTTTCTCGCCACTTCTATTAGTATAAGCCAGACCACTCAGTCTTAGTTTATAACTGTACTTCTTTTCCACAAGGCCCGATTAGCGTTTTTAGTCCGTTTTCTTAGAGTAGGTGTTGAGAGTGCCTCGCATCGGTTGCCGGCACTTCAGATATGTTAATAGGATCTTCTATTTCTAACAAAAACAATGACAATCATGTTAATAAACAATAATTTAAAATACGCAACAATAATAAACACCTCCATACTCTATTATTTACTTCTTTGTCTGTGGAGGATTCTAAACTAGATCTTTCACTTGGCTGATACCAGTCACTTGAACCATCATGGTTTTCAATTTCACCATGAGATTTTAAAAGTGCCCGTTGATTACTTACAATGCTTCGATTATTGTTAATAGGTGTAAAATAGAATAAAACTTGTTTTAGGTAATACATACCTTGTGTGGATGCAGACGTGGATGGCACCGGTTGTTCTCTATAATAGCTTTTTGCTTCGTGACATAATAATTTTCAGTCGTTTTTCTTTAAGCTTGCATTCTATCGTTTACAAGATAATTGTCAATTAGAACTATTTTTTAAGAATATGTCTGCTAGTTCCGGCATTTAAGAAACACAAATGTTGTACGTACACATTTAACACATGTTTGTTTTTTGCATGGGAAATACTCCAAAGAGGTTAAGTACACTTGTCACTTTTGTGTATCTATTCATAAACATTTAACACATACGTAAACATTAAAAGTCTGCCTAAATATTTTGTTAAGGAAACTTCCTATTTTGAAAGTACCGTAAAATAAAACTGAAATTTCAGTTCAAATACACATTTATTTAATTTTGGTGTGAGCCGATATGTCGGTGGTCGCTCTGCATCAAACATACGATAACATATAGCATATATACATATAAATCGTTCGAGGAGCTATCGACCACCTATCTATCGTATACGCAGATGCCCAACACTGCAGTTCGTACGCTTACATAGGAGGTCTTGCATCGCCTTCGATGCACAGTTCTGTAACAGGGCCGACAGGCAATAAACTCGGCCGTTGAGACATTACATGCTCCGAAGAAAGCTCCGCATCAGTATTCTCACAATATCTTTAAATTTGTAAGTAAGAATTACATTAAATATGATGATATAAATAAAAGCGAAAATATAAAACATACATTACAAAAATATAATAATACATAAAAGTAAAGAAAAACATTCATCTATAAAAGCAAGAAACAAAATAAAAATAAAATAAAAGATGTTAAGTTCTTAACATAACAGCCCCCCTTAGAGGCATGGTCTTCAACAAAACGTAGCACCCGCGGGACTTAGTCATCGTACACTGGAAACACTCACAATTTAACACTTGGTCTTTGCACCGTACCATTTGAAGTCTGCAGGTACTATTGCCCTGGTTGGGTCCCCAGAACTCGACCTAGGATCTATTGGTAAGGAGGAGTGTTGTCTTCTCGGATGATTACCAAGCGCCCAGGACGTAATTGTTGCTCGGTGCTTATATTCCACTTGTTTCTTCTCTGTATTTGGTTCATGCAGACAATAAACTCGGCCGCTGAGACAGTATATGCTCCGAAGCAAGCTCCGCATCAGTATTATCACAATATCTTTAAATTTGTAAGTAAGAATTACATTAAATATGATAATATAAATAAAAGCGAAAATATAAAACATACATTACAAAAATATAATAATACATAAAAATAAAGAAAAACATTTATTTATAAAAGCATGACACAAAGTAGAAATAATATATTATTATTTAGATTCACTAACCACATTTGCGCACAACAGAGACTTACTTAACACATATGAGCGCTAAACCATCGAAATAGTATATTACATACCGAAGTGGAAAGTGTTTCGTTACTGTAGAGGTTAAGTAGTAGCAAGTACTTAAGCGAAATGCGAAACATCGATGTTAACTTTATCTCGAGAGAGGAATAAAACTTTTCGAGGTTCGTATACTATTGTATTTAATACCATAAGATAGTTATTTGTGATAAAAATTCCGATAAAGGTCTTGACATATCGAGTTGAGAGTTTTGTGATGTTATAGCGTAAATGCCAAATAAATAAAAATCAGTTTTTTCGGTGAAAAATTACAAAAGGGATGTCGAGTAGTAAAAACTACAAACTGCAGTCTACTGGATCTGAGGGAGACAGTCCTCCTGTAGCAATATAGAAGTCTTAGCGTAGAAGAAGAAAGACAGGAAATCACTATTTTAACAGTTCATAACTTTAATAAATAAGTTTTTGTTCGTCTTGTCCATTAAAATGTGGTTGAAGGTTTTATTTTAAATAAATTATGAAAAATTAAAAATAAACAAGCATTTGATTGAAATTGAGGTTGGGACGTTAAAAAGTGACATTGAACAAACTTTTAAAACGTCAGAAATATCAACATTTTAATTAACAAGACAAACAAGGACTAATTTATTACAATTAATTGTTACATTAGAACTATTGGAATCTTGAATAAATGTTGATAGCATTCCCTCTGTTGATGCTGGTTCTTGGTTATTAACATGCTGTAATTATGTGTTTAAATAGTGTTTTTTCCTGCTTTATTCCAACTTCCACTGGCGTTAACAATAGGAGACAAGATATCCGGTTTTCTACGGGAGAAAGATGGGGAAGCTATTGAGAACAATATATTTGCGATTTTAGTTTGGTTGTCTAACAAAACATCGACATAGCTTTCCGCGCCTGCATCTACTCCGTTTGGGTCAGCCACCAAGAATAATCTACTTTTATAAGTTTTTGTGTCAGGAATTTCAATATAAGTTTTCCTAATATAATATTCAAATACGCGTGGTTCTCATCTTCATCACTTCATAAGTCTTGTATGACTGGGATACACCAATTATATTCTATATTCTGCATTGTAAAAGTGTTAGCCCCTTTTGGCTTAAAGCTTATATTTTGCCGTTTCATAAATGCAATTATATTTCCATACTGTGGAATATCAAGCGGTTTCTTAAGATCGAACATGGTTCTTATCATGCTGTAAGTAACCCCTAAGGTTGATGGCCTTTTTCCTTTGCCATCTCACTGCCAGTCTCCGGCTTGATGCTACAGTAGAACCCCGATTATCCGGGCTCGTCGGGACCGAACGCATGCCGGAAAATCGAAAAGCACGGTTAATCCGCACTAAATAATTCCGGTGGAAATAAATTTCTACTGACATTTTGTGCTTGGATATTAAGTCAAAAAGAATTATAAATACATACTACAACAATATTGTAAATAAAGTATATTAGTATAAATACATACACACAAAAAAACAGAAAACAGAACAGATGTCAAAACAAAAACCTAAAATATGTAGTACATATGATGTATGTACATACTTATATGTACATACATAAAAAAAATTCTTATAAAAAAAACGTGTTACAAAAGTTTTCAATATGTACATAACTGCTAGTTAATTTTTAGAAAAATAATCAGTTACTTTCTTCTGTGTTTTTGTTTTAAGAAAATTCATTTTGATTTCTTCTTTCATTTTTCGCAAATTTAGAACCGTGCTGATGCCTGTTTCTCTTTGTTGCTCAAAATAAGCCACCAGCTTCTCTGCCGCAACAATTGCTTTAGTATGTGTTACTACCAGATCTGGACCATCTTCGCTCTCATTTTCTTCTGCTGAAGTTTCATTTTCTGCAGATGTAGAAGGATTTTCTGCAGATGCAGCAGATGTAGAAGGATTTTCTGTTGATGTAGAAGGATTTTCTGCAGATGCAGCAGATGTAGAAGGGTTTTCTGCCACACCACACATCTGTTCTTCTGTCATTATTTGATAACTGACAAGCCCTTTGTCACATTCTAACCAACTATGAATGTCTGCTTTTCCTAAATTTTGCAATTCATCTACCTGATTGACGACATTGTTGAGTACCTCCGCTGAAATTTCTTGCAGCATTACAAATTCCTCTGCTTCAGATTCATTTAGAGTCATTATTTGCGAAAATGCTCGCGCAATTTGTGTGGCTTTTATGCTGTTCCAAGCATTTGCAAGATAATAAACAGAGTCTTTAACATTCAAAGATTTCCAAAAGGTCAATAGATTACAATCTCCCAATAAATTCATCATTAATTTTTTTCGGTAAAATCTTTTCATGGATTCGATGACACCTTGGTCCATGGGTTGTTCAATTGCAGTGACATTCGGTGGGAAAAAATAAGTCAAAATGTTTCCGTCATTTGATTCCAAAACGTCCATGCTCGGATGAGAGGTGGCATTGTCAAGAAGAAGTACAGCTTTTGTTGGTAATTTGTTTTTTTCACAAAATATGCGAACTTCAGGAACAAAATGTCTATGAAACCAGTGTTTCAATATTTCTTAATTCATCCATGCATGTTGGTTGTAGTAAATAACTGGTGGTGTCTTGAAATTTTTGAATGCTCTTGGATTTTTAGATTTTCCTATTACTGCAAGTTTAAGCTTATGTTTAGCAGAGGCATTAGCACAACACAGTATCGTAATTCGGTCCTTTTTTGTTTTAAATCCAGGCGCCGATTTTTCATTATCTGCTGCTAATGTTTTTCTTGGCATTGCTTTCCATAACAACCCTGTCTCATCGCCATTATAAATTTGATGATCGCTTAAATTATGAGACATTATCAAATTTTCCAATTCATAATAAAAATCAACCATCGCCCCTTCATCAGAACTTAATGTCTCTCCTTGTATCGATAGTTGTCTAATTCCATGACGTTTTTTGAAACGGTTTAACCAACCACTAGATGCATTAAAGTTTCCATCAATTTTGAGTCTTTTGTGGAAAAGCTGAGCTTGCTGCGCACACATTGGCCCAGATATTGGCACTCCTTCATCCCGTTTCTGCAGAAACCAGTTCGCCATCGCTGTGTCAAGCATTTTATATGTGGATTCTATAAGTGTTTTGCGATTAATTGCATTACTGAAACTATCTGCTTTTGAAACAAAATCTTGTAGTTTTTGTTTATTTTTAACTAAATCACGAACTGTTTGTGATCCCACGTTGTAAGCGTAAGCTCCTTCTTCTGTATTATTTCAAGCTTTTGTTTGATGGAAAGAAATGATCGTTTACTTTTGACACATGTCTTCAATGATTTTGCCTGTACATTCATTGTGTTTTATTGTTTATATTGTGCACGATTTTATATGCCACTAAACTTGCTTATACATGCAACTCTAACCACAAATAAATGCTAATATGTATGTATAAAACATTAGGTGCGCGTGCGTTCGAAACAAAGCAACAGCACGGTTAATCCGCACCACGGTTGAACCGTAAACGGATAATCGGGGTTCTACTGTATTTGCGTTTTTATCTGCACTGCAGCTTTCGTATACTTTAAATGTATGTAGTATCTTCCCTTAGTTTTCTCAGAGAGCAAGCTTTACTCCTCAATTCCTGTGGAGTGGAGTTCTCGAAGTTTTCACTATTTGAAATTACTTTTATAGTCACTTCATCAAAATAACAGATACTTATTTATCTGACATTTACGCTACAACATCATAAGATTGCCAACTCGATATGTCAAAACCTTAACTCGAATTTTTATCAAATATTAATCGTATAGTTGTAAATAAAATAGTTTACAAGCCTTGGTGAAAAGTTTCATTATCGTCTCGATTTAAAGTAAATCTCGACGCTTTGTGTCTCCGGTAACTTCTTAATCTCTCGATAGAATTAAACAGTGTCCACCTCAGTATGTAATATATAATCATTTGTATAAAAAAGTAGTATAATATCACAACAATTATATTAACTTACTTTTTAAATACTTAGCACACTTCTACAACAACCGTGAAATAATCAGTGCAAAACATTGTCATCTCAATATAATTTAAAGAATTATTTGCAAGTGAGCATTACAAACATTTTCATATAGATTTTACATATATACTGGCCCACAAACACAATTTAATAAACTGCTTTCGTGCAAAAGTACAGAAATTAATTCATATAAAGTTAGTCCGATTGTGAAACTAATATCGCAGTAAAACTCATTAATCAATAGCTAAATTAGTAAGATAAAATCTGTTACTTAATTATTACCCCACATAGATATGGCTAGATCCTTACATTGATAACATTAAATTATTTCATTCCATACGTACGAGGGTCAACTCATTTGTACCAATATAAATTTATGACTTTTAATTAACTCATAATAACCCAAGTCAATCAGTTTTCGTTAGTGAAAAGCAATAATTACATTGCTATTTAAAGTCAACAGGACATTTGCTTAAATTTTTTGATAATTCCTCAAATAGGCGGTGTGAGAAATAATGTTTGTTATTATAGACTTTCTCTGCTCTTTGGTTTCTTTGCCAGTGACGCTTTAAAGGAAATAGCGTTATTTGGGGCAAACTCATTCAGTATGAATAGAGCGCGTGAAGTGAAGTATTGCTGTAAAATGTTGAAAGATCCTATGCTGATATGAAAAAAAGGTATCATGTGGTTGCGATGAGTTGCCAGAACTCACGAAATTAACAAATTGACTTTGTGTAGATACAAAACTAGAAAGAAGCAAATTCAGAGTTTCGACTCAGTTATGCTAACCATCGCCAATATCTTGTGGTAATTTAGAACTTAGCTTATATTACCCGGGTTGCTTTCTTGGGCTGTAAAATAAATAAATGGACAATGTAGTACTCGCCAGCTAGCTCTTGTCGAAGTTCCCGGTAATGTTTTCTTCGATATACTTACATAGGACGCTGCTGATGGACGCACTATCAGTTCACAATAACTCTTTTTGTACTCACCGCCTGTAAAACGACATTTGGCGCTTGTGTAGCTCGACTGGGAAATACGTTTTCCCGGTTGAGGCGACTGTAAAAATTGAAAAAAACACTGGCACTTTGGGACATTTAAAAAATCTAACTTGGTAGTAATAAAATTTAATTAACTTAATTTTTAATAATAATAATAATAATAATAATAGTTTATTACCAACAACAACAAAGAAAAAAAAATAAGTACATTGTAAAGAACTGAATTACAAAATATAGTAACACATAAGAAATACTGAAAAGAGCAAAAAGAGAACAACAAACATTGAAAAACTCATTTCAAGGTTTGTGTTATATACATAATAAAGATATATTAATATACATGTAACCAGTATTGCAGCAAATTTAAATTGAAGGTAAAAGGACTAAGAATCAGTCGAAGACTGGTCTTCCTCTCAGCCCTGTGACTTAACTAAGCATAGCAGTTTACAGATGACAGATGACAGACGCGGCCAAGGCTCAAAATACGCAATGCACACATACTCGGCAAAGTTCATTCAGAAATGGTGCCAAAGACTTCCATAGCCATCACTTGCTCACGCCAACGGCGCCCGCTCTCGAAGCAAAATTGTTTTCAAATTATATTTAAGTACAGGAAGGCTCATGCTTCTGAGATCATCGGGCAATGAGTTATAGCAAACGTAAACACAGTACGGGAAGCCACGCTCATATAGAGTCGTTTTGTGAAATGGCGGGGAAATTAAGCCTCTCGTACGGATGTTCACATTATGCACATCAGCCCGAAATCTAATTTTTGCTGTCAAATAGGGCGGACAACCAGATTTTATGATTTTAAGAAAAAATACAGTAGACTGCCAACCAGCATCATGCAGCTTGTGCGAGATATGGTCAAACGGATTCCATACATGAAGCGAAGACACGAATTCTGCAACAGCTGGACCCGTCTTCTATCAGAGCAATCAAGGCAAGGTGCTATTACAGGAGAGCAGAATTGAAAATGTGACAACACCAGGGAATCGCACAGCAACTTCTTAGTCTCCACAGTTAAGTACGATCTATGCGGATAGAGTAGCTTAAGAGCTGAATAACAACGCTTAATGCATTGAGAGATATGCGATTTAAATCGTAGAGACGTGTCTAATATCACCCCTAGGCTTTTAGCCTGATTTACTATCGGCAATGTTATGCCATTAGCCGATACAGTAATGGAATCCAAGAATGCCTGTGACCTGCAACCGAAAACCAGCACAGAAGACTTGGCCGGGTTCAAGAACAGAGAATGCTTCGCCGAAACCTCACATAGAGCATTCAAGTCCTCATTCATGTTATTGACAGCTCGCGATACGTCCACAGCACTGAATGAATGGTAGACCTGCCTATCATCGGCATACATATGAAACTCACAGACACGCAAAGATATAGGAAGTCTGCAAGTGTATATAGTAAATAGAAGAGGGCCCAATACTGAGACCAATACTGAGACCGGAAGATCACTAGAGCACTTTCCATTCAAGGAAACTCTTTGACGCCGATCCCGAAGATAGCTAGCGAAGAACCCAATAGCACCATCATCGAAGCCCACGAAACGCAAAACTGCAAGAAGCAGCTCATGGTTTATGGTATCGAAGGCCTTACTGTAATCCAGTAATACCAAAACCGACACATTACCAATATCCAGATTAGAGATGATATCATCAGTCACCTTCGCCAGGGCCGTCGCACAACTGTGCATGGGTCTGAAACCAGACTGATTCATTGGCAGCAGATCATTAACTAATAAATGTTCACGTACCTGTGCGTCCACAACCCTTTCCAAAATTTTAGAAAGACAAGGAAGTATACTGATTGGACGAAGATCTTTAAATTCCTTAGGATTTGCACATTTAGGTATAGGAGTAATTAACGCTGTTTTCCATTGATCAGGAAAAACTCCTTCAGCCAGACAATAATTCAGAATGTGAGTGATGAACGGGATTATATACGGACAACACATCCTCAGCATAATAATATTTATTCCATCACAACCCGTTGCACGAGATGAAATAGTCATGATGATTTTAGTAACCTCATGTTCAAGTACTGGCTTGAAACCAAAAGAAGATTTAAGATTAGGGTGTTTATTATCCAGATAATCCCGCAATGTATCAGCATCACATGTCAAAGGAATATTAGAAACTGACGATACAAAGTAGTCGTTAATGCAATGTGAATCTCCCAGGTTTGCAGGGATAGGTGTCAATTTTTTCCTACAGATATTTAGTTTCTTCAATTCCTCCCAACATATCTTTTGACTGGAAGTTGAGAATTTATGATTCAAATAGGCTGTCTTTTCAGACTTAATAACAGAAGTGCAGAAATTTCGTAAGGACTTATAGTATTCCCACTGTGGAGAGCGTTTCGAAATTTTAAATTTCTTATAAGCTTCATCACGAAGCTGCATCAAGTATTTCGTATTCTGTGATAACCAGGGGCTGTGCTGTTTGTTCGACACTGGGCGTGTACGCAATGGAGCATAACAGTCAAATAAACCTATAACTGCAGCGTTTAAATATTCTAACTTATCAGTAATATTATTCATATGAAACACACAATGCAATGGAACTCTACACAAGTCCGAGTGAAAAGTGTTATAACTGACTGTATTCAAATTTCTAGCAAGTACTGTACAAGGAGACGATCCAATCTTTTGAATATTAATTGTACAGAAAACAAGCTCATGATCCGCTATATTAACATTCTTTGTACCACTGTCCAATACCAACTCCACATTAGTCACAATAATAAGGTCAATCAAAGAAAAAGACTTCTTAGTGATTCTAGTAGGGCAGTCTATGATTTGATTTAGTCCCAGAGATGTCGAAAGTGATTTAAGTAATTGTGTGTCAGAGCATTGCCTTAGTACATCAATATTAAAGTCACCCAAACAGAAAATGTCATCACATTCAGGTAAGAGATTGTAAAAAGTGGTTTCCAACTGAAGTACAAACTCGCTAACACTAGATGAAGGGGGTCTATAAATTATACCAACTATAAGATTCTGTTGCTGTTAATTTTAGGGAAAGGTGAGTAATAGTTACGTACATGAAATGCTTAAATTAATTAGGTAATCTATCTTAGGTTAGGTATGATACCAATGACATTAATCAATAATATTTTTTTAATTTAATGTTCGTACAAAAAATATTGTACAAACCACTTGCGTGAAGACATCTTCCACGCATTTGCGCAATTAAAAGCACTCGCTTCCTGCGGTCGCTCGTGCTTACAATGTGCGCTCATGCGGGAAAATAGTCTTCCCGCACTTGGTTCGTAAATAACTATTATACTTGTGGTGATGGTAAAAAGGCACACGTTGCAAGTGCTATTTAGAAGTTTACTTACAAAAAGATAAATAAAAAAAATTTACAAAAGGAAAGAAAACATATACAAGGATCTGAGTACTAACTGAAACTAACACTGGTACTACCATCGACGGGAAATGGAAAAGAAAAGGGGGCGGGACAAGTACGGCTGTACTTATCGTGAGAATAGCCCAAGAAGAAAAAAGAGGTGTCGCAATCGTGTCTACGATTATTGTCTCATATGTTCGTATCTCAGCTGTTCTGGATACATTTTTTCCGCTTAGTATTCCTGTCAAAGCACCAACTGCTCTATTTTCTCTTACGATCCGTTTTTCTTTTCTTGTCCTTTACTAGTTAGTGTCATACATAAGTATTATATAGTATATTATATACACTCTGTTCGTAAATAATTGAGATGAGAACCATAGGCAACCAAATATACAGATTGGTAGCTTCCAATAAAAAAAAACCACTAAATATGATTATACTCTGTAAAATACTTGTTTGGATTAAAAAGCGTGTAATCTACATAAAAAGTTTATTATAAATGCGATGGTAAGTATAATAATTATAATATTCACAATAAAAAATAGAACATTCACATTAAATGTTGAAAGCGATGTCCCACATTATGTATGCATATGTTAATCCTTCTTTTCATATTTTCGAACACTCTTTGTAGCTCTTCTACCGTAATTTGTTGTCTAATTGCTTCTTGAAATTCTTCCAAATTATGGAGCCTGTTCTTAAAAACGTTATTTTTTAAATCTTGGATTGAGTTGGTCTTTACTTGATGTAAATCCATTTTCAATGTGGGCAGGAGCAATTAAAACTAACAAAATTACTTAGAAAAGAGAAAATTAATATTGCATACAAAACAAACAATAACCTTGCGAAATACATCAAGAACAATAAAGGAAAAACTAATCACAAAAATAAATCGGGAGTCTATAAGTTAAGTTGTGGTACATGTACTAAAGGATATATAGGTCAAACAGGAAGAGCATTTAAAACACGGATCGCTGATTATTACTCCGCTTACATAAACCAAAAAAATGATTCAACTTACGCGAATCATTTGATAGATAATAATCATAGTTTTAATAAAGATTTTGATATCCTTCATGTTGAAAATAAAAGTATTAAACTAGATTTACTAGAGACATTAGAAATTAATAAATATAAAGATTCAGATAATTAATTAAACGATAAAGTGGACCTAAACTCATCACCATTATTAAATTTATTTAGTCAGTAATACAGTTTCCCTAATTTCACACATAACATCTGTTAGCAATATATTTAGTTACATGTACTTTCTGTATAGACCCGACACTTTTAGACAAGAAACTGTTCATTATATATTAGTTCTAAGAATTCCTAATAGTCCGGTCAATTTAGACAATTAAAATAACAAAAATTCCCACACAGCCAAATTTTGATGAAGACCTTGGGTTTACCATTAAAAATAAAAATTTAAAAGTCCCCATCAATCCCATGTGTGCTAAGAAAGTTATTCGTGGTCAAAGGTCAAAATTTCAGGTTTTTTGGATTTTTATCGAAAACGGTAAGTTTTATCAAAAAAATACTCCAGACCAATGTAGTAGATCTCAAAATTCTCTTTTTTTTATTATTATGTTGTTTTTCTAAGTATTACCGTTCCTGAGATATCGCAATGTAAGGGTAAAGTTCTACATAATATGCACACGTTTCCACGCCACCTGTGAGGTAGTGTACTCGGCGCGTTCTTTTTTAACGTGGTTTCCCCGGTAGGCCTATTCGACGAACCGTTATGACGTACTTTTTGGAGACAATACTTATTTAACTGCATGAAGATTATTAATATTGATATTAGTTATTGAGTTTAATTGTTGATTTCTTTTGATATTTCAATCTGATTCACACTCTTCATAAACTTCAACAATCATGTCTTCTTCGATTTCTTCTTCCTCTTCTTCCTCTTGCTGGATATTCATAAATTGTTCAAATGAAGATGAATCAGTTGTCTCTTCATAAAAATCACATGAATCTTCCTCTGTTGTATTCAATTGGACATTTGAGCAAGACTGACCTTGGCAATTGGTACACGCTGGAGAACACTGTAACCCTAATTTTCTACAGCCGCATTTGGCACTACAACCTTTCTTGCAATTGCAAAAAATAGTGTTAAGAAGCTTTTCTGGAGCAGGGAGGAGTAAAGTTTGAATCGGTTCCAAAGTATTATTTATTAATTTCCAACCCCAGTCTTCAGGGTTCAATTGATTGCTTTGCCATATCTGAACTTGATTGTATACTCGATACAAGTGTTGAATAGCAGATGCCGATGTTGGAGGAAGACAATATAGTTGTACTTGCTTCTTATTTCGTGTATTTTTGACAAGGGTTAAATATCTGTATTTATCAATGCAATCTATTTTTTTTTGGAGCTCCATAAACAGCAAGAAGAAAGCGAATTCCTTTCGTAATTATTGTTTGAGGTGAAGAATCAATTTCCGTAAATACTTTCGCGCAGTCAATTAAATCTTTTTTTTCCAAATAAGTTTTGCCCCTTCTGTACATTGCTGATGTAGTATCACAACCGGTTATCGCATGTAAAAATAAAATATAGTTTTGGCATTTTGGATAAGCCGATAAACTCTTTGAAGAATATATTTCTGTTCGCTGTTGAGCCTTTCCAGGTTTTAGAAAGTAAATAATTTTATCAGTTGGAGTCCTTGCAGTAAGTAGTACCAACAAATCAACATCTTCACCCACTACAATTGTTGTGTTTGTTGCATTAAATTTTTCTATTGCTGTTTCAATTATGAGGACATCTGCATCATTCTGAGCTTGTTTAACTTCAATATTTTCAACTGTCAATTTGTCACTTAACATGGAAATGAAACGAGATTTATTATTAATCTTAGCAAAAAATTGGTGTTGGTTTGGTGGAACTGTCATAAATTCAACAAAGATCATGTCGGAACTAGAGGATGTTTTAGTAGTTCCACGACGTTGTTCTGCAGCTTTAATATTCTTTGTTGTGTCACTATAGGCATCAAATACTACCGTCACTGTATGACCATAATGTCTACGTAAATACTGTACATATTTTTCAAAAATAACGTTGAAGGTTTCTTCTCGATCCCACACAACGTGATGTAGTAGATATCCTCCATCGATAATGTAAGCAGCATTAGTACAATCAACCTCAGCATTGACTGATTGAAAGCAATCGTAAATGGCTGACTTTGCTGTTTTACGCATTCCAGCCGCATCGAAGAGCGATAACGGGTAAGGAGCTAATCCATACGCGAAAAATTGTTCAAACTGACTCTTACAATTACGATATCTCAGGAACGGTGATACTTAGAGAAAAAAATTATAAGGACCATTTTTGTAGAGAATTTTGAGATCTACAATATTGGTCTGAAGTATTTCTTTGATAAAACTTACTGTTTTCGAGAAAAACCCAAAAAACCTGAAATTTTGACCTTTGACCCCGAATAACTTTCTTAGCACACATGGGATTGATGGGGATTTTTAAATTTTTATTTTTAATGGTAAACCCAAGGTCTCCACCAAAATTTGGCTGTGTGGGAATTTTTGTTATTTGATCACTATTTTTATGCCTAAATTGACCGGACTATAATAACCATACACTATATATAAGAGTCAAGTGTATGTAGATATTTATTATTGTATGTCAACCTGAAGATGCTACAGTGTAGCGAAACAGCTGTCGTTATTATTAAATATAGTGTAAATCTTAAACATTTATTTCACACTATTTTTTAGTCGACCAAACAAATAAAAATCAAGCGGTGTAAGATCAGGGGATCTCGGAGGCCATAGGCCTTGACTAATGAGCCTATTATTATAAAATTTCTGAAAAAATGTTATAGTTTCTCTTGCTGTATGTCGTGGTGCATGATCTTGTTGGAAGTAAGCATTATTTAATTCATCATCATGAACTTGTATTAAAAATTCTTGTAAAATATTACGCCTGTATCTTTCCGCTGTAACAGTTTCATGAAAAAATGCAGGTCCTATTATTCGTCTTCGAGAAATAGCAACCCACACTCCTACTTTCTGTGGGTGTAACATTACAATTACAATAAATAAACATATTACAGTAAATGCTTAACCCAGATATGCCTGAATTTATGCTTTTTAGATTTTGTCAATGAAATTAAGAGATTAGATTCATTCTACAACAATAAACATGAGAAAAATTGAAAAAAAAAATAGTTAAAGAGCTTTGCTGTAAACGTATGTCCTTTTAAAAGGACAGTAGGCATTAAAGTAGCCATAGGTAAATAAATTTATAAGACCGTTTTATAAAAAAAAAAATTAATAACATGAACTATAATATGTAAAGTAGCAACACATTTTACACTTAAACGAAATTACACCTAATTTTTTTAATGAGAAAAAAATATTAGTCATATTTTCCATGATAACTTGGAAAGCATTCAACATGTAAAGCCACTTGACATTTGGCACATTTTTTCTGCACTTTTTTGTGGCAAATTCGGCATCTTGTCTGCTTCTCCTGGGATACTATGTAGTGATCTTTATTGTCTATTTTGAATTCTTGATGTTCCATATTGTTAGGTCTTCGTCTTTTTCTAGAGCTACCTTGGTGGCTTTCTAACATTCCTTCTGCTACACATCTTCTAAAGGCTAGGTGGTCTAATTTCCCTCCCAAATAACGATATAATTGCCAAGCATTCTGTTCTGCAACGTCAAGGCAATATGCGACAATCGGGAAATACCATTTCTTGCCACGGATACCAGTTCGATACAAACTAACATTCTGATCGCAACGATCTACCCCTCCCATATACAAGTTGTATTTAGAAATGACATTTGGTTGTTCCACTTGAACTCGTTTTTTTTCTTTTTGAGAATACCTGGCGACTTGATGTACAGGTTCAACCGAGTGGCAATTGGAAGCAACATTGACACAACTATTGTCATTCCACTTTACAATTACTACGGACGTCTCATCAGTTGTTCGATAGTCCATGAATCCTCTTTGCTTCTTCTTAGCGTCTGACTTAGAAATAAGTGGGCATTTGGACATTCGGTTTTCCCGGATAGTGCCAGTTGCTTTTATTCCTCTCCTTTTTAACTCGTGCAGCAGAGGTACCGTAGTGAAAAAATTATCGAAAAAGACTTGATAGGGAATATCTCCAATACTTTGTAAAATGTCGCAATATTGTAAGATAACAGAAGGACCTAAACCAAACAACTTATACTTAGGTTCAATAACTGAGTTCTTTCCTTGATAAGGCTCCATCCACATACAGTATCGTTGACTTGTCGCTCCCATCCAGATTTTAAAACCGTAGCGAATAGGCTTACCTTTTATGAATTGCTTCAGACCGTGTCGACCAAAATATGGAATCATTGATTCGTCAACACTGTGTGTCTCAAAGTGTGGAGCGTACATTTGAAATTTTTTGTTAAGTTTAGAAAAAAGTGGCCGTACTTTGGCAAATCGGTCATTATTATCTAATTCATCATTGTCTACACAGTGCAAGTTTTGCATTATATATTCAAATCTATCTCTAGATAATGCCCCTGCTACTAGATCGTTGTGGCTGTCTTTTCGTTGTTCCCAGTACATTCGGCGACGAGGCATGGATACATAGCCACTTAAAAGCAAAATTCCAAAAAATGAATACATTTCATCTGTGGTGATATTTCCCCAATATTTTTTTTTCTGGGCATATTCGTTACTAAAACGTACAAATATTTGGATGATCTCGGCGTCAAAAAATAAATAAAAAATCTGCTTTGGTGTTAGTAAGGGTTTGCAACCATACTTCAAAGGCCACTCTATATTTTCTACATCGAGATCTTTGTTTTTCCAGTTAAAAGTTTTTTTGGATGCCTGATAATAATGAAGAGGAATATCGTCTTCTGTATCCCACTCACTTGCAACAACGTGGCCGTTCTCATTGTTTTCGTCCGGATTGTCATTCACATTATTATTAGAATAATCTAAATCCTCTTGAAAATTATCAGTTGGATTAAAAATTTCAACTTCTGCCGTGAGTTGCGAAGCGGGCAAATTGTTTACAGTCATAGAGTCTTCATCTCCCGAATCCTCATCCGTTAGGTCACCAGTTGCATTAGTCGGAGGCATTAATGCTATATTGATTTCACCATCCACGCTGACATGATTAAAAACATTATCGTCATCTTCCAAATAATGAAGAAGTTCATTTAACGTCAACCCACTAGAAAAATGAAAAAAAGTTGTAGATATGCCTACTGTCCTTTTAAAAGGACACCAAAATTTAACAAGTTTTTGTGCTAACAACAGGCAATTCATTTTTATTGTAAAGATATAGTCGTATTACTGAATCTTATTTGAAGCGATTTCAAGGAAAATTCATGACAATTTCCTTATATTACTTACCCAGTAAGCCTCAAATCAATAGGATGCGCCATTGTCTCCACAATCACACTTTTTTAAGGGCTTCCAAACTGTTAATTGTGGATAAACACTACCACTATTGCCGCCAACCGAAACTTTTACGTTTCTGTGACATAAACCTGTGCTGACCTCTATGTTTCAGTACTTAAAAGACGCTTTGGGTAGATAAAACAGGAACTGACAAACCGTCCTTTTAAAAGGACAGTAGGCATATCTGGGTTAATACCTGCCTCAGCTGATAGTTTTCTTAATGATTTTTTCGACTAATTGTCATACGCTGCTCAATATTATCCATTACTGCTTGTGTTAATTCTGTTGGTCTTCCAGAAGTCTTCCCCTTACAAATACAATTTTTTCCTTGAAATCAATTAATAATATTGTTTTTATGATGCACAAAATTATGACGATTAAAATGTATATCGGGAAACTGCAGTTGTATGCCCAAGATCCATCTGGATTTTGAGTTCCACTACGATAGTGGGCCATTAAAATGAAGGCATCTTCCTCAGAAGTGAAGACCATTTTAAAACTAAAAAGTGAACGTATATTGTTGTTGAAACATGATGTATACATTACCTTATTATATTACCTGGGCGAATTACAATAAAGTTATATAGCTCTACAAGTTCGCAAATTACGCAATATAACAAGAAGAAACGGATTCGGATCAAAATATAAAGTTTAACAGAAAATGAACACAATAGATATAAGCCATATGACATAAAGGTAGGGCAATTTATTTTTTTTACCAACTTAAATTTTAAATTTTGGGCGGTTAATTTGAATTTCATCTCAGGCATTTAGGTGTTTAACTTTTTCGAATTAATATTCCTGTCGACATGATTTGAATTTGATATATCTATTTTATTCTGTCACTTCCGCTCTTATTTCTATAGACTTTGTTTTGTCCTCATTCACCTGTAATCCGTATTTACTTCCTCGTTCCACAAATTACCTATACATATATATTTTCTAGTTCACTCTTTGACCTCGATAAATTAATAATCTGCATATATAATAACTTGTACTTTCTTGTGGAAAATTACGCCGATTGTTTGGATGTTGCTTTCCCTCATAATTCTTTCCAACACCAGATTAAATAGGTTAGTCGAAAGCGGGTCTCATTGTCTTAGTCCCTTTCTGGTTGTAATTTGTTCTGAGAACATTCCACCCACCACAATTTTACTTCTCGAGTCCGAGAGTGTCATTCTTATTAACTTTATTAGTTCATACGGTATTTGTAATTCTGCTAAAGTTTCATATATTTTTTTAAAGTTAATAAAAGGCATATTCAGTTCTAGATTTTGCTCATAACTATTTTTTTGCAACATCTTTAATGTGAATACTTGGTCTGTTGTTGAACTACCGAACCTGAAATTCCCTTGATATTCCAATATTATCTCATTAGCATATCTTTTTAGTTTGTTTCGTATGATTTTTGCTACGACTTTGTAAGCGACTTCCACTACGGCTATTCCCCCGTAATGTAATTTTGTAATTTTCACAAAGTGTCATGTACCCTTTTTTGAAAATCGCGCATAAGACTATCCTATTCCATTGTTCTGGCATTTTATCTTCTCTCTATATCCTTATTGATGCAAGCATTAACGTAGTTGCGCTCCTCCTTGATTTAGGATTTCAGCTGGTATGCCAATCCCAACTGCACTTTTGTTATTCTTAACTCCCTTAATTATATCGTCTGGCTCCTGTTATCTTGGTTTTTTGATCTCTTCTTGCTTGATACATTCTTGTTTTCATATTTCTGTTGGGGTTGTTGTTTGCCTTCCATCTCTACCTTTACATTTAGCACTTGTTAAAAATACTGCGCCCATCTACTTAATATGTCCTTTGGATTTCCTAGAAGTAGCTCATCTTTATCTCTACAGGAAATCATTTTTGAGTTCTTGCTCTGCCTTGTTCTCTTGATTTCTTGGTAGAAACTCTGATATCCCTGTTTACGTAGTGTTCCTCTATTGTATTTACTGTTTCGCCAACAACTTCCTCTTTTTCTGTCTGCATGTTCGTTTCGCCGTTTTTCTTTGCTCTTCATAATTTCTCATTGTCTCCACAGTTCTGTTTCGATCTCTTTCTATTATTGCTTTATTTCTATCCATTACTGAGTCTCTACATTCAATATCACACCATTCAACTATTCTTTTATATTTTGCCTTTCCCAAACAGGTGTTTGGAACATCTTACATTGCAGTCTGTATTTTACCCCATTCTTCTTATATTGTTTTGCTTACTATGCTACCTCTTAGTAGACTCGATCTTATTTCGTCTTCTATCTCCCTTGCCAGTCTCTCCTCACGAAGTTTCTTTAAATCATATATCTGTCTTTTTTCTCTCTTTTTTTCCTGTTGGTGATTCTTGTTTAAATTAGATATGACCAAAAAAATGGTCACTATCCGCGTCTGGTCCACTGTAACTTCTACAGTTTCTAATAGCTTTAAAGTGTCATGGGAGACCCATGTTACTTTGTGGATATCTGCGGTTAGAATCTGTGCTTGCAATCTTCAATTGATTTTCTGCTGCAAACTCAATAAGTTTTTCGCCTTTACTTACTTACGAGTAGATAAGTAACTCAAATATTCAATTGATATGGTCCACACAGATTGTTCCTTGATTTCAGTAATGAATGGCCTTCTATTATTGCAGGGTTACCTAGCGTACATAATTCTATATGGGTACCAAAATCTGAAATTAGTAATTGTTGACTTTTACAAAAAAAACTCTTATGAATCAGATAAATCTGATTGAATTCTAAAGTAAGTAAAATCGCATTCTAATGATCTAACATAATATAATTATCATTATTTCCTTTAATTTTAAATCGAATCATGCTTTTCTAGTCGTTATTTTACCTATATCCATATTATACTACACTTAAATATTAATTATGTACAATTATTGAATACATAATTCACTGATGTATAATGAAATTTCCAATATCCTTTTATTATATACATAATTAATTTGGCGTATATATTATCAGCATCAATCAATAACATTGCTGTCCACGTAATGTCTGTGTTTTACTTAAATTAACTAAAACACCATACGACATGAATCTGACATTAGTTGTTACATGCATGGAAACAATTACCGCTCTAGTTTTGCTCTATAAACTAATGAAACATTGTTCTCCAGTGAAATATTGATTTTGTTATAAATACTTGTAATCGTGGAGAATTGCCGTTCTTACCGTCAGGCTGATGTATGTATTTTTTATTGATTGCTCTTAATACTATTCGCGTCATTTAAATATCTGAGATGGTGAAGTAATTAATATGCATAATGTGTAAATTACGACATATCAAGGATTGCTGTTATAATGTGGGATATGTGTTGATTTTCGTTCTTGCAAGTTTCACAACTTCCATAAGTAATTTGTTGCACTGCATTCGACGTGGTAGTAAATACTTTCTCCCCTTGTTAACCAAAAATTTCATCCAAAATTTCAGTACAACATTTTATAATCATAATCGAAATCTAAAACGTTTTATCAATATTTATCCTATTAGGAAAATTACTAAAAAGAACTTTTATATCGATAATAACTAAAAACGATCATTGTATATTATATTTTATTTAGTCAATATTGTTCTTAATAAACCATCTTCAGTTGAATCTAAATACGAGGTCAGTTTTTGAATAAAAAGTATAAACACTAAGGGCCGGTTTTTCCAACACCGGTTAAAGTATCCGGTTAACGCTTAATCGTTCATTATCTCTATGTGGCGTTTTTCAATGCCAAGAAATACGCCAGTTATTTGATCAGTGATTGAGAGTTTATTTTAGAAGGTTGGTATCAAAAATACTCGTACATTTGATCTAAATTAGCATATTTGTTCTAATAATATTGGCGCTATTTCCTCTATTTGTATTTGTTCTTTGTGTTTTTTGCCTTTATTTTTTTAAAAGTTATATTCTTTATAATTAGAATATTGCATGAAAATTTCTATGTACATAGCACATATTTAAAATTTCTATTATGAAATAAATAACAAATGCAACAAACTTGAAACTGAAATAAATTTATTGATTAACAGTTACCAAAATTATGTAAAATATTTGACATGTAACAAAACCATAAAAGCAGGAACAATTTGCTGAAAAGGAAAAGTCTATATCTAGGGTCTTAAGCTGGATTATCAGTCACACTATAATGGTATAAATATTGTACTTTCCATTGCCATATCTGAGATGATTTAACTTTCACGAAATTCCTGTGGGATGAATAAAGCCAGATATTTCTACTGAAATATCATACATCAGCTGTTTACTAACAACAATACATTCTAAGATACTGAAATCTGTGAAAATCAATCGTTAACTTTGAAATGGTGAATTGTCGCTCCTCTTGAATTTTGTTGTCCACATCACGAACCAAACCTTCTGAAATTAGGGAATATCGGCCAGGGCGTGGCTCATCATGCTCATATTGACCTGTCCGCCCTAGAACATTCTCACCCACTTTTGAACTTAACACTGATAGCATTATTACAGTAAACTCCATAAATTTGACGGTGATTTTGCTACTATCAACTTCTTTGCACTCAACAATCGAATATACATCGTATCTCAGAGTAGGCGGTGACTCAATTTCCTTAAACATAATAAACTTCTACAGCTCAGCACACAGACAGACGATACCGCTAAAAATTGAATTAAACAAATTAAAATTAAATATAAAAAATGCAATCGTAACGTCTTACATTTAACTAGGATTCATTATATTATGGAAATAATACAAGAATGAGATACTATGATTGAAAGTATTTGATATATTCTTCCATCCCAAAAAAAAAAAAAATATCCTAATTTTTTCTTCAAAAAGCATGAAATATATTTTAATTTTTCTAACAGCTAGTAGTGTCTGTTATTAGAAATATTTCATTTCTTATAAATTATCACACAATATATTGTGAAACTTTTGTATTATTATTCTACAATGAAATATCATATCTTTATAATTATGCGCAAGAGTTTCGATTTAAATTTCTTTCGTCCACACTAATATCTTAAGCACTGGATAAATATTTAATAACCGTGCTAACTATTTAAACAAGATACTTATAAATTTATACAAACGTCATCGTGAATGACGAAACTCGGTCAAAACAAGTGACATCAACATTGACCTACACCCTCAGTGCCGACCTGAACGTAAATTATTAGCGACGAGTTTGGACGCTGCTAATGCATCCTGATTGAAGTTTATGCCAGAATCTAGGGCTCGTGAACGGTCGTAAATACACTGTCTAAAGTGAATTTTAGATGCAAGTGAGATGCAAGATACTGTGTGTCGTTTATTATTTAGTTAGTTTATGCACCGCTGACAATGACGTAAGTACACCCTGGGAAATCTATTCTCAATAATTTTAATACTACTGGATATTTGATTCTTGTCACTAACTAAATTATGAAATAATTGTTTAAAATTTACTTAGACTGAGAGTACTTAATGTAGTCTCCGTGATATTGGCAAACATAGTTTACATTTAGTCTTCAGATTATTGATACCTATTCTGGGAACCTAACCTGATTATTATCGGTATGAGTTCAAAGAATGTCTTAATTAAAGCAGTAATTTTCAATCGCAATGGTCAAAACTCTATACTTGATTTTATATTGAAAAAATGCATGTGCTTTATTATCTTGTTTTGTAATAATGAATAATTAATAAAATAAACTAAACTCGAAAAATCTAAATTACTTAAAACAACGCAATTTTAATTATGAATTTGTTTAATACTACTTTTATTGTATTTGTCATTATTATTTACTAGTGTGTATAATTACTTATTCTATATTTTAATTGTAATTTATTCTCTATAGGTAATTTAACTGTCACTAATAATTAAGGATACAATCAAGGGTACATTGCAGGCATTGACTTAAATGATTATTGTAATTCAAAGCTAACGAATAGTAAGTTGTCAGTAAAAGATATGCAAAAAAATGCCAAAACGTTAATAACAGAACGTAGTCTTTATTTTTTTAATTATCAGTCGCAATTTCCAAGAAAAAAATAATACATTTAAGTATTTATTAGACAAAGAAAAAACAAGTCTTAAATTATATTAATATGTAGATATTAATACCCAGATATTAGTAAATATTTTCACTGAAGTAAACTGCTACTTCCTGTTTACCGATATCCCTGACAATGTATGTACCGATATCCCTGACAATGTATTTTCGGTATTCAAAACGTTAACATCTGCATTTTCGTCATTACAATAATAAGTAATTAGTGTGATGGAAAATGCAAAACAGTTCAAAGAGATTCAATGCCTTATTGCAAGAACCAGAAATAGCAGAGGTTTGTGATATTTTACTAATCTTCAACAAAAATAGAAAAATGTAGAATTCCAAAATATGCAAAAACACTACTAGAAAGATTGCCATAGAAAGCAATAAACAATGTTATTATATGTAACAAGAAATGGTATTATTGAGATATCTGAGACGTGACGAAAAATTTCGAAAGCAACCCATGTTTCAAAAGTTGTCATATAATAATGTAATACTAAAATGCAATGGTATAAGCATAGAATATTAAATGCAAAATTTGAAGTGGGAATATTATATGGAAATTTGTTACTAGACAAATTAATGCTTCACAAGAGAAAGGGAAGGTGATTGAGAATAAGAAATAATCGAAGGTCATGCAATTCTTTGAGAATGAGAAATGCAGAATAAGAGACAAGAAATTTACGAGATTAGTCCTAGAAGACCCGTGTCACAGAGAGTCTAGAACTAGTAGTGCAATATGTAAATGAATTCTTTGAAACAGCATATTTGGAAAATTGTTCGAAAAATACAAAACAGCAAACGAAAAGAAGATAATTTCTTGCAATACGAATTCAGTTGAATAAAACATGCTCTAGTATCCATAAGATTCCAACTACAGATGGAAATTCCTTAACAAAGCATTGTATCAGAAACACTGATGGAACGGCAACACATATAATAATAATAATAATACGTATTTATTGACCATACAACGATACAAAATTTATTAGCAATTATTATAATTTGGAATTCGTAAACTAAAATTAAGATTAAGATTTAGACTTAGATCTAGATCCCCCATGTACATTATCGTACATGTCAAATGGATCTAGGTCAGTATGAAGTACTGATCTTCCCCTAGGTCCCACATATGCCTATCAACAAAAATAATAGTAACTGCATGAAGTGAAGACAATATTAATCAATAACTAGGTGAATAGCCTAGCCTGGGCAGCTCATGTCAGTAACAAGTACTTCATACCAAGACTGGACCACCACTACTACACATAATGGAGAACAGCAAACTTAGTATATTCGTACAATAAAAAAAAATGATGTGTGGCCACCACACGACCTTCTTATACGTATGAACGTTTCAAATTATAGAATTTTAAGAATTTTTTTATACAAAAATTATTCAAAATCTTATTAAGTACTTTTATTCTCTTAATAAATATATATAGAATGCATAACTTACGACATATTATTTGCAAAAAGCGCTATTCGATAAGAGTGAAAGTAGTACTTCCGGTCTGAATTTAGAAAATTTTTTTATACAAAAGATATTGAAAATTATGTTTTAAATACTTTTATACTGGTAACGTACTTGTCTAAAAAGCATGACTTGCGAAACATTCGCAAAAAACTGATTTTCGATAAGAGTAAAAGACCAACTTCCGGTAGGAATTTCGAAAAACATTTTAAATTAAATTATTCTCAATTTTAATTTTACGTACATATGAATTCTTTATAAATTTGTTTTAACTTAGTAGTTGACAAAATATTGGCAAAATTCGATTTTTTCACTGAAGTAAACTGCTACTTCCGGTATACCGATTTTACTGAAAAACCAATCAGATCTCAAGTGGGAGATTATACACGCAAATACAAAATTTGGAATTGATATCTCCAGCGGTTTGACCGCTATCGTGGTCACAGACAGACAGACAGACAGACAGACAGACATACAGACAGACAGACAGACACACAGAAACACAGACACACAGACATTTTTTTAAAAACCACTTTTTCGGGATTAGGGGACTTCAAAACATGGACATCTGCAAAAATCTCGAGGTCGAAAATTTTCATCACAATACTTCCTTATACTACGTATAAGAAAGTAAAATAAGTAGCCGTACACTTCGCGGAGATATAAGGTGGTATGGGCGTGTTTATTACGCATTAGTATATGGCGAACATGCCAATACTACTTTATATCTCCGCGAGGTGTACGGTTACTTATTTCTCTTGGTGTACAAAAGCTATATCTGAAGAGAAAGTAAATGATTACGCATCCTCCTTATGAATTGAGACAAATGCAGATTTTTGATAGGTTAAGGCAAAGAGTTCATGGCTCTGCAACTGAAAGACCTCTCGAATATAGCGGAACGGTGAAGAGGAGGGGTAAGAGCGTCCTTTCGGCGAATATTCACATTGTGCACATCCGTTCTATAAGTTACTTTTCTGGCAAAGTAGGGAGGTTTATAAAGCAATAGCAACTTCCTTACAAGGTACAAGCGTGAAGTACACGCCTATTTTTCATATTCAGCCAGCTGACTCTAACTAGCGTATGGGAAATAGGCTGAAATTTTGTAATTCTATAACTAAAGTGCAGACAAGCATCCTCTGTCTTCTCAAGATATCAGTGGAATCTAGACAATGACCACAGACAAAGTCGCAATGATTAAATTTCGTTAAAATGAACGCGTCACACAAGTGCTTGTTAATGCCACTAATTAGTATATCTCTATGGGAAAAGAGCATTTTAAGGGATAAAATACGCTTTGAAAGAACGCACGCCTCATCGAATGCAACAACCAAAGATTTGGTTCCGTTTATTGAAAGCCCATGCTGGCTGATAGCATTAGTAAGGTCCTTAAGTTCTCCATTTACCAATTCTACAACAGCGCCGACATCGGTAGGATAGAAAGAGTAATATCATTGACATACTGATAGTTTTTTAAAATTAGGATTTTTTTTTTAATTTCCCACGGCTGAGATGCGAACCTAGCCCTGAGAATTAAAAAAAAATAAAAATTCATCTAATTAAATAATATCAGTGTAAAAGCAGACAATTATAATTACAATTTTGGATACTGAGATAAAATTATTTGAAAGTAATTTAAAATTTAGTGAAACCTGCAGCTTCTCCACTTTCACTTCTAGTTCATCTTGTTGAGTGACTACGACTTGCAAAGAGACTGACAATGGACGCTCGTTATTATTCACGGACGAGTCTCGGTTTTGTCTATGTTCCACAGAAGGTCTAGAACTTGTGTAGGTAACGCCGGGTGCTCGACTTTCAGCATGTTGCGGATGTCTAAAAATGGCATTTGGGGGGGGGGGGGTGTATCACGGTATGGTCCGCTGTTTTACTGAACAAAAAAACTGAACATGTTCTCATTGTAAATAATACTATAACGGCTATTAGGTATATCAACCAGTGTTCAGTTGATCATTCGTAGATGAAAACTTTAATGCAGGAGATAACGCAAGATCACTTCGTATGGGCGGTTGAGCAATATTTGGATCAGGTTAACTTTCGTCGTTTGCAATTGCCAGCTACCACCAATAACTCGAATCCTATCCAAAATCTCTGGGCTTCGTTACGGTGACGTGTTGGCACCGACAACTATTATCGGTAACCGTTCAAAATCTACGAATAGCTTTCTTCGTGAGGAATGGGAATCAATTATATAGGAAAATGTCGATAACTGGACTCAAAGTTTTTCACGTTATGGTGGACGTAATTACAATTAGTGGAGGTAGTACAAATTATTAATCGCTTGGGCGACAACGTAGATGTAAAACCTATCCAATAAGACCAATGAATTTGATAATTTTGCACGATTTACTGTTTCGTAAATTTTTCTTACTACATGAAATATTAAGTACCTTTATTTTATTTCCCATTCTTGCTTTGTAAATAATGTTTCATATCTTGCGGACAAAAACGAAAAAAAAAGTATCTTCTGTGTCAGGAATTTTTTTTGTCCACAAGTGTATTTTATTGAAGTAGATAATAGGTATTCTTAAAATTAATTTTTATTAATTAATTTTTATTTTCTAATATTTGTCCTGAATTGCCCTTCATTCAACTTTTCCTGTTGGAAGATTTTTTCCGGTTCAAAGCGTATAATACAAGCAAACGAAAAATAAACAGGCGTACGGCGTATCGTCCCAGAAATCATTATCAATTTAGCGAAGCGCACATCTCGTATTGTTTGATATTCAGTCAACGCGAGCAGATATTCTGACGATATAAAGGTAGCTTCTATATCCATATTCGCTCTGTATATAAAACATACGTGGGTAGATGTACGTATATATAGCTGCCTACTATATCTACATACATATATTCATGGATAGCGAGCATATAATAAGCAGAAAGAACGAAGATGAATCTAGAAGGCGCACGTTTTCAAAAACTAGAAACGCTATCCGTAAAACACTTTCACATCAGAGTATTCAATTTTTATGTTTGGATATAGTTACATTTGAAGGGATGTATATGCGTCAAAAAAGAAAAATAAAGTAGCAAGATGAGGGTACGCTAAGAGAAAGACAAGTCAGTAAACTCAAGTATTAAATTGATAGATAAATAAGAAATTATCTGAGATCTAACATCATGCACTGGCGTTTCCCTATTTAAAATTTTAATGGTATCACCATTAGTTAAAGCAAAAGTTACAGTTGAGATATTGTATAAGCTATATCTTCATTTTAAAATGTATGTAATAATTTGGCTGCATCCTTCATTACTTATTATTTATTTGTAAATCTCTACTGTTACTAAATTATAATACTTGATGTTGATTGGTTAAGAAGTGAAACGGGAAAGCAATCAGGTTTGCCGCGCTAGATTTCGCAATAATGTATAGTTTCCTCAGGAGAATTCTATAATACATTCCATCTGATCGATACGGTTGACTTGTGGTACAATCTGCCAAACACTTACTAGTTTAAATCTGCACCTTCCTTTGGGTGGTGAGGACTTACAAATACTCCCTCTAATAATACACCGATATGAAGCGAAAATTTACCTACTAGATAACTCATTTCATAAAGAAAAACATAAGTATATGTAACAATAACAAAACGGTTATAGTAGAAATATTTTTTAAATTAAATATGAAAGTTATTCGAAAAAATAAATTAAAAAAAATGTTAAGCATTAGAAGAAAGAATATGTACTTTTGGTATGTTAAGTATTGAAGATTTTGGAACATTATAATGATAGATAAATGGGAGCGTTTTTAAGTTCGCGGAATGGAGGAAATTAAAAGAAAATAAAAATACAAAACTCTTTTTCTTTTTCAATATATTCATCCTAAAACTCCAATACATTTTTCAGATTTTTCAATTAGCGTGTAAAAAAAGTCTTACCTTTGCCTGAAAAATAGGTCAACATTGCGTCACTTACTGCTTCATCGCTTATACGTAGTATAAGGACGTATTGTGATGACGAAATTTTTATCTTCGAGATTTTTGCAGATGTCCACGTTTTGAAGTCCCTATTACCAAAAGACTGGTTTTTAAAAAATGCCTGTGTCTCTGTGTATCTCTCTCTCTCTCTGTGACTACGATAGCGGTCAAACCGCTGTAGATATCCATTCCAAATGCTGTATTTACGTGTATAATCTCCCTCTTGAGATATTATTAGATTTTCAGTAAAATCGGTAAACCGGAAGTAGTAGTTTACTTCAGAGAAAAAATTGAATTTTGCTAATATTTTGTCAACTACTATATAAGTTTAAACAAATTTATAAAGAATTCATATGTACTCTAAATTAAATTTGAGAAGAATTTTATTAAAAAAGTTTTTTGAAATTCCTACCGGAAGTAGGTGTTTTATTCTTATAGAAAATAAGTTTTTGCGAATATTTCGCAAGCCATGCTTTTCAGACAGGTACATTACGAGTATAAAAGTATTTAGAACCTTGTTTTCAATACCTTCTTTGTAAACAAAATTTCAAAATTAGGACCGGAAGTAACACTTTTACTCTTACAGCATAGCGATTTTTTGCAAATATGACGTAAATTATGCATTCTATATATATTTATCAAGAGTACAAATGTACTTAGAGCTATAATTGGAATAATTTTTGTATAAAAGAAATTTCAAAATTCGGACAGGAAGTAACACTTTTACTCTTAGCGAGGAGCACTTTCTTTCGAATATCTCGTAAAGTATGCATCCTATAGAGATTTATTAAGAGAATAGAAGTAGTACAGTAAGATTTTGTTTATTTTTTCAGAAGATAATAGTTATTTATTATACAAGGGAAAAATGTATTAGATTTTAGCTCGAGGTAATGTTTGTCTCCAACAAGACAAAATGACAAAATAGCGAGAGCTCAAATGTAATGTTTTTTCCCGTGTATAATAAATACACTATTTTTTTCAGTGACGGGAAAAATGACGATTTAATATTGATAAATAAAACATGTTATTACTATATCTTAAAGTCAGAAAGCAATCGATGTGACATTTGAAGTTTTAAATTGGTAGGCTGTTGTACTTATAGCGACATTACACCTACGTTGTTAAGGAAACCTGTAAAGTATTCACATATCTGTCAATTTAATTTTGTGTTTGGTTTTAAAAATTTGCGAACTTAAGTTGATTTTTAGTTATCTTGAATGGAAGGTGAAAAAGAAATGCAGTTATTTCTCGTAGACGGTGTTATTGGCTTACATAAGTAAATGCAACTTTTTGTATAATAAAATATATTCTAAAGCGACATTTTGTTACCTGATAAGAAAGATAAAATGTCAAACTTTTTTCCCGTCACAGCAAAAAGTATTTAAACCTTAGTTTAGAACAACTTTTGTATAATTTGAAACGCATACACGTATAAGAAAGTCGTGTGGTGGCTACACCTCATTTTACTTTCTTATACGTAGTATAAGGAAGTTGTTGTGATGATGAAAATTTTCGACCTCGAGATTTTTGCAGATGTCCACGTTTTGAAGTTCCCTGATACAAAAAAAAGTGATTTTTAAAAAATGTCTGTCTGTCTGTGTGCCTGTGACCACGATAGCGGTCAAACCGCTGTAGATATCTATTCCAAATTTTGTATTTACGTGTATAATCTCCCTCTTGAGATCTGATTAGTTTTTCAGTAAAATCGGTAGACCGGAAGCAGTGAAAAAATCGAATTTTGCAAATATTTCGTCGTAAGTTTAAACTAATTTATAAAGAATTCAAATGTACTCAAAATTAAATTTGAGACAAATCGTCTTAAAAAAGTTTTTCGAAATTCCAACCGGAAGTAGGTTTTTACTCTTATCGAAAATCAGTTTTATGCGAATATCTCGCAAATTATGCTTTCTAGGCAGGTACATTACGAGTATAAAAGTATTCAAATTATAATTTTAAATATCTTTTGTATAAAAAAAAAATTAGAATTCGGACCGGAAGTACCACTTTTACTCTTACCGAAAAGCGATTTTTTGCAAATATGTCGAAAATTATGCATTATATATATATTTATTAAGAGTACAAAAGTATTTAGAGTTGGATTTGCAATATTTTTTGTATACATGAAATTTCAAAATTCGGACCGGAAGTAGCACTTTTACTCTTAGCGAGTAGCACTTTTTTTCGAATATCTTGCAAAGTATGCATTCTATAGCGATTTATTTAGAGAATGAAAGTACTTAGAATAGGATTTTGAATAAGTTTTGTATAAAAAATTCTTAAAATTGTATAGTTTGAAACGCTCGTACGTATAAGAAGGTCGTGTGGTGGCCACACCTAATTTTTTTATTTTAGGACAGAGGTAAAAATTGCTAGGAGCCAGGACTAGACTATAGGGTGGGCGATTAAAGATATCGAAGCCCATTTTATGTAGGGCAGCCAGCGTAACACGACTCTTGTGAACAGTATTGTTGTGCAGGAGCAGGATATCTTTCGTAAATTTTTCATTTTAAGTAAATAAAGAAATAAATAACGGAAACCGTACACATACCTATACAAATTAAATATTGATATATGCATCCATGAAATGGATGCACAATTTGCTCTAAGGTCGAAATTACACCAACCAACGCACAGACATGTGTTTCAGTCAACTATGACTTCATCAGTGTGCGACGTACCGGCTGCGATGTTCAATGTTCTCCAGACTCCCCGAATACCGCCTCTTCACAAAATAATGTCTGCAAGAAAATCTCAGGGACCTCTTTTATGCAATAATAACGCAGTAGGGGTGTGTGTCTGTGCGTTGGTTACTGTAATGCCGGTTCTAGGGCCGATTGTGCATCCATTTAATACATGCATATATTAATTTTTAAATCGTTATGTATGTGTATGGTTTTCGTTATCTATTGGAGAGAGTATTCATTACTATTTTTGTTTTTAATAAATAAATGTTTATTGCCCAACAATTTAACCCAATAATAAGGTAAGTTCTATAATACATAATAATACTTAAATAATAGAACAGTACAATAAAATACATAAAAAAATATAACATCAATGCACAATTTATACTGAACTAAAATGCCAGAGCATTATGAAAGTAACATAAAGTAATACGTAAATCAGTAACTAAGCAATCAAAGGAATTTTCTAAATTCACCCTTAAAAGCTGCTTAAGGGAACAATAAAAAATATTGTATTCTAAACTAATACCCTTTATACATTGAACATATAAAAGAAATCGGTGAGCCAGATAACAAGTTATTTCTGGCCTGGTCGATATAAAATGTAGCGGATTTACAAGAAGATTGACGAAGTACGTAAAAGTTAAGCTTTGCAATAAGTTGACCAGCGTCTATTTGTTTAAGACTTTGTACAAAAAAGTGAGGCTTATGTTATTACGACGAGCTTCAAGAGAAGTGATTGAAAATTCCGTCAATAAGGTGCTTTGAGGAAATCCTCTATATAGATAAACGTTGTGCTCTTTAAAGAATAACTACTTTAAAAATCGTCTTTGAACATTCTCTAATAAAATCTTTTGGGTTTGGTAATATGGATTTCAAACAAATACAGCATATTCTATTTTAGAACCTACCATAGCGAGGTATATGGTTTTGAGCGTTGACTAACATCCTACTAGCTATAGCCACTACATCCTGAACATGATTATTAAAGGTCAAAGAAGAATCAAAATAGACACCCAAGTTACACACACCATCATATCTGGAAATACGATAGAGTTTATAGTGTAGTCAAAAAATAGTGGTGATACATTCCAAGTGTATGGTACAGTCTACATTTTGAAACGTTAAGGTGCAATCCATTAGCAGCGCACCAAATGTAAACAGGAAACAAATTAGACTGAAGCTCGATACTATCTATCAGTATATTTGTAGATGCATATAATTAAACTTCATCAGCAAACATTAATATATTGCAGTCTACTTGCTCCACAAGATCATTAATGGATAATAACAATAGAGAGATCCAAAGATTGGACCCCTGCGGCACACCAGAAGTAATATGGTAAGAGTCAGAAACAAAACCATTCATTGTAAGACAAAAAAAATTGCCATTGTTGTAAGTAAGATTTAAAAAACTTGCTAGTGATGCACTAAAACTTAACCTCCCTAGCTTACCCAATATAATTCCATATCAATACGATCGAATGACTTAGACAGATCGAAATAAATGACGTCAACTTGGCCTTGCTTATTGACGACTTCTGTGACGTAGGTACTGAGCAAATATGCACTTTTTTCTTTAATGACATCTTTTAACCACAACAGGATTGAAGAGTACTATTTTTCAATTATGAAATTGCCTTTATCTTTGTGATGAATTATCAGGATTCCTCCTGAGTTCCAAAGAACAGTATCAATGTCCTTTCCGGCCGACTGTCATACCTTAAACTTCTTGAGTGGTGCTATGTTTTTTTTAATGGTTAAACGGGTAAATCAGATACTCCAGTTATGTTTATTAACAGTTACATCAGCAAGACTAGAAAGCGATGGCAAAGAGTAATGTCCTGCAAAAGGTAAACGTCTAACTGTTATTTATCAATTATTTCAATTATGTACGTTATTTTAATTTACATATTTATTTATTTGAATTTCTCATAAAATATGATATTTAAAAAAAAATACGCAAGGTGAATATAATTTGAATAAATTAAAAACCAGCTCACAAAAGCTTTAGCAGTTTCTCAAACCGATTTGAATTAAACTTGTAAAAGCGAGGATTCAAGTTCGTGAAAATAGTCCGCCACTGCATTCGCATAAAGAATTACGGGCAAAGAAAGGAAAAACGAAAAGAAAAACCTGCTGAGTGGAGAGAATTTTGAATAAACTTTACGCTGACGCACTTGTTTGATTTCACGTTTTCTTCTTTTTTCCTTTTTTCATTCCTATATCTTCTTTGCCCGTTCCTTTTTTACCGCAGCTCCCACAAACATACATACCTACCTTTACGAATGCGTTTTTGTAATGAAACATACTGATGTCGGTTTTTGTGATAATATCCGATATTATTAATAGTATTGTGATCACGAATGTTGATGTAAAATATGCACATATGTAAAAAAAAATCATTTTAGGAATGTTTCAATATAATCCATATCTTTGACTAAATGTCTCCTACCATTAGACACATGGCAATTTAATTAGCATCCTTGCTTTGATTACATAGCATAACTCATAAAAAGTAAGTAGTAGTAGTAAATTTACAGTTATAAATATAAAACTTTTAAGGAATGATTGTACATTTTGTAAACGTTTCGCATAAATTCATACAGTATGTGTAAAAGTCTGGTAATGGTAAAATTTTGAAAACAGTGTTAATCATCAAACATGTTTCGCACAAAGTTTATAAGTCATTAATAATTTAAAAGTTTTTGGGAATATACACGGTCGCTTAAATTGTCAGTCAACCAAAATTATATATTGTTGTGTTTTCGGGGTCGAAAACTCGCGCAAATGTTTTAAAACTGTCTGTATATTTACACACTTAAAACTAATCACAATATAAAAATGTAAAGTAAATGAATCGCACTTAAAACTACTACAATTTAAATTAACACATGTATTTAATTCTATCACTACTATTTATATCTGTAATATTTATGTATTTATTGCAATGTAATAAAAACTGCACCGCTCACTTATTTATGTTTATTTAACCGTACGAAAACTATTTAATGAATGAATTCCTTATCCCACCTGCGGCATTTATATGTGCTGACAAAAGGTCTAGCAAATTCTGGCTTTCTTCTACTATATTCCAGACTTTTTGTCGCGGATGCCGTATATGAGTGTAATTGATTTACGTCTTGTTTACCGGTACGTTTTTTATCGTCGCCCGGATGTCTGCCTCTTTTTGTGGGCTTGTTTAATTACAATATTTTCTAAATGAAGTACTACTTTTTTAAAATTTGATGAGCATTAAAATACTTATTTGCAGATGTAACAATCATCAATTGATTAATTTTTGAAAATTTCTCTTTGAATAGAGTGCAAGAGTTTTTCTATAATATTTTGAAGTACTTTTTGATTGATAAATTGAGATTTTTTCATAGTAATGCGTTTGTAACATATACCTTATTTTTCAAATAGCTCCATAGAAAGTAATCAATGGACTTCAGGTCTAGCGATCTAGTAGGCCCTTCTACTGTTCTTCTTTCTTTACGCTGGAAAAGGAAAGTTTTGTTTGGATACGTTCTTACTCAAAACGGCGGGCGTCTTTATGATGCTGCCACTAGTCATTTTGTAGTTGTTGCCTTTCTGCATTTGTAATTGCTGTAATAATTTGGTTTTCCAGTAAGAGGAGAAACATTTCTAATGTTTAGTTGCCTTCAATAGAAAATGATTATATTTACATATCCCTAATAATACCTACCTACCCAAATATTAACTTATGCCACGAATAAAATGTCAAAAGGCAAAATAAGATGGCGCTGGGTAAATTAAAATTAAAAGACAAAATATTTTTAGATAATACTTCCAAATGAGTCGCAACCTCTATGCCCACCTACCTGTTATTCTTGTCATTTAGGCTGCCGCTTTCCTCAGTGAAGATGATATGGGTCGAAACGACGTGAAGCTAATTTAATAGGGCGCCACAGTGTATTTAAGCCTATCGAAGATACAAAAGTCAAATATGAAATAATAAAAAAAAAGTCAAATATGAAATGACTGAATATTGATAAAGTGAAATGTAAAGAGAAAAATAAAACAAAATTTACATCATACCTCTAAAGCATACAGCTGCTCGTAATGGTACACCCTTTATATCAATCAATAACATAAGCAACAATCCAAGAGGATTTAAAAAAAAGCAAAGGTGCACCGCACCTATCAACCCATACTGTATGTTAAAAAAAATATTGAATATACTAAATTTGAAATGCAATAAAAAAAAATAATACTAAATGATAAGCAGAAAAGATTAAGTTAAAAGTTACAAATAATCAGAGCACTCCTAAATTAAAAAAGAAAACACAATCGGTGAAATATTTATGTAGGTCACGAAGAAATTGCAAATTGATCACTTACAATAGGTTATATCGTAGGACAAAACAACCATTAAAATAATTAAAAATATTAACCTAAAATCCGAATTACAGTAAGCTAGTCATGCTTATCTCTTATACAAAATTACTAAACGTATGACAAGTGCAAAGATTATTTTTCACCCTGATAATGGGCCTTTTTGTAATAACTTCTCAAAATAAAACCAAAGTTACTGAACTTAATTAAAATCACCCTGTAGGGTGGGCATATAGCAATAAATTTACAAAAGTCTACGATCTGATGGAATCGGCAGACCTTACTCCTACAATTACTAATTATTAATACAAGATTCCAATTTTAACCAAGGTAAACACTTATCTGTAACTAATGTGGTCTTCATTAGCTGATATCAACAGCGAAACAACAGAAAAACTCAGCTGACTGCCGAGAATAATTGGTTTAGATTTTCAACGGAACAAAAAAAAAGCAGAATCCTTCTCCAGGGGTCTCTATAGTTAAGTCCAACATATAATCGTGGACCTATATTTCGCAATTACGTCTCACAATTTTAACGTCACAAATTTTTTTCCCTAAATACAGAGAATAATTAGTTCTAAATGTCAAGAAAGAAAATCAATCAACACATGAGACATATAGGTTAGGAAAAGAGTCATTATCAATTTCAAACTAATTGATAGATAAATACCTGACTAAATGTTCTTATATACTTCCAATGTGCGTACTAATAATCGTGGTACCAAGCTTGTTATCAACACGATGAATGACATTTGATGCTACATAGTGACAATTGAAACTTCTCCGGTGAGGGGAAAAGCCGATAAGGAAGAACAAAATTAACTTAAAGAAAAATAGTCTAACAAAGCCTAAATTAATTAAATTTGAATACAATTTCAATTGCAATAATTATTAAGAAATAAAATAACAACCAAACGAGGCAAAATATTACCAAAATCATGTGATTAAATTACGGATATCTACAACAACTCTAGACGAGAAGCTATGCTGACTTAATAGCGAACGTACTTAAGTTAGGTTATTCAAGACAGATGACGCTAATATACCGAAGAGACAAGTAATATTATTACTTGTCTATTCTTTATACTAATTTCAACGAGTCAAACTTGTACTAATGAAACAGAATAATAATAATTGTTAATTAAAAATTGAAGTAATTAAGCCTATGATTTTTGAATCGTTACACTTATTTAGGGTAATGTATATGTTTTTCGCATGAAGTGTGTGTCTCATTCGTTGATCAAAACGATCTTGTCATACTGTTACGAGCTGCGGCCTTCAACCTTAAAATCACGGGCCGCTAAGACAACAACAAGTGTTTTGCTATGGGGGAGCACTCGCTAGCTTATAATAAAAATAGGAAAAGTTATCTATTGTCTAATTCTCGGCAGGACCTGAGAGAAACTTGCACTTTGCCTATGTCCGATACGCGTGGTTGTATTGCCAAGACGTAGATAGGGGCTTCACATTGAGACGCTTACTTGTTATTAACACCTATATTTCTTATACAAATATTGACCAAGGGTAGGATCACAAGTAGTCCTTCTTGCGAAAGAACACTTATAATTGTCTACTTTTTGACATCCTTTGCTTTAGTGTTAGTGGCTCGGTAACGCCGATTCCCTCCTTACGTAGCTGTATTTGCAAATTCTACCCGTTTAATCATATTCCGTTCAACTCATCGAACGGAAGCAAGCCAGATGCGTTAGATATAAATTTTACACGTTCGATCAAAGATTCGTGTTATAGTTGCAATAAACTCTAACACTATAAAGAGTGTTAATTCGCGACAGTACTTCGTGCAGCTGAGTTATTTTATAGAAGATGACCTTACTTTTTAATATAATTGTTACAGATTTAAAACAAATATTCATATCTGCAGACACTTTTATGATAAACAAATTTAGGGTTTCTACGGGATATTGCAAAGTCTCGAAAGTTTGTCTTCATTAGCGTGTCTTTGTAAACATCGCGTCGTCGATTTTTGTTGCCTTCTCTTTCTTTAAATTCTTGAACTAATAATAAAAAAGATGTTATTCAATAACTTACAATTGGCAAATAAATTTTATCTTAAGCTAGATAATAATTAGACTGTTTTGAAGAGAACACTTTCAATGATTA
The DNA here is from genome assembly GCA_963170755.1 of Amphimallon solstitiale. Lineage (NCBI taxonomy): Eukaryota > Metazoa > Arthropoda > Insecta > Coleoptera > Scarabaeidae > Amphimallon > Amphimallon solstitiale. The sequence continues at coordinate 47,627,802 of OY720681.1, read as the reverse complement.
ATGAAATAATGATTGCACTGAAGCATTATTATTTTTGTAAATGTTAATTGAAATTTCACTGTCCTTCATAAATTAAAATAAAAACCCATTCGACATGATTGCTTTAAAATTTAATGCAGAGTAATAAAATGCATAAATAAAACTTCTATTCCATAAATAAAAACTGCAATTGGCTGTTACTATTACTATTTGAGCGATACTTAAAAACGTAGATTAATCAAAACCCTACAAAGTTGTATCTATACATTTACGCCGTTGTATAAATAATTGGCTATTCGCATGTTAGGTAATTCTACGTTATACAATTTTTGTTCTAGCGTAAATTCAACATAACTGAAACATTTTACAATTTTGAGGTTTTGTATCAATTACTTCTAAATTATGAAAACGTTATTAATGCGATTCGATAAAATTCAGGTTGTCATAGTTACATACAGTGTGCTTGCCGGCGACCTGCGTATAGGGCTTACTGTGAGATAAAACGACGACACCGAGAGTTTGTATGAGTTAGTACGAGAAAGTAATATACAAACCTCTTTTTGGTCGAGTGTAGTTTGGAAAAGTGGGGATTCGAGTACATTTACGTGAGGCTAGAACGGGCTAGACTGACTCTCCGTTTAAGCAGGGCAACAAGGATAGATAGCAGCTGTACTGCAGTTTGTATATTGCTTTCCCGTACTAACTCATACAAATTTTCGGTGTCGTCGTTTTATCTTACAGTAAGCCCTATACGCAGGTCGCCTGCAAGCACATGGTATAAGCATTATCATATGATATTTCTTTTTTGCAAATCACGGATTTATCGTTGACTGTGGCGATAGAACACACAAAGTAAGACTTGTCCAAATTGCGGATTTAATAACATAAACATTTCTAAATTGCAGTGCTTAAATTTGTTACAGATACTTTATGTTTATATCAAACTCAAGAAAATATATAAGTTATTGAAATTATAAGTATTCAAACCATATATATTGTTAGAATACTTTGTGTTGTCATGGTGTGGAATCGGAAATAAATAAAAATAATTGAATTTATCTGACAGATAAATGTTTTCTAGCATCTGTATTGATAAATTAACGCAGTAAGAGAACTATGTAAAATTAAAAATTAATAAAAACTAATTATATAATTAATATTAGAAAATTTATTATAACCAAAAGGAATTATTAATATTATATATAAATTAATGGTATGAAAATATAACATATTGCTGTGATCTTCTTATCATTGAAATAATAATATTAAGAATTAGTTTAGTTATTGAAAAGAACACTAATTTTATTTTTAAAATTGTATTTTTTAGATTTTAAGCATTAGTGAAAACATGTAATAGTAAGTAAAATAGGTTGCCAACATTTAAGGACAATGCTATTATCAAAAATATATACGTAATGGTATATACTAAGTTAAATAAGTACTAATATTAAGAATAAAATTAAACACAAAATAAATCAATGCACTTTTGTTGAAAAGACAAGCACGGGATATGGTTTGAATATAAAAGTACAGAACCTAATTTCGTACAAGGCGTTAGAACAGCCTTAAATGTCTTAAGAAATGGACCATTATTTAAAAACATAAAGGTATTGAAAGTGAATAACAGAGAAAGAGTTATGTTAAAAGGTGGGACAATAAAGAGAGTGAATCATTTAAATGCTATTAAGTTATATGAGCAAGGTAATATCAAGTGTGATCGAGAAGAGAATATGATTTAAATGAAAGAATATAAATTCAAACATACATAATGGTACCAATTCATTAGAAAGATTTTGATAATAATACTTAAGATATAGTAAATACCTGTAACTTAATATCTATGTACAGAAAAAGGATATAAATCAAAACATTTCTAGTGCGAAGTGACAAATCGTAAATAAGAATGTTTTATGTAAACGGTAAAATTAAAAGTACACTTATTAGTTCTTGTATGCATAACACAAAAGCCTTTAAAGGAAATGAAAATGTTAATGTTGTTTTCAGCATTCTGCAAATCAACATATTACCAGAAGAGAGGGCATGGATAGAAACCGGTGACGATGTGATGGGGCCGACCGATGTTTGTAGTGCGGGCTCCGTTAGAAAAATATCAGTTGTTTACGTCTTTCCCGTATTACGAAATCGAAGAATTTCTATACGAAAAGTAAGAATAACATTGGTAAATGGAAAAAGAAAATATATAACAAACGATGAAAAAGGCAATGCATTCATATACAAGTACAATGAGGGACTATACTAAAGAAGAAGGAAAGAAAGATATACTTACTGAAGCTGAAACGTAATAAGTCTGTGAAAAACAATAATAACAATCAGTTCAAGTCATCGCCATTAGTGTGTAGCTGTCAAAGACGATGTGCGCGTACTGGTGCAAGTATGATAACCTGAAGAAAACAAACAAGAAAGATTTTATCACGAACATTTTAAAATCAATGCCAACTTAAAATTTAATTAGATAACAGTGGCTCTACAAATTGTCGATAGGCTTTTGTTTCAGTATATAAGGCGAAAACCAGAATAAACTTGTCGAAGATGAAGTTTATAATTCGAGCAGTAAAGACATTAATTTTGAAAAAGAATAAAATATTTTTGATAGCGAAAGTGAGAGTAGGGGCTTATATGCACTATTTATGATCTCACGATTTAAGAATCTGTATTAAGAATTAGAATTTTATTTTCAATAATTACTGTTAAAACAATTTCATTCTATTAATTTTCATTTTTATTATTTTAATTTTTAAGATGGAGGACATCAATAAGAATGAATTTGATAAAATGTACGATCATATGAAGTAAGTTATAAGGTAAATAATTCAACTTAGATATAGTTAATGGTGTTAAACGTGCTGAAGGTACTATGTGAAAATATTTGCTTTTAGTAAATCGTTGAGCATCATTAATTAGATGAATATTATCTTTAATAATAATAATGACTTTTAGGAAAAAATATATCATGTATATATAATCCATATTTCTGCACAAGCAATTAGTAGTTAGTACACTACCAAAAATTCTGTTAATCTAATACATCGTTTTCGAGAAATATAATTTTCAGAAACATAGAATTTTCCAGAAAAATGGTAATAAATTTTAAATTTTGGGCCTATACTGTATTATTTCTTTTTGAATAAGAATTATATATGGGATAAAAATGTAATAATATACATGGTGTTACATTTAAAAAACTATAATTAAGGTTAGTCACCAAGTTATGGAACACTGTATAATAAAAAATAAATTTAAAAGGTCCTCCCAGTGTGGCTGTCTTAGGAAGAAAAATGATTTAAAAACTCTTACTTTATAGAGTCACAATCTGCCTTTCCTAAGAAGATGACTCAGACAGTATATATTTCAGTAGTAGTATAGCAATCAATACCTATTAAAAGCTTTATCCGTATATATATTTAATTTTCAGAATGTAATCAGCAATCAATGGTTATTGAATATTTACTCGACATTTGTTTTTAATGACATAAATTTAATGGTTTTTTTCGGTCATAAATTTTTCCCTTAAAATCTAAAACCCCGTCTAAATTTCTGAGTAATTTTGTTTTCAGCAAGACTATCACATGGTTAATCTTTTTCAACAATTACTAATGGAAATAGCATCCCACATATTTTGATATAGCTCTTGCTGTTTATTTAATATATCCTCCTACACATCAATGCCTTTCAATGATATAAATCAATACTTTCCAATTAAGTTAAGTACTTATAAAGACTAGAAATAAAATGGTAAATAATTTCAAAAAGTGTCATTCAATTTTCTTGGATCGTTGTAGAAGTTCCATATATTTACAGGCTTGTTTTTCATGATTTGATTAATGTTCTTTAATTTTTAAAGCATTTTTGTACTATTTTAGTTTTGTCACTTACAGCATGTGATATTAAAAAAACTCTTTATGAAGGTATATTTAGGGAAATAATGTATTTGTAATTGTAATAATTAGTCTGTCAATTTGTAGCATATAAGTTGTAGTAGTAAATACACCACTTAGAGCTCCAGCTTTGTAAGTCGTTTTCTCTATTTTCAACATTTACTTACACTCAATTTGTTCAAATTCTCTACAGTTGTTTCCACGTCGTACTTCCAATTGCTCGCGACTTTTACAGTTCTCAAATGACCAATTATTACAGGTAAACTAAGCTTTCAACGTTTTAAATTTCATGTCATTGCTGGTCGTCTAGTTACTATGATATTTGTCACTCCTTATGCTCTATATCTACTTTTTATCTATTTTGTCTTTCTTTCATATAAGTACAAACTCGTTCTTATTTCTTCTTGTACTTCATTTCTTTCCTAACTTCGGCAATGAATTCTATCTAGGTGCCCACACATCGAGATAAAATAGTATTTCCGGATTAGAGTATTAAGCGGGAAAATACTTCTACATATTTCGACAATTAATTTGCAACATTGGTATTAAATTTAATTAATCCAAATTTTAAGCAAACTGATATTAATGTTCAAGAATAGGCACACAAATTGACTTAGTCAACAATTCGTTCAAGGTGTCGAATTTAGAAAAATATTTTATCGAAATTGCAGTCGGTAAATTAAATGCACACTTTATAAGAAGGGAGACTGCTTTATTCCAATACCTTATAAAAGGCATTACCAATGCAGACACTAATTTGCCATATTTAGCAATATACATTGACTTGTCAAAGGCCTATGACTTTATAAATCATACATTTCTACTGTATAAATTGCATCGCTATGGTATTCGCCGTATGGTAAACATATGGTTTGAGTCTTATCTCCGGGAGAGAAGGCAAGCAGGTTACGTGTTATGGAGTAATATCAACTGAGAAAGAGGTCACAATGGGGGTCCCACAAGGTTCAGTAATTGGTGCCACATTTTTCTTAATATATATTAATGATCTGCCACAACTTATTAAACCACTAGTCGCAGTCTATCTCTATGCGGGCGATATTAATATAATCATTGATGCTAAAGACTTACCAGATCTCAAATCTATAGCAGATATGATAAAAAAATTAATCTCAATGAACAAGTAATGATAAAAAATGTATTTTATTTAAAGTTAACTAAAGCTCAAAAAACAAAAATGAACATACACCAAAGATCCGTCTACTTTTATAGTTCATGCAAGATTCTAGGGCTTACGTTTGATGATTTCTTGACTTGATGCATCTATATCGATTCTTTGTGCAATGATTTGAGTAGGGTTTGAAATACGATATCTACTGCGGAAATCGTACAATATAGAAGGTTTGAAAACGTACTACTACTCGAATATATTTTCCAGGATTTGGTACAGTATAATTTATTTGGGTCATTGTAGAGGTGCTGACAGAGTATTCTTGATGCAAAAAAGGCTGTAAGATGTATAAATAACTTAAAGTTGCAAAAGTCCTGTAGACCTGCTTTTAGAAACGGAAGAATTCTAACTTTCTTTGACATGTATTATATGACAGAGAAGCAGGAAATTCAGGAAATGCCAGCAATCACTAGTAAAAGCTTGCTTACACAGGTTGTACTAGTAAATGTTATTATACAACAGCATTTACTAGTAAAGGGTAACGATCACTAGTAAAAGTACCTACATTCACTGATTGCCACCAGTAAATGTGCAGCAAGAATACTTTCAAGGTAGTTTAAATAACTTTTACACATGGAGGGGGTCAGCTGTTCTCGGCTCAGTAGTTCCACAAAAAAATGTTAACGTTATAACAAAAAATATATTTAATACAATGTCATGGTATTGGGGAAAAAGAGCTACCGTCGTATTGCGGAAGAATTTAATGAAAAATTTCCCCGAGTAACTGTTTCCCTTATGGGTATAAGAAAGATGGTGAACAAATTTTTGGAAACTGGTTCTGTTCTGAATTTAAAGAAAAAGAAAATAGTACGTAATGAAGATGATGCTTCTACAGTTTTAATTTTGGATTCGGTGGAAGATAATCCTAAACTTTCATTACAGAGACGAGCGCCTCAACTAGATATGAGCAAATCCCATATTCAAAGAGTGTTGAAGGAACGTAAATTATACCCCTATAAACCTATTTTTAATCGTACGTTAGAACCGGGAGATGATGAAAAGCGTCTTTATTTTTGCATGTCGATGGGAGATAAAGTAATGGAGATCCAAAATTTTCAGAAAAGCATTCTATTTTCCGATGAAGCAGCTTTTAGTAGCAATGGTATATTATTGTCACAACATGTTCGTTATTGGAGTGATACTAATCCTCACATTAGAATTGCATCAAAACGTCAATATTTTTTTAAGGTGAACGTGTGGACTGCTGATTCTTACCATGGAATAATAGGTCCATATTCTTTTGATGCTAATGTAAATCAGCATAATTATTTAGAATTGTTAAGCAAGTTTTTCTGGAATGGTTTAAGTGAACTCCCACTTGTTTATCGACAGAGGATGTATTTTCAACATGTTGATTGTCCGACCCACCGTTAGCGCATTGTTGCTGCCTGGCTCTATCAAAAATTCGAAAATTGTTGGATTGGCCTGAATGGTGCCGTTTTGTGGCCTCCAAGAAGCCCTGACTTAACTATTTTAGATTTTTATTTGTGGGGACGGTTAAAGCAACTAGTCTATATGGAAAACTTGCCTAACAATGTGCAAATATTAAAAAATCGTATAAGAGATGCTCTTGCGTCCTTGACACTTGAAGAAATTCGCAACAGTTATAAGGAACTGCGGCTTAAAGTCGAATTGTGTGCTGAAGGGGGTAGCGACTTAATAGAATACTTTTAAAGAATATTGTTTCTAGCCTACTTATTTTATAATGTTGTGATTAAAAAAAAGAGAATAAATATTTGTAATTCTAAATAGGGGTTTGATAGTTTCGTAATTCTAATTACAGATTTGGCCATTTGAAATGGAGCATAAAATTTAATTTCTTTAGCATTTTATCGTATAATCAAAAATTAAGATTTTTTTTTCCTCTTGTAAACGCAATCTGGGGACATACTGTATAGACACGGGTATTTTTCAATCTCCTGCACAAACCTTATGTTTACACTTTCTTTAGCGTTTGATAGCGGATAGCGATTACGGCATGTTATTGCGTTAAAAACTAAAAGCTAGCATAACAAATTGAACTTTACAAATATACAATAGCTGTATTGGTCGAATCGTTGTAAGAAAGTAAAGGCTTGACGGCCAGCCAGTATAATCGTGCGTGATAGGTTGCCTTTCACAATATCATAGTCGTCACCGTGAACGAACATGTACAGTTTTTAATGTGTTGGTCGCCGGCGCGACCGATTGCTTGGTTGTAAGCGATTGGTTGCCTCGTTTTGGTTCCTTGGTGGACGAACGGCCTTAGAGTATTAATATCTCTAATGTTCTTTGGCAATTTGTTAAAAAAATTTAATCTTGCATGCCCTAACCACTATCACTCAGTGTAAGTCTGTGTACTGGATAGCTGTAGCGATCTCCATGCCTGGAGGCAAAGAAAGCCTCCTTTACCACAAAAATTTAAATGTTTGAAGTGTAAACTTCTTTGGGCGCGTTGCGCTGATTGTAGGCAACGAACAAGACTGACCCATCACGCTCGAATATGTAAGGCTCGTTCGAGTAATGTCGACTCGAGTCGACTAAGGGAACAAGATAAATATAACATATAGAGGTATTTAATTTCAATTAAATTGAAATTTAAATGAATTCATGTTCCCGAGCAGATTCGATCACGAGCCGCACAGGTATGACCAATGTATGACGTCGGCACGTTGCATCAGACCAAGCGCGGGACATGTAATCGAGTGTTCATATCGACAATTTATACATATACATACGTCCGAACCGACCCAACGAAACGGCCGCTAGCGTCACTGCTATACTCGTTCGGCTACCGTTACATGGGAGAGCATGACGCATCAGTCGTATAATACGTTACTGGATATTATACGCGTGTGTACATGTGTAAATGTAATAAATGTGCGAATACGTTTTATTTAATACGTTACTGAATATTATACGCGTGTATTTCGTATTATTAACCTCACCTTGATGAAGTTTACACTTCTGCTGTGTGGTTTTAAGCACACCCATTTTCTTGTTATATACATAGAAATACATGTAAGTTAATGAGTTCTGACAGTGGGCAATCACCCGAGTCCAGTTTGTACGAATTATTGTAAGTTTAGGTGTTAGTCTGTCAGGCTTCAAGGTTCCTTTATTGCCCAGCTAGATTTAGGTAGTATTTAAAGTGATGTTGTTTATTAAGAAATCAGTATTAGCCCACTAGTGATTTGGTGAGGAGCATATCTTCTAAGGTTACCCCTTAGCCAAAAGCACTATGTTTAACACTATTTTCTGTTTTTCTGCAGGTTTCCAATGAAGATGTCAACTTAGTTCCCGAAATACGTACATAGATTTTTTTTATATCTTTTTAATTTTTGTGGTAAGGTAAGGGGTTTTCCTTTTGCATTTTGTTTCAGATTTTGAGCCCCACAGTCTCCACCCATTATTGAAAAAACAGGCTTCTGTTTTTAAAGAATAATATTAGTACTTAATAAATATAAATAGTAAAAACTGTCAAAAAAGTGTTGAAGGGGTTTCTGTATGACTGATTGAAATTTAGTTTGTATATAGTACGTATGATTCGCTTTTCTATTATAAAGATCTTAGATGAGCCACTACCACCCCAGATCGCGATGCTAAATCTAATATATGACAGGCAACAGCTGTAGTAGGCGGCACGAAATACATATTCGCTGACAAGTTCTCTCATTAGACGGACAATGTAGCAGAAACTCCATAGTTTTCTGCATAATATGTCTATGTGTTGTTTTCATTTGAGAAATTTATCAACAAAAACCCCGAGCAAGCGGGCGCTAACTTTTGTCGGATATTTACAGTTGTTAAACTTTACGTGCGTTGTAAGTAAATTGTGCAGATTTGAAGAGTGTTGCATTTTCTTTATCATGGTTTACGTGTAGGTTGTATTTAAAGAATCACTCTTCTTTCATGGAAGGACTGGCTAATAAATTTCTTGCGAATACTATTAATGTATTATAAACAGTGCTAGAGAAGTTTTGGTATTCGAACTATCGTAAGTTGTTGTTTTGAAGAAATTTTGTGGAACTCGACAGTACAAATGCAGGTGAACATATGTACATCAGTATTTAACTTGCCATCACAATAAAATATTAGAATTTGATAAGAGAAATAATTAATATCTGTGTACATGTGTTTAACTTGTGTGCATCACTGATTATATACAGCCCGGAGACTTACAAACAATTCACTAGATAAGCAAACCCCATTGTTCCAAATAATAAAGCAATCCGCACCAAGTGCACAGCGAAGGGATTGCTTTGTTCATATCATCTGACAAAACATCTAGTTAATTTCGTTTGAACGAACTTTCTTCGTATCCTGCACAAAAGATTACGGGTAAAAGTGAATGTATGGAGTACGAAATACTCTATTGTACTTTACTATTAAATATTTCATGCATTTGTACTTTAAACAGAATATAAGTGCATCACAGTTACATAAATAATAACGCTTTTGCTAAATAGGCGTACATGCAAGTAATATAAGTGGTCCAGTTCCTCGACCGGTGCATAGATAACTTAGTTATAATATATTCTCTTGTGCCTGCCCCATTTCTGTTTGGTTAGTACAAAATAATTATTTAATTCTGACATATTCGATGCAATAAACAACACGGAAATAATTTGATGCACAACTGCATCTTAGGTTAAAATTATATAAATAGATAAAAATAAGAGAAAATAATTAAGTGGAAGTCAAATTCTTTTTATGTGATTTATAGTATTATAATAGCTTGCTGTTTGTTTACGAAATACTTACCTATAACTTTAGGAACTTGCAAATGATTGTAGATGTAATGCTTTTCTGGCGTGTAAGCAGCACTTTGTTATACTTTTTTAGCTTTAATTATGAAACATGGACGTACATTAGTTATTTGCCAGTACATTTTTTGTGGATTAATGATACATTCCCTAAATCTATTGAAAGAATAGATTTAATTTGATCATTTTGTAGACATTTAATGTAACTTAAAGGTAAAAAACGCATTAAAGTAACAGATCACAATAAACGCAATATATAGGTAGTATCACAAAAAAAAATTTTTTATATCAAAATTTCAAGTCGATAAAAGGTTGTCACTATACACACATATCTACCAAAAAAAAAAAATCAAAAACCATTTCGTTCTCCCGGAATGGGCCTAAAGTTTGTTCTTTTTTGTCAGACACATAGATTTTCATTTTTTTTAAACATAACTACAAAGCGAATTTGTTTTTCATGTACAAAAATGTAAAGTTTACAATGTTAATTAACAGTCGAAAAAAATGATATCTGTGATCTAACACTTGCGGCTCCTGGAATCTACATAAAAACCTTAATTCTGTTACCAAATACGCATACTTTTCAGTTTTTAACCCATCCTTTAAATTAGTAGATATTATCAATACTAAAATTTATGAAAGAAAACTGGATTGATGAGAAAAGTATAAAAGCTCTTGGTTGTGATGGTACTGCATGAAATACGTGAGTCCTTAATGGTTTAATTTTATTGTTCGAAAAGGCTTTAAAGCGCCAAATACAAGCAGTGGTTTGTTTGCTTCACTTACTAAAATTGCCTCTTGGTACAATAGGAAAACATTTAACAAATAGTCAAGATTTACCAGTTGTTGAGTACAAAAAAAATAGTGTGTTTTTTCGGAGGTTAATTTTAAGGAGATGAGCACCGACCAGAAATACCTCTCGCATATATGTCAGGCTGTATTAGCAGAGTTGGCAAGCTGAAACCCGGGAAACATCTCCTATGCAAGACGGCTTCCAATGGAAAACCGAATTTTAAGTTTATCATCACTTGATATATCCCAGCAACTGAAAAATCAATCCAAGTTTGTCATGAACATGGCTTATAATTAATCATGGTTTATAATTAAATGTCACCGAAAAATTATTTATGTATCACAGAACTTTTTAAATTGTACAAAGCATCAAGTACCTAGAAGATGATCTTAAGGTTGTACAATCAAGTCTTACTAGAGGAGAAAGTATTGTAAATGAGGTTACAGAAGCTTCCAAGCGCGTTTGTGGTTTCAAAAAAGAGAGTTAGTTCTTTTAGACCAAGATTCCTAGACCAAGAATAACTTCAAAAGTTTCAACCGAAGCGTCACATCATATCTGCAACTCCAACAGTCCAGGAATAAACATCATTTTCGATAACAATGAAATATATAATTTTTTGAAAAAAACAATAAACTCTATCTAATATTTTTGCGTTTTTATAAGTATATAAATTGGTTTCTAGAAATTTTTCTATAGAACCAGCCCAACCAAAACCTTGCTTGCAGGTTGAGAGAGTTACTTCTAACTCTATTGTGACATATATATGTAATAAGACTGTAGCGAACTGACAACTACAGCTTTCTAAAATGTTTCATAAATTATCAAGATCGAGAGCTATGTAATCAAAATTCGGTTTGAATTACTTTTTCAAACTTAAAGTTTTAATATTTGTAATATTTTCCTTCTTTAGAAAATGAAATTCCTTTCTAAATTCAGTTCTATTCCGCTTACTCCGAAAATAGGCTGAATTTCATAAAATAACAAAGAAACTGGTTCTTGTAAAATATATTTAATAAGATTTGAAACACTTTTTATTGTTTGGTTACAAGAGATGTCGAAATAATATAAGCAGAATAGAAGTAAATGGAATTATCAACAATAGACCTAATTTTTGCAACAAAAAAATGATAATTTTACTGCTAATCCGGGAGACGCCTTTTTTGACTCTTAATAATAATTATTCTAACCTTGTTGTACTTGAAAATTTGCTTTGCGTTAACGTTTTCGAAAAAAAATTGAAAATCGTCGTTTTGACATAAAAATCATATTGTAGGCCTATTCCGGCTGACCTAAATATTTTTTTATTTGACTAACAATTTTTTAAATAAATATGTGACTATAGTAGCAACTTTTTATAAACTTGAAATGTTGAATTTAAAAAAAAAGTTTATTGATATTGGCATATATATACTTATGAAAGTATGGGTTTTAATTCTCATAAAGCACACTTTAGTTGTACTAAATGATTGATGGCGAGTAAATTAAAATTTTAATGCAATACATGGGCTCAAATCATAGTGGTGCACTTCTATAGATGCGGTCAATTACTTTCTTATAGTGCGATAGAAAGTACTGATCAAAAATCACAGGTACCATATAATATATTAATTTGGATTATGAGAACTATATATTCAATACTGACAGTTTATGCAATTTTATCTATTTCAACCATTGAGAAAGAGTAGGTAGGCAGACGACGTCACGTGGTAAAACCTGGTACAGGTCCGCCATATTGATACTACACTTACGTCAAACTGGTAGTGTTGGTAAAAAGTCGACTGTTTGTTAAGTGTAACGTGTATTAGAGTTATATAATAAGTTAAATATTAAAAGACATTATGGTTTCTTGTGCTCTACGTAGCTGCAACAGCAGAGACGGCGTTGATAGGAAGAATTCGTCTGGCATAACATTTCATAGGTTAGTGTCGGCCTGACAAGTGTGGGATGACAGATTATAATTTTGAGTAGCCTGGACTAGGTGAGGCAGCCATATTGGTCCCACACTTAGCCCCGTCCAGTGCTCCCGTATTTAAAGTACATCAAAAATGCTTTACAGCGTCTCCATAGTATTCTTTCTCAATGATTTCAATTGACATCCACTGCTTGGTTACAAGGTGTGATAACCTCTTTAAGAATTTTGACATTTTTATGGTGTATTATAAGTATTGTAAAACTTAAAAACTTCGGTTAATTAGTTCTAATATATTTATTTATTTATTAACAAACATATATCGGTAACGATATATGTTTGTTAATAAAAGAATAGACAGCAAATTCCAGGTATCAATAATGTAGTAGTTAAGCCCGGCCTCCTCTGGGAAACTCGAAAGTATTTGTTCGATATAATTTTATATTTGTCTTTAAAAAACTAGACCAATTCATTCCGTTTTCAATTTTGAACCAACTCCACCGAGTTTCACGCAGTGAAATCGTTACCCTAGAGAACTAAAGGTCGGAGTTTTCAATCAACCCACAATCTGTAGCTAATGTTATTTGTTTTACGACTGATTGATTCGGGTTCGTACTTAAAAACGAAATAAATGTCGTTACACACCGCAAACCGTTTGGAATCCATTGCCGTGGATTTCATCCAATATTATATGAATCTAGAACAGTCAGTGGCGGAGCATTGAGATGATTTATGTGTGCAAGTGGATTTGTTACAACAAATTGGTAAGTTAGGCGGGTACGGGGTAGGTGTAGGAATTGTCTCATTTTCCGATTTAAGCGGAAAACCTGTCGTTTTCTCGCCGAGTTCAGAATATATATCGACGATAATGAATCCTATACGTTCAGAATTATTATTTGAGAACATTTTTCTTCACGAGATTTTACATTCAGTTATCAATGGCTTATGGTAAAATTAGTGAGTAAAATTATTGATATATTCGCTACAATACTAATTACTGTTTCTAAACATAATAATGAAGCTAATTGTATTTAAGCATAGTCATCGGAATTTATTCAATATTTTATTTAATTGCTATAAATATTTTTTGGTCGATGTTAGTTTTTGAATATTGCTTGTTTATTATTATTATTTTCAAAGTTTAAACTGCCGAGCTTCTAAGGGTGATTGAGATATATACGTATATATATTTAATGGGAATAGGATTTAGTTCGGTTTCTTTAAATGTGATCTCCACATTTTGGAATAGTGTTGCGAATTTTCTAGATTTATTTTAAAAGAACTGCAAACGTTCAACAACCTTCTATACGTTTAACGTAATCGAGTATATGTCAACAGCTTTCAATTTCTGAAATTACGATATCAGCCAACCTTAAGGGGACTTACGCAGAGGTGTCTATTAACTGCCTAGAGGTAAGACGTAAGAGTGTGGCGCCATATACGCTAATTTAAATTATGGACTTTACAAGGTTTCGTTAAAACAAAAACACAGCTTTTATTTACGAAATATCAAAACGAAATTTAAAACGCACATAAACAAAGATTCAATGCATGCTCGACTGGAATTAGTTTTTAAAATAAAGTTTCTGAAACTGTGTTATGATGTTGTAAATTTTGTCAACTTTGAGGGTGAAATGTATGAGTAAATAATTTGAATTATAATAAAGCACTCCCAACAATGCCTTAACCAATCCTTTGTATTCAATTTAATGCAAAAACATAACAAGAAAAACAAAAATATCTGTTGTTTCTTTTATTTTAACGAATACCTTACATCGGCGGAATTTACATTTGCGCATACGGCGTGACCCCCTTACGTCCTACCTCACGGCAGTTTGTCGACACCTCTGCGTAAGCCCGCTTATTGCTTCAGTTTAATATTTAGTTTTAGATTTGTGGCAACGACAATAATAACACGGCATTTGAAGAATTTGTAAATGAACTACAGACTATAGTTGACAAACACAGAACACAAAACATAAAACATATTACTGACAACAAAACAGTGCCTTGGATCACTGATGAATTAATACTAATCAAACAACAACTGAACGGCCTATATTGGTTAAAATCACACTTTGACTCTGCCAATATCAATGAACAGTACAGTACCAAGTGGAAGGCATACAAAAGTATGATTGAGTCGACAAAAGCCAACTTAGTATAAAAATCACATCGATGGTGCTCAAAACAAGATAAAATGTATATGGAAACTTGTGAACGATACATTAATAGAAAGAAAATATATGGCATCCATAAAATTATAGTCGATCATGAAGCAATTACTAATCCAGAACAAATAGTGGAAGTATTCGGTCGTTACTTCTCGGGTGTAGTGCAGGACGCCCTTGACAAACAGTTCGGGAATGACCAGGCGTTCCTAACACAATGATGTTCTTAGACACAGATATCGCCGAAATAAAAACTATCATAGGAAATCTAAAGAATAAAACCAGTGTAGGGAGCGATCATCTGTCAATCAGCATGATAAAGTTTACATGTGATGACTTAGCCGTACGTATGGCACACCTGATTAATAGGGCAATAAGTGCGGGAAAATACCCAACCATACTAGGCATTCTACATAAAGTGTAATGGTGCTCGCTCCAAAGATTATAAGACTGATGCTGGGGTTGCCCAGGGCTCGATACTGGGACCCTTAATTTTTATACTGTACATGAATGACCTTCAACACCACTTGTCAATAGGTAAAATTAATTTGCTATGCTGACGACACGTCCCTTGTTGTCTCCGCGTCGAGCCCTGGACAGCTCAAAGTTAATATATCCACTGTAACCTCTGAAATGATGAATTGGTGTAGACTCAATAGACTGATTTTAAATGAGACTAAGTCTGAATGTATTTATTTTATAATAAAAAGATCCCGGATTATGCCCCTGCAGATGACAACAAAAATTGTAAATTTTCGGGGGCTATATATCGACCCTCGGCTCTCGTGGGATGAGCATGTGAAGTGGTTAATTAACAAACTTAATTCGGCCTATTTTGCTATTAACCGATTAAAAAATATGTTCGACACACCGAGTCTCCTTCAGGTATATCAGACATTGGTACCTATATTGCCATTTGAATTATAACATAATTTTCTGGGGCCGCCCAGCTCTAAATAGTCATCTTTTCATACTACAGAAATGAATTATACGATTAATTTTTAGTTTGCCAGAGATGGAAACCTGTAAACCTATATTTGTATACAATAAGTTGCCCACAATGACATCAGTTTATATAGTACGGTGCAGTATGTTTGTCAAAACAAATAAACATTATTTTAGTTTAAACTCATTAAATCATGATTACAATACTAGATACTGTGGAGATTTGAGAGCCGAGGGTCACTTGACAACTTTATTTGAAAAAAATGTGAAACTTAAGGAGGGGTTTTACTTGATCGGCGTATGCCACAAAATGGTCAAATTCAACGCAAAAAATCGCAAAAATCAAGGCACTTGAAAAAGTTGCCGCTACGTGAAGGAAATAATGAATATTTGGTCTAGCGACTGACGATTCAAATTTGCAATTATATTAAAAAAATAGTTAAAATACAGCACTTTGAATTTTTTTCGTTTTATAGCGATATAAAGCTTACTCTGTTTAAAAAGTACTTTTTTGAATCGTGAGTACCTAGATATTTTTATTCTGAACTCGACAATGTATTTACTTTACTTTCAAAATAGCCCTGGTCTCCAAAAAATTACTTTGAAACCAATGAGAATGATCACAAAGTCCGCACTAATAAATGGCAAATAATCAACACATAATTCAACCTCTTACTCACACTTTCGTAATGTCTTACACCAGCTTAGGTAAACGAATGCTTCATTCAGATATCGGCTTTATTTTCTAATTATTTTAATGATATTTGGGAGAATGTATTAGATATTTAATTCTTCGTCTAGAATAAATATATGTTGTTATTATTATGAAATTTAACTTGTTACTTAATTTCTGGCGGTGATATTTTGCTTTAGATGTTGAAGGTTTTTAATCTTAATAATATGAGCAATGTTGTAGTCAACTAAAATATTACAAAAACAATTCTGTGCTGTAACAGTAACAGTAACAGTGCCTGTTTTGTTTTTTAATAAAATGTAAATATATATATTTTATAATAATCAGATGTTTTGGATTGTTGAATATTATATTCTTCCCAATCGGCATTGATGGAGTTGATTAGCAAAATTAAATTATAAAACATTTTGTCACAGGGAAGATTCGAACTAAATTTTATCACCAAATAAAGTTGTATTCATTATTTCATACATGAGTTTGAGTATACATTAAACATATTTGTAAAAGAAAATACGTGCGGTTGATATATACAAGCAAATTTTAATATATTTCAGATATTTGTCGGTGTTCATTTATGATTGATTACGTGATAACATTGATGTGTCTACTTTATTAGACCCTTTTTCTGTTCCTTGATATTCTTCTCGCTTTCAAAATGTATTTTATTTTTCAAGGACAAGGTTTCGGCTTTATGGAATTTCAGAAATGCAGTTTTCTTCGGCAATAAATATACATTATTATTATTAATTATGAAGTTGCACGACTTATTGTTATTTTTAACCTTACATGTTGAAGCTTTTTAATAATATGAACAATGTTTGTAGAAAACCAAAATGTGACAAAAACAACTTTATGTAAGATACGAAATTTAGAGATTTTCCGGACTCTTCAAACTAAGATGCATTGGTTTTAGACAGCAAGTTACACAAATTTTAGTTTTCTAGATGGCAAAAGCATTTATTTAAATATCTGAGTTTGTTGAGCCTTCATGTTTTTGTTTTATTTGTACTTTGTATTTTGACCACAGGACGGTTTTTAGATTTTTTTTTGTATATGTGAATAAGTAAACGAGCATGGGCCAAACGAGCGCATAAACCTAATTACAGCAGTTTATCAGGAGTGACAGCAATTGTTTAATGGCGAGCGAAAAAAATGTTGTATGTAGGCGTAAAAAACAAATTTTGTTTAATTTGTGCAAAATATGGTGAATCTAAAAATCACGTATGCTACAAAAATTGGTCTTCGTCGTCAACAGCCATGGAGTCGCCAATTATTCCGGAAGGTTTTCGACATTCTGGTGAAATGCACGGTAATTTATGGTAGATTAATAGGGGACTGTGATAGCAGCGTTCTTAGAAAACTACGTGAGATGGCTCTGAAGTATTTTTGCTCGAAAAGTACTTGTTTTGATTAGATATAATCGCAGCTACTGATTGGCAAAAACTTATTATAAACGGAGATGCATTTATCAAGCCTATAAAAAGTGTTAATATTAACGACTCGCTAATAGCTATTATAATAATACTACAATTAAATGAAACACGTACTCGTATGTACATTATAGACTCCTTATAACGGTGATCAAAATGTTTTCAGATTAGAGTTGACTGCGGATTTATTTTTCTTGCCTTAGCTTTAAATTCTATTAAAAATTTCAGTATTTAATATCGATTTCAACAAGTTCGACAAGCTTGAATCTTTAATAGAATATTAAACTACGACAAGGGAAATATTTCCATAGCTTTTGCTCTAATCTGAAAATTTTTGATCAGTATTTATAACCAGAGCACAGAATTAGACATACTTACGATGTTTTGAGTCTTGTTTAATTTTACATAATCATTGTTAACTTTAACTACGCCTATGGAATTCGTTTACAAACTTTCCTGTGAAATGATATAGTAGAACTCCTTGGTTTTGAATATTAAGTTTTTGACAAATTATACAGCGATTCACCATCTTACACTAACGACACATTTTCAATCTTCCGAGCACACTTTGAAGAAAAGATATGCTGATATTATGTAGTTAGAAACACAATAAGAAGTTGTAAACAAACGGTAACCGTTAAGGTCATTAAACCTTCGAATCTCGTGTTGCAAATTGTCGCGAAGTTTAAAAAACACTAATTTACAAACTGTATCTTGGTAAATATCTTCCGTTTGCCCTGCAAAGTTGTTGATAATTTGCCCTCATTATGTGTCTATTTTACTAAATCGTCTAAGTTTTCTGAACATTTTATTCCTTCACAATTAATACTCCTATTTTATTTATTTTCAATCCTCATATTAGTTCAAACTCTTTTCTTTTGTTGATTGTCATGTGTTGAAATCTAAACACATGATAGGGTTTGAATAAAATTTGCAAACCTTTGGTTTTAGTGGTTTAACACTTTTTTTTTTAAATAACTCTAATTTGTTCATGATTAGGTAGATTTTACTGGGCGCATAAGTTTTAATTGTGTGAGGTTGCTTCCTAGTCCAGCATATTAGTGTGAATACCTTAAAACACCCGTTTCCGCAAATGTGTATAATGACCTTAGAACTTTGGACATGTTTTTTACATTTAAATACCTTAAATTTGCCAGTTGGAATTAAGGGCATTTTCAATAATATCAAAGTATTTTATGAGACAGCTTTTGACATAACCATAGAGGAACTATGTCAAGTCTATATATAAGAGCTATTTTGCCATTTTTTAAGCACAAAGGAGCAGTAGTAGTCTCTGCTAGTAAAAGTCATTATTACAATTGCATATGTGATTAATGATCTTTAATTGTTCTGCATAGTTTCACCTAGGTGTTGTGGCCAATCTCTCTGGATTTCAGTAGCTCTTTGTATTTGTAGTATCCTGTATTCCCAGTGTACATTCTGTGTGCTAATTCTATTCTTCGTTCCAAATTGCTATTTTCTACTATTTAGCCTAAAAGTTAATACGGGAAAAACCAAAATCGTTGTTCAGACATGGCCTAACAAGTAAAATAAAAGTGCTACAGATGACAACACTAAAGTAGTATCGCAACCAACATATTTCGTCGAGTAGAGCTGCCGGGAAACGAAACGGGAGATGAAGAAAGGCTAACCATTGCAGCAAATAAAGCATTAGACATATCATAAGCTGAGGTTATGAGGCATGAATTTTTACGCAAAAAGCAGGAAATAAATTAAAAAGGATACTAGTTAGAGTAACTAGAATTTGGAGACTACGATGGAAGAATAGTATGGAAGACGAAAGATGAACGAGTCGATAGAAAAATGTAGGGAATGAGACCAATAGGGAGATCAAGAACGAGATGGGGAGATTGTGGATCAAGAACTAGAGCAGAGGGGTCAAATAACAAGAACTGCCACTGCAAAAAAAAAGTGGGAAGCTGATTCAGAATGGCATAATATGACAATTGAAGAAGAGGAATAAGATTATGGTTATGTCGTCGGCGTAAAAATAAGCAACCATATACAGGGTGATTCTTAATATATGCGACAAACTTTAGGAGCTGATTCCTGGGGTTATTTTGATCATAAAAGTTCATAAGAAGATATGTCCAAAACGCTTAGTTCAGAAGTTATACAATGTTCAATAGAAAGTTAAAATAATAAATGGTTTTATTATAAATTAACAAAATAATCAGTAAAACAAAATTAAGTTCAGAAGTTATACAATGTTTAATAGAAAGTTAAAATAATAAATGGTTTTATTATAAATTAACAAAATAATTAGTAAAACAAAATTAACTTATAGTACCTAACTGTTGAAAATGACTGCTCCCAACTGTAATACAAGCTCGTAAACAAGTCTGTGCCTGTTTCTCTAATATGCGTAGTGGTCGCGTTGTCGATGCTAATCAGTTGGTGTTTACCAGTTGCTCAAGAAGCACGTGTTGTGATTATGTACGGTATTTTGGGATTGTTTATTTGTCATTTCAATATTTGTCAATAGTGTCAGAGTATTCATTCAGTTTATTGCCAGTTTCTATTTTCTAAAACGAATTATACGAATGCTGAGATGTGTGATATGCATTTCGTTTACGGTCTTGCCAATGGAAATGCGCGTGCTGCTAGACGTCTTTATGCAGAACGATACCCGAACCGTATCATACCGCATCATTCCATGTTTGCCCGTCTTCATCAACGTCTTAGTGAAATGGGAAGTTTTAAAAAACGGACAACTGATAGCGGGCCCCCATCTACAGTGAAAACTCCACAAGTTGAAGAAATGGTATTAAATGAAATTGAGGAACATCCTACAACAAGCACCAGAAAAATTGCGTTTGATTTAAACATTAGTCAGGCAGTTTGGAGAATATTGAAAGATCAACTGTTGTATCCATATCACATTCAACGGGTGCAGGCTCTATTGCCAGCAGATTTTCCACAAAGATTAGCTTTTTGTTAGTGGATGCAACACGAAGTCGTACAAAATCCTAACCATTTGGCTCAAATATTCTTCACCGACGAGGCTACATTCTCTAGAAACGCGATTATTAATTTTCATAATAATCACATATGGGCCGAAGAAAATCCGCGAGAAATAATGAATGCCCGTCATCAGCATCAATTTTCTGTCAATGTGTGGGCCGGAATTGTTGCAGATCATTTGTTAGGTCAACATTTTTTACCGATGCGGTTAAATGGCGAGGTATACCGCAATTTTCTTGAAGAGGAGTTACCACTACTGCTGGAAGAAGTTCCGTTGCAGTAAAGATTACAAATGTATTTTATGCATGACGGTGCTCCAGCGCATTTTAGTTTACTTGCTCGCGAGTTTCTGGACAGTACGTATCCAAATCGGTGGATAGGACGGGGAGGTCCACAACCGTGGCCTCCTCGTCCTCCAGACTTAAATTCATTGGACTTTTTTCTCTGGGGCCACCTTAAATCATTAGTTTACACGACTCCGATGGAAAATGTCGATGAACTAAGTAATCGTATTTAGCAGCTTTTGAAACAATTCGAAATACCCCTGGTATTTTCGAACGGACTCGCCAGTCAATACGACGGAGGATAGCAGCTTGTAGTACAGTTGGGGCGGTCAATTTCAACAGTTACTATAAGTTAATTTTGTTTTACTAATTATTTTGTTAATTTATAATAAAACCATTTATTATTTTAACTTTCTATTAAACATTGTATAACTTCTGAACTAAGCGGTTTTGGATATATGTTCTTATGAACTTTTATGATCAAAATAACCCCAGGAATCAGCTCCTAAAGTTTGTCCCATATATTAAGAATCACCCTGTATAGACCATATGTTGTACTTTAATTTATTGCAAATTTTGAATAGGGTTCTATAACTTGTATGATAAAACGAAATCATTTTCCAAACATGGAAACCTTGAATTCTCAAAAACATTAAACATTGTTATAGGGAATTATCAATTGCCATCTGGAATTCTCTGGAGGTCTCAGTCAACATTTTTATGCGATGATTGAAAATCGGAGAAAAATCGGATCTTGGAAACTAGCATTCTGTCAAATTTGATACAAAATCAAAAAAAAAAACATAATTCAAAAAAATGCCAATTTTCTTAGACTTAAATGCTTTGATTAAGTACAGATCCATTTGGATAGATAAAGCGAAACGACACTCGTATTTTCTTACTGACTTTTACATTTAAAAATATTTTCATTTATTATGAAGTATAATTATATATAACTGTTATAGCGAATATTTAGACCTCGTTTCTTTTTAGTTCATGTAAAACTCGAAACGATTTCAAATTCATTACAAAAGTAGATAAATCCTACAGCTTGTGCAAGTCAGGTGGTCTTATTGTTCTGATTTGCAACACAGTAAAAATTATCAAACGTTTGTGTAAAAGTTTATTGTTAATAGTTTCAGGTATGGTAATTAAAAATTAAAAAACTTAACTTATAAAAAATATTTTCAATTGTAAAATAACTTAATATTTATTTAATTTTCCGTGTTTGGATATGAGTTCTTTATTTAAGAAACTGGTGATATTGGTTGAAATAAAAGAAAAAATACCATGTCTGGATGTATGAACGGAATGAAAGGAGTCTCATACGGAAATTCTTCTTCCTCTCACATCCTTAGTATGGAACTAAATTCGTTTGTTTTTCGTCCTGATATAATGACGATGTATGACCATAAAGTTATAAATCCAAACAGACTTATTTCTGGGCAAACGTATGTATGGCAAACTGTGAAAACTTACTATTTAATCAATAATTGTATTTAATCAGCAGCGTGCAAGCATGTTCGCGAAGGCAATTACGTACTCTATTTACCCCTTATTAGCGACTGTAATATTTCAATGAGCCCAACGGTGTAATAAACTAAATCAAAACAAAATTCCCATTGTTCCATATTTTATAATGATATTCGTCAATAATTATACTTATAGCTTAGCTTACGGCTGTTTAAAACGGCCACCCAGATATTAGTCTTTGAAATATATATGTTATAGTTTAAGTCAAGTTTATTACCTCGGCAACGTTATTAAGCGAACCAATTTATGGTATACACGTTTCAGGTAATGCATCATATTAACTCCAGCAGTTACTTCCAGTAAGCATAATTAATGTGTGTTCATGAACAAAGGCTTCTCCCCGCCCCTCAAAACGCTGTACGGTTAGTGTTCTGGCCGCAACATACATATATCCGGTAAGTATAATTCAACGGATTTATCTTGCGCTGGTCTGGAATTTCTAAGGATTTTCTAGAGAGCACGAAAGCAAGCAACAGGTAATCTGTTCTCCGCAACAAATGCTTACATTCTGTTTATATGAAACTAGTTTAGTAATTACTTTTTCACCTCTACTTTCTTATAGATATAAGTATTTTACACTGTTTTCATTGTTATAATTTTATGGTAACATGGAAATAAACTAAAAATTATACTTCCAAATTAAAAGGCTTTTACATTTCGCTTTGATTACTTCAAACTAGATTCGATTGGTGGGGAAAAATCCGAAACTACTCTCTGACTGATTTCATAACATCTTATTGACTCTGATTAGTTCGTAACTTCTCTACGAACAAAGTTATTGTATTTAAATAAATAATAAATCTTCAAACAACTTCTGCAAGAAAATCAAAACTATGAAATGCTACAACCCTGCTGGTTAAAGCATAAGTATAGATAGCTCTATCGCTGAAACGATTATCTGTTTATTTAAAATTTTAGTAAATAGTATATCAACTACAAATACTATACAGTCCTCGCAATATATCTTGGCGAATGGAGGGAGTGAGTTCGCGCAGATAGAGGAGGGGTAGATTGCATATCAGTGGCATACCTGAAAGTTCTTATTTAAATTTATATTTAAAAAGCTAACTTACGTTTTGAGTACGACACTGTTAACTGCCATGCAGTAACTGAATCAGAGAGGTGGGTGGTACGTTTCCAAAATAGGTATAAGGCGCATCCCTACTGCTCGCCAACTTATATTGCGCGAGCTGTACTTGTATCTTACAACGTAGTGAGGTGTGTTTGAGCTGTTATGCTCAGCTGAGGACGGCTGTGTTATGGTAACTATTCAATGTGGATCATCAGCTACCCAGTAAGTTAAAATATAATTAAAAAAATGAGGTGTGGCCACCACACGACTTTCTTATACGTATGAAAGTGTTACTTCCGGTCCGAATTTTGAAATTTCATTTATGCAAAAAATATTCCAAATCCAACTCTAAATACTTTTGTACTCTTCATAAATATATATAGAATGCATAATTTAGGACATATTTGCAAAGAAAATCTTTATTCGGTAAGAGTAAAAGTGTTACTTCCGGTCCGAATTTTGAAATTCTTTTATAAAAAAGATATTTAGAATTACGTTCTAAATACTTTTATACTCGTAATGTACCTGCCTAGAAAACATGACTTGCGAGATATTCGCAAAAAACTGATTTTCGATAAGAGTAAAAGACCTACTTCCGGTAGGAATTTCGAAAAAGTTTATTAATACAATTGTTCTCAAATTTAATTTTAAGTAGGTACATTTGAATTCTTTATAAATTTGTTTAAACTTAGTAATTGACGAAATATTTACAAAATTCTATTTTTTCACCGAAGTAAACTACTACTTCCGGTCTGCCGCTTTTGCTCAAAATCTAATCAGTTCTCAAGAGGGAGATTATATTCGTAAATACAAAATTTGGAATTTATATCTGTAGCAGTTTGACCGATATCGTAGTCACAGGCAGACAGACACACACACACACAGAGAGAGAGAGAGAGAGAGAGACATACATTTTTTAAAAAACACTTTTTTGGTATCAGGGGACCTCAAAACGTGGACATCTGCAAAAATCTCGAGGTTGAAAATTTTCTTCATCACAATACTTCCTTATAAGCTATACCCGGGGAAGTGCAGACGGTTTTTTTAAGAGATGAAATCAAAAAGGGCTGAGGGGAGAACCATATTAGTTTAAAGTTAGATATTTGTTGAGATGCACACTTGGACATTTACCTTTCATGGTATATTCGCTAAAAGGTCGCTGTATGTCCATACTTGTGTAGGAAAAAAGAAAGTAAATTATTGCAAACATTTGCACTTGCCCCGTTTTTGAGGCAAGTGCAAACCCCCTACTCAACTTCAGATCTAAATGAAACTGTGTGAATAAAGGTGTAAGTGCGGATTCTGCAAAATTTTCTGAATTTAGTGGTATAGTCAGTTTTTCGATATTTTTATTAGAAAAAAAGTTACAAACTTTGTAAATGAAGCATGAAAAATGCCACCTAATTTAGGAAAGATCATAAGAGCTAAATTTGACGTTGAAAATCAATTTACCCCAATGATCTTCCTGGGGTGGTGGTAAAATCAGTTCTACATCGTCTTCGTCAATAATTGATGTATCTGCAATGGTAGGCCAAATAAATTTTTCGCCCTTGCCTCTCCGAAGAAACGAAGCATTCCACTGCTCTGCATCCTTGCCAATAATTTTTCCAACATAGTATTTGATGGTCTTTTTAGTCTTAAATTTAATCAGAGCATATGTGCCGATACTTAAGGTTTTGGGCGTTCCATCAAATTGAGCATCAATTCTGTCTTCTTCATCCCTTTCGTCCCTTACACTCTGATAAAATACTTCCGGGTCCGATTCAGAAGAGTCATCAAGTCGCAATTAACTTTCAGACTCATCACTACTAGAGATACTGGCAGCTTTAGTCTTTTTGGATGAAGAAGCCTTGGACCTTCGTTTTGTACAGTTATTGGACTTGAGAGACGTAGAGACAGTTTTCATTTTCCTCTTTTTTTTAGCTTTCTCCAACTTTTCAGTTTCTTTTAACATCAACAGTTCTTCTGCAGCTATTCTTGTTACTACTTCTGCCCCGGGGCATATTCTCTTTCGGGTTCCTACAACCTCAGTTCGTGCTTGTTTCACTGTTGCCAACAACAGATCTTCAAATGTTGGGTTAGCAACAGTATTATTATTTTCCACTTGATTAACGGCACACATTTTCTCGTGGTCTTCGTTAAGGTTGTCCATGTCGTTGTCTGCATTAGGATTTTCTATGTCGTTCTCTCTATAAACTTCATCGTTATGGACGTATTGTTCGCTGTTGACTGTTCCTTCGTCTTCCATCTCTTCTACATCGCTTTCTTCGTTATTTATATTGTCTTCATTATTAATGTGTTCATTGTCTGCTTGCGTCTGTCTGTTTCTAGCTTGCTCTGCTTTCCATCTATTCAAGCTATTTCTGTCAAATTTATCTTCTGGAACCACGTCTAAAGGGATATATCCCAGCCTTTCGAAACCCGTTCTTTATGATTTCTAGTCTCAAGTTCTGCCAAGTTATTCCGACAAGTTGGGAAAACATTTTCTTGGGAATTTTAAGACCTGAATGTGTTCGTTGCCACTTGGTCAGTTCCGCGTCCCACTTAGCCTTGAATGACTTGAGCACCGCCAAATCCAGTGGTTGTAATAAATGAGTGCTGTGTGGTGGAAGTTTTAAAATTGTAATGTTCTGAGATTGCGCAAAGGTGATAACATCACAATGTACATGAGTTTTGTGGCCATCAAAAATAAGTAGAACTGGACGAACATCACCGATTGCTTCTAAAAAAGTGGTTTTCAAAAAATTCAAGAACACCGAGCTCTCCATCCACCCATTAATATTTGCTGCATAAGTAATGCCAGAAAAACAGTCGGCTCCTTCATCTGCAAGCCACTTATCCCAGATGTATTTGCCTTTGTATATTATCAAAGGAGGGGCTTTTTTTCCACTTGCGCTGACCGTTGACAAGACGGTTATATTTTCACGTCCAGCAGTGCTGGTGACGCGTGTAGATGGAAGGCCTTTGGCACCGACTACTTTCGACTTGGATGGATCGATAGACAGGCTGGTTTCGTCCAGATTCCATATCTGATCAGGCTTATCCACAAGTTTCAATTCATCAAGCGTGTTCTTTAACAGTTCAAAATAATTGTAGATGATGAATGGGTCACATACTTTTTTTCTTGCATATTCCACTGATTGAGGTTTCTTTATTGACAGGTTATGTCGTTTTTTAAAATTCATGAACCATTGATGTCCAGGCACATTATTTCTAAAGGGCGTTAATATATTATTATTTGAAATATAGGTGGCTACGATATCTAACACTTCTGTTTTGCAAAGACCATAACCCCATTTTTCCAGGCACTTTAGCCCCTCAGCTAATTTCCTCTCGTCCTCACATGGGATAATTGTATCTCTTCCCTGAGTAGCACTTTTTTTCCCCTCTTCTACCAGTAACGTAACAGTGCAAGGTGGATTTTGGAATGTTGTAAAGACGATGGGCTCTATGTAGACTCAAACGATTTGCTTTAACTGCTGCAACAGCTTGCAGCAGATCTTCCTTGCTGTACTGGGTACCACGTTGGGTTTTACGGACGTATTTGCGTACCATTCTGAAAAAAGGATAACCTCTTATACAGGTTCACACTTGCCTCAGCATTTTTCAGGATTTCATACGCACTTGCCTCACTGGGTGAAATTAAGCGAGGCAAGTGCGACCTTTGACAAAGGATGAAGTTATGTTTTGTAGATCGCATCAATGTTGATACAAAATGAAAATATAGACAATTTTATGGGGGTAGGTAGTAAAAAATTGTTTGATACTTACTTAGTGGCAGCAAAAACGGCACAAAACAAATTAAATTACCAACTCAACACCAACGAGAAACACTCTTCGCAAATGCTGTTGACGATACTGGTGCCATCTGACGGAAACCATCCAATCTTATACATGGATCTGTAAGATACGCGTGTTTTCTTTATTACCGACGATATGTCAAGACGAAAAGTACCGGGTGAGTCTTTTTATTGGGCTAGGTTGCACTTACCCCACATTCGCACTTCCCCAGGTCTACCTTACTACGTATAAGAAAGTAAAAAAGATAAATATGAACACAGACCCCTTGAGGAGAGATAGTGCTGAGAATTATTTTGAGAATAATTTCCACCCCCAATTCTTTAAGTGTTCGATGACAAATCGCTGATCTGTGGGCCGGAGCATTGTCGTTATGCAGAGCCCAACCGATGCTTTGATAAAACGACCGTTTTTTCTTTAATTTTGTCGTTAGGCTTCCTCGAAGTGTATGGTACTCTCCAGGTACTGGTATCTTCTCTAGATACAATGTGGTATGTTCTCTAGGTACAATATCATCATAAATAACACCCCATTTGTCAAAAAAAAAACCGCGTCACTTTTTCACATTTTTCGCCTTCTGTGGCCTTGGTCTGTCTTCGTGCTTCCATTACATAATTTGAGACTTTAATTCAGAGGCGTATAGATAAAACCAACTCTCGTCACATGTAACCACATTGTTCAAAAACTGTGGACTATGCTCCAGTTTTGCTTTCCACTGCTAGCAAATTGTCACTCGAATGGCTTTTTGTTTATCGGTAAGCACTTTTGGAATTCATCTTGCCGCGATCTTCTGGTATCATCTTGTATCAAGTCGTTAACTTCTGCAATTTTTGAATCAATCCATGTAGTTGGTGGTCGCTCGCGTCAGGGTTCATCTACCACTGATTCAGTCTTTGGATTTCTTATGCCATTCAAACACTCTATCGACATGGTGATAAACTATCATCTGGGCATGCAGTTTTAATGCTCCACTTTCATTTTTTCGATGGTTACGTCAAACTGACAATTCAGCAATTAATTTGTTATAAACGTCAAAATTTAAATCAAAGCCTACTTGCGGTTAAGTACTTTAGAGATGTGGGTTTTCTTTTCTATTTCTTGTGTTATAAAATTCTATTTGTGAAAGAAGTTATAGTACCAATCTCGTTCTATTTTTAAACTTCCTCGTATAATTTGCAACAGTTTGCTACCGCCATTTACTAAATCAAAAGACCTATTGAAAACAATAGACAAAATTTAAGATTGCCGTGTTTAAAAAAATGATGATGTCATAAGTTTTTCAACGCCATTACAACGCAACAGATGCAGGTAGCTTTTTAAAAATAATCTTTGACGTGTCCCAATTTTTATGTAAAAAGCCACATTATTATTTGTATAGTTTCAGACATTTTATACACAGTATATAAGGAAAACATCTTGCCTATCTAAAATTCCTAACGGGCTCTATTTCTAAAAGCTACTGAGGAATTGATTCTTGAAAGGAGAGAAAGCTGACCTGTTTTAATTTCTTTTCCAAAAATAATGTACCACGTTTTTGTTTGGGCATTCCCCGATTTTGAACACAATATACACCAAATAATGTAAAATAACAATGCTGATTGCGGGTACTTCTTAAATAAAGTACGTTTTCTAGGTACCCTTCAATATCTTTGTTCATAAATATATTTTTTAATTGTGATTTCTATAAAATATTATGTGCATGTCTTTAATATTATTAAATAAATTTAATATTCTTAAATTTTAGTAGTATTACACTTCGCAAGTAAACACAATTTCAATTTGCAAATTACTCTGGAAAGACGTTACAGAGACATAATGTACATACGTATCTTGGTTAAGCCATTTTTAAAATTGAAAGAGTCTTGTGCTTTTATTCAAATTAGAAAAAGTATTCAATCAACTTAAAACCTTAGGAAATGATGTAATATTTATTTTTGCCGTTAGAAGTAAAATATTTCTTATATAAACAATTAAAAAATTTAGTCAATTCGATTTTTATCTTATACATTGATTACGAATAATTTTTCATAAATAAACTTATCGAAAAATTAAGAATATTTTAAATTGCCAGGTAAATAGTGATTGTGATTACATTAGGAGCATTTATATATACGACTACCCTTTTGAAGATTGTCTCCAGAAAACTAACTATGTTTTCCATCTTTTTCTAGAAAAGTTACCAAAATCATCAGAATTTAACCATTACCTAGTGCATTGAACCTTCGTCTTTTTATTTGAAGTAATATCGAGTTAAATATATGGGAATACGTTATTCAACTGAAGCTGAAGCGAATATATCTATTGGCATGCTTTTAAATATAGCTAGACAAGTGGATCAGACTGAAGCAATACATGTTTTTATTATATGTCTGCAAACTGTATCTATAATTATATAAAATTCCAATATTAAATGCCATTATGAGACTAAACACAAAAAATTTGGTGAAAAAACCCGATTGGAAGTAACCTCAAGAAAAGTAAAATTCAGAGCTTATGTTCTAATTACATAACATCGGCACAAATCATGAACCGATGTACCGCTGAGCAAGAGAAATATTCACAGATATCTTTATGTACTTTTTAGATTCTAGCCTAACATAAGTCATATACTGAAGCAGATATTGTAATAAAGTGTATGATAGATTTGTGAAATGCATTATTTTGAGAATAAGAAGGCTGTTATTGACACTATTCGACACTTTCCATTATCTGCTTTTTCAAGCAAAAAGAATACACAAATTTTGTCTGAGAAAAATTAGAAAACTTTGAAATAAACGGCCGCTGATTGCTATGCGTTGGTTTTAGTCGAAACTTGCGACATTACAGATTCAGCACAGCTGATTATTCTCGTGCAGTACCTTGATAGAAACCATGATCAGTTTTGGAAGGACTACTGACTATTTTGCCAATGTCAGAAACGATTGCAGGAGATGATTTGTACAAGTCTGTTACGGAGCATTTCAACCAAGCTGGTTTGGACATTAAAAAAGTTATATCAGTAACAATAGACCAGCAATGCTCGTGTGTAGGAAAGACTTAGTTCAGCAATAGCAGTGATTCAAAATGTAATGAAAATTTGATATCCAGCTAATGTATTATTCATCTTCAGTCTTCAGAATATAATGCAAACGGTGATAAAAGTAATTACTAACTATACACCCTGTCCAGTTTAAAATGCAGTACATGGGGATATTGGAAACCCTTGGAGATACAACGTCGGTTAAATGGGAGAAAAGTTGCGTATTCATTTGTCCATGAATAATCCGACATCAGATTTTGAAATTTTTGTTTCATTGGGCAGATACAGGGTGAAAAAGAAAAAAATGCATTTTTGAAAATCTTCCATATTTTGTTTCCTAGAAGAGATAAATTTACAAAAGTTGTAAGTTAGGGATAACAAGTCATGAGGATTTTAAAAATGATTAAAAAAAAAATCTAGGTCTACTAGATTTTGCGTGACAATAATCAACTTTTGTTTTTATTATGGCAGCCATATTGGATTTTGACATTTTTAATATCTTCAAAAAAAATGCTATTCAATGATGTATAACATGTTTATGTTCAAGATAGTAAAAACATGAAAAATAGAGAAAGTAAGATTTTAACATAGTAGGCCGTGATAATAAATGTGATATTTGTATTAAACAATTCTAAAAGCTGTGAAGTTTATTCTGAACTGTCAGTAATCTTATTGTTAATCTCATTGTATCCAAGTATATGTACTGAGCAAACCTAAGATGGATCGTTTTACAAGTAGTGACAAATATCAAATGCTGGAGTGTTTTATTTTGAGTGGAAGAAATGATGAATTGGCTGCAAAAATGTATTTCGATAGATACCCTGAAAGGCGGCAGTCAGAAAAAAGCATTTTTCACCGATTGCGTGATAATTTGATAATGCATGGAAGTTTTGTCAAACCCCAAAAAAGCAAAACAATGAAAATAATGAAAATATTGTTCTTCAAGCAGTGGTTGAAAATCCCCGTACGTCTTTACGAGTAATTGAAAATACACTTGGCGTCGCTAGGTCAACAGCTGGTACCATTTTAAAGCGTGCCAAATTCAAACTTTATCGTGAAAGAGCCAGTCAAGGGCTTCAAAATGGTGACGAAATACGGAGAGCACAATTCTGTCATTGGTTCATCGAAAAACATAATGAAAATCCAAACTTTTCTGCGAAAATCTTATGGTCTGATGAGAGTCGATTTACTAACTCTGGAATGTTTAATCGTAAAAATACTATCTTTTGGTCCGATGAAAATCCACACCTAGTCGTGGCATTAGACAGCAAGTCAAATGGGGATTTAATGTCTGGATCGGTGTTATTGATACCCATGTTATCGGTCCATTCTTTTTTCAATGAGAATTTAAATTCTGAAAGGTATTTAGAACTTTTGCGCGTACATGTTGCTGAAAGAATTGAAGAACTTCCACTTGCCACGTTGCAAAATATGTATTTTCAGCAACACAATTCCTTGTTGGTTACAAATTATTTAAATAATCCATATTACAATAACTGGATTGGTAACCGAGGTCCAATAGGGTGGCCTGCTAGGTCCCCGGACCTCACACCTCTTGATTTTTTTGTATGGGGCTATCTGAAAACACGGTGTATTCGAGATCTTATGAAAATGTGGAAGAATTACGTCAAGCAGTTGAAGAAGCACTGAATGGAATGACACCGAACATGGTTAGACAATCTTGTGAGGCAGTACTAACACGATGTAGATTATGCATACGAATGAACGGTGGCTTATTTGAACAGTTGTTACATTAATGATTCAGCTACCTAACCACCTTTATTTAATGAATACTAATAAATAAAATGTTAAAGATATTTTAACAGTACTTGGAGACTTGTTGTTTTTTGTTTTTTTTATCAGTATATACTTAAGATATCCACAGTTCCATGGCCTACTATGTTAAAATCTTACTTTCTCTCTTTTTCATGTTTTTACTATCCTGAACATAAACATGTTATACATCATTGAATAGCATTTTTTTTGAAGATATTAAAAATGTCAAAATCCAATATGGCTGCCATAAGAAAAACAAAAGTTGATTATTGTCACGCAAAATCTAGTAGGCCTAGATTTTTTTTTAATCATTTTTAAAATCCTCATGACTTGTTATCCCTAGCTTACAACTTTTGTAAATTTATCTCTTCTACGAAACAAAATATGGAAGATTTTCAAAAATGCATTTTTTTCTTTTTCACCCTGTATCTGCCCAATGAAACAAAAATTTCAAAATCTGATGTCAGATTATTCATGGACAAATGAATACGCAACTTTTCTTCCATTTAACCGACGTTGTATCTCCAACGGTTTCCAATATCCCCATGTACTGCATTTTAAACTGGACACCCGGTATACTGATAAAATCGTCTCCTAAGCAACGTCAATTTAAATAATTTCTCAATGAAATTGACGCTCAGTTTGATGACTTGCTTCTCCACAACAATGTGAAGGATTGGTGTCTGAAAGTTTTTTTGCAGTATTGGAGGACATCAAAGAGTTTCCTTCAACTAGTGATAAAAGAGTAGCCAGTGAGCATTTAGTATTCCTCCTTGATGTTGGAGAAAACGTAGTAACGGTCGCATTTTTTACTTATTTTTTATTGACCTGAATTTTTTAAACCTCAACATACAGAGCAAATGTAAAATTGTGTGCTAACTTCTCTCTGAAGTAAATTTTTTTTTAAAAAAGGTTGACCTCTTCTCCGAACATATTAACACAGAACTTTTACTCTTTCTACACACCAAGTCGTTTGTGACAGTAACGAGGGTATTGACATGAGCTAATTCAAAGGTTTTTTGTTTTTTGTGTAGTTGGTTAACTATAGTTTTTCCCTTATACCCAATGGTGTGAAGACCAGTGAACCGGCAGATTTTTTTCAAGAGCACCAAAGCTGCCCTGCAGTTAGAAATAATCGAGTTCCAAAGAGGACTTAAGTTCCAAAATTCTTGGTAGTGATCAATTTTGGATTAAAAATCTGTGTGTGAAGCAGATTCTCAAAAAATTAACTTTATTAAGATCTGGTACAGATCTCGATACACAGATGACCATCAAATTTCACGCAGGTTGTTCAAAATAAAACATACCATTTTGCCCATTAAACATTAACCACAATGAACTTTGTGAGAAGTCTTTTTGAATTTATGTGTACTTTAAATTAATTTTCTTGTGTCCTAAATATCATAATAAAAATCTGATTTGATATTTGTGCACTTCATTTCACTAGTATCCATTGTGCTTTGCACGTAAGATGACAATTGATTCCAAAGAAAAGTTTTACTAAGGAAAGCAAGTAGTCTAGGCTAGTAAAATAGTTGATAATATGGTGGAAGGGAGTGGTAGTAGGAATTAGGTCAGAAGGAAGTTTTCTGGACCTCAAAAGTTTGGCAATGACGGAAAAATAATTGAAGGCCACTGCTCTAGATGTATACTAAAAGAGATCACTCATTTGTGAGATACTCTATGTGTTTTTCACCTGTATTATACTAAAGGCTTATTGTCCATTGAGCAGGTTGCAGTAATCACTACGAGTTAAGAAACATTCTATATAGTTTGTAGTATACATTTTTTCCAATTATAATAACTTATTAATGACCAAGATATCATACTAATTTATATATTGTTGAAAGCAGACTTAACCTTTCTAAACTAATGTATAGGTTTACATACTATCATTTGTATATGTATTTCCTGCAAGCAAAACATTTAGGTAAATAACATAAATAATACAATAAAACAAGAAGTTCTACTACTAGCTACTTCCGACAAGAAATAAAACCGACGCGACCTAATGATTGTACAGAAAATGCAATTACTTATCACTATTACACAAGAAACTCCAAAATTTGAAAGTTTCCCAAGTTATATACCGTAATAATAATAAGCCACATCACTAATTACCAAGTATTGCAGCCACTTCGCATTGCGTATTCAATTCCTGAATAAAACGACATTGTGAGAGATTGAAGATTAAAAAATTATTGATCCGAAACTTGACAATGCTCATAACTAAACTCAACTGAATTACAGGATTGATGCTCACGCCAGAATATATACTGAAATTAAAAAATAAGACAAATATAAGGGACGCGAAAATAACAAAAGAAGAAAAAGTAAAATGTTTACAGTAACTAACGTACATCTAAGTTAACGATTATTAAAAACGAAGCACTTATTTCTAGATCTATAAATGAAATTTGTTTATGCACAGGTTTTTCTACCTTAAGTTTTAAATACTAATATTCCGTTCATAAATCAGGGCGGAATAAATCAGTTGCAAAAACTACTATTTGGTAAGAGTAAAAATGTTAATTCTGGTAGAAATTTTAAAAATTTGCCGCTTCAGAGTACTTTTGTGTTCTTTAGAAGTATACCATAATTTAGTAGTTGGTGAATATGGTTCTTTCACTATAGTAAACTTTACTGAAACTTCTAACCATTTCAGTAAAAATGTAATCAGATCTTCAGAGGAACATTATAATCTTAAATATAAACTGTAACCGTTGGTTGCTATCGTGGTCAAGCATATACACACAGAGAGACTTACAGGGTAAATCAAAGATCTGACCAAGTAAATTTACTCTTTAATGCTTAAAATAAATCGGCATTGCTTCACAATTTAAAAACATATGGGCTTATATAGGTTAATCCATAATTAATTGGCACAAAGAAATTGAAGACCCAATATTGTAAATTTGCATTTCGCGTTTAAATAGGAATAGTTTTTATTAATAGTAATTATTTGTAAAGTTAATAGTTATCCAGTTATTTAGGATTCAAGATAAAAAATTAGGTGTGGCCGCCACACGACTTTCTTATACCTATGAGCGTTTAAACTATACAATTTTAAGAATTTTTTTACACAAAATTATTCAAAATCCTATTTTAAGTACTTTTATTCTCTTAATAAATCGCTATAGAATGCATACTTTGCAAAATATTCAAAAAAAAGGACGACCCCTAAGAGTAAAAGTGTTACTTCCGGTCTGAATTTTGAAATTTCATTTATAAAAAAAATATTGCAAATCTAGCACTAAATACTTTTGTACTCTTGATAAATATATATAGAACGCATAATTTACGACATATTTGCAAAAATTCGCTATTCGATAAGAGTAAAAGTGGTACTTCCGGTCCGAATTTTGAAATTTCATTTATACAAAAAATATTGCAAATCTAGCACTAAATACTTTTGTACTCTTGATAAATATATATAGAGGGCATAATTTACAATATATTTGCAAAAAATCGCAATTCGAGCAGAGTAAAAGTGGTACTTCCGGTCTGAATTTTGAAATTTTTTTATACAAAAAATATTGAAAATTATGTTTTAAATACTTTTATACCCGTAATGTACCTGTCTAAAAAGCATAACTTCCGAACTATTCAGAAGAAACTGATTTTCGATAAGAGTAAAAGACTTACTTCCGGTAGGAATTTCGAAAAACTTTTTAAATAAAATTGTTCTCAATTTTAATTCTAAGTACATATGAATTCTTTATAAATTTGTTTAAACTTAGTAGTTGACAAAATATTGGAAAAATTCGATTTTTTCATTGAAGTAAACTGCTACTTCCGGTCTACCGATTTTACTGAAAAACTAGAGAGAGAGAGAGAAAGAGAGGGGGGAGGGAGGGAGGGAGGGAGAGAGAGAGAGAGAGAGATAGAGAGAGAGAGGCACTTTTTCGGTATCAGGGGACTTCAAAACGTGGACATCTGCAAAAATCTCAAAGTCGAAAATTTTTGTCATCACAATACTTCCTTGCCTATAATTCAAGAATGCCACGAGATAACACAAAATAATTTAGTGTGGCATACACACAAGGTGCGCCAAGTGATACGGATATGAAGAGCCTTCTAATTTATACTGGGTGTTCGCGAAGGTGTTGCATATCAAAGAAATTTTAAATTCAAAGAAACTTATTTATTTTAAATAGAACGCCAATATTTTTGTACAGAGCCATATTAAGCCTTTCAAGAACTAATTTCTTTGTTAAATATATCCTATATCTATCTTCGACTTATTTCAAAATCTTGTTCATAACGCAATGTAAAAATCACTGTAGCCTTTAAAAAATATAGTAGCCACGATATCACATTGCTAAAATATAATTCTATAAAACTGCGTGCAAAATATTATTATTGATCTGAAAACATATTATTATTGTTCTTATTGTTTTTTCTTTGTCGTTCATGTTATTTTTATCAGTTTTGGCATTTTGTTGTTGCATCATATTTATAGTTAATACCAATAATAACGAACTTTCCAAAAACAGTAGTTAACTGACATGGTTTAAATCTTGGGTGAAACGCAAAGCAATTCTTTGCTTGCTTCATGTATTTAATGATGCGGAATACATTCGAATAGACATCACTCTCTTACTATTGAAAAATATAAACATATGATGCTAACAGAATAGCACAGTATGATTCGGTGAGTCTCCTTAATGTCATAGAAAATCATAACATACGTGTTACTGCAGAAATATATTAGATTTGTATCAGGGATAAAAATACATATAATTCAGTCTACAAATTCTCCTAAGTTAACATTTACCTCTGTAATTTTAATAATACCTCTGTAATAAAATTACAGAGGTAAATGATAACTTAGGAGAATTTGTAGACTGAATTATATGTATTTTTAATCTATGTTTTAGCTATGAAGAAGTTTGTTAATTGAATAAACGAAACGTTGCTCATGTAATTGTCAGTTTTTATTTTGTTACAATTATCCTAAGGCCGACGATGCACAGTGGTTCCAAATCGACATTTTTTTGCCAAAAATCTGTAACTTTGTCATCTTTGGACCGATTTTCATAAAATTTGGTATGAGTACTGCTAAATAGTTGAAGTTTAATGTGAACAATTAAAAACTATGAAAATATTATTCCTTTATTAAGAAAAAAATATCTACATATGAAGATATGTAATTAATTGCATATATTTCACCTTAAAAGATTAAATTATAAAAACTAATATAATAAACACTACTTTTTAATATAACAATTATAATAATGATGTATACAGAGTGTTTCAAAAAGAATTATATGTAGCTGTTTATAAATTTTTCACATAAAAATATGATATTCGGCATTTTTTAAATGCGGACAAAGTGACATAAATTTTATCCACGTGTTAAAAGTAATAGGTGAAATGATACAGTCACAACTTTCGAAATAATAATAAAATAATAAAAGTTAAATCAATTATAAAGTAAGCGGTACATAACGTTATACAAAATACCTCTTTTTACGTTATTCATCACTATCTAGTAAATTTAGTGCTTCTTCATCGAGTTCTATATGCTTCGGTGTATGTTGTCTTCTAAGACCACTTATAAATGGATCCGATGAGCATAGTAAAGTATGAAAAACATCTTCATTCGTAGCTGTTCTCGAACATTTTCTAGAATGATGCAGTCGGAATTTTTTATAGTCCTTGTTTCTAGATTCTTGAGCATCTTCAGATAGTTGTCCAAGAGGTAATATTGAATTGTATGTAATGATGCTCTCTCCATGAATAAGTACTTTATGAACTGAAGATGGCATATAGTACCAATTGTATTTGTTTACATAGAGTTCAGCTGTGGATCGTGCGTATACACCAAACTTTCTCGGATTTATTTTCCTAGCGCACGACAAAGTTTGAAGTATAATATAAAATCTTCTTATTAGTGTTTCATCAACTCCTGTTATTTGGGATGTACAAGAGGAATTGGCAAAAAATCTTCTTGCAGTATTTCCGTCATTGGTATTGCCGCTAACTTGACGGGGTTTGTCAATTATTAAACCAAATTCATTACGGAAACGATCCTGCACAAGTTGCTTTTTAGCCGCTTTTAGTTTTTTAATTTCTTCGGTGGTAGCAGACCATTTTTGGAACGGTAGATTATAGGATACATGAAGTACTAATTCCATAAACCTAATCCAGGCATGCAAAGTTGAAAGACCAAACCTGAAAGTTTCTTCTCTTTCTGGTTTTTGACTTACTCGTGCAAGATCATTCATTTCACTAGGTTTGGCAAGACATACATTACAGTTACAGATGCACTCGATGGAGTATTCGTCAAAACTTGAACAACTTTACCATCGACCATAGTAAAATATAATGTGTGTTTTATAGAAAATGTTGCTGTATTTATTAGCACGGAGGATGATGTTAATGCAAGTATTTGAGATTCGATATCTGTAACTATACTCCTAGTTTTCTCAGGAGTTTCTTTTGCACACTCTATAAGGATAGGACGACAAAAACGTACTGACGAAGGCGATGGATTCTGCCAAATGACACTTTCATCCACTTCACTAACAAGCTTAAGTGGTACGAGCGATGCTATCAGTAGATTTGCATCTGATATTAATTTGCTTTCACCTGATAAAATTTATTTTTACTCGCTTTGTCCAGAAGAACCATCACATCCCCACTTACAGTATAAAATCAATCTTGCGTCACCACCAGGGAGATTAATGGAATCAAGCATCAATAATCTAGTAACTGTGTGATCTACAAGAGACTGCAATTTTATTTTAGCACGTATATCACTTATTTCCATGTTATCTGGATAACACTGGGTTTTCGCTTCGAGCACGTACTTGTACGCTGGAAACAATTTGAGGTTTTTATCTGTAATACATTTTCTAAAGTACTCATACTGTTGTTTAGTTAAATCTAGATCTAATAACAATGCAAGTGCTTCGTCATTCGAATAAGGCACTACAGATATCTTTTTTTCTATTAAATTCTTATGAAGCCCATCCAAGGTTTCTGTCGGCATAGAGCGTAACTGTTCAATAATGGCAGCATGTTTAGATTTTCCAATTGATTTTAGGCCTTGTATATAGGAATGGTGAATATGATCCAACCCAGATTCCTGAAATAGTCTAATGGCTTGTCTGTGCTTGCTTCTGGCCGATGATAATTCATAATCTTTGCACGGTCTTCCTCGTTTACTTGCACGTGATGTAGATGGGGCCTCATCTTCATCGAATTGTATACGAAAATCGCCATTGAGCCACTCAGCATATCTTGTCAAAAATATGTCAACAAATTTTTTTGAATTCTTGCAACAGTACAGGTGTTCTTTGCTTCAGTTAAACCAGGAAACCTTTCATTGATGTACATTTGCACTGTACTTATGTGCTTTCCATGTTCTATTAAACGAACACATAACTCGCGTTTATTAATATTTATATAACTCATGTTTTCTATTTAAGTTGTTTTAATATGAAAAAAGATGTTGAAAACAATGTAATACAGGTTTCTACAAAACTAACATTTGTATCTTTTGTGCTAGCTTTTATACTTAGTACTTACCACAAGAATATCACAAAATGTATTTTGGTGCAAATAGAAAAATAATGATGATTCTAGAAATTTGCGGTTGTTGTGATTGTTTTTATTATGCCTGTAACAAACACGGATTTGGTTAATAACGATATTTTCTACCTTATCAACTACTAATATATTTTGATACTATAAATATGCGGCATATGCCACAAATAAAAATATCAGATAGTTACCTATTATCTATCTTTACGTGTACGCCACATACAATAACAACATTTAAGCAGGAATGTTTATACTTAATATATTTTTAGAATTTTATAATCTTTATAATGTATGTACCTTAGAGGGCACATATAGAATTTTATTTTATTCATGTAATTAAAAACATATATTGTAAGTATTTACGCTATGCATTAGAAAATCATAATATGCAAGCGCGCTCCTGTTCCCAATTTTTTAATTTTCACATAGAAATGCAGCGAAATGCAGTATGAGTTTTAGTACATTTTATAGACAAGTATATTAGCTTCCAAATGCAGTAAATAGCTTGACCCGGGCAAACCAGGCGAGTAGTTAAAAGTTTAGTTAAAGTAGTTATTATCTAATTTTCAGCACAGGTATGAAAAAAGGAAACTAATGTATTTTTTAATTAGGAAGTTATAGGTCTGGAAAGTAGATGAAACACTCGTTCTACTGATATATAACACATTAGTAAATATTGATAAAGTATTAGCTTATTTCAGTGCACATTCAATGCACGCGCGTATGCCTTTCTCGGGAATAATCGGAACGCTCAACTTTAAGGCACTGTAAAACAATAGCGGAAGCTTCAAACAAAAAGCAAATTTGGTAAATAATACTTTAGTATGTACACTTTACTATAGTAACAATTTCGAACATCAAAGATGACATCGCCAAAATGCATTTTTGGCAAATCTCTATATGGACTGAAACCACTGTGCGACGGCGTACTATTAATATTTGTAAATGTATCTTTTCAATGTACGCATGTAAACGCAGTAAAGACCTACTTCAAAGCTTTTCAATTTTTGCGCTTCTGGAATATTCACCAGACAATGGATACCAACGACTCACGTTCTTAATTTCATGATCGTGTCCTAGGGAGGGGACGACTCGCTTACAGAAAATAAGTCAATAGAGAGTGAGTAGACAGTTAAACGTTGAGTTACACAAAAACAAGAAACGAAATAGACTTATCGTATTTAATTCAATACAGAATCGGTAATTAATGTGGGTGTGATGCATTTAGTTAAATTAATGGATTATTTAATGTTAGTTTTAATAAATAACTTTGATGTTACATGCGTATAATTGTGTATACACTTCTCTCCACTCTAAACAAAACAGTATTGTTTGAAAAATTAATTTTCATAACATATAAGAAAATGAGAAATTCTAAAATCAAATAATAATAATTTACTGTATCTAACGTCTATTATTTAGTAAAAGTAAGTAATCATATGTCCATTAATTTTACTAATTAGATACTTTTTTAACACAATTGCTCGAAAGATAACTTTCTAGCATGCATTAGATTTTGTACTGAATTGTTTCTGATGGGTTCCTTAATTTGATTCTCAGGCAACTGCTTTATTCAATTTCCTACGCTTCGTCTAACAGATAGCAAGGGAATGCTTGTAAGTTTAACATAAAATTTAATTAACAGAATTAGCAAATACAATTTTACTTCCTTCCTGTTTGAGACAATGAACCGAAATAAATAATTTAAGATAATTTATGAGAACTAGAATGTAAGTAATACATCGCCGAGTGTATTTCATAAATTATTTTGAACTTCGTCGAATTAATTTAACGTAGTGTTTGACTCGTGAAGATGTCTTTATTGAAATTTGTTTTCCGAACGACGGAGAATACACTTTGTCGGCATAAAACGAAAAAAGAATTGAAATTGATACCGACATCGATTCGAGATGTACATTCGGCACACAAACATACAAATACAAAAAGACTTTTCGTTGAGCAAATATTTGACGCATGTTCGAGCACTGTTTTCATAGGACACATGCTTGTATAAACAGATAACGTTTGAAATCGTTATTTTTCTGCTGTTTCCGTGTTTTATCAATTGTCCTATCGAGTGGAAATGTAGAAATTTATATTTGACATGTCTTTGGCAATTTTGTCAATGTTTTTTACGGAATTGTACACCGCATACTAGACTTAAAATTGTGTATAGTTTTGACATACTGACATCCAATGCATTAACACATTTATGGGCAACCCCCTGCTCTCGGGCCGAATACGACCTACCACGGGTTTTAATCCGGCTCGCGAGATATTTAAAAAAATTTAAATTACGCGCGAGAAAACTAAACATTTAGCACACATCATTTTTTTTCACCCTCCACTACTCCTAATAGGTACCTATTAATTGTCAATCAACACAAAATTGTATTGCACACATCGTAGCTTTACTCTAAAATTTAGAATAAAATTATCAATTTAGAATCTAAATCGATTCTAAAATAGATAGATAGTATCACTAAGCGGGCACAGCCTAACGTCACAGATCATGTGATGAAGAATAGTCGTTAGAAAGAGATAAACAGATAAACATACGGAAAACCGCTCCGGTCAGCGAACGCATTAGTTCATTTTTGAATTCAGTTCATAGTGAAGCAAAAGAATCTATATAAAGAAGATGTCTGGTGTAAAAAAATAAAAATTTGACACAGAATGTCGTCAATTCCAAGATAAATGGAATGATGAATACTTTTACTTTCTTATACGTAGTATAAGGAAGTATTGTGATGATGAAAATTTTCCACCTCGCGATTTTTCCAGATGTCCACGTTTTGAAGTCCCCTGAACCGAAAAAGTGGTTTTAAAAAAAATCTCTGTGTGCCTGTCTATCTGTGTGTCTGTCTGTCTGTCTGTGACCACGATAACAGTCAAACCGCTACAGTTAACAACTCCAAATTTTATATTTACGAATATAATCTCCCTCTTGAGATCTGATTAGATTTTCAGGAAAATGGGCAGACCGGAAGTAGTAGTTTACTTCTGTCAAAAAATCGAATTTTGACAACTATTCGTCAACTACAAAGTTTAAACAAATTTGTAAAGAATTTATATATACTTAAAATGAAATTTGTGAAGAATTTTCTTTAAAAAGTTTTTCGAAATTCCTACCGGAAGCAGGTCTTTTACTCTATCGAAAATCAGTTCCTTGCGAATTTTTCGCAAATCATGCTTTTTAGACAGGTACGTTACGGGTATAAAAGTATTTAAAACATAATTTTCAATACCTTTTGTATAAAAAAAATTTCGAAATTCAGACCGGAAGTACCACTTTTACTCTTATCGAATAGCGATTTTTTGCAAATATGTAGTAAGTTATGGATTCTATATACAGGGTGTTCATTAAACATACGGCAAAAATTCAAGAGGTTATTCCCTGGACTATTCTAAACATATTTTGTCCTTTGATCGAACTTAACATCAGTTTAAAAGTGGATTTCATTTGAATACGTCTCGTGATTGAGTACTCTGTATAAGTCGAATTTGTTGCGACAGATTGACGTTTGACTGTTTGACATGTATTACCTGTCATTAAACGTTAAACTTTTGTTAGTGATGTTCAAAGATTACAAAGCTTTATATGTAATTTTAGGTAATAATAGTGAAGTTCTACATC
The DNA here is from genome assembly GCA_963170755.1 of Amphimallon solstitiale. Classification (NCBI taxonomy): domain Eukaryota; kingdom Metazoa; phylum Arthropoda; class Insecta; order Coleoptera; family Scarabaeidae; genus Amphimallon; species Amphimallon solstitiale. The sequence goes on along the minus strand of OY720681.1, from coordinate 47,584,396 downwards.
ATGAATCGCTATACGAACGCTGAGATGACTGACATGCATTTCATATATGGACTTGCTAATGGCAATTCATTACTAGTTAGGCGGTTATCCATTAAACGATATCTTGGCAGTAATGTGCCTGATAGAAAAACCTTCCATAGTATTCATCCATGTCTTCATGAAACATGCACATTGAAATGAAGTGGAGGATCAGGAAGGCCAATCATAGCAAGAAATGTGGAAGCCCACGAGAATGTGCTGAGCATGATAGAGGAAGGTCCAGATACTTCAACCCTAAAATTACAAATACTTCGTATGTAAGTAATGAGACTGTTTGGAACATTTTTATGGACTATTTGTTGTACCTATATCACATACAACTCGTTCAGTCACTTCTTCCTGCTGATTTTCCTGCTGATTTTCCTGCACATATTGCATTCTGTCAATGGCTTTTGCACACATTGGTATAAATCCCTCAATTACTGGCGCTTATTCTTTTACCGATGGAGTGAATTTTTCAAGAAATGCAATAAGGAATTTTCACAATAACCACGTATGTGCTGAAAAAAATCTACATGAGGTATTTGAAGATCGTTTACAAAATCAGTTCTCGTTGAATGTTTAGGTTGGAATTGTGGGTAACTGGCTAATTGGAACGGTATTTCTACCGGGAAGACTTAACGGCAAAGTATATTGCAACTTTTTGAAACAATCCCTACCTCATTTTCTGAAGGATATATCATTGGCAACAAAGAATGCAAGGTGGTTTATGCACGATGGTGCACCAGCGCATTTTAGTGTAGTTACTCGTGAGTTTTTAAACAGAAACATAGGAGATTGCTAGATTGGTCGGGATGGACCTGACTTATGGCCTGAGCGATACCCTGGGTTAAATCCCCTAGATTTTTTTGTATGGGGCCATCTAAAGTCATCAGTTTTCCAATGGAAAATGTGGAAGATTTGAGAGACTGCATAATTGCTGTGTGTAACTCAATAAAAAACGACCTTAGTGTTTTTGTAAAAGTTCATCAGTCAATGAGGAGAAGATTGAATTCTTGCATCCTAACTGGAGGTAGTAATTTTCAACAGTTTTTGTAGATTACAAAGCTTTATTTATATAATTTTTTATAATAAAATGTTGTTTTCGTCAAACAATTTTTTCGTCCTATATCTTCGAAACAAAGCGGCTTTTCAAAAATCATCAAAGGACAAAATACTCTTAGAATAGTCTAGGGAATAACCCCTTGAATTTTTGCCGCATGTTTAATAAAGACCCTGTCAAGGCCTTATCAAGAGTACAAAAGTATTTAGTTCTCGATTTGCAATATTTTTTGTATATTTGAAATTTCAAAATTCGGACTAGAAGTAACTCTTTTACTCTCTTTTTTTCGATAACTTGCAAAGTATGTATTCTATAGCGATTTGTTAAGAGAATAGAAGTACTTAGAAAAGGATTTTGAATAATTTTTGTGTAAAAAAATTCTTAAAATTGTATAGTTTGAAACGCTCATACGTATAAGAAATTCGTGTGTTGGCCACACCTCATTTTTTTATTATATTCCTTTAAAACAACTTCTGTTTTAAAAGAATATAATATTAAATGGAATTTTTCCAGTAAGCATTTCGCTCTACATACCTCACTCACGGGTCAGTTAAGAAAAGATGAAATTTAAAAGCTTTCAACCAAGCATTTTCAATTGCTTTGGACGGGCGTATCGACTTATCCGATACAGCGCATCTAGCTATTTTTATAAGAGGTGTTGATGAAGAATTTTCTATGACAGGAATTACTGGCTTTACGGCCGCTACAAGGGACCACTACTGGAAAACATATTTTTGACGAGGTGCAAAGTACTTTTGAGCAATATGTATAATCTGCAATGGTGTAAATTAGTTGGAGTTTGTACAGATGGTGCACCTTCTATGGTGGGTTCACAAAAAGGTTTTATCGGAATTCTGAATTTCTTTCTAGCAACCGCTATGAATGTGCAAAATGATTATTTAATAATTCTACATTGCAGTATTCACCAACTAAACTTGTGTCCATTCGACAGAAGAACGTTATAGATGTGGTAGTAGACGCTATCAATTTCATTCGATCCTGCGGACTTAACCATCGCCAGTTTAAAGCATTTTTGGATGAACTCTCTTCAGAACATAATGAAGTGAGATACTTTTGCGAAGTATGATGGAAGCAAAGGTAATATGCTAAAAAGGTCTGTTGACTTTAGAAAGAAATAGCCGATTTTATGGAAATGAAGGAAAAACCATTTCTAAAAATACGTGATTCGACATGGCTGTGTGACTTAGCATTCCTGGTAGACATCACAGAACATTTAAACGACCTGAACTTAACGCTTCAAAACAAGGTCAATTGGTGAAAATATTGTTTACAGTCGCTATGCTTACGAACTGAAACTACTGTCACCGCAATTTAGAGATCGGTTTTCCGACTTCAAGAACATGGATATCGCACAAAAAATAATTTGCATATTTGGAAGCACGTAAAAATGTGAACAGTTTTCTTTCAATTCTGGAAATTAATAAAAGTAAGCATTGCACTAAGTTTACAGATGAGAATTTGGCAAACATTTTGCGCCTGTGTACCAGTGGAATTAATACCAATATTGATCATCTTGTTTCTGAACTTCAATCCCAAGCCTCTCATTAATTTCTTCTGATTGTTTATCTTTTTTTTTTCATTAAGTAGCTCTTGTATTATCTATGTATTATAAATAAATGTGTGAACTCTTATCGCTCTTTATTTACTACTTATTATCTACCTACGGCCCGCGACTTGATTAATGTCCTGTAGTTAGGCCCACAACCAAGCAAAGGTTGCCCATACCTGCATTAACGTAAAGAATCAGCAAAATCTAGATATTAAAGACAAAGAAGATTGATCGTATTTAAATCTTATCTTCAGCCTTTGTTTTGGCTGGTAGAAACAACGTGAATCTGTCTTGTTTTTCTTATGCATTATATTCAGTAAACAATCAGATGTAGAAAATGATTACAAATATTCCGTAGGACTAGATATTGAACAAAATTTGGATATTAATAGTGATGAAACTTCTGATTCTTTAGACATTTCAGGCAACGAGATATTCTCTGCCCGTCAGTGGTGTAGGTTGACACTTATCCCGAACTAGTAATCAGCCATGAGAAATCTTTTGGTAATTAAGTTGTTTGTTTATTTGAGGAGCAGACGTGCAAGACGCTATTTGTCCAAATTTTTAATTTTCAACTGCAGGTGTCGTTGCAATATTCAATTGAGTGGGTATCGTTTCATAAAACCGTGAATATTCAAATCGCATTATACTCTACTTAAAACAAACTGTGAAAGCCTCTTAGACATGTTCACTAGATGAACAAAAAGCATTTATTAGTAGCCGAAAACGAAAAGTGAATTTAGCATCCACGGAAAGAAAAAGACAAGTGAGATAGGAAGAGATATTTTAAATTTTTGACGTCAGTATAAATTGTTTGATTATCTCAGGCATTCAAAGCATGATCCTGATTTACAACAATTTGACATAGTTTGTAGTCATAAGAATAATTCAAACCTACAATGTGGGCAAGTAGGTCGAGATGATGAAATTAAACTTCGGGAAGTTTTTCTATAGAAATCCAAAAAAGTTATTCGAGATGGAATTTTAGCCAGTTACATCAAGATGGATGTTCCCAAAAGTAAAAGAAGTTGCAAGTCTAACTGAAGACCTTCCTCCTTTTTTGTAAAATAGTATGTACTTTAAAAGAAATACAAACAGCATGTTTTAATAACAAGTCTCGATATTTTCTTTATGTTTGAAATAAATAAGTTTGACTTGGTTTTATTGACATTGTGTGGCTTTTTTCAGTTAGTAGGTAAGCTTCTTTCGAAATTTTTTGCAGGTACAGGTCTGTCGACAAAAATTAGAAGTTTGTCAGAAGTTTATAATGGCTGTAAACGTTTGTCAAAGGAGGCTGAATATACTTGGCAAGAAATTCCAGAAGCAGTTATAAAAAAAAGGAGGCTATAGACGAGCTTTTAAGTTTGTAGAAAAATTGGAATCTGTCAAGTCGTTTATTAGTCAATTACAAGCAAAGAGAGTCACTATGGAAGGCAGAAGTCTCAAAGGATCTAAGTCAGTGGTTCTCAACGTGGACGGTAGCGGCCACCAGTGGGCGCTGGAGGATTTTGGGTGGGCGCTGTACGGTGTAAAGGTAAAGCTACACTACACAGTAAAAAATTAGTAAAATTATACAAAAATGCAAAATGTTTAATATCCGCGCTCACCAATGTTCCTATTATGCATTGTTAACCCCATCATATGGTTACGTACATGTTGTTTCTATTTCTATACTTAACGATGTTATTGTATGTATGACGCAACGCGCGGACTCTGTGAGTCAACGTGAGTATAGTGGACCGCATCTCGAATGTTCCAAGGTCGAGAGAGTTCGACTTCCAGAGAATTCCATGCAGTGCGGTATATATAGCGAAGTCATTATTCGCATGATTCATTCTATTTACGATAGTCAGCGATAACGTTCGAACAGAGACAAATATTCAAGGTGCGATAGTTGTGTGATTAATTAACAGAGTGTTAATCAAAAATATTGTACATTTAGCACACACGGTTCTGTTATAAAATATATATTTGAGCTGAATTAAAACTAGGTAGAGCAATTTTTATAATCGAAAACCGTTTATTACAGGTAATAATCATTTGTTGATGTTGGTAATATTTTTAATAACTCAAATTATTTTAGAAATCTAACTTATACAAAATACTTTAATTATATTGCTCCAACCAAATTTGTTTAACATTGTTTAACATCGGTCTTTTTTACACGACAGCAATGGCCGCTCCAGGCAAAAAGCAGAAGGTGGTACGCCAGTATTCGGTCGACTATATAGCGTTCGGTTTCGTACCAAGCCCAGCGGATCGCACAAGACCGATGTGCCTCATTTGTTCCAATGTCTTCTCAAATGAAGTTATGAAACCCTCTCGTATGCGTGACTATCTAGAAAAGATGCATTCGGACAAAAAGGACAAGCCCGCAGAATACTGCAAGAAACTGCGTGATGACAGGGAGAAAACTACCCCGTCCATTTCGTCTGCTTTTGCCAAGGTGACAGAGATTCGGCGTGATGGCCTGCTGGCATCGTATAACATTGCATATATGATTGCAAAGGCTGGCAAGCCGCACACTGTGGGGGGAAACACTGATTCTGCCTGCCGTGAAAGAGGTGACTTCGACTGTCTTACATAGGAATGCGACAGAAATAGTGAAGGCTATCCCCCTTAGCAACGACACGGTCTCCAGAAGAATACATGAGATGGCAAGTGATGTCGAAATCCAGTTGGTGGACATTCTCAAGAAGACCAACTTTTCCATCCAGCTTGATGAATCGACTTTGAGTGATAACACTGCCCTTCTCATGTCTTACGTGAGGTACTTCGACGAAACTGGGGAAACAAAAGAGGACATGTTGTTTGCAGAGTCCTTACCCCTTGACTCAACTGGTACATCCATCTTTGCTGCTGTCAAGAAGTACTTTGAAGAAAAGGAAATCCCGCTAATCAACATTCACTCCTGCGCAACAGATGGAGCACCAGCAATGGTTGGGCGATACAAGGGGTTCCTTGCTCTTCTCAAGAAGGAGCATCCAGATATCATCTGCATACATTGCGTAGCGCACAGAGAGCATCTTGCAGCGAAATGGCTGACCCCCAGCCTTCATGACTCTTTCAATCTCGTGATCATGGCCGTGAACGTAATAAAAACAAATGCAAAAAGCGATCGACTATTCCGCAACCTCTGCCAGGAAAATGACGAGATCTACAATCGGCTGCTGCTTCACACCGAGGTGAGATGGCTCTCTAAGGGCAACTGCTTGGCTCGATTCTGTGACATGTTCGATTCAGTTGTCACTTTCCTGCAAGTCAAACATGAGAAGTTGGCCGGTGAGCTGAAGAAACACAAATTCGACATTTTTTACTTGGCTACAATCTTCAGGAAACTCAACGAGTTGTCTCTCCAGATTCAAGGTAAACTGGTGACACTCATCGACTGCAAGAGCGCAGTGACTACCTTTATCGACAAGCTGGCCCTTCCCCGCAGTAATATCCTTAGGAAAGAACTTTACCAATTTAGTGAAATTAATCAAATTACAGAGACACCCACATATGAAGATCTTCTTCGATATGGGGCTCATCTTCAGCAACTAAAAGAGGACCTTACATCGCGCTTCCAAGACCTCATTGAACTGGATGTACCTGCCTGGATCACTGACCCGTTTGGAGTCGTGCTGGAAGACGTTGACGTTAAATTGCAGGAGGAGTTGGTGGAACTTCGCAACAACGAGGATTGCAAAGTCCGAATCAAAACAGGCTTCAAGAAACTCTGGCAGAACCACAGCATGGCAGGACTATTCCCTACAATGTGGGGAATTGTTCACAAGCTTCTTCTCACGTTTCCGACTTCATATTTAGTGGAAACCGGATTTAGTGCCGCTACATTTCTGCACTCAGACAAGAGGAAAAGGCTGGACATGGTCAACAGAGGGGACTTGCGGCTTTATTTGTCTCTGCTGACTCCTCGCGTGAAAGAGCTGGTGAGCAAGCACCAACCTCAAGGATCGCATTAGTGAAGACTGCATGGGTTGGGCTCACAAATTTATTAATTTAATTTTGTTAAATAAAATTCAATATTTCAATAATAATTTTTGTTTGTATTAATTAATATTTTTAAATAAATTTAGAGGTCGAATTTATTACTTCTTGTTTTAATTACTGTGCCCAGGTTAACTAGTCCATAATCCATAGTCGTAGTCCATGACGTGTCCCTTCGCGATTTTCTGCAGTGGGCGCTGGGATCTATACAAAATCCAGTAAGTGGGCGCTAGGCGAAAAAAGTTGAGAACCACTGATCTAAGTATTTTCGAAATACAACATTTCTGTATTTCGGGAATTATATAAGAAAAACGCACCGGGCATTTTAAAAGTGATTACAAGTATTTCGGCCGGGTATTTAGTAAAGATTTTAATATAGGGCTTAGCAGTCCAGCTACTGATGTTTGTAGCTATTGTGGAAGAACACAAACCAAAATCAGCATGTCGCAAAGCTCGTCGGAAAAACAGAAGATATTCACCAAACTCGAAATACACCAACTTTGTCCATGACAATTCCATAAGTCTATGAAAGCTGAAAACCTAAGACAATTTCATATTGCTTTGATTTTACAGCAAGTTCTGGCATTGTCGAAGGTTGTCAGGAACTAAGGCTGGGAATCCAACACGAATAATTTAAATATTCGAATATTCGTATTTAAATATTCGATTAGTTGAAAAATCGAATATTTAAATACGAATATGAATGTATAAAACTATTTTCTCTTTTTCCAGTCTGCAAATCTAGTAATTACTCATGCAATTGATTTTTACTACAAATCGCAACTGAGTATCTAAGGCAATTTCGGAACACTAGTTTTTTGCCATTCCTGAATATTTACAATTTCGGACAAGCCGCATTTTGCTAGTCTGCTCCTTATTTAATTAATTCTTGATGGCAATACCATATTTCAAAATTGGGAGGGATTAGGTATAAATAAAACACAGAAAAAAATTCTTGTTTCACACTTTATTTTTATTTCAATAAACGATAACCAATAATAATTATAATAACATGATTATTTATAAACAATTCAGAAAATATAAGGTATTAGAATATCGTCAATAGCAAGTTATGATTGTTCTTTTAAATACGTAGATATGTATTTATTTACATTATGTGCAAAAGAAGCTTGACCTTAAATCTACACGAAGCATTTTTACCCCATACGTAATGTATTTTTATTATCTTTTTCTTTAATTTTTATTAAAAAAATCACATTAATATTTATTTACAGGTGTTTTGTGACAAAGTGATAATAATTTTTAACATGCAGGATATGTACACTTGAATAAGTATCTTTTTCGTTCAAGTTAACTTACTGCAGATATGAAGCTTTGAGACAGGCGCTTACAGAAAAGGAAAATAATGTTGTACATGCTTTTACAATAACTTTTCAATGTAAATATAATAATATTCTAAAGAGAATCATTTTTCGATAATTTCACATATGTACAATTAAAATGAATATGAAAGACTGTACTAACATTTATATTAATTAAGTTTTACCATCTTTAGGCAGTAGTACCAAGTGCCAGAACGGCAATCAAATATGGTTAAATATGTTTTATATGATCTATTTTATATGCGCGACATGATTTGTATTATATAAATTATTTTTTAACAATAAATTTTTATAATCACAGCTAGATATCATAAAGGTATATTGTATAGGTACTTATACACAATTGAAGTGAGATAAGTAAAATTTACTTGGATATTCCAAAATTCTTGACAGGTTTTGTTTTGGTGCAATTTAGTTTCTTACACTTTTGAATGAGTTTATGAAATAACTTTTTAACTACAAATACATTTATATTTGACTGAGTTTTTTATAAAGAGCATACAATAACACAAATTGCCAAGATGCGTAATAATAATTTCTTAGAAATATTTATTTTGGAAATAGGTCATGAAAATTCGTTGCAATTTTTACAATTACTACGCCAGTACATTGTAAAGACTTTACTATGTACACATGTTAATGACAATTTTGACTCTCTAAAATCGAATCATTGATGCCATATAATAAAAAATGTAAACATAATATTGAAAATGCTTAGAAAGATATCTAAACTTAATCTCTAGTATCAATAATTGTAATAGATATTAGAAAAATATATTTTATGGTTTTGGAAAGCGAAATAATTTTCGAGATTGAAGAAATAAACTTTGATAAAGTATCATCTGCAAATTACTTTCGTTAACAATTAGCAGTATGTCGGATCAGCAATCTTATGTAGAAAGAATAGTTTCTCAATACAGCTGTATATATTTTAAATAAAATTAAAATGTGTAGGTACTTTAAAAATGATTTACTTTGATAATTTTCATTCTCAGTTGATATAATATTTTCTATAACCCTTGCACACATGATTATAATTCAGTTACTAAAAAATTGTTAATAGTCTTACATGCGACGATTCATTTTTAAATATAGAAATACTGTCTTCAATATACGGTGCGTTTCAAAAGTCTGGAACTATTGAAATAAAATACTAACAGCTTTTGAGAAAAACGCTCGACAGGTCAACTTTAGATTTAAAAAACACATCATTTTGTATCAATTAAGTTCTTCGATCGACTTTTGTTTTCGAGTTATGACGTCGTCGTTTTTTTTCTAAATTGCATATCAACTATAAAAAAATCAATAAATAAATAAATAAATTTTTTCAATTTTTTTTATTTTACTGCAGAAACAGGCAAGTTAGCAATCTAATTATCATAAATAAACTAAGTGAGATGTTCAAACTAATTCCCATTTAGTTCTTGGCAATATCCCAGACGATACTCGAAATCTTGTAGAACATTCCGGAGAGTTTCTGGACGAATTGCTCTAATTTGGGCCCGAATTCTGTTCTTTAAATCGTCAACTGTAACTGGCCGATTGAAGTAAACCTTGCCTTTCAGGTAGCCCCACAAAAAGAAATCGAGTGGGGTGAGATCGGGAGACCGTGCAGGCCACTCAATTGCCCCCCTTCGACAAATCCAACGATTGGGAAAAGCTTGATTTAAATAATTTCGCACATTTAACGAAAAATGTGAAGGCGCTCCATCTTGTTGATACCATAAGTTATTATTTGGCAAGTCTGGATCTTCTTCATTGGGATAAAGCATCGCAAGAGCGGGTGTCAGGTTATCCCTCAAACAATCTAAGTATTTAGCACTCGTCAACGTCCCTTCTATGAGAAATGGTCCCAAAATTCGATCTCCAACAATTCCCGCCCAAACATTAACTTTTTGTGGAAACTGCGTGTGGACCTCTATCATCCAATGAGGATTTTGGGGAGCCCAGTATCGGCAGTTCTGCCGATTTACTGCTCAATTAAGGCAAAACGTGGCTTCGTCCGAAAATAATACTCGACTGACAAATTTGGGATAGGTTGTGCATCGTGCCATCATATCCTTGCAGAATTCCATACGGCGATCCGGATCGTCTTCATTAAGTTCATGCACTAAAACTGCCTTTTAGGGATGCCATTTATACCTTTTCATTGTCCTCCACACCGAAGATTTACTGATTTCATAATTTGCAGGCACCTCTTGTGTGGCTTTATGGGGATTTTCTTGCAGGGTCAGTAGAACACCTAACTGTACATCTTCGGAAACTTTTGTTCGACCATATCTAGGGAGATCCCTTTCATGTCCGAAATCTTCAAATTTTCTTAAAATCCTGGATACGGCTGTTTTTGTAATTGGTTCCAGTTCTGGATACTTATTGTTAAAGAGCTCGCAAACTTCATCTTGAGTTCTACATCTGTCTTCATAACCCTTAATCATTCAAATTTCTAGTCTTTGCTTTTCACTTAAGTATCGTGCCATTTTGGTAATAGAGTAATGGGTCAAAAGTGACAGTTCGCATAGTAATTAAAAATTTCAAATCTTACTCAATTTTTTCCTCTTTCAGGATTTAAGGTCCCTTATTATAGAAACTATCAAGGTCAGGGTCATGCTTGTACATATTTCTGTATTCAGAATTTCATGCTCTATCCAAATCCATCGAAAAAGATATGGGTTGCAATTTAAAGAAAAATTCGGTGACATCATAAATAAAAAACAAAAGACGATCGAAAAATTTAGTTGATACAGAAAGATGTGTTTTTTAAAACCAAAAGTGACCTGTCCGAGCGTTTTTCTCAAAAACTGTTTGTTGGAATTTTATTTTAATAGTTTCAGACTTTTGAAATGCACTATATACACAGTGTCCAAAAAAAAAAACGGTACAAAATTGAATCCTTCTTCTGTCTGATAAGAAATCGACGGAATACCAAGTAAGACAATATAAGTCCGTGTTCCGAGTCGCGTAAAAACCATCACTTTTATAACTTAAGAACTTTGAAAGATGCAAAGGAGAAAAAAGTAGATTTAAGAGCCAAGTGATCAGTAAAACCCTCACTCTTACAGGAACGGACCAAGAAGCTCAAACATCTTGTATTAATAACTTACGAAAATAAAAGCGTACAAATTTCCTACAGTTTGTTTCCTGCTGTGCATATATTTCTGGCTGCATTCTATAATGGGAGCATGAAAATTACATTTATAAGTAATGCTGATATTCATCAGTATCAAAACTGCAAGGCTAATTATTCCATACAAAATACAATATATCATTAAAATATATATTTTTATTCCAAATCATCTTGCAACCTTTAATAAAATGTTACTGTTATTTACAAAAATTTTACACTGAATGTGAAGATTTATCATAAATTTTAACATATATGTGTCAACAAATAATATACAAATGTGATATCGCCAGATTAAAATAACGTTTACATTTTATAATGCAAAAAGTGTCGTACTCTTACTTCTTTATGTACCAAGTCAGTAAAGTGATCCTTTATCGAAAGAGTCTATTTATGAGCCAGGCGAGCGAAACAGTACATCAGTGTTGGTTTTGAGAGAAACTGCTCGTTCTTGTATCTGTTTATATTTCCCCGGTCATTAGTGTAAAATACATTTTACATTTACTCTTTGTGCATATTAATTTCACTGCAATCTTATCACAGTTTGGTTTCTTGATTTTCTATAACTCATAAACATTGTAGGGAGTACATTCATCGTTAATTTCAAGAATTGAAACATTGATCGTACTCAACTCGTGGTGAGTTTGAGACGCAATAGGTTTCTCTTTAGGTAATCTTCTATGTATTTTAATCTTTTTGCATACACTTATTACGTAACACCAGTTTGAAAAGCACACAAATCGTCATTATCTTTTACAGTTGTATTGGCGTAATGTTATACCATTTTAGTATAATTAGGTAAATCATCACATCCTTTCTTATTTGAAATACAGATTATGTATGTCCATATACTAGAATTCTTTGTTTTAATTACATCCTCGAGTAGCCTAATTATCTTAGTGACATATATAGAGTAACACAGAAAAGCGTGTTGAGTTTTAAAATTGTTCAAAACAGTTTTTTACTCGCATATGTTAACTTCCAATGCGAATGGGAATTTTTATTTAATCATCATAAAGAAGAAAACATCCCTTTAAAGACACTACAAGTTGTCAAGTACACGTATGCCAATTAAGAAAGGAAAATAATATCCGATGCAGCAAATCTTCTTGTGGAGAAGTTATCAATCGCCTATCGGGCAATTTTTAGTAAATGAATGTCTAGTCAATCATAAAAAAATAATCGAGCCCCCATTAAATTTAAGGAATTGATATACGCGGAAAATATTATTCTGTGTGTATTCGTTGTATCTGTCTCACAATATTTAAATCTTTATAGAAACTATCACAAACACGAACATTGGTCGTTAGATGTGAGTATTTATTTATTTATTTAAAGAATAACATGTGCACCTAGGTGTTGACCACCTGTATGTGCAATTACATTATACAGTACTAGAAATGTAAGAACCTAAGGTAATAAAAATAAAGTTTCTTAATAGCATTACGTATGTTTTTATTCTTTTAATTATTTTTTCAAGCAATATCTTGTTTATAGTTTCCATCTTAAGCAACAAAAGGATATTTGGTAAAATGTCGCGTTACTTGTTGTTGTTTTCAAACGTCGTACTATCCTGTTTCTTGTATTGTATTTATTATTTATAGTTTCTCTTATTTCAGGATGTTTTTGAAGAAAAGTAGATGATGTAATTTTCTGTTTAGCATTTCGCGTAGTATATAGAATTTATATACAAGACATCTAATTTTATTGCAGATATACTCTATATGTACCTTCCATTTAAGATTTGCATCTATATATATTCCTAAACATTTGATCAGGTCTGTTTCCTTTATTACCTTGTGTGTGTCCCCCATGTTTAGTGCCTCAAGTCGGGACGTTATTTAGCTGTGCTGGAGAAGCATACGTAATGCGTTTTCTTTATATTAAGTGATAATCTAGAAGATTCTAGCCAATTTGATATTTGAATTAATCCGTTCTCTGCATATTCCGCAAGTGTTCCCGTTGAATATCACTGCTGTATTATCCACGTATGAGATAATTTTTCCATGAGGTATATTTAATTTCGTTAAAGTGTTAATGTATATTATAAAGAGAATGGGCCTAAATATAGTGCCCTGCGGTATGCCAATTTTTATTGTTCTGGGCTGACTTTGTGTGTCCACTATTTTAACAACTTGTGATCTTTCGGTAAGATAAGTTTCAAAAACATTCAGTACAGCACCCCTAATGCCATGTTTCTGCAAACAGTCCAACAGTTTTATTGACATGGTCAATTGCCTTTGTCAGATCCAAGAAAATCAATAAACATTTCTTATCTTTATCTAAGTGGTTAGTGATTGTTTGTGTTAACTCATAGATGACGTTTTCTTTACTGAGTTTTCTCTTAATCGGTTCTGGTGGTCAGATAGAGTAGGTTCTTTTCACTAAGGAAGGATACAAGTCGTTTTTTTATAAAGTTTTCAAATATTTTCGCAAAGCTATTTGTTACACTTATGGGTCGATAGTTATTTATATCTTTTGTATCTGTAGATTGGGGTAACCACTGTTGCCTTGAAATGCTTCGGGACTATAGCTGTGGTAAACATTGTATTAAGTATGTGTTTTAACGGTTTTAGGATGTAAGGATGTATTTCCTTTATCAGTTTTGTATTGATACCATCGTTAACGGGGGCACTAATTTTTTTTAGTTTATTGATACTATCTATTATATCGCTTTCATCCACAGGTGTTAAGTACATTGACTCTATACTGTGACTCCTTCTTGCAGTCATTTGTGTGGTATTTTTGTATTGGTATTTTTTGCTCCATTTGAATACCAATATTTGTGAAGGATTCATTACAGTATTCAGCCATGTTCCGCTCATCTTAAAAGGGTATTTGATTTGTGTCTTGTATGTTGGGTTTTTTGATTTTTTTATATATTCATTGCTTTCCTCTGTTATTAGTCTATATATCTTTCTTAGGTTGGGCCGGTTATTTTCTATTTTACTTTTATAGGAATTATTTTTGGCTATTGTTTTAAATTTTTTGAGGTGATTCCTATATATTTTAAATTCGGCACTTTTTTGTTCTGAATAATGAGCCAGCAGTTTTCTTTTGATTTTATCCTTGGTTCTTATAGAAATGGTGTTTGCCAAAGTAATCCAAGAGCTTTTTCTTTTATAAGTTTTAATGCATGTGTATTTACATTCTTCCATTGTGTGCAGTAAATCCTGGATGAAATACTGTGTTGCATCCTCTGCGGCTCTGCACAGAATGATTTCCGACCAGTCATTATTTTTTAATTTGCCTTTGAGTTTAGTAATGCTTAAGTTTGTGTTGTCACACGTTGTGATTTCTGCTGTTATGCATGAGGATATAAACGAATGAAATACAAACAATGTTATTTTCATTATTGGCAATTTCTTTCATATATTGTGTTATTTTAATGGTATGTACCTATATATACTATCTTCTTTGGTCTGTTGATAAAGAATTGTACCATCATTTTAAAACTATTGCTCATTAGAAAAGTACTCCATACTTAGAAAATAAATTAACCATGTTTGTAACAACAAAATTTAGTATTTAAGTAATTGCTGTCTTGTTGGCTTTCTCAAGGCCTGTTTAATTATCTGTTATTTCAGTTTATTGTTCAGTAAACAGTTTTGTATATTTAATGAAACTGACTGTCAACTAAATATATCAGATATAAAATTATGATATTTAAAATTTAAATCGTATTGTATTGCATTAAATTACGTTATTTAAAAATAGTACCCAGTTATGCCATAAGTACTTTGACACATTAAAGGGCGTAGTAACAGAATATACTATAATGTCAAAATAGAAGTAGGCGTTTTACAAAATCTCCTCCCTCCTTTTTGATTTGAATAAACTATAGTTAGGTCACTTATTAGTACAATTATTGATGACATTCATTGGTATTTTTGTCACTGCTTGCTTTAAAGTACAATTGAATGCCCTCAAATTGGAGTGGCAGTCTTTGTTCTACAGCATGGTCTATATCTTCAAATAAATCCTTATTAAACGATAGCAGCTGTGAGACCATGCTGATTCTATTTTAACCAATTTGTTGGTGGAAACATCCACTATTAATTGGTCAATATGTCTCGCTCAATACAAAGCTTGTAATTATTAGACATTGGCCGGCGCTTTGAGCTCTTTCTCGCAAAATTGGAATTGTGTTGTATAATTGAGCTTTGGAAACGACACGAGAAATTTATCAAGCATTGTTAAGATTGCTATTTTTTTTAATAAAATATTTCTTATTGGACCAAAAAAGTTTCTGCTGCTTGTTTTAGCAGCACCTCTTCAACAAGCGTTTCGGTTTGTTCTACTATTGACCATGAGTAAATATCTCGTTAAGCGATGAAAAGTCTCAAGCCATTATTGATGATATGTCACAATGTCTTTATCGAAATTTTCAATTTGCAGTCAGTGACTCTCTATTTCCGTAAAGGATTTCGAAGAATTCTTCCTTGCACGACCTTAACTGCACTTGTACATACTGTGCTTAGTTGTCCAGAACTATCACTGAAAGATTTTTTAGAACCTTGCTCATATGAATTTATAGATCGATACATAATATTTGCCTAATTCCCGGAAGTCGAATAACTATTAGGATGTTCTATTACTATTTTACAAATAAATTTTACAGTCCATCCGAATCTTATGGATTTATTGAACAAACTCAACTGAAGACAAGATAGTCACTAGCTTTTACCCTATCTGCTAAACACACTACCATTTAATAACTAAAACGTGTTTCAAAATAGTTCCAAAGAGGAAATTAAATAAACATATCCATTCATTGCATATTATGTTAATATTTACATATGGAAATAAAAACTGTCCTATTTATTTTATATGAAACGATCCTGCAAGAGCATTAAAGAATACGACTTTCTCTTACAGCCCTACTTACACTGTAACTAATCAACTGGTTGCTTTTCACTACACATGACCCTACAATACAATAACAAAGTAGTATTGTGGCAAATATTTTGCATTTACTAAGGAAGAAATTTGTTTGTGTGGATTTGTTCTTCCTTCTGGCAGAATTTGAAGCAGCTTAACGTTTGACTAACATAATTATTGTATTACGGTTTGCTCATGAGATTTTACTTAAACTACTTACTTGAATCGAAATCACTTCGTTTTAATAATCTATATCTAAACTTAAAAATCACACAAACACAAGTAATAATATTTTGAATATTACACAGTTCGTATTGACTTCATATTAGTATTTCACCCTATTTACACATGCTATTAAATAATAATTAGGGCATATTATTTACATCCGAATGGAATTTCTTTTTAAATTTTGTTACTCGTATATAATTTAGCACCTATAATTCATTGACTAAAGTAATCTTATCCGTTATGCTTATCTATATATACAAATTATTCCTTGTATTTTTTAACAGTCTATAAAATTTGAATATTTTTTATATAAGCTTTGACTAGCAATAATAATAATAACAAATGTATATGCGATTACGTGAAGATAATATCTACATTTGAAAGCGAAATTATTTTTCATGTTCATAATTTAAAATATAATTTAGCGTTAAAGCTTGTCTGCAAAAATGTAATTAAAAAAGGATGAGACAATATATTTAGATCTACTAGGTGTACACAAGGTCGCAATATAAAATCCTGGTTGAACATAATACCACCATATATAAATTAATGAAAATATCTGCAATAAATTATCTTTGGATTCATAATAATACAGCGGAGAAAGACTGTTTATAAAACATAAACCATCCAAGTTAAATTCAGTAAATCTGAACCTAATAAAATGTCGGTTTATTTAAAAAGTCGACCCTATATTTTCCGCTATATGAGGGTGATATTACACGTTTTTATTTTCATTATGAAAATAAACACAGAAAAATTACAGTAATTAAAATTTACAGACTTTTGTGTTGATGAAATTCGTAGCTATCTTAATTAATAATTATGAAACTTTTCTATACAAAGTAATATATTTTTGATGTAATTAAATGTCTTTTTTATTAATATATAAAAATTATGATCTGTTGCTTTATAGATTTGCCTAAGTGCGCCTGGAAAAGGTTACAAATTACTTTTATAATAATATTTATAATAGACTTGATGAAAGAATAATTTCCAAGATTACAAAAATGTTTATCGTAAAAGCTCGACGTTATTGGTGAGATTCTAGAAAAATTTGCAGCGTCCACAAGCTGTAACAATTTATTATAACTTTGACAAACTGTATCTTTATTTGGAATTCTGGCAGATCGCGCTCTAAAATATTTATATATTTTTTTTATTTGTTGACATTTGAATATCTCAAAGAGTTACTCATATTAAAGTTATAAGTTATGGCAGGTAGGCAACAAAATATTCTAGAACATATATGTAATATATTTGTTATTTTAGAAATTATATGTGCATATTATACCGGGTGCCCATTTTCTATCTCCCTATATGGATAACTTTCTTAATATTAAAGATACAGGATCGGTTAAATTAGCAAAGTTGTTAAGAAATTTTAGGAGTAGTTAATAGTATTTTCAGATTTAACATTTATTATCAACAACAAAAAATTGAAAATTGCCGAAATTTTTTTTTATGCATATCTTCGTAACTATTGACCATAGAACTATTATGAAAATGGTATCTGGTAGTAATTTTTACGTACAATTTAATAATCTTAGTTCAACGTTCATGGCAGACTTTATTACCATGATATAACATAAACGTTTGTTTTTTTAAATGGCAATCATAGTTGGGCATAACTTCATAAAAATGCTTATTTTTTTCTGATTTCGTAAATGTAAGTCTGGGTTGGTATGATAATCTTTTTAATATCTTTATTATAGCGAAAGTAATTCAAT
Organism: Amphimallon solstitiale; assembly: GCA_963170755.1. Lineage (NCBI taxonomy): Eukaryota > Metazoa > Arthropoda > Insecta > Coleoptera > Scarabaeidae > Amphimallon > Amphimallon solstitiale. The sequence continues at coordinate 47,566,455 of OY720681.1, read as the reverse complement.
TACTGTTAATTTTTGAGGAAATAATGAGCAGCTTTGAAAAACTACTTTAATATGCGAGTTGGCATTAAAATAGTTTAATTTTTTTTAATTTTATGAGAAAATCGTGATTATTTGGAAGCCTGTGTCTCGGTCACTATTTAAGCTACATAGCTGGTTTTAGGTCCAAACTGTGACAAATTTACTCTACTTTTAATTTGGAACGATAATATTTTCTGTAAAACCAACCGTTCAAGAGATATTCATAGAAAAGGTCCAAAATTTTGATATCTTGTTGATACCAAGTAGCGCGCCAAGGTCGATAACTTCGATTTTACGGTACGCGTTCAACACTAACAACATATCCAAAAATCAAAATTGGATTACAGATTTGTGAAGTAACAAGAATCGAAGAGAATCCCACCAGCATAACAATATACCATTGTATGACCTGAATTTGTAGATACAATTTCTTTCTTTCAAAAAATAGAGCAAAAAAATTCAAAATTCCAAATATTTCGTGTGTTTCAGTATAATAAGAAAATACAAAAAAAAACAAATATAATTGAAATTGGATATAATATAATCTTGAGAAATGGTCATAGAGTTCTATACAATTAAAAAAATATTTATTTAAAATTACCTTCCTTATTGAAATGACTTAAATACTAGGTCAAGTTGTTTTAGTACTGCCTTAGAATTTTACTCAGCATAGGTATCATAATTTTTGAAATATATTCATCAAAAATCTGCAAATTTCAAGTTCTGAACGTAATATGTATATTTATACATCTAACATAATGATGATCGATAAATTTCGTTGATATTAAGTTATTATTATTTAAGCCGACAATTATATTTTTTATAAACAGTACGTGAATTGACATCAATGATAATTGAACAAATGGAGATTTGTGTAACATTTAAATTCGTTTCGAAACATTTACATTTTTCTCAGTTACTTAATATCTGACGATTATTTTCAGTAAAATAATGTCTAAAGGTAATTGTGTAATATATACATAAACCTGTATGTTTTTAAATAAATCTACGAATAAAAAATAACGGAAACTAGTTATAACCTTGTAGCGTAAGTGAATTAATATTACATTGACATATTAATTTATTATTCCGTCTTGAAGTTTTAATATTTATATCTATGTATATACACTTATATATACTTTTGTCAAAATTAAAAACACAGACATAGGCCTTTGGAAAACAGTTATATTAAAACAGACATGTAATTGAAATGAAAGATTATACTCACATGGGTTTACAGTTTTCTTAGGTTTTGCTAAAGTACTAGGCGTATAATATCTGTTGCAATTTGTAAAACATATAATTTTACTAATAATAATATAAATTATCCCACAAATATGCATGGATATCTCAAGAAACTAAGGAATAAGAATAAGAAATAAGGAATTGGAGGCATCATAAAAAGTGATAATAATCGACATATTATAATAATAAATAAGTATAATATATACTAGGTGTTAAGAAAATCATTCAGAGACAGTAGCCAATAATCATGGACAATAATAAGCCCTTCATATCCTTTTAAATATATCTAAATTAGTAACGTTTTACAAAAGCTGATGACGAATTTTAAGCAATTTACATCCTTTGAAATATAAACTTAACTTGGTACCTTATGTAATGCGTCAACAATAATCAAACCAACAAATTTGACCCTGCAGTACTTTACTAGTACATTATTACTACTACGTACTGCATTGTAAAACCTTTTATCCAGATTGGTGTAATTATCAAAGATATTCACGCTTAACTCATCATGACATGTAATATAAAGTCTTTACTTTTTGTCTATCACGAAAGACTTTATCAGATGTTTTCACAATAGATATCATAGTGGGCTTATTTTTCGTCTTCTTCTTCTTCTTCTTCTGATGCTTTTATACAAATATTACTTGTTTCTTTGATACCTACATTGATCTTTCCTGCTGCGCATCCAGCCTTGGAGGACTAACACATTTTCCTTTTTGCGTACTACACGCTCCTTAGTCGTACTTTTTATAAACTTACTCCAATTGCTTCCAGCTTCATCTTAGACCAGGCAACACCAGATACATACTCCTTCGTTCGTTACTTACTACAAAATGGGTGTACCAAGTTATGGTCCTAAACATTTTTGGCAGCAGTTCATAGCTTTCACTTCTTTTGTGTGGATTTGTCAAGTATATGTTCGGTCTTTAATGTATGATTTATAAATTCTAATTTTTCATTTGTGCGTTTTATATATATATATATATAGCTCTCTAAATTTACAACGTATTTTGCTATATCATTCATTCGCTATTTTGCTAATTTTTGCATAGGACCATATACTGGAATGCCGATATAGTTGAAGCATATTGTTCGTGACTTGTTAGTGTCGATAACCAAACTCTGGCGTCTTAAAGATTCTCTTGTGATCGTTATGCGCACTCTTTAATTGTTACTTATGAAAATAATTATTTTATAGGCTTGTGCTATTTGGCTTCTCATTGTGCAACGAAAATGGTGTCTTTTGGCAGAATATTTTTATTTTAACACTTATTTCCTACACAGTAACCGATTTCTTTAGTTTTTACTAGGTCTATGATTCTATTCATTGTATGGTTAAAAACAAACAGAATCAAACTATACCTTCAAATCCTTTGGTAGACATTGATTCTTGCATTGTTTTTCTTCAATACTATTTCTTCCAAAATATATAAGGTTTATAATGCATATATGGCTTCTAATTTCACAGTTTTCCCTTTGATTTTCCGAAAGGTATATATGGCGTAGTTAAACCCATTTTTTCTAAATTATCCTTTATTTTTCATTTGGGGAAGCTTTTAGCCTTATTACTTCTGAAAGCATATTGATCGCCGAATTTATACTTCATTACTGTAGGATGTTCCATAGTACTACCCAGCTGCACAAGCTTCCCTTATTAAAATTGCTACACTATTGCTTAACAATCTTTTTGGAATGTATCATTACATTATTTGTCAGCTTATTTTCATAACACTTTACGAAATAATTTACCTTATTTTCTTAACCTGCCCTCTTCCTAGTGTGCATTTCGGGCATCTAATGTTCCCATTTAGCTGCTTCAGTTTCTTAATGCATTCCTTTCTTTAAAAAGCGTCTGTTGTGTTTATAATGACGAAATATCTTAACTTGGAAATAGTATAGAAATATGTAGCTACTATGTATTATCGCACATGCAATTTTATAAGTCAACAGTTTGGTCGAAGTGCCACATTATGTATTTTTAATTAAGTAATTCAGCATACACATAGCTTTAATTTACATTCCATATATTCATCATATTTCCCTTGCCAAAAAGAATTTTAAAGTTGATTTAAAATACGATAAACATTCAAAAATAATAATTCTTTGACGTGCCAAATTGTCTCACATCCTGTACAGACGCTATTTTCATTTAGGAGTTAGGTTGACACAAATCTGAAAAACACGTGTGTACGTAAATTCATTTTCAACGTTTTCTTGAGTATATCCTTGGATTTATCTTTCAATTTGCAGTAGGGAACTGGGACATATCGTGTAAAGAAAAACATCGCGAACTCTAATAAATGAAACTTGACTATACTCGGTACGTCTCAACTTTTGTGTATTCTTTGTCTTGTGTTCTTCTTATATTTAAAACCAAAAGAATAAAGAATAATGAATTTGAAATTGTATTAACGTTCTTTTGTATATATACTTGAATATATTATTAATTGTCACTGGTATTAATACACATTTTCCATAAATTTATTAAAACATAAAGTAGTTATATATAAGGACAATCGGTAAAAAGCTTTGGAAATATTATTATAAATGGCTTTATTATATACTGTGTGTCCAAAAAGTCTGGAAACACCCAAATAAAATCGAAACGGATGATTTTTGAGAAAAATGCAAAAACAGAACAATTAGTATTTTCAAAAAATCTACTGGCTGATGGTATCTGTTTGGAATTTTTGATGACCTTGAAAAAGTTATTATGTCATCAAAAAACAATTTAAATGGCAACGTCGCATTTTCAATTTTATTTTTGATATATCTTTTAATTGTCTAAATGACTGTAAAAAAATTTTTCATTTTACTTAAGAAAATGACCGAGAAAAATTTAATTACTTCTTCGAAAATGGAAAAGTTTGTCTTTAAAAAAAAACATAGTTGACTTAAAAGTCGATTATTTTTCAAACACATTTTGTTTTATTTGTGACATTCTGTCAAATACGAATTGTGCGTAAGTTAAAAAAATCTATTTAAAAATGGTTTTAAGTGAGAGGGAACGTATTCAAATATTGATGATGATTGGTTTTGGGGATAGGGCTCGTTCAGTTAGAGAAGTTTGCGACTTATTTAATACAGAACATCCGGAGCGTGCCCCAATTATTATTTCTGCATTGAGTAAGATTCACAAAAAATTTCAAGAAGAAGGCCATGTTCGAGATCGCCCTAGAAGTGGTCGTCCAAAGATCGCAGAAGATACGCAACTCGACGTATTATTGTCAGTAGAGGAAACTCCAAATTCTAGTACACGGCAGCTTGCTCGGGAGTTTAACGTGTCGAAGAGTGCAATTGGTAATATTTTCCGGAAAACTAAGTATCATCCCTACAAAATCTGTTTGGTTCATGAGCTGTCTGAAGACGACTTCGACAGGCGTGTACAGTTTTGCGAACAACTGATGCCTATGTGTGATAATGATCCGTTTTTTACCAGAAATATCTTATTCTCAGATGAAGCAACGTTCACATTACATGGGACTGTTAATAGACAAAGCTGCAGGTACTGCGCACGCCAAAATCCACGCTGGATGAGAGAGGTACGAACTCAGTATCCTCAGAAATTAAATGTATGGGCTGGTTTAATTGGTAACAGAATTATAGCGCCTTTTTTCTTCAACGGCAACCTGACGGCGGAAATGTATTTGGATTTTTTACAAAATTATTTAATTCCGACATTAGCAGAAATATTTCCGAACCATGAAGATCCTAATTTGCCCAGCCAAAGAATTTGGTTTCAACAAGATGGGGCTCCATCCCACTATGCGGGAAATGTTCGGCATTATCTCGAGAATACCTTCCCAAACAGATGGATTGGCAAGAGGGGGGTATCGAGTGGCCGGCTAGGTTGCCAGATCTAACGCCTATTGATTATTTTTTGGGGGGTTACCTAAAAAATAAGGTATACGCAACTAAACCTGAAAATTTGGAAGACTTGCGTCAACGGATTGAGATTGAAGTACGAAGGATCACTCCTGAAATGATAGAAAACGTACAAAATGAATTTTATTATCTTTAAGGTATTGCCAAGATGCTCAAGGACAACATTTTGAACATTTATTGTAAGAGTTTTTGCTGATTTCTACGATTAAAATTTTCTTTGTTTTCTATAATGACTTTTTTTCAAAATTTTTCTTAAGTAAAATGAAAAATTTTTTGACTGTCGTTTAGACAATTAAAAGATCTATCAAAAATAAAATTAAAAATGCGACGTTGCTATTTAAATTTTTTTTTGATGACATTATAACTTTTTCAAGGTCATCAAAAATTCCAAACAGATACCATCAGCCAGTAGTTTTTTGAAAATACTAATTGACCTGTTTTTGCATTTTTCTCAAAAATCATCCGTTTCGATTTTATTTGGGTGTTTCCAAACTTTTTGGACACACAGTATGTATATTCGCCGTATCTCGTATAACAATACTATTATTTTACATAATATATTTTATTATACATCTTAGAAAATTACTAGCTCGCCCGGCAGACGTTCTTCTGCCCTTTCCGGTAGGTGGCGCGATGAGTAGAAAACTCTGGACAGAACAGGTCGTTGGCGCGATTGGAGGAAAGGCAAGAAGGCCGAATATAAAATTTATTAATAACCGTCCACAACGGCACCTATCGGGTCCTATAATAGCTATGAACAATCGTCTCGACAAAACGAATACATTGTGCGAATATGATCACCAATGGGTCAACTCGCTAAGAAGTTACACGATCACAACAGACGCACCAACAATAATATACAGGGTGAATTATCTCCGCGGGTAAGGCCGATTGTACCTTACCAAATAAAAATATTTCTAAGCATTTTTTTTCTTGTGATATATGCTCATTAGGAGCACATTTTTAATTTTGTATTATCCAGCGTGTTCTATAACTTGGTGGCTGACAATAGTGATAGTTTTTTAAATGGAACACCCTATATATTATTACATTTTTGTATTTCCCGTATAATTTTTAGGCAAAAAGTAATAGGATAGTATAGGTCTTAAATTTAAAGTTTTTAACTTATTCCAATATTTCTGAAAAATTCAAAGTTTTTATAAAATTATATTTCTCGAAAACGACGTATTAGACTGGCACAATTTTTTGTAGTATTGTTCATAATAAGTGGTCTTAATAGACGCATATTTTTTTCAGTTACTAATAAATTGCATTTGCAGAAAACTGGATTAAAATTGGATGACACGTTTTTTGTATAAAAGTCATTTTTTTCAAAGGGAACAGCCTGTATATCAGTTCGTTTTTGAATTTTTATTAAATTTCACATCAAAAACATGTCAGACGGTATTACTTTAAAAGTTACTGTTACTGAGCTATTGTCGTTTTTTGATATAATTTATACAACTTTATGTTTTTTATTTGAATACGGTGTAGTGAACCATCATATTTGTTGCTTCATTGATAATTAAATGGATGAATAAGTTGTTACTCAGATAATAGCATACTTTTATAATGCATTTTTCTAAAAATTAGCTTAGAGACATGATTTTTGTACGTATTGGGGGAATGACAAGAAAAATGTTTACTAGCTTAAGATTTTGAATTAGCTAGCTATAAAAAATATTAGAAAACGGCATGCTCTAAAAAAACACATAAATTAATTAATACTAGGGTTAGTCAATAACTAATGCTTCCTATTTTTTTCTCCTTTTAATTGTGAAGAAATTAAAATTCAATTACATAACCTCCGTTCATTTCCACAGTTTTGGTCCATTTTTTAACAAGGGCATGTATCCCAGTGTAGTAAAAAGCACGGTGCTGCTTCCTAAGCCATTGACGCACAGACGTTTTCACGTCCTCCTCATCTTCAAAGTGAATTCCACTCCACGATGAGCTTCTTTTAGCGGCCCAAACAGATGACGCAATTTATTCGCAGTCATCCGGCGGCCATCACGAATAATGTCATCGACTCGCTGAATGTTGCGTGTAGCCACTGCAGTCAACGCTCTCTGCTTTTCGTCAGCCAACGGTGTTTGTCCTTCAGCTTCATTACAGCGGTGAACCCATTGCATAACATTGTTGACATCCACTACTGTATCACCGTACCCATTTATCAGTCGTTTATGAATGCGAATGGGCGTTTCACGTTTTGCATTCAAGAAATCAATTACAGAACGCTGTCTAATACGAACATGTTGACGTAGAAAGTTACTATTGCAGTGGATTGTAGAAGAAGGTTTGAGGAAAAACGCCAAATTTAAAATGTTCACTTAACGAACTTTATTTAGCTAGAAAAAAATAGGAGGTATTAAGTATTGACTGACGAAATATGCAACTTGTATCATGAAAAAGGGAGGGAACTTATCATACTGTATTTAATTGTACATCACTAATTAAATGGAATAGGTTATCAACAAAAATTAAAGCAGGCGAGCACACAAATGCCAATATCGCAACGCCGCGGCGCGCCGGGCGGAATCAGACAGGGGGAGAGCCTGAGCCCATTCTTATTTAACCTATTAATGAACGAAATTATACGGGATGTCGCGTCGTTGAATTTGGGCTATAGAATGAGCAGGAACAGAGTCAGTATGGTGTGCTACGCGGACGATGCAGCAGTACTAGCGGAAACAGAAGACGATCTACAGAAACAGGTCTTTAAATTTTATCAAACAAGCCAACAGCTGAACCTGAATATATCCACCGACAAAACAAAAGCCATGACAATCGCTGAAGAACCTATTAGATGTAAACTTGTGGTGGAAGATAAACCCATCGAGCAAGTCAACCAGTTCAGGTACCTCGGACTTGACATCTCCAGTGGTCATGACCCAGCCAAAGACCTAAGGAACCAGATTAGTAAAGCGACATCACTATCAGGATGTTTAAGAGACATAGTTTGGTCGAATCAATACATACGAACAGACTGCAAGATACAAGAATCTACAAAACCTGTACAAGGCCCGTCATGACTTATGGTATAGAAACGCTCGAAGAAACAAGCAAAACCAAGAACATGCTAAGAGTTGCTGAAATGAAACACTACGAACTATCCTTGACAAAACCAGAAAAGACCGGTAAAGAAACACATATATCAGAGAACAGTGCGAGATAGTGGACGTGGTGAGGTGGAGAAGACAAAGAAAGAGAGGATGGTAAGACCACGTTAGGAGATTGGACGAGAGCTGATTGCCACGCGTAGCACTAGAGGGAAAGTCGGCAGGGGATCGAGCACCGGGAAGGCCAGATAAACGACGGAAAGACAGCTGGAAATCAACATCACAAGACAAACTATAGCTACGAATTCAGAAATCAACAGACCTATAGATCTAAAACAAGAAGAAAAAGAAGAAAAAGAAGAAGAAGAAGAAGAAGAAGAAGAAGAGGAAGAAGAAGAAGAATGTTATCAGTAAGAGTTCTAAAACCATTCATATTTATTTCTATATATGCAATGGTATATTTATCTTGAAGGTAATCTATAAACTCGGCTATCAAAGTTTTAGATTTTCAACTCCTACCCAGGCTGGGAAAGTAATGATTGCTTGTGATTCAATTGTTAAGCTATTTGCATAATTTCGATTAAAATCAATGGTCTTTGCTTATTATATACTCCCGATATCTTACTTCTACTCTTTTTATGACGTAGGATTTAGATTAGATTATAACAGAAATTTGATTGTACATTTCAACCAATTATTTTATTAATGTATAATCTCATAATTAAGTTTAAAGATCTTAGAGAATAAATTGATTAATTAATTTTAAGATAAACCCTGCGATATCCATCGAGCTGAAACTGTGACATGGACATTCAATGCTTTTGCTACTTTTCCTTCAAAATTTTATTTCTCTCCTTGAGGTATCACCTCGTGCAACCAAACTCGCTCAGCAATATGTCATAATACACCTTTACTGAGTACTACTGCTTCAAAACTAGCTGCGGCTCAACGCCTCATTGCACTACTTTTCATATATATTTTTTGTTATATTAAGAGTATAAAATGCATTATTTCAGAACATAGCAATTTATTACATAAATTTTTAATATTTATGTAATAAAATAAATTTGCAGTTTAATGAGTAAATTTACAGACAGAAATTTAACCATAATTGAAATTTTATAACAATCATTCAATATGTACAATCTGCACAAATATAAATTAATTAATAAAAAATTAAAATTTGCATCGTTGCATATTTCGTTGTGCATTTTTTGACATTAGTTGTATTTCGAAATTTTAAGTACTCTCATTATGGCGTTATATTAGTTTATTAATTTATTTGGTTGTCATTCTTGAAATTATAGGCGAAAATGCATAAAATTTCAGTAAATAAATTAAAATTACGCCAGGCAAAGGTAGGAGTTCCGCAAAGAGATTCATACTGGGTTCTGCCAGTTCGACTATAATCGTTAACGATATCTCTGACTATACTTTAAGAGATGACTGTACCATAATATTATATGGTAATAACACTACCATTATTTTTCCAGTCTCCTTATTAGCACGAGTCAAATATGGATCATTTCTGGACAAGGGTAAATATATAAATACAGGAAAATAAGTTTTACAATCTTACCAATTCCAATAGAGGACATTTTTATATTTTGTATGTTCAAATATGAAACCAAATTGTTGCACTTGCGGACAAATGAGGGTCTAAGATGTTGCACTCACATCGATCAAGCATCATCCGTACTGGCGAAGTTGTGCTGTGTATTTGATGAGAAGATTCCAGTTTAATTTTACTTTAGATGTATAAATGTGGCATTATACATTTAGAAATGTCCTTTGATGTGGAACTAAAGTTCCTTCTACGAGTACATTACGTCCTGTTAGATTAAAACAAAATCTTAGACAATGCGACTCATGTAAAGAACACTTCAATACAAAGTATTGAACTTCCTGACATTCCCTTCGATGTGTGTATACGAGGGATTATGTTTCGTTTTCAAATACTTGAATAATTTCAAAGATACCAACGGAACCACAATTACAAAGTCAGACATAAGAAGCTACTCTTTGCCTCCCTGCCACCGGTCTACATTGTTTCAAAAGCACACAGAATACGCGTGATATAACTATTTAATAACTTACCCTCGGAAATAAGGAGTCAGAACAGTTTATCGAGATTCAAGAATATATATTGAAACAGCTCCTTCCGTTGACAGTTTTTTACTTAATTGATTGTTATTTATGTGTTAATTTACAATTTTTAGTTGTGCTCAATCATGATTTATGAAATTATTGTAGCTAACACCATTTCGAGACTATAACTTGTCTTGAATATTTGCTACAGGACTTAGAAATAAATAAGTTATTATTTTTATTGTTATTACTACATGAACATAGGAAATTCGTCGCTCGCATACAGAATCATTCCAAATACACGCGACAAATTTTTTGGGCTGATTCCTAGGGTTATTATGTTCATAAAAGTTCATATGAATGTATCTCTTAAATGGCATAGTTTAAGACAGTTATAGGATGTTTAATAGTAAATTTAAGATTTTGTTATAGTATAACTAACAAGATTTAATGTCATACCTGTTTCTGCAAAAACATTCGTTTTGAAGGGAAAATATTTATTTGTCATTTTAATATTATTGTGTCAGTTTTGTTAAGGTATTGTCAAAGTTTTCTAATAACACAAATGTTGAGTTATGCGATATGCACTTTATTTGCGGTCTTGTCAATGGTAATTCACGTGCAGCTGGACGTCTTTATGAAGACCGATACCCGAACGGTGTCATCCTGTATCATTCGATATTTGTCCGTCTTCACCAACGGCTTAGTGAAATGGGGAATTTAAAAAAACATATGGCTGATACCGGGTAACCACGTACAGTTAGAACTCCACAAGGGGAAGAAATGATGCTAAATGAAATTAAGGGGCATCCTACTACATGCACCAGAAAAATTGCTTCTGCCTTAAACATAACTCAGCATACAATTTGGGGGATATTGAACAATTAACTGTTTAGAGCACATACAACGGAAACATACACTTCTTCTACCTGAAGATTTCCCGCAAAGTTTGGCTTCTTGTCTATGGATAAAACAGAAAATCACACTAAATCCTCATTTTTTGGCTGAAGTATTCTACACCGACGAGGTTAATTTCTCCAGACATGCTATTATTAATTTTCATAATAACACACATGGGCAGAATAAAACCAACACGAAACATTAGAAACCCGTCATCAATATCAATTCTCTGTTAATGTGTGGGCCGAAATTGTTGGATATCACTTGAGGGGTCCATAGTTTTTGCCGATGAGGTTAAATGGACAAGCGGAGCAACCAATACTGTTGCAATTAAGATTGCAAATGTGTTTTATGCACGATGGTGCTCCAGCATATTTTAGTTTAATTGCTCGTTTTAATTGCGAGTTTTTGGATGGTGCGTATCCAAATCGGTGGATAGAGAAGACTTAAATTCTCTAGATTTTTTTCTCTGGGGTCACCTTAAATCACTAGTTTATAAGTTTATACAACATTGAAAATATTGGTAAAAATCGTATTGTTCCACTGCAACATTTATAATAATAATAATAATAATAATAATAATAATAATGATTTTATTTTCTACAGGTTTAACCAATCCAAGTACAGAAAATACAAATGTAATTCATACATTATAGAGTACATTATGAAATAACTAAAGCACAATTACTTAAATATAAACATGTAAATATATGCTAAATAGAAACCAAAAAAAAAAAGGAAAACAATTAAAGGAAAGGAGTGAAGCAATAGAGATGGTTGCAGAACAATTCATTCCAGATACCCCAATATCACACTTAACGCGTCGAAGTGTATATCCGAGGCGTCACAGATTTGGTTGAAGTTGCTACACATGGTGTAAAGCGGAGACTTACGTAATATATTAGTTCTGGCGGTAGGCAAATGAAATGTTTCCTCATATCGAGCAGACAGCCTGGGAACCCTAAAATGTATCTTGCTCAGGATCCAGGCGCAATCAATCCTGTTATTCAGAAGCTTATATAAGAATTTTATACTTAATATATTGCGCCGGAGTTGGAGAGATGGGATACCAACCTGTCGTAACATACTTGAATAGTCGCAGCCCCTCTCAGGGAATACCCCGTTGATTAGAAATAATAAGTACTTCACAAAACGTCTCTGCACACCCTCAATACGCATCATGTGAACAGCATATATCGGGCACCAAATTAGCGCACCGTATTCCAGCCTCGACCTTATGAAAGTATAATATAGTAGTAACAGACAGCCCACATCCCTAAAGTTCCTACAATTTCTATAAATAAACCCGTATATTCGATAAGCTTTGGCAACAACATCAGTTATATGATCATTGAACGTTAATTTAAAATCGAACAGAATACCAAGATCCCTAATAACACAACAACGCTCCAAAGGCGTGTCCGCAATAGCATAGTCTAAGAGCATTGGATCAGTTGTTCCGGAGAAGGTCATTACTTTGCATTTAGATATGTTAAGATGTAAATTATTATCGCAACACCAGGAGTAAACACGATTTAGGTCATTCTGCAGAAGCAGACAGTCGTCCAAAGAGAATATTCTATAGAAGATCTTCAAGTCATCCGCATATAAGAGATTTTTGCATTGCTATTCATTTTTGATGTCATTAATGAAAATTAAGAATAATATTGGACCCAATTTTAACCCCTGTGGAACGCCCAACGTGGGAACAAATGCACCGGATGCAATATTGCGGTACTCCACATACTGACGACGATCCACGAGGTATGATTCCAGCAATTTGCACAATCTTAAGGAGAAGCCTATATTCGAAAGTTTCGTTAGTAAGATATTGTGGTCAATTTGATCGAATGCCTTCCGAAAATCTGTATATACCACGTCCACCTGTCCCTGTCCATCCAGAGTCTCAGAGACATACTGCGTAAAACAAGTTAGGTTCGTAGTGGTAGATCTCTGGGGTACAAATCCGTGTTGCGATGAGGATAGGTATGGCTTAATAGAGTTATAAATGTTATTATACAAGATTGATTCAAAAACCTTAGAGAAATTGCAAAGGATCGAAATGGGTCTGTAGTTTACTATGTCAGATGAATCACCACTCTTGTAAACAGGGCAAATGCAAGAGATCTTCCACTGGGACGGAAACCTAGACTGTTTCAGTATTAACACATTTGAAACAATTCAAAACAATTCCGGTATTCTTTAACGCACTCACCAATCAATACAACGGAGGATAGAAACTTGCACTGTTATAAGTTAATTTTCTGGTATTATTACATTTTATTGTATGAACTATTAAATTACTATTACACATCCTATAACTTTAAAACTATGGCGTTTAAGACATACCTTCATATGAACTTTTATGTTCATAATAACCCTAGGAATCAGCAAATAAAAATTATCACATATATTTAGAATGACCCTGTATATGCTAAATGTCGGTGTAGGCATGCAATCGATTTTATATTTTTTTATGTTATATGTATAAGATGGGTGTATTTTCTAAATTTATTATTGCCAAGTCATATATAAATATTTACGATAGTACCTATATTGACATAATTTAGATTTTTGAAAGCCTCTTTTAAAGTTTAGCCTTTCAAACAAAAATAATCAAAAAGTTTTACAGTATCACCGAATTTATATTTATATTTACAAAAATAAGTGTTGTTTCAACATTTTTTCATGTGTATGTAAACTGAAATAAGAAATTAGACAGATTTGCAGTATATACGAAGGAACATTTCTAAGTTCGCGAAATGGAAGGATTGGAAGGCAATGTGAATCCTCTTACGTAACGTAAACGTGTTAAGTGACTCATTATGTGTATAAATACTAAGTGTTAACACAATCGCGTAAGTAGTCTTTAAAACTATCGTCGCCCAAGCAACTTAAACCCGAAGAAAGTGCGAAGTATGGCGAAAATCGAGTATGGCATCGTTATCAAGTTCCTTAGAAAGCAAGGAAATTTTGTCAGTACCATACTGGAAAAGATGTCATCAGTTTACGGGGATTCTTACCCGGGAAAAACTGTGGCTTTTAAGTGCCACATTCGCTTTAAGCAAATTAAGCAATCACTTGAAGAGGAGCCACGGTTGGAAAAGCCTAACAAAGTGACCATAACAGAATTTGCTAAAAAAAAGTCGAAAATTAATAATGAAATGATCGGTTAAAGAAGATACAACTCGCAGGAATGGGTGGAGTATCTATTATAATCATTTTTAAAAATGTTAATGATTATCTGGGCATGACTTAGGTCAGCGCAAGATGAGTGCCGAGAATGTTCACCCTGCCTCAAAAACAACAACATGTAGAATGCTCCCGTGCGTTTTTGGATCTGCGTTAAAATCGAATTTTTACTTAGGATGAAGGTTGGATTCATCATTATGAAGCTGAGTTTAAGCAAGAATCCCGTTGTGGCATAGAAAAGGCACCCCACCGCTCAAGCAGTTTAAGATGTCACATTCGGTCAGAAAACGTATGGCTATGGGTTTGTAGGACTCGGTCCTGTTAATTAATGGAAGGAATCCTGTCAATTGATTACAAAGTAAAAGACGACTACTAGGCTTCAATCTTGGAGGGGTTAGAAAAAATCATTAAAGAAAATATAAGAGGATTCTTGCATCCTATAGTCCATACCTAGAGATTTTAAAACGTACTGTAAAATAAAAAAAGCTTCGTGCCAAGAAAATTACAAGCGATGAAGACGTGAGGAACACAGTTTCGGCGTATTTTTTAGACAATCATTTTTTAATGAAAGCAAAGATAAGTTAATTGTAAGATCTGAAAAATGTTGCAGGTGAATATATAAGAAAAAATATAATTTTTAATTTTAACATTCCAAAGCAATAACAAAAAGTTGTCCTTCTACAGTAAAGCCCTTTTTCATTGTGATCCAAATTTCTTCCGGTTAATTATATTACAATCACCATACAACAAGGTATATATTTACAGGATACACTTCAGATGGAAAACATTAAATAAGAAAATACGATATTACCTGCATTTCTTGTGTTGAATCCCTTAAATACTTGATATTACATTTACTACACAAATAAATATATATGACAATTGTTTGAATTACATCAATTGCAATGTCGAGAGAGTACATCCAAGTACAGATAATACTTCTTCATGAAATATTATAAGAAAGTAATCTAATTATTATTTCCATTGTTCGCAGTACTCCTTCATGTAGAATATAGGCAAATTATCTTTTAATTTCAAGAAATTCTATAAGTATAATTGACCAGAAAGAGCAAGCGTAGAGAAAAATAAAGAAGCCCTCTTGATATACGGTGAGCGGAAGACGACTTATGTATTCGGAAACTAATGACAACTAATACAACATAATTTGCAATTTAAAATATATCTAGAGCATTTTCTCATTTCAAATGTATATACATATATACATTGAGGGACAGAGCTCTTTCTGATTTCAAAAACACCAGATCCGTTGATGACTGGAACAGATACAAAGGACTTCGTAATTTCACATTTAACATGGTTAGACTTCAAAAAGAGAAATATTTGGATACTGCGTACAATTTTTCTAATTCGGAAAGATTATGGTCTATGCTTCGGTTTCTTAATGTCAAATGGTGCCTTTGAGATTATACTGCATAACCATTTCGCTGATGTTCAAAAAATGAATGATTATTTTGCATCTTTTTTCAGTATGTTAATGAATAACTTCATCGATCTCATTGCTTATTACAATTCCACTCATCCTAACCTTGACGCCTTCTTTGAGTATACAACTATTAATAGCCTTACGACTAATGCATATGGGTGTGACAATATTCCTTCAACTATGCTGAAGTACTGCAGTCCTTTCATTGATCCTTATGTTATACATCTTGTAAATTGTTGTATTGAACGGTCTAATTTTTCTACTATGTGGAAGTTTGCCCATGCCAAAAAAAAAAAAAACTAATCCTACCAATTTCGCTGATATAAGAATAATTAATATATTGCCTGTTCTTTCTGAAATATAAGAGAGAGCCGTTTGTAATCATATTTACCATTTCTATACGCCCAATAATTGCCTTTCCTATTATCAAGCTGGTTTTCGGAAGGGCTTCAGTACAGTTGGCTTATGTGCTGAATGACATAATGACGACTATTGATAATGGATTGAATTGTGTGCTTATTCTTTTAGACTATTCGAGGGAATTTGGCACGTTTTGCATCAGCTGCTTATATATAAGCTCAAATATTACGGATTTTGCGATGGTTCGTTCGATTTGCTTCAATCATACTTATCTGGAAGAACACAGCGAATCATGTATCGTAGTGATATTTCAAGCAGTTTCGTTATTTTATCTGGTGTTCCACAAGGTTCAATATTCGGTCCGCCTCTTTTTATAATTTATACTAACGACATTTTATCATCTGTTGATAAATGTCACGTCCAAGCTTATGCTGATGACAGACAGTTACTTCATTCATTTGCTTTTTAAGAGTACCAAAGGGCGGCTGATGACATTAATAAGGACTTGTTTAGGGTGAATAAATTGTTTATTAAACATAAACTTAGTTCTTAATTTTCAGAAGACTTGATTTTTGGCTCTAAATTCGTGCTCATTTTTTAAAATCTAACTTACATTTGCACATTTCAAATAATCGCTTACCTTGTGTCGATGTTGTGAAAGACCTTTGAGTACTCGTTGATACCCGACTTCGTTTCAGTGAGCAAGTTTCCTATATGCTTATAGGAATATTTTAAATTCATCTTTGAAACTACGACTGTGAATCTTTGGTCTTATCTTTGTTTAGCTATTGTGATTTCATATATGGTCCATGTTTAGTTGTGCCGGAAAAGTTGAGAATTCAAAAACTTCAAAATTCTTGTTGTAGACTTATTTGCAATCTTAAAAAGTATAAACACATTTCAACTAGTATTAAATCTATTGGGTGGTTAAACATGGAACACCGTCGTAAATTGCACTTGACTAACTTTGTCCATACATTGCTTCGGTTGACATCCTTGCCCGTCACTATCAAAGGCTTCTTGATTGCACGGCATTTCATCAATTTTCTCAACACGCATTACAAGTATTTACTTACTGTTCCGAGCCATTACACATCTCTTTTCGAAAGATTTTTATTCGATCGAGCGCGGAGTTCAGTAGTGCCCTTAAATTTTACTTTTTGTCATTGCAGTTGCACATTTATACATTTTGACATACAGGTTATGTAATTGTGGTATTTACGCCTTCTTTTCATTAGTTTTTATTACTATTTTTATTTCTTGTATTTGTTGATGGACTCTGGTGGAATATAAATAGCTATAGCTAGACTTCACCAGGCTTCATCAACGTGATGGTTTACTTTCTTAATAAAGTCACTTTTCTTAATAAAAGAAAATTATACGTAATGCAAACAAGAACAAAAAGTGAACGGAATAATATCAGAGCAAAAAGAACAGATACCCATGTTTAAGATGAAAGAAAATGTGGTTGGTATATAATCTAGGAAAGAATAAACAAAATCCGGCAGGTATGTTGACAATAAATACTAGAAGACACAAATTGTCTATAAGTATTAATTATAAATCAAATCGAAATACTACTATGTGCTCGTTAAGCAACCTCTTTATATTCATTTTCAATTCACGCAAAACACGAACCGAAAACCTTTAGAATGTAATGTGTAAATAAAATGTATTGGAAAGTATTGTAAATAAATAGCTTTACATTAAATGATGAATAACTAGCATTTACATAGAAAATAGTATTTATTAAAGTTGATCGAGTATTTAATATCATGAACAATATTTGGAAAACTTAAAATAAATTGCGAAATATCGAAAAATCTATCACTGTTATATGCAAAAATAAACAGTGTATTAACGTTTAACTGTTGTGTTTCGTAAGAAGAAAGAATGAACGCTTTCTCTTCTGTAAAGTTCGTTTCTATTTATATAATAGAACACACGAAAAAGCTACAATAAACACATTACAAAAATCGGTGACTACTCTACAACTGGTTACGTTGCCAAAGAGATACCTTTATGAAGAACTTCTAAAATATGTAAGCACTGGCAAAGAGGCGATTCAAATTCGAAGAGTTTGATGTACCGCTAGTCATCACATATAAGTTAAAGTGCAATCAAGGTTTCGTTATTAAATGTAGATTAGCATATTGTACTGATCACTCTTATAATTAATTATCTATGTTGATGGTATACTATGATTAAATTTGTTTAACATAATTGAATACAAAAAGCACTATAAATTGAAGAAAATAAAATTTGCTGACTTGCCATTGACTCAGCGGTATATCTATGAAATACACCTAGTTTATCGACTATCGTTGATAAAAGAAAGAAGCTGATTGATGTGAAATCTTATATTGCAAACATAAAAACTATTACAAAATAGTTAATTATCTCTTTAGAGACTTAACCATATTTTAAATACATTTACATCAAGTTTAGAAGTAAAAAATTGATTAAAAGCAAACAAGCAAACAATATATATATATATATATATATATTAATCATAATATTAATGGTTGTACATGTACCATATTGAAATTTTAATTATGTTATTTAAGGAACATGTAATTTTGAATGTTATGGAATAAAAAAAATATTTTTGTTTAATAATGCTGCCTAAAAAACTAAACAAGGTCAGGTAAATTTTCATTTCATATTCAATTTTGTATATACATATACGTACATATTTTACAAATTGCATCAGACGTTTCATGAACAAAAACATATCTTTCTCATTTTGTTTTATTCCACGCACTTCTCACAATATTAATAAAACAACGGAACAGAAAATAAACATCGTCTTCCGTATTATATTTTTCTATCCCTCCTTCTTCATTTTATATCACATATCGCTTGAATTCCTTCTCGGTAGATTATTTACATATTTATTTTTTCCTAGAAGGTGTGTTTTCCATTTTACTTACTTACGTACACATACAGCAGACTCTTGTTTCCCTAACGGTTTTCGAAAACTAGTCGCGAAATGTTTTATTTATTTAAATTTCACCCCAACGGATTTTGAGCGTAACGCCACCTTTTAACGTCTTCCATTACTATAACCTTTTTTACATGTTTAAACTAAGGACACTAACACATTTAGTAAGGACATTAGCAGGAGAACAGTGGAGATCTTCTGGGCACAAGAATTGGAAGTTGTTACTGTAACAAAGAAAAAACGTCATTAGTGTCAGTTTAGCATACACAAAATAGGAGTTCAATCAAAAATATGCATTTTTTGAGTTCTCTCTAATGCCTTCCAACGAGTTTCGAAATAGAATCCCATTCTTACATTAAACATTAACAAAATACGTTGTGTTTGTTTATGTAAGCATCATAACCCTATAAGATGTAACGCCATCTTTATGAGAAATGTTATGATTAGGCATCACACTACGTTTTAGTTCCGGTGTGGACAGGAAACAAAGTACTGTTAATATTTTCTATATTTAAACAATTTCTATATAAAGCTCAAATACGTTATATATCTATACGGCTAGCAAGAAGCTGGGTAAGAGGCAAGCATTAAGACCAGATATATATATATATCTGTCTCTCTAACTGATACAGGTTGTCTGCGCATGTTCCGATTATTTGGCTCTCATTGGTTGCTGTCTGCCAGACCAGTTCCGCCGTGTTTGTAGTTTGTTGGTTTGGAGTTTTCGTTGTTTTTTCCGTTTTCGAGTGTAATTATTGTTAAATACGTTTCTGGAGTAGTATCGAAAATGCCCAAGTGCTTTTTGTGTTCCTTTCACAAAACAACAGCTTCATCGTTGATTGATCCGCCAGTTTTGCATAGGTATGACTTTTAACCTCACTTTTGCAGCGTGGACTTAAATTATTTTTTGTACTCTCCGCCTGTAAAGTCACATTTGGCGCACGTGTAGCTCGACTGGGAAGTACGTTTTCCCGGTTGAGGCGACTGTAAAAATTGAAAAAAACACTGGCAGTTTGGGACATTTAAAAAAAAATCTAACTTGGTAGTAATAAAATTTAGTCTATAAAATACTACTTCCCTCCACTATTCTTCACTAAAAGTTGGGGAAATAGGAGAAATAATTAAAAATTCTTCGAAAAAAAAATGGTGACGCCATCTATTTGACGATATTTTAAGCGACATCTTAAGCAAGATTCACGCGGCATCTATTTGTACCACATCGACATTCATATTGGCAGTTCGGAATTGTTTCTATTTAAACCAAAAAACGCAATAAATGTTCTATAAATTTATAAATATAAGAATAAATACCTCATGTTTGCCATGTGTAAGTATATAATAACTTAATTTCAGGGAAAGGTGAGTAATAGTTACGTACATTAAATGCTTAAATTAATTAGGTAATCTATCTTAGGTTAGGTATGATACCAATGACATTAATCAATAATATTTTTTTAATTTAATGTTCGTACAAAAAATATTGTACAAACCACTTGCGTGAAGACATCTTCCACGCATTCGCGCAATTAAAAGCACTCGCTTCCTGCGGTCGCTCGTGCTTACAATGTGCGCTCATGCGGGAAAATAGTCTTCCCGCACTTGGTTCGTAAATAACTATTACTTATGATGTTCTAGTTTTCCTTCAAAGAGCAAGAGCTCACTTCGTCTTATGTGGATGTCAGCTTGTGGTTTAAATAATGAAGTGGATTGTGTAGACAATGTGAAAATTTGTTCAAAACATTTTGTAGAAAGTGATTATGTAGACTTGAGGGGGCGTGAGTTTGGGGGCAGAATAAAATTGAAAGCAGATTCTGTACCCACAGTATCAGTTCCATTTCCAGTTAGTGTTGATCAGCCACCTTTCCTTGCAACTGTGAATGAAGTAATTTCACTATCCACCGGGAGTGAGAGCGAATCAACTGAACAAGTTGGTAGTGAACTCGTACAAAGTAAGTTTTGCTAATAATGTTTTGATTAAGTATTAATTAGTATTGTATTAGTTTCTAGTAATAACCTAGAAGAAAAGCTGTGTTTAAAGACAAAGAATAGTGAAGCCGGTGGGAGTACACCCAAAAAAAGAAGAATTTACACTCCAAGATACATTGGTGACTGGGGTTCACCACATGTAGCAACACCTAGGAGGGCAAAAAAAACTCTACAGTTCGTAAAGGAGGTTGTTAAGAAGAAAAACAAACAAGTTAAACTACTACAACAACAGAATAGACGATTTATCAAAAAGATTCGTACTTTGCGAAGGGCGAATTGTGTCGGAAAAAGAAAAATACATTAGACAAAAATATACAAAACTGGTTATCTTTCAGGGCCTCTAATTTATGTAAATTTTTTAATTATACTTAATAAATGTTTACAGAAAGTTATATTTATTTATATTTTTTCCTCCCGGTTAATTCCACAAATCGTTGTCAATATCACGACGTGACATACCTACCACATGTGTCGTCGCATATAAATTGTATTTTTTTTCCATCACCAAATGTACGTCGAAGTTTCAATTGGATTACTGTGATCATGCGCTGAGAGCAGTCTGTGGCTGCAAAGAGCGATATATATATCTCTCTCTTTCCACTCATAGTCATGTAAGCTTCAACTTCCACTCATGGGTCGAATAGGATGCTAGCAGTATATATATATAACGTATTTG